>OZ024802.1:21813009-22430509 GCA_964017045.1 Omphiscola glabra
TAGTAGTAGTAGTAGTAGTAGTAGTAGTAGTAGTAGTAGTAGTAGTAGTAGTAGTAGTAGTAGTATTATTTAGTCAGTAAATGTTTATTTTGAACTTTCTAGATTATTCAAGAAGACTTGAGTTTTTTTTTCTATATCTGTTTCAGGATTACTTAAATGCCCTTACTATGTTTCTTAGGTTTCTAAACTATCTATGTGTGTCTTCGAATTTAATGAAACAAGAGCTGCAAATAGTTTTAGAATGTTCTAAAAATTTCCAAAGGAAATGTTTTCTTATAACGGCCTAAGCTGAGTTAACGGGTAAAGTTAAAAGCTGCCTTTAGTATAAGCTTTCAACAACTTTATCTGATTGCAGTAGACAGGGGTACTACATGAATTGGTGAATCTTTGCAAAACTCAGTACACATACCCGTCATCATAACCTATAAAATATCGGTCGATTTTAAACTGAGAATATCCGTTCCTTTTGTTGGCGCGGCCCGGGGGGGGGTGGGGGGGGGGGTCACACATTTTAATAATAAATCGCTATATCTATATGGTGTTTTTTTTACCGATTTTAGTGGAACAAATTGTTAAATAAAGTTTGTTTATTATCCAACCGTAATAATAGGAGGTCTTGAATTTTAAAGATTTACGCAGTGATTCTCAAACAGTGGTGCCGCTCTCAGTTTCAGGGGTGTGTCGGGGGCAGTTTCAGTTGATGTCGGAGGTAGTTTCAGGGGTGTCGGGGGCAGTTTCAAGGGATGTCGGAGGTAGTTTCAAGGGGTGTCGGGGGCAGTTTTAGGCGGTATCGGGTGCAGTTTCAAGGGGTGTCGGGGGCAGTTTCAGGGGTGCCGGCGGCAGTTTCAGAGGTGCCATGGCCAGATTCAAACGGTGCCGGGGTCAGTTTCAGAGGGTGCGGGAAGTCCCAGAAAATGAGGTTTATTTGCATTTATGTTAGTATTACTTTATCGTCACGGGGGGGTGTTTTAAAAATGAGATGGGGGTTCGGGAAATGCTTGGAAATCAAGAGAGGGTACGCCGCTGCCAAAAAAAAAGTTTAATAACCCCTGGATAAATACCTCTGCCAGGGGCGGAGCTCTAGTTTTAAAAAAAAAAAAAAAAAAAAGAAATCAAAAGGGCCATATCTTTAAATTACATCCGATTTGAATGGGGGTCAATGTGAAAACTTAACCTGAATATTATCTCAAGTGTTTGTAATAAAAAGCTCTCTAAGTTAAGGATAACAAAGATGCACCCCCCCTCCTTTCCCACCCCCCCTCCCCCAAGGAACCGGAATATGAAGAGGACCCTATTTCATTTTAAATGATATGTAATCATAAACATGTCCAAGGCATCGAGGAAACGTTGTTTTAATGGGACAACTCTTAAAAGTAAGATAGGTCTTCAAAACATGTTTTTAGACCAGGTCAGGCTGGTATATTCATTGGAACGGGCTGGCCAACCAACATTGCTACTAAATGTATTTAAATATGGATCTTGTTATGGAAGAAATGTTTTTAAAATTTTGATTGATCGTTCAGCGGTGCGTTGTTTTGCAGGTCCCTTTAATTTCGTTGTTAGCTAACATCAGACCTGTTTACTCTCACGATTTTGGCGTACAATGTACGATTTTGAGGTGTGTACATTATATAAATACTGTATGTTTATTTTATTTTTTTACTATTAAGATAATGTATTGAACTATTCTGTGATGATATTGTACGATTTTAAGAGTCTGTGAGTAAACAGGTCTGTAACATTGTTTTGTATAGCAACCCTGTATGTCATCACTACATCATCGAAAGAAAATTCTCTAATGCAGTCATAAACCACCAGTCCTTTAATTCGGCTCTATTTTTGTAATTCTCTCTCTCCCACCCCCCCCCCAGCCCCACCCCCAAACCAAACCAATAATAAATTATTCTTCTGACAAAACGGGATGCATTGGAGTTGAGTAAAAAATTTCTTTTTAGTGAAGGCCGCCAACTCCGCGGCACCGTCTTCGCGCAGGCTTTACTGCCCCTGTTTGTGTGTGTGTGTTGTTGTGTGCTCGACAAAGCCTCGTTTGTTTTCGTTGGGGGGGGTCCTGTACCTTGGAGGGTAGATTTTTCCAAAAGACTTACAGGCCCCGGCGAGAGGTAAGTGCCGCTGTGGTTAACAGTTTGGCTTGTTTCGTTAACATGAGTCTGGCAAAGCGGAACGTTTAAAATGTCAAGGTTTTGTTTCGTTTTTTTTCTTTCTTCTAAAGTTGAATTTCCTGTTGATATTTTTTAACCTGCGCGCGGTGTAAGCCTCCAGTTTCGAGTTTGTTGGAAAGTTTATTTATTACGTATAAAGAATGCTGTGGATCAAAATTGAAGTTCTAGATCAGCTACTCTCGTGGGAAGGGGGTGGAGCTGTTCACTCGGAGCGGCACTTGTATAGGCAGCTTTTGTTTTTAGACAATTATTACCAACAGAAAATTTAATAAGTAAACAAGTAATAATATCAAAGTAGTAGATGGATAGAAGGCAACCGGCAAGGATCGGAAATGTCCGCAAGCGTAAAGGCAAAGGGATCAAGTGAACTATTGCGCTAAGAATTGATTTTGTGAAAAATTAGATAGCACCGTCAAGTCTGAATAAGTTTAGGAATGTTTAGTGAGAAGTAGTAAGAGATAAGTTCATTGATCAAGTCAAACAATCCAAGTGCTTTTCTATGACAATGTGTCAACTCTGCTGCCAGGAGATGTTTTGGCGTGACTGTAAGGAAAGTCCTCTGTGTTTCGGCGTGACTATAATGAATGTCCTCTATGTTTTGGCGTGACTATAATGAATGTCCTCTATGTTTTGGCGTGACTATAATGAATGTCCTCTATGTTTTGGCGTAACTATAATGAATGTCCTCTATGTTTTGGCGTGACTATAATTAATGTCCTCTATGTTTTGGCGTGACTATAATTAATGTCCTCTATGTTTTGGCGTGACTATATTAATGTCCTCTATGTTTAGGCGTGACTATAAGGAAAGTCCTCTATGTTGCGGCGCGACTGTAATGAATATCCTCTATGATTTGGCGTTTCTAAAAATGATTGTTCTAAACTATTATTTAAACTTTGGGGACGCCAATAAACAAAAAATGCAAAATAATACGAGCTATAGCTAGATATACATGATTCATGGTTTAAAATTTTTTTAATTTCCATAGTTTTGAACTTTGAAAATTGAATATCTTAACCCTGCAAAAAAAGGGAAACATTTGGTTTTTATAGACTTTTGTCTCTACTTGCGCTTCTACCTTTCTTTTGTGTGGATGGAGCATTATTTTTTTTTTTTACACACTTGACATTGTATGTAAGATTTCTCATCCAGTGTTCACCTGTGAAGGTGGGTTGACATTGTCGCACAAATGATCCTGATTGACCACGTCTGCTTCGCTGAGTGGGAAAAAAAAGGAGTTGGTGAGGGTGGGGATGTTGGGGTGAGCTCAGAACTGATTTTTTTTTTTTTTATGCCTAGGTACAGAGGCGCGTGAGTTTAACCAGAATTTGTAAGCATTCGAAGTTGTTTATTTGAAAGTCAATAATTCTATTTGTATCGATAATTTAAAGGCAGCAATTTTAATAGCAAAAAGCAGGGAATACAAATGTAAACATATCGATCCTATTCATTGATTGGCACATCGGCTTCACAAGGCAAATTAGACTGTACGATTTTTTTTTTAATGATTTAGTGAGATGGGGGGAAAAATAATTTTTGATGTGTACGGACACTATCACGTGTCTGTTCTTTGGCCGAATGAAAGCTCTTTTAGCTGTAAACTGGGTGATTGTTTTTACCACTATATAATAATTGAAGAACTTAGTGCTAAAAGTACTTAAGTCACAAAATGCACATTTTGAGATAATCAAGTTCAAATATACTTTTCGTCTATAAAATGTGACTATTTTCATTTTTTTGTCTTGTTTAATTAAGGGCCTAATGCACATTTTAATGTCTTCAAATTTCTGCAGTACACTTGGCTAAACTGGGTAAGAAAAGATCACAGTTTAGATTGATTTTGACAAAAATGTGACTTAAGTACTTTTAGCACTAAGGTCTTCAATTTGAAAATGATAAGCTTTAATTACCACACCAAGAATCTGCTTCAAGTTTCATTCAGTGTGACACTGCAATATTCGTGTGTTTGTGAGAAATAAACGCGTGCCCGTTGTTTGCGCTTCTCCCAACTGTTTCCTGAATTCACAACCGAATAAAAAAAAATTAACCTTCAAGTCCATACGAGTTTTAAAGAGTAACCAGTAACAAGATGCGGCCGATACTAGTGACGTAGAGTTTACGGCAGTCTTATGCATGGAAATTGTTACTTGTCCTACCCCTTAATACGACAAAACCAGGTTTTCAACAAACGCGATCGGTACTGAATCGACTAAATAACTTTGCCTCCATGACTTTACTCCATGACTTTTTCTCCATGACTTTTCCTCCAGAGCTTTTCCTTCATGACTTTTCCCCACGACTTTTCCTCCACGACTTTTCCTCCACGACATTTCCTCCATGACTTTTCCGCCATGACGTTTCCTCCATGACTTTTCCTCTATGACTTTCCCTCCATGACTTTCCCTCAATGATTTTACCCTCCATGACTTTCTCCTCCATGACTTTCCCTCCATGACTTTCCCTCCACGAATTTTCCGCCATGACTTTTTCTCCATGACTTTTCCTCCATGAATTTTCCCCTCCATGACCTGTGCTTATTCTAAATCCGTGAGGCGCAAACAATTTGTTTAAATAAAACAATATATAGTTTAAGCTTTAATTTAACGTGTGAATATACGTAAAGAAGTCTCCTGCTTCAAAGTTATGTTTTCATGTTTATTGTTATCGTTTTCTAAACCATATGCAATCGCATTTTTGGTGTACGCTATATCAAAAGGCGCGAGTCCTGTGGTAATGCTTCGTGGAAGACAGGGAGAGACAACAGTCACTGTTGAGTAGCTTACGGAGAGACATCAGTTAATGTAGAGTAGCTTACGGAGAGACATCAGTAACTGTAGAGTAGCTGACGGAGAGACATCAGTAACTGTAGAGTAGCTTTCCTCCATATTTTAAAATCTCGGGGGTGGGGATAGGTATGGTGCATATCTTCAAACAGCAAGAAGAAAGATTCTCTGCGTGATGCAATTCAACGGGGTTAAAGGGGGCAGACTTGCAGATTTTTATCGACAACTCAGCCAATTTGTTTTCCCCCATGGTCACAAGATTTCCTTATCTTAACGAGCCCCCCCCCCCCCCCCAAAACACAACATTGATAGACACAACAAACGATGTCTCATTCTGACTTATCTAGACTTGACTCGAGTTCGATAAACTTTGAGGAGATAGCACTCTTTGATTAAGCGCCATCGCTTAGAGAACGCGTTCAAAGATTAAATTCACGTTAGATTCTCATTCGACGTACATTGTAACGTTTCATTTTTTTATAGACAATATGCGCTCCTCGCCATGTAATAGGATTTAAAAGGGGGGGGGGGGGGGGAGACGAGATCTGTTTTATGTTTCCTTCTCAATAAATCTATAAACATGCTGTAAATGAAAACACGTTTATGAAAAGACATTTGATATATATATATTTATTTATTTCAGGAGATAATCGATTGTACACAACGCGCGATCGCTTGCAAACTATTTATGTTATGCCCACACTGCAAATGATATTAGCGGACAGCATGAGGAGATTGAGCTGAGCATGGGGTCCATCTGTTGGCGTGGTTCGCCAAGTGCTCCCTGACGGCGACCCCTGGACGTGGTGAAACGGTGTTAAATTTGGTTCACGAGGGAATCGTGCATGTTTCCAGGTGAGTGATGTTGTACGCATTAGTAAGACATGAAAAATTAGAATAGTGCCCTGCTCCCACGCATTAGTAAGACATGTAGATTAGGAGAGTGCCCTGTTCCCACGCTTTAGTAAGACATGTAGATTAGAATAGTGCCCTGCCCCACGCATTAGTAAAACACGTAGATTAGAATAGGGCTTTGTTCCCACGCATTAGTAAGACACGTAGATTAGAATAGTGCTTTGTTTCCACGTATTAGTACGACACGTAGATTAGAATAGTGCCCTGTTCCCACGCATTAGTAACACACGTAGATTAGAATAGTGCCCTGCCCCACGCATTAGTAAGACAAGTAGATTAGAACAGTTCTTAAAACTTACCGAACAACACCTCATAGGGCCCTAAACCTCGCCCTGAGAGCTCACCGTCGAGAACCGTTAAATAAGCATTGAAGTATATAAATGTATATGTATTTCTAGGTGTATTTGGGAACGAAAAAAAACTACATAATATAAATGCAGTCTTCCACATAAACAGCCTTGTATTATCAAATTACTATAGAACAGGTTCACAGCCAATGAAACTGGACCTCACTAGGGATTACAAAGGGGATTTCAGTAAACTCGAAAGGAAGAAATATAGATTTTTATGAACATCTTCTTTTTTTGTTTAAATTGGCTCTTGTCAGTTTGATTTACTTTTTTGAGACATGTCATTATATAATATGTCATTACATATGTCATTAAATGTCATAATATATATTGCTAGCCAAATTTATGTTATAATTTACAACTTTAATTTTTAAATGTTCTAGTCCACCGTAATTGTAAAAAAAACTTTGAGAACCTCTGCACTAGAGCTGAGTAGTTCAGCACCATTAACTAGATGTTACATATTCTGACGCATAGCAACAATTTGACATACTTTGACTTGCTGATTTTTTTTTAAAAATGTATTCTTAAAGTTCACATCCACGATTGCCTATGATGGGCAAATTTCCCGGGAGCTTTTTCAACGTAGTAAACTGGGCTGGATCCCGGGATCCAAGTCGAGAAGCCCTGGTTTTGATGCTATCTAACCAAAAAAAAAAAAATGAATAGCAAAAATCATGATAAATATTGTACAAATAATTCATCTTTGACCTGTGAACTTATTTTCTTTTGATTTATTTTTATATTTTTGTGAAATATGTTATGAAGAAAATATTGAAAACCGCTGTTTGTGTTGTACGGTGTGTGCCGATATAATCAGAACAGACAGTCTCACACACTGAACTGATTAGTGCGGTTGTCAACGGTGAATAGCTCCAGCCGACACGGAAGTGAACAGGAAGTTACGTTGGGTAATTGTAGTGGGAAAGGGTATCTCGACCAAGGAAAAACTAAATTATTCTCGGTCGAGTATTATTTTTCGCTCTTACGTAAGTGGTCATGAAAAAAAAAAGTGTGGGGGCGGGGGGGGGGGGGATGCTTAAAAAAAAGGGGTTAGCGTTGTGTACACTGGCTCACCTGTTCGCACTAATAAATAGAAAAAACAAATTCGGTTATCGGCAATTTAAAAAAAATTTTCATGGCGGCCTTTAAAATCACCTCACCCTTTTCCGAGCACCCTTTTTTTTTTTTTTTAGCATATAAACGCAACATGATTTGCCGTAGAGCAGCGGTTCTCAATCTGTGGATCGCGACCCCTTTTAATAAGGTTGAGAACCACTGTTGTAGAGCATTGGTGTAGATGGCCTTCTCTCTTACAACCGCATTTCATGCATGTGAAAAAAAAGGTTACGAACAAATGCTGGGAATGCCTGATTCAGCCTGTTGACTGTCGATGTTACTGTACAATACAGAGCTGAAGAGTTGAAGATGAACGGATACTAATGAAATGCTACCAAGGAGTTGTAACCAATGAACCGTTACTTTCACTGGTGTAACATTCCCCCATTGTAAACCTGGGTTTTCACATATTCTATATTTAGATTTTTTTTAAAACCGTCACCAGCATTTCCTCCGTATTTCCATGTCAGTAAAATACAAACCTTGTCATACAAGTCTGTCGTACAATGTGGTCACACTAGCCTGTCACACAAGGCTGTCACACGAGGCAGTCATTGAGGAGCTAACTTAAAAAACCACATGCTTGGTGTGTAGTCACAGAATGAGGACTGGCTGCGTGGTCACAGACATGAGAACTGGATGCGTAGTCACAGACGTGAAATCTTCATTCGTAGTCACAGACATGAGAACTGGATGCGTAGTCACAGACGTGACATCTTCATTCGTAGTCACAGACATGAGAACTGGATGCGTCGTCACAGACGTGAAATCTTCATTCGTAGTCACAGACATGAGATCTTGATGCGTAGTCACAGACGTGAAATCTTCATTCGTAGTCACAGACATGAGAACTGGAGCGTCGTCACAGACGTGAAATCTTCATTCGTAGTCACAGACATGAGAACTGTTTGCGTAGTCACAGACGTGACATCTTCATTCGTAGTCACAGACATGAGAACTGGATGCGTCGTCACAGACGTGAAATCTTCATTCGTAGTCACAGACATGAGATCTTGATTTAGAAATGTCCTAAATGCATTCCTAAACCTAACCTGAACCCTAAATTTATCCCTAACCCGGGTTTTGACTCTATCGAACCAAGATTTTTTGGACCCAATCTGAACAATGGTTTTGCAAATGAGACACCAAGAGTAACAATTAGCCAGATATATAATTATATAAAAAGCTTTTCGACTACAGAAAATTTTAAATATAAAATATAATGCGTCACGCGTAATAACTCATAGATCTACATTTTGATTTTTTTTTTCCTAAATTGCATTGTCAATATTTTATTTTTTTTAAACGCTAAGACTCTTTTCAAAGTTTATTTTTAAAGAAGTAAAAGTATCATTGAAATGAACATTTGCCGAAAACCTTTCTTATATTCGAAAACCTTTCTTAAATGAGGTTTAGGTAATGCTTATTTCATTTGTTAATTTAATTTATGTTTTTATAGAAAAGCCGACATGCTTTTTACTTTTTTTTTTCTTATATGGACGGTGCCGATAATTCGAATCCAGCCTTGCGCACCTGGTGTGAAAACACGGATATCTGAAAACACAGATAAAGTTGAAGTTGGCAGGTTAGGTGAAAGCAACCAAAATCTTTATCTCTTTTCTCGGCACGCCAGCTCACAAACTGTCTTGAGTTTATCACGTAAATAAGATATTTAGAAGGTTCATATGTCTGTTATATAAAAATAGAGTGAACATTGATCGTCGGCAAAGGGGTCAGCACTTTTGTATTTTTGACAGTTGCCCTTACACTGGTGGAGAACCGGTTGAGAACCAGTTAAGAACCAGTTTAGAACCAGTTTAGAACCAGTTAAGAACCAGTTTAGAACCAGTTTAGAACCCCGTAAGAACCAGCTCAGAACCAGTTCAGAACAAGTTCAGAACCAGTTTAGAACCAGTTTTGAATTCTTTTAGAACCACTTCAGAAACAGTTCAGAACCAGTTAAGAACCAGTTCAGAACTAGTTGAGAACCAGTTTAGAACCACTACCTATTCGCTAATTGCAATACCAAACTGTTGGGTTATCTACAACCCTACACCTTCGGATGTTTCGTCCCAAACTTTTTTTGAGCCCCGGCGCTCTTGCTGCAATCCAGTTTCGCCAAGCTGGCGCCCTTGCTTCAATCCGGTTTCCCCAAGGCGCCTTTGCCGCAATCCAGTTTCCCCAAGGCGGCGCCCTTGCTTCAATCCAGTTTCCCCAAGGCGGCGCCCTTGGTGCAATCCAGTTTCCCCAAGGTGCCTTATGTCAAATTGTAAAACGCGCAGAGCAAAAACAGAGTGTATATATTTTTTTCACTCTAAACAAACAATCCACTTTTTGAAGCTATAAACGAGAAAAAATAATTTATTTAATAGCTTCACTTGACAACAGTATTCATTTGACGCAATCTCTTAAAATAGTTAATCACAACAGTATTCATTTGATACAATATTCTAAAACTACTCTAGTTACGAAGTGGCGAACACACAAAGTACGGAATTCATTCGAGAAACCACTAAATACGCCATATTGGGAAATGGCGTCGGTGGGCCGTCGAGCGCGAGCTCTTGATGCTCCACCCAGCACACCTCCACACGGACCAGACGCCAGGTTTCCCCGTCGACTGACCGTGCGGCGGCATGCAAGGAACCTTAAGTTGTTAAGTCTTCTGCAGGCCACACTTACTGAAATACTGGGTTTTAACTCATCTATGAGGAAGCGGAAAGTGCGTATCCAAGGGCGTCGCGATGCTCAGTTTGGGAACCACACCCCTGGCATATAGCGATAAAGAAATTTTGGATTTTTGTATGAAATTATTTTTATTATAACAATTTAAAATGCCCTCTCCCCCCCCCCCCCCCCCCGGAGACCCCCCAAAGGAAATAAGAGCTTTTTTTCTGAATGTAATCGGAAATTTATCCAAATCAATTTGTCACTTTGTCATAATTTCTTTCTTCATCATAAAATGCTACTGTTACTTAATATTTTATTTTTATGTGTGTAACTTTATCGTTCTTTGTTACTTCGTTCCAATGACTAACTCTGTAACTTTGTCACACATTTACTCGTTTCGAAAAACAGCTAACATCATCACCACCTTTTTTTAAAAAAAATTAATATCTAGTGTTCCAAACACACACAGTCATCCCACTCAAATCACGAGGCTCATTCACTCATTGCCTATTCTGTAAGCGCCCTGTGTTTGTCAGGTGCATCACTGTCTTGTTTGTCAGGTGCATCACTGTCTTGTTTGTCAGATGCATCACTGTCTTGTTTGTCAGGTGCATCACTTTCTTGTTTGTCAGGTGCATCACTGTCTTGTTTGTCAGGTGCATCACTATCTTGTTTGTCAGGTGCATCACTGTCTTGTTTGTCAGGTGCATCACTGTCTTGTTTGTCAGGTGCATCACTGTCTTGTTTGTCAGATGCATCACTGTCTTGTTTGTCAGGTGCATCACTGTCTTGTTTATCAGGTGCATCACTTTCTTGTTTCTTGTATTAGATCTACCATGTATTTAGTTGGTCAATGGTTTTCTTCACACTTCAAACTAATAGCGGCACCGTTGTGTCTCGATCAAATTTTGGGAAGTAAGCCAGCAGCAAATTTTTTTGGGGATTTTCTATTTAGATTAGAGCAGCAGTTCTCATTCTGTGGGTCGCGACCCCTTTAAGGGTCGAATAACCCTTTTACAGGGGTCACTTAAGACATCGGAAAACACATATATTATACAGTTATGAAGTAGCTACAAAATAATTTGTGGTTGAGGGGGGGGGGGTCGCCACAACATGAGGAACTGCATTAAAGGGTCGCGCCATTGGGAATGTTGACAGCCACTGGATTAGAATAACCTAAGCCATCCCCTGAACTATTAATAACCCTAGTGGCCTACACCCATTTGAAAGTCGAGATCACTGATTTGTTTGATTGAAGACCATAAAATACTGGCGTGTGTAAAATCTACTTTTTTACCATACCGTCGTTTTTTAATGGATGTTTATTCAGCATGTTTGGATCGATGGAATCGAACCTGAGTTCAGTCGCCACTGGATTCCAACCTGAGTTTAGTCGCCGCTGGAATCGAACCTGAGTTCAGTCGCCGCTGGATTCGAACCTGAGTTCAGTCGCCTCTGGATTCTAACCTGAGTTCAGTCGCCGCTGGATTCGAACCTGAGTTCAGTCGCCGCAAACGTATTTGCACCAACGCGACTCCACTTTCGTTAGATGAGCTGGTCATAATCTTACTTAATGTTTGATCTTTTTTTAAAATCCTATATATTAATTTCACTTTTCACTCACTGCTCGTCAACCGATCGAGCTGAAACTTGACATACAGACTCGTTACCGATGACTGCACATTCTATTAAATTCCACTCCTCATCCCCATTCCACCAAAAATCAGTTTTTCCTGTTTTTCAATGGAAAGATGAAGGAAATATGATGCAAATGATTTCATGAAATAAAATTCCCGATAACTGCGCTAAATGAGATTTTTTTTTAAATCGCAAGTGCGTTTGGTGCGTAATATTTTCTTTTGTTTTCTGAAATAGTTGGTGAAATAGTTGGTGAAAACAAACAGTGGTATAAAAGCGAGTGGGACATTAGAATATTCTACATGTCCCATAGTCCCTGGATCGTTGGGGCGCCACAGATGACATGAAGACGATCCTCCTCCATTCCTCTCTGTTTTCTGCACTTCGCACACCGTCGACTAGTTTTAGTCCCATCCACTCTTTTATGTTATCTTCTCACATTTTTCTCTGTCTTCCTCTTCTCTGTCTTCTCCCACTTCTCGCTGTTCCCATCATGATTTCTTTTGCGAGCCCTTGTTTTCTGGTCACGTGACCATGCCATCATAATCTATATATATAAAAATGAATGTATGTCTGTATGTCTGTTTGTCTCATATGCGCTCTCACACCATTCATGCGATTGCAACAAAACCTTGGTGAGTTGTTGGCCACCTACCTGGGCATTTAACTGCGTCATTAAAAAACTTTTCAATTATTTCGTTTTCGGCCGTTGGCCCTTCATTGGTTTTTTTTCTAATACGAGCTTTGTAAAAAATATTTCCGTCTGCGCTCCTACACCATTCGTCTGATTGCTGTAAATCTTTGGTAAAATGTTGCAAGCATGCCCGCAAAGGTTTGGAAATAATTATAACCGTTTTAAAATATTCCGTTTTGAGCCAGGGGCCCCATGTTCGTTTTTTCTTATATGAGCTATATAAATATAGATTCAAACCGTATGCGCTCCTACACCATTCATGCGATTGCGACAAAACATTGGAGAGTTGTATTCCATAAGCTCGCGCATTTTACTGGGTCATTATAACACTTTTAAAATATTTCGTTTTGGCCTTTGGCCCCAAAATCGTTTTTTTTTCTGATATGAGCTTTGTAAACAATAGGTTTTGTCTGCGCTCCTACACCATTTATTCGAATACGCTAAAACTTTGACGAAATGTTGCGAGCATGCCCAAAAAGGTTTCTAAATTATTACAACCGTCTTAAATTATTCCGTTTTGAGCCAGGGGCCCCATGTTCGTTTTTTCTTATAGGAGCTATATAAATATAATTTCAAACCGTATGCGCTCCTACACCATTTATGCGATTGCAACAAAACTTTGTTGAAAGGTTGTCCATAAGGTCACGCATGTTAATGAGTAATTACAATACTTTTACAATATTCCGCTTTGGGCCGGGGGCCTTAAATTCTTTTTTTTTCTTATATGAGCTATGTAAATATAACGTCAAGCAGAGCTATTGCATAAGTGGGTGGAATTACATTAAATATAAACTGTGACATTTCATTTTGTATATGTGACTTAATAAATAGGTTTCTGATTTAGAACAAATATTTCACAATATTACTTTTGGGGCCGGGGGCCCTAAATTTGTTTATATGTAATAAATGAGCCATATAAATATAATTTCAAACATAGCTATTGCATGGGGGGATCAATCGCTATAAGTTTTGGGACTAAATTTGGAAAATCCATGCTTCCCAGGCGGACAGCTGCGTGTGGTCTGCTGACACTTCTTAAAACCTTCTAATTAATTCGAATACGCACCAGACGGTTAAAAAAAGGTGTTTATTAGAAGAACTTACAAAAAATTATTAAAACACAGACACTTTATTTCGATGAGTGGCATTGCAACGCATGCCGGGTACTCGCTAGTATTACTCTAAAATAAAGCAAATATATAAATGCATGTAAAAGAATTTTACGAAGCATTTTGTTTTTAGCGGTTGTTACATTTTTTGTGTGTGTTTAGCTAAATTATCAATTGGTACCATAATCCTTCACAGCACACGGCTTGGATAAGCTAGCTCGGGTTGGGAGCAAGTGAGACGCAAAAAAGGGGGGTAGGGGTGGTGACAAATTGGTTTATTGACACCCGAGGCTGTCTGACATTAGGATGGGACCAAAAAATGGTGTTAAATGTCAACCGCTGGTGCACTAGTGACAGATGTTGTCGGCAGTAAGTATCCCGGGCAGACAGCGATGTGTTTGTGCGGAAGTGAAAATTACAATAAGCCCGCAATGGCTTCGTAACGCTAGATTTGGTGTTGCTATAAATAACTCTTTCGCCGTAAGCATATTCTTATTCGTATCTTAGGTACATTCTTTGCTGTTGTTTTAACTTAAATTCTAACCCTAGCCTCAACGCTTCTTATACCACCAAGACTGATCACAGTATCCTAACGTGTCGGGCATAATATCGAAGCATGAAGCCACGTTATCTCTACTCTTCGTGCGGCATCATGTGATTGCGTTTTCAACAAGACATAATTTAGATACAAAAGAATGAAATCGTTGAGAGGGTATCGACGGGTGGAACAGGTAAAATAAACTTTCAGGACACTTAAAGCCAGTGGTTCTCAACCTGTGGGTCGCGACACCTTTGGGGGTCGAACGAGCCTTTTCCCAGGGGTCGCCTAAGGCCAACGTAAAACACATATACTCCAGAGTTATGAAGCTGCAGCAAACATAGTTTTGTGGCTGGGGGGTCGCCAAAGCATGAGGAACTGTATTACAGGGTCGCGACATTAGGAAGGTTGAGAACCACTGCTCTAAGTAGTGACGTAGTCGTAGCTAGGGTTAGTGCCAACTGAGGAAAGCCGAGCTTTTTTCAGCTCCCCCCCCCCCCCACGCCCCGTTTTTGTTTTTAAACGGAAAAAACTCAGCATTAAGCACAAAATACCGCCCCCTTTTTAAAAGTACAGGTAATTGATTTCGTATGATTATTGCTGCGCTCATTGACAACCTGCAAACCATTCCTAGAACTAAAAGTGAGCCAATGGAAAAAAAAAAAGTGGCACCTCTTCCCGTCTTTTACACGCTCAACGTTGTTGCGATGACACCCCCCCCCCCCCCCCCAAGCTAGTGTATTGATAACTATTGAACAAATCAATACTCACTCAAAGTAAACAGAGCGGGTTAAAAACTTGTTTAGTTAATGTAAAAAAAAAACTTTCACCGAAACAATGCCATATGATCACTTTGGAATCACGTTTTCGTTACTGTGGGGCAAGCAAATGTAGGCCGCAAGTGGATTTCAGAGTAGGCGGTACCGCCCCTTATGGTACCGCGGTGGATATAGCTCAGGGGTGCCCAGGCAGGCTTTGAAATTATTTTTCAAAAATGTGTGGAGTCGGGGCGCCGGGACTCCCAAAGTAGGCGTTTTGAAATTATACCAAGGATACATTTTTTTTTATACTTCTTCTTCTTCTTCTATATATTAAGGGCCCACGATCAATGTATTGATCATTATGGCTCCTATGAATGTGGATGGGATTTGCAATGTCTCTGTGCCTGGTGTTGATGAGGATATTTCACTGGTTACAAGAGTAACTGTTTGAGGGTATCATGCACTAGGGGTTGGATGGCCTGAGGCAATAGACGCAAATGAGTCAAGTGTTGTCGCCTCAACTGAAAGCCGGATTTAAATAACTGCATGGAGACGGACATCTCGCTGACGTTGTTTAACAGTTTCACACTTAACCAGAAGAGATAATAGACCTTTGATATAACCCTCTAACACGGTGGTTCCCAAACTGTTTATTCGTGACCCGGTAACCTTTGTGTTTCTTCTTCCGGTGATCCGGTAATTTTGCTTTCTTGGCCCGGTACCGGGTCGCAACCCGGGGCATTTTGTAAACGCGGCTCTAACAGAAATACCAGCTGGTGACAACAATAGATTTAGAATCAGCTAGGCACTGAGAGCAAACAGCTGTGGATTAGTTCAAATGGGCATTTAAACGTGATGGTGTATGTTTTGCAATGCTACACGTGGTCTGTCTGTGTGATGCTTATCTGTTGACTTATGAATTGTCTGAGTTGATAGACTCAAGACTGATTATATGTTCTGCAAGGCTGTGTAGAAGTTCAAAAAAATTCATCATACATTTAAGTGTAGAAATTCGAAAAAAATACAAATGCATACAAGTGTAGAAATTCACGAACTTCAACATACATTAAATTGTAAAAATACAAGAACTTCAAAATACATTTAACTGTAGTCATTCACAAACTTTACATACATTTTAAAGTGTAGTAATTCTTCGTTGTAGATTTCAAAGATTTTGTCCAGGCCAAGGACACGGGACAGAACCGTTTATCCAATGTCATGGAAAAATTATGGCATAGAAATAGAGCATCTTACACTATACATGGGTCCAGGGCCCTATCGTGGACAAGCGGCCCCCTGGTGCAAAGCCTGAATTTCGGGCGTCCTCTTCCCCAAAACGTTTGTAATAATACGCTATAGTTTTGAACTAGATATTGTACGGACCGTGTGCGCTCCCCTCCCCGTTCGCACGACCCTGCATTAGTCTATTGTCATCACCAAACAGGAAGTGCCTATTCTGTGTTACGTAGCTGTTTTCAATCTATTTCATCTGACCATATAAGTGCCAATTAGTGGTGCAGACATATACAAATGGGGTGTCTGGGCGGAGCAGCAAACCAGGAAACTACCGATCAACAAGATTATATTTATTTCTTTTAAATCCACATTGCCTTCCAAATAACTCACATACAAATATAATACACGCGACAAATGTTCAGAGAACACGAGCTGATAATGTAAGGTCTAGCTGTAAGAGAAATTAGAAAAAAATCGCTGTCTCATTCTTGGGGCTTTTCATGGGCGGCTCTGGAGAATTTCGGAATTTCACATCTGGAAACGGGTGAGCGTTAACACAAATCCTTCAACCTTGCAACAAACCCGAAGTGAACAAGTGTGAGCGCTTAATCAAGGCGCAATAAGCTTCACTTGAGCGCGGCTTTTAAATAATTAACGTTTACAGTTTTTTTAGAGCGCAATTGATGCAGGTGCTGTGGGTTTGTTTGGATTTCCGATGTTGGAGCCAGTCGGTTGAAACGGAAAAGAATTTGTTTTTGTTTTTTTAAGAGCTAAAAAAATGTTTAAGACGAAGAATCGACCGCTTGCTTATGACGAATGGCCAACAACTTGTTAAAAATGTGGAAGCTGAGTTACGAAGAATGAAGTAAGCTCTAATAATTTTACCTTCCGGGCATTTTCTATATTAAAATCGGACTACTTTATATCCACACCAACCACTTGTTATTCTAAGCGGACTTTATTTTATTGACACCGACTACTCGTTATTACCATCGACTACTTGCTATTGACACCGACTACTCGATATTACCATCGACTACTTGATGTTCACACAGATTACTTGGTGTTAGCACCTATTATTTGTTAAACACGCCGACTACTTGATATTTAAGAGCTCTAAATAGAAGAAATAGCTTACTTAAGATGCTAGTATTACTGGATTGCTGGTGGAAAATACCGCACTCCACCTACATGCGTTCAAAATCGTATGTCTCGGGCGGACATTATTCTACAACAGTTTCAGCATCGTTGGATCGACCAGCGAGAATTTTAGAATCACTGTACATATATTACACAGGGTTGAACATTGACATGTACTAGAGATGGTTACCGGAAATTTGAACGAAAGAAATTTCATCGACGGAAAATTCATCGACGTTAATTTGATCGAACGGAAGTTTGGTCGAATCTTTTTTTCAGTTCAGACGTTAAAATGTTCGTCAAATTTCTTTTTGAACGCACTATACTATATAGTAAAACAAAATAATGTGTTCAAAAAGAAATTTGACGCAAAATTTTAACGTATAAACTAAAAAAACGATTCGACCAAATTTCCGTTCGATCAAATTTCCGTCGATCAATTTTCCGTCGACGAAATTTCTTTCGATCAAATTTCCGGATACGACTAGAGATGGGAATCGTGCCCGAACCCTTTGGACAACCAAACCCGCACTCGAAATTCACTTCTGAGTACGAGACAACCCAAGCAAATCTATCGCAGAGCTATTAGAACCGTCATTGTGTTACTAATGTGGCATATCATTACATACGCCAGGAATGCTTATATTTCACTTAATAAATTAAAACTTGAAAACCCCACAGGAAAACGTGTTTTTTTTTCTTAAAAAAAACAAAATGATTATTTTTTTTTTAAATAATCACCTACCCAGCTTCCCCCCCCCCCTTTTTTTCCCCAACAGCTTTTGGCGCACAGTCTTGTTTTGTATTAATGCGTGACACATTAAACGACACTATGTAGCCGACTCTTTTGATTGCTAAAAAATAGTGCGTGATTCCGGGAGAGAAACCATAGGCAGGGTGCCACTGTAGTATGATGATTCTACAAGGACAAGATCAACAACAAATAAAACCCGACGCACGCAAAGGATCAAAAGTTAGTGGTAGAGACGACAGAACTCGACAGTTGCTTATTTTTAAAAAAAAAAAAATGTAAACGATGTAAAACGGATTTCTAAAACCGATAACCAAGTTGCCCCCCCCCCCCCCAACCCGTTTAAAAGGGTATTTCATCCCTAGTTATTGCCAAACCTAACTGATATTTAAGCTGTTAACGAACTTTACTCGAATTTTAAAAAGAGGACTGAAAACTGTACTGATATAGCGTTGAAAACTGTGAATGAAAAAAAACTCTGGCATCCACCAGTCGCAATTTGACGATGGTGTAGACTTCGCAGGACGATATCACAAAGCATGCAATTTTTCTTTTATGAGTATGAACTGGTTCTATAGACAGCAAATTGTCTCTCTCATTCCACGCACCTGGCTAGCGGCATATATGGATGATACAAACATGGCGCCAATAGCATCGTAGGAGTTGTTCGGAAATTTTCATTGTGCCAATGTTATCCGTTTACGAGACTACATCTCCACTTTTTAATTCAGAGATTCCTTCTTTTAGATGAGATGCCATCCAAGGTTAACGGGTCCCTTTTATTGGAGGGGGGTAGTTCGTGGTGTTTTTGCTTGACTTGGTATTAGGTCGAGATTGAGCTCCAGACCACCAGCTTGGGATTGACTCAGTTTAGACCACATAAACTATTACGTAGGGTTATTTACATTATGGGGGTAAAGCTGGTCTCATGAATAAGATGTAAGATTCTTTTGGTTGGCCGCCTTTCATTTTGTATTACCCTCGGTAATATTTTGTATCCACTTCATTTTTTATTACCATCGGTAATATTTTGTATCCAATTCATTTGAAAAACAAGAGGCAAGGCCATGTGGTAAGACGTGAGAACTAATCTATACCAATGCAATAAGAATATTGGAACTCATCAGAACACAGATCTCATGCAAATTATGAACATTTTTATTGATGCAAACATAAAACAAAATTCGCGAAACGAATTATTACATCCACCTACTAAACAGCAAAGTTTCGGACCAGAATTGGTCTGATGGGCCATCTGCGCACCATCCGTCATAATCAACCCCAGCACCAAAGGTCTTCATAGAATCATCGTACGAGCTAACCGCGCGTACTGTAATCGTGCAGATAAATGCTGCTCAGATATCGCGGTTGGTATGTTGCATTGACAATCATGAGACATTCTCAAACGGTCTTTGAAGCGAAGTCAGATGGTTTTATCGAACACGTGTACGCTGGCCAAGGCTTGGAAAATGTCTTGAGGGTGATTGTTCGGGATGAAATAATCTTGTTTCTGGGGATGAAACCAAAATTAAACTCAAGTTTCTTACCAAGATGAAAAACTCGGAATAGATGTCTGATTTCTCTTTACCCGCGAACTTCCCTGACTGGAGGAAAGTTGACTCTAAAACGCTTTTCTTTTAAAAAGGTACTTTTACGACAGATTATGTAAAACTAAAGGACAAACTGTTTGCATCAACTAACATTTCAATAAACACGTGTAAATGATGTAATTAAATGCTGATTGGCTACGACTGTCTCTGCTAGTAACTAGCTATACATGTTACCTGTTAGTAACAGTATCACTATAATTATTTTACATTTGTTCAAATGCTTTCAGTGCATTTTTTGTTGTTCATACTTCCGATGCGAAGATGACCAGGACTATTGTCAACGCTGAGTACGCAGTCCTGTTTCCGCCTTGAAAGCTTTCCCGCACTTGGGACACAAGCTGTTTTTTGTGTTCTAGTTTGGATTTGAGTCGACTCTGCTTTTCCTTGCAGTGCGCTTTCTTTGGTGTGTTAGCGGTGCGCGTTATCTCTGAGGTTTGTGCGCCAACAGTGCGAGTCTTTCACGCCAGCTTGTACGATCCGTATTGTTTTCAGTGTATTGTCTATAACTCTAGGCGGCCTGCAACAATAATTTTTATTCGGCTTACTTTACAAAACAGGTTTCCCACCCATGGTCTATATTTATGTATTTAATTATGGTTACCCTTTGTCTATGAGTATTAGCTTTAATGCAGGAGGGTAACCTTCCTTCCACTAGAAAAGACTACCATGTCTTTGAATCTGATGTTAAAGAATACACTATAGAAACACTAGCACGTCTTTGAGGCTGATGTTAACGAATACACTATAGACAAATCTACCATGTCTTTGAGTCTGATGTTAAAGGAATACACTAAAGAAAAATCTACCATGTCTTTGAGTCTGATGTTAAAGAATACACTATAGAAACACCCAATAAAAATCTACAAATAAAACTCTCTAAAACCAATATCAAAACACAGATAAACTTTATTGAACACCGCCTACATGTAATATACAATATAAGAAAAATGGCTGCATTTGACCAGCATAGATTATTTTCATTGAATTGTTACACGTTCCACAAAGGTTGGAGGGGGGGGGGGGATACACAATGAGGAATACCATACAAGGTTTGAGACATTACATGAGGAAATCTTCAATAAGGAGTTACGCAAGCCATCTGGAGATGATGACTTTACTTAAGTTACGACCACTTGATTTAATTACCTGCTCTAATTATACAATACAATAACGTTGGCCTTAGAAATGTATACACTAGTCACACACACACAGAAACACACACGCACACAGAGAGAGAGAGAGAGAGAGAGAGAGAGAGAGACAGAGAGAGAGAGACGCACACACACACAGAGACACACACGCGCACACAAAGAGAGAGAGAGAGAGAGAAACACACACACACAGACATACACACACACTTTTGTATTTCTATAGCTTTATTTAATGAAAAACAGTATTTCTAATTATAGAATGCTGGTCGGGGTTTTATAGAATGCTGGTCGGGGTTTCATAGAATGCTGGTCGGGGTTTCATAGAATGCTGGTCGGGGTTTCATAGAATGCTGGTCGGGGTTTCATAGAATGCTGGTCGGGGTTTCATAGAATGCTGGTCGGGGTTTCATAGAATGCTGGTCGGGGTTTTATAGAATGCTGGTCGGGGTTATAAGTCAGGGGTGGGCGAGCTACAATAGCCAGGGGCGTACTTCTGATGTTAACAAAAGTCTCGAGATAACAAAAGTCTCGAGAATCGTACCATCAGGGCTCGGTGCAAGAGTGCATTTGGTTTGTATGTTTTTTTTCCAGGGCATCATTGTTTGCTACAAGATGCATCCTCATAGAACCGGCGGTGATCCACAAAATAAACTCTATCGATCCCGCATTGCGAGCTTAAAAATTCCTGACACTTACGTTAAACACAAGCAAGAGGTGACACGCGTTTCTTTTGGATAAACTATTTTACTGGTCGGAGAGATACGCGAAGCCTGCTGTGATGGCGCTTTTTAAAATTATTTTTTAAAAAATCTTTCTTATTTTTATTTTAAACATTGAAATCTAACAGCATATCACGGGGCCAACTGGCCCTGAACGAGGAATCAAGATTGTTATTGGGAAGTGTAAAAGAAATTTTTCGAACTGGTTTACTTTTATAGCCTTTTTTTTTCTTTTTCGGAAAAATATCAAAAGATTGCCTTAAACGCTTCTTACAAGAAATCCGTACATCTATTCTTGCTATCTTGAAATGATGTTCCAGAATGCGAAACACATGAATAATAATGTGGAAACTCTCCAAACTGGATATGTTTCCGTTAGGTTTTAATATCTATTTTTTTTTTACCTGGGATGTTTTTGTTTCTTTTTAAAGACACAGAAAAATGATTGAGGCTTTCGTAATCTGATTGCGAGAGAATTGAGAGTGTGATCTATGTCTCCTGATTATACAGGCTGACCTGTGGGATGGAGCGGTGGGATGGAGCGGTGGGATGGAGCGGTGGGATGGAGCGGTGGGATGGAGCGGTGGGATGGAGCAGTGGGATGGAGCGGTGGGATGGAGCGGTGGGATGGAGCGATGGGATTGGAGCGGTGGGATAGAGCGATGGGATGGAGCGGTGGGGTGGTGCGGTGCGGTGGGATAGAGCGATGGGATGGAGCAGTGGGGTGGTGCGGTGGGATGGAGCGGGGGATGGAGCGATGGGATTGGAGCGGTGGGATAGAGTGATGGGATGGAGCGGTGCGGGGGGATGGAGCGGGGGATGGAGCGGGGGATGGAACGGTGGGGTGGAGCGATGGAATGGAGCGTTGGGATGGAACGATGAGATGGGGCGGTGGAACGGAGCGGTTTGTACGTGGCAACATCGACGCACAATTATCGTAAACATTTATTTATGCAGAACCTGTCTTCCATGACGAATAGTTCTTCACTTTAATGTTGCCAAGCAAAGAAGGTTTTTTGCTTTGTTAAATGTGTATCCTTCCCATTCAGTTTTCTTTCAACAAATAGATAAGTTCTTAAACAGGTAAGTTCTTAAACAGATAAGTTCTTAAACAGGTAAGTTCTTAAACAGGTAAGTTCTTAAAGAGGTAAGTTATTAAACAGATAAGTTCTTAAACAGATACGTTCTTAAAGAGGTAAGTTTTTAAACAGCTAAGTTCTTAAAGAGGTAAGTTCTTAAACAGATACGTTCTTAAACATGTAAGTTCTTAAACATGTAAGTTGTTAAACAAATAAGTTCTTAAACGTGTACGTTCTTAAACAGGTACGTTCTTAAACGGGTAAGTTCTTAAACAGGTACGTTCTTAAACAGGTACGTTCTTAAATAGGTAAGTTCTTAAACAGATACGTTCTTAAACTTGTACATTCTTAAACAGATAAGTTCTTAAACATGTAAGTTCTTAAACATGTAAGTTATTAAACTCATACATTCTTAAACAGGTAAGTTCTCAAAAAGGTAAGTTCTAAAACAGATACGTTGGCTAACTGAAATAACTTTCCCCCTCTGAAACCAATGTAAACTCCATGAGTCTATTACAGCCTAAGAAATTGTGTATCTCTCTGTAGTGAAAATATGTAATTGAAAGGTAAACAATTCCTTGATCGTAGACGTAACACTTTAACCAATAAAACAGTAGGCTGCTGTACTTAGCATTGTTGATAGTTGCTGGCACAGCTAGTCGGTGGAGGAGCACGAGAAAGCTATTGCTTTGAAAGGGAATCCACTTTCCATTATTTAAAAAAAAAAGTTTTAAAACATTGTTCAAATCTGAGTCAGGTTACTCCCCCCCCCCCCCCCCCCCCCCAATCCTTTGTATCTTTGAGTTGGTGCTTTGTATGTGCACCGATGAAAGCCTTCAAAAATCGATCGTCTTTTTCTTTTTTGAAGAATCTTCCGCAAACTGCCATATCGAACTGTCATTCAAAATTAATTTCTTTCTTACCTCCCACATTAATACAATTCCTGTTAATAAAACTTCTCCTTTCAGCCGCCATAATGAAGTCTGAAACAAGTTTTAAAATGTGTAAAAAAGAAATTTAAAAAGTTGTGATTTGAACACAGCACTGGGATAAACGGTGTTTAATGCGAACGAGTAATGGGGCTCGTGGGTTTTTTTGTACTGGGTCCGTGGGATGGTCTATATTGGGATTATCATTCGTTTGCAGAACGTGTTCGTTAACCGACCTGTTCGCCGACCTCGTTACTCGATGCTCCACGGTACATGCTAAATGACCGCATCCTCTTTTGTGGACATTTTGAGATGTGCCATGAATTAAACAGGCTAATAAATAAATATCAGAAAACTGACGGGCTACTGCTGCAGAAATGGATGTAAGCTCAAAGAAATATTGCAGCCCACAAGAAGTAGCGCGACTGGTGCAGAAATGGATGTAAGCTATAGGAAGTGGTTGCAGCCCACCAGAAGTAGCGCGACTGGTGCAGAAATGGATGTAAGCTATAGGAAGTGGTTGCAGCCCACCAGAAGTAGTGCGACTGATGCAGAAATGGATGTAAGCTATAGGAAGTGGTTGCAGCCCACCAGAAGTAGCGCGACTGGTGCAGAAATGGATGTAAGCTATATGAAATGGTTGCAGCCCACCAGAATTAATTCGTTACGGCACGACGGATTCTACTTACGTCTGATTTTTAAACAAACTGAATTCATTTTAATGGTTTTGAAGGTGAGGCTGGGGCACCATTAACAGGTAATAAATTGATAACATGGTGCTTAGATTTCACTTTGATCCGAGCAGAGGTTGCTGTAATCGAAAGCGCCGTCCCGGGGGGGGGGGGGCCCTCAGTAATTTCCTCCCCAGAAAATGTTAGATACATATAAAATGCAGTGATACAATTTGACTCATACTTGAATTTAGTATTTCATCATTCTACACTTGATGGGGAAGTTTTCATGTATGGATATTAACTCGCAATTGTTGTGTAATTCACTTACTGCACATGTTGAAGGTGATACACCATATTCCCTTACTGCACGTGTTTAAGGTGATCCACAATTTGAACTCTTCTGATTTCCATACAAAGGAGATATCAAAGGACAAGCTGTCTTACATTAACTGGTGCTTAAACAATTTTGCATTTGGCTCATCAATTCAAAAGATAAAATTGCTGTCGGAGAGGACGACCCTTTTCATGAAGAAGCTCACACTCTAATTATGGTCCTATTTTACAATTTAAAAGAGTCTAGGAAGATGTATGCAGTCGTGGAGACAAATTGAACGCACGAAGAGGGGGGCGCGGTGACATTTCCACATGTGTCATCAGTAAACATTGTGTCATGTGTCATCGGTAAACACTGTGGCATGTGTCATCAGTAAACACTGTGGCATGTGTCATCAGTAAACACTGTGGCATGTGTCATTGGTAAACATTGTGTCATGTGTCATCAGTAAACATTATGGCATGTGTCATCAGTAAATATTGTGTCGTGTGTCATCAGTAAACATTGTGTCGTGTGTCATCGGTAAACATTGTGTCGTGTGTCATCTGTAAACATTGTGTCGTGTGTCATCGGTAAACAGTGTGTCGTGTGTCATCGGTAAACATTGTGTCGTGTGTCATCGGTAAACATTGTGTCATCTGTCATCGGTAAACATTGTGTCATGTGTCATCAGTAAACATTGTGTCGTGTGTCATCTGTAAACATTGTGTCGTGTGTCATCGGTAAACATTGTGTCGTGTGTCATCGGTAAACATTGTGTCGTGTGTCATCGGTAAACATTGTGTCGTGTGTCATCGGTAAACATTGTGTCATGTGTCATCGGTAAACAGTGTGTCGTGTGTCATCGGTAAACATTGTGGCGTGTGTCATCGGTAAACATTGTGGCGTGTGTCATCGGTAAACACTGTGGCGTGTGTCATCGGTAAACAGTGTGTCGTGTGTCATCAGTAAACACTGTCTTAGTCTTTTTTTTTATATTTTATTTATATTAGGATGACCAATAAACCCGTTTATCGGATGGGGGTGGGGGATGTGTGTGGGGGGGGGGGGGGATGGCACCATTTCAGTCTTTCGCAATCCTTATTGGGTCTTAATTCGATAAAAATCTCATTTTAAAAATACACTATTCTAGTATAATGTTATCACCATGAGAATTGACTGTATAAAGTCTCAAATAGAATGTGTGGCTAGATCATTGACGATTATTTGTTTTTTTTTAAATTAACTTATATATATATATATATATATAGAGAGAGAGAGAGAGAGAGAGAGAGAGAGAGAGAGAGAGAGAGAGAGAGAATTAAACGATTGAATTGAAAGAAATAATTAGTCTCATTACGAATTATCGTAATATTAATTGATGAAAACGAATTAATTTGTTACAAAATGACGCCCAGGCCGACCAAGATCAGCGCCCCCCTCCCCCCCCCCCCCACGCTAGCTGATGTAGTCCCAAGTATGTATGTGTGCTATTGGGTACATGGACATACTCTTTTTCGACCATTTGATATTAGAGCCCGAGGCTGCTGGATCCTTCGCCCCCCCCCCTTTTCCTCCATTTTTTCCCCACCACACCAGTAAAGAGGCATTCAGAGGCATTGTGCGTGGCGTATTTACAGGCAGAAAATATATGTGGTAATGAACCCACCAACAGGAAATATGATTGAGATTTTAGCCGCACGGTTAATTAACGCAGAACGCACCGTTCCGCACCGTCTCAAGAACTAAACATCTGGGTTTTCCCCCTTTGCACCGAGAACTATCGCTAGGAGGCAGAGAAACATATTGCTAATGAATGCGCCTTGAAAGCTCGATGAAGGCCCCCTAAGCACGGTTCGTTAAGAACCACCCCTTGTCATTAACGTAAACGTATGGTTATCCAATCAATAATAAAGGAAATTAACGTGTTTTTTTTTTTCCCTTTCAAAATATCGTATTTGTTAACTATCAGTGATTCTAAAAAGTTGCCATTTTGAGGGTTATTTCGATGAAATAGGTATTAGGCCGTCACTATACAGGCGCTACTAATTTTATCCCTCTTCTAATACATCGCCCTTAACACTTTACATTGTTTAAAAGTATTCCTTGCCTGCTTCGAAGTTTAATGATTGTGGACTAGTTTTTTTTTGCAAGGCTATCCATTTATCAACCCTACTAGAAGCAGCAGGCCAAACAATGGCGGCCGCAGTGCGTGAACTTCCCATCTACTAAAGTTATTTGACAAAACACTCATTCGGTTAACGCACTTTATAAGAATCCCAAATAGTGTTAACTTCTGATAATTTTATTTTGCGCGCCTGTTGAACACATCGTTACAGCCACACATACATACAAAACCTAGAGAATTTTTATTTGCATATTGTTTTTATAGGTTTCTTATTAATCAAAAAGGTTTTAATACAACGCAATAAAATAGCTTTAGAATTCGAAAAAAAAAAATGAGTGTTTGTTGCGCTGTTCGCGGGAAGGGTTGTTAGAGAAATCTAAACTTCAATGCGAGCCGTCGCTAGACCACATCACGACTTTTGAGCCTGAAGTATCCGAAATAATATCTCTATAAAGGAGAGCTCGTAAACCATGACAATTTTAGAACCAATGGCTTTGCGATTGAAAACTTATAAATAAACCTGTTGGTCCAGCTATTTCAACATTGTTACAAGACTACAACACAGAGGCGATCTTTGCGTATTCCCCTTTGGGTTTACTGTAAAGGTGACGAATGCCATTGAGGGACAATACCAGCAAACAACATAACAATCAAATCTTGTTGTTGAAAAATCGTTTATTTCGCTTGTGAAATTTCGTTGGGTTCGTTAGATGTTAAACAGTGTAGAATTTATATTGTTGATTTTTTTGTTTTTAAAAAAAAAGTTGCAATACTGATCAATCAAATTTTTATTTTCAACTTCTTTTTTTTTTTTTTTTTTAATTTTAAGATAGGAAAAAAAATGAAACTGCACCGTATGAAGTTATTGTCTCAGATGGGGTGGAAAATCCAAGAGTTAGAGAGAGTAACGTTTGCTTTGGCTGTCATTGCGATGAAAAAATTAAAGTAATGTAAAGTTTGATTTTACTGTCATTTAAATATTCGTGTATTTTGGGTTTCCTGCCTGTTGGTTTGGATAAGAACTGCGTTGTACGAACACCTAGGGAAAAAAACAGCAACTTTAACAACTGTGATTGAAAGCTGGACGGGTGCTGGGGAGGGGGGGGGGCCTTGATCTCGAAATGAACACTTGACTTTGGCTCCGATGCTAGCAGGTATGAGTTTGTAAATAACAACATTGATGCTTCTCTATAGACGGTGCAACTAAACACCCGCTAATCTGTAATAGGTCGATGTAAATGAGGGGGGGGGGGGGGGAACTGAAATGTTTCTGTATGTTAATCTTAATTTAAACATAAGACATCTAAAGTATTTCTCTAGCGTAGAAATCAGACATCAGTGAACTCCTTTAGTGACAATAATGACCTAATTAGTGATCATTTAGATTGGGTAACCGCTGGTGGAGCACGCTGCTAATTCATACAGACTGTGAGCCTATCAAAAGTTATTGTTTTTTTCGAATCTCCTGGCTTGGAACACATTTTTAAAGCAGAAGAAATAAAATTAAACAAATAGTGGAACGAGAGATTCCAAGGCTTGAAAAAAAAGACACAAAAGGGACGTTTCGGCTAAATGCGTTCTTTCGCAGACAACACAAAACATAAAAACTAATTAATTTCAATTGAAAAATTTGTGTTTTCCCAGGTCTCAGTGTAGCTTTTTCAGCCTCTGTGCAGAAATTAAAGATTGTTTTCTGTTTAATCAATGTAAGCCAGATGGCGTGACGAGTCTAAGATTTTTGTCATTTTATGCTTTTCATTTATTTTAACTGGTATTATTTGTTTCATTTTCTCTAGGACATTAAATGGCGTCCTGCAGATGTTGTCTGGTGGTCTGCTTTGCTGCTCTGATGGCTTGGACCCCAGAAACAAATGGTCTTTCCTTTCCGCGACACCAGAGTGACCCACTGCTCCTGACTCCTTATCTAGACAGGAATAACATTGAGTTGGCCAGAAACCTCAGCGTCGTGAGTTTCAACGAGCAGTCCCTGGTTCCGTTCAGCTACTCCGGGTACATAACAGTGGACCGTAAATTCGGAAACCATTTTTTCTTCTGGCATTTCCCGTCGACGGTGAACGCAGAGGCCCCTTTGATGATCTGGCTCAACGGCGGACCGGCCGTGTCCTCAATGATCGGACTCTTCTGGGAGCACGGTCCGTTGGAGGCGGACAAAGACAAATTCGGGGACTCGTACGGGATTAGAGAACACACGTGGGTAGGGCCGTACTCCGTGGTGTACATCGACAATCCAGTGGGCACTGGTTACAGCTATTCGGACAGTGCGGCGAGGGGCAACAAACTAACACAAGATGGCTACACCAATGATTTGTACAGCTTCGTTTTGCAGTTCTTCAAAATGTTTCCTGAGTACGCTGAACGGGGGCTGTACATTGGTGGGCAGTCGTATGCTGGAAAGTACATCCCCGCCCTGGCCTACAGGATGTTTATGAGACGGAACACCGAGACTGCCCACATAAAACTGCAAGGCATCCTTCTGGGTGGTCCTTACTTCGATCCGCCCACGGAGAGCGTCGCCTTCTTCGACTACCTCTACGCGGTCGGGGCCATCAGCCACTACGACATGATGCGGCACAAAGAGAAGGTCCGCAGCATGTACCAAGACTTCATTGAAGGTAAAAACCTTAACGCGACCTTTTCGGCACTGTTCGAAGATCTTGTTCTGCTGAACGAGCTCCCTCTGCAGTCGCTGGACAATTACGTGTCGGGTCAAGAAGCGGATTACTCGCTGGTTCAGACCATCATGACCTCAACGGAAATGCGCAGAGCGATACACGTCGGTGATAGACAGTACTCGGTGTCCAACAACGAACTGTCCCAGGCGTATGGACCGGATGTCATGGTCAGCACCAAGAGGGAGATGGCGGTACTCATGGACAACATTAAGGTGCTAATTTACAACGGGGATTACGACGTTGTGGTCAGTTCCGTTATGATCGAAGCGGCTTTGCTGACAACGGAGTGGTCGTTGCAGGGTGAATACAACAAAACCCATAGGTAAATATCTTTTAGCGAAGGTGGTATGACTCTCTTCAGCAGGTGGCCTCACTGTGAACGTCGGATCCAGAGGCGTAACTGGGTTTTTGACACCCTTGGCTAATTTATTTTTGGCGCCCTTGATAAATTGGAAAATTGAAAAAAATAGAAATTTAGCGGCGCCATTTGGAACTGGCGCAGGCCGGCGCCCTTGGCAACAGCCCTTATGCCAAGCCGTTGTTACGCCCCTGTTCGCATCATTGACATTTTGACATCTCCTAAGTTCAACGCTAAGAACTCCTGTAATCGTTTACAGATTTTTGGGCACTAGTGTTAATTTTTTTAATTTAGCATTGAAGCTCGATTTTTGCTTTGTACCTAGCTTTGCATTTCTTCGGGTTTTTTTAAATTTGATTCGTGAAACGACCAGAGTAAAAATCCATGTTCTTCTTCTTTCGCCTTTTCGTCCTCGAGGAACAGCAGCCGATCTTCATCGACGTCTGTGATTAGGACATAGGCCACCTACAAGAGCCCTCCAGGCATCACGATCCTGAGCCAATCTCTCCAGCCTCCCCCAAGTGTGGCCAAGTTTCTTGGTATCCGCCTCCACTTCACGGCGCCAAGTGTTCTTAGGCCTGCCTCTTTTCCGTTTTCCTTGAGGGTTCCAATTCAAGGCTTGTCTAGTTATGCTGGAGGCAGGTTTCCTGAGCGTATGGCCAATCCATCTCCATCTTCTCTGGAGGATCTCTTGTTCTACAGGTTCTTGCTTTGTCCGCTGCCACAGTTTCTGATTGCTGATTCTGTCGGGCCAATGAATCCCGAGAATCCTTCTTAAGCAGTTATTGATGAAGGACTGGATTCTTTTCATATTCCCAGCAGTGATTCTCCATGTTTCTGCACCATACAGTAGAACCGGTTTCACCATTGTGTTGAAGGTTCTGATCTTCAGTTTGGTATTTAGGTGTTTGGAGGCCCAGACATTTTTTAGTTGTTGGAAGGTTGCCCGTGCCTTTCCTACCCTTATTTTGATGTCAGCATCTGTCCCACCTTGCTTGTCCACGATGCTGCCAAGGTAGACAAAGCTCTCTACCTCCTCGAGCGCTTCCTCTTTGAGCCTGATGGGTGCTGTATTGGTAGTGGTATTGACCTTGAGGACCTTGCTCTTCCCCTTGTGAATATTAAGACCAATACGTGCAGAAGTGTCTGCAATATTTCTGGTCTTCTCCTGCATCTGTTGTTGGGTATGGGAGAGAAGGGCAAGATCGTCAGCAAAATCAAGGTCATCAAGCTGGTCCCACAAGGTCCATTGAATACCATTCCGCTTCTGTTGTGTGGAAGTTTTCATCACCCAGTCAATGGCCAATAGGAACAGGAAAGGCGAAAGCAAACATCCCTGCCTCACACCGGTCTTCACCTGGAAAGCATCCGTCACCTGTTGTCCGTGGACCACTCGGCAGGTCATCCCCTCGTAAGAGTTTCTGATCAAGTCCGTGATTTTCCGCGGGACTCCATAATGTCTCAACAGTCTCCAGAGGGTTTGCCTATCCACACTGTCAAAGGCTTTCTCGTAGTCAACGAAGTTGATGTAGAGGGGTGAGTTCCATTCCAGGGATTGCTCTAGGATGATGCGCAGTGTTGCAATTTGGTCAGTACAGGATCTGTTGGTCCGGAAGCCAGCCTGTTGGTCCCGCAGCAGGGGGTCAACAGTTTCTTTCATTCTGTTGAGTAGTACGCGGTTGAAAACCTTGCCTGGGATGGATAGTAAGGTGAATCCATGTTACAATCTAAATATAATATCAAAACTAGAACCCTTTTTTGTATCTATATTTGAAAAATAAAATAATTCTTTGATCTTTAAAATCTTTTTTTTTTTTTAAATTATTATTTAAATTACCGCCATCCAATCCTTGCTTTTCATTTCTTGTTTGTAGAGATTTTAACCATCGATCTAAACTTTTTCATTTTTTTTTAAAAGCATTGTCGGAAATGTAAATTTATGATATTTTGTCAATCGTTGTGCTAAATAGTAATGGCATGTTTGCTAAAAAAAAAAAACAGGTACTTGTAATTTGCCAGAGGAATAGCGAAGAGGGGGCGAAGGGGGGACAGACGTCCCCGGGGGCCATCTAATTTGGGGCGGCAAAATGTGCATTGATATTATTTATTGATGAAAATAATGGGTTTGAGAGTTGAAAAAAGAAAAGGGGGCGCTATAAAATGAATCTTGTCCCCGGGCGCGAATCTTATCCGCGGGCGCCAAACACTTTCACTACGCCTCTGTAATTTGCTTATGTCATTGAAGAAGTGTGGGTGTCTCAAAAAAATATAAATGAAATAGCGATACGTCGACATCCCAAGTTGATTCTCTCCGATGATTTTCAGTTCGCTCTGTTTTTTTTTTTAACACAATTTACTGGTTCGCCCTTTCCTTGCATTTTGAGTTAAGGTTATTTAATTAACAATGAGTGCATCTAAGCTTTAGAGACGCCCCGGTTTAGCAGCCTTGTCCCGGCTTAACAGCCTTGTCCCGGCTTAGCAGCCTTGTCCCGGCTTAGCAGCCTTGTCCCGGCTTAGCAGCCTTGTCCCGGCTTAGCAGCCTTGTCCCGGCCAGTTTGAAATTTGACCCGGATTCTATCTAAATTTTGTGTTTTTTTTAAATAACTTGTCGATTACACTTTAATTCTCTATGTAACAATGTCTGTCACTAACGCTAAGGCTGATTCTCTATGTAACAATGTCTGTCGCTAACGCTAAGGCTGATTCTCTATGTAAAAATGTATGTCACTAACGCTAAGGCTGATTCTCTAAGTAAAAAGGTCTGTCGCTAACGCTAAGGTTGAATAGCACGCAAAATAACAGTCAGATAACTTAGCTAAAAGAGATTATTAAAAATACAGCAAGTGCGTCTGGCGGGTTATGCCTTCTTTTGTTTTACAGCAACGCTTGGTGTAATAAATCTGCGATCTAAAAGGGGGTGGGTCATTAGAATGTTAATCTAGTTCAGGGGCGGTTGCGTACGGTGTTTTGGGGGGGGGGGGCTGTAGCACTTCTAGGGAATCTTACGAAGTGCGTTACTTGCATTGCATGTTTTGTCAAGTAACTTTAGCAGATGGGGAAAATTCACGCACTGCGCCCGCCATTGTACTATGACTGGTATTTTAGAATTATTTAACGTCACCCAGTAACGCACTTCTCAAACAGCCGCACAAAATAAAATTTGAATTTAAGCCATTTATGGGAAAACTTTTTTAAGACTGGCGGGAGAAGGGTGGGTGAGCTAAGAGCTACTTTTTATTTTTTATGTCTAAGTAAGTGGATGTGTCCACGTTTCAGGGATTTTGTAAGTATTCGTAGTTTCTAAAAAAAATAATAATAATATTTCTACTTGTGTCTATAATCTAAAGATTGAAATGTGAGGACTAAAAAAAGAGGGAAATTAGTGTTTATATTGTTAAAGACTTTCTATCAAAGGCTAGTTTAAACTCACTTAAAAGTAGACAAATGATTTAACATTTCTTTAAATACATTACGCAAAGAAGTTTTGCGCAAAAAAAATTAATAAAAATTAAACATATTTAAATTTCGTCTACATTTGATTCGAATCCTTATGCTACATAGAGTGCTACATAGAGTGCTACATAGAGTGCTACTTAGAGTGCTACAGAATGTGCTATATAGAGTGCCACATAGAGTGCTACATATAGTGCTACATAAAGTGCTACATATAGTGCTACATAAAGTGCTACATAGAGTGCTACAGAATGTGCTATATAGAGTGCTACATAGGGTGCTACACAGAGTGCTCGTAATCTAGAATCTTTCAGGAGGAATATCTTTTTTTAATGACGCACTGCGCACACAATCCCAAATTCACAAGAAAGGATCTAAGTTGGATTGCTTAAATTATTGAGGAATCTCCCTGCTTAATGCAATTTTCATAAACCTCACATAACTAATAACAAGGAATCTGGAAAAGGTATAGTGAGCAGATCCTAGTGGACTATCAATGTGGATTCTGTCAGAATTGATCAACCACAGATCATATCTTAACTATCAGATGTCTCCTAGATAAATATTAGATGCTAGTCTTGTGGTAAACGAAGCGAAGTAAAAAAATATATGGTGATGTCGGGAAACACGAAAACTGGTGACAGCATCGACATAAGCAACCAAACCTTTTGTAGGCATTCGTTGTTTAAAGGAGTCATTTATTTTTTATTTCATCGATAATTTACATATTGAAAACTAAATACGAAACAGTCTAATTGCCGTATGCCCTGATCCTAACAACTTCCGAATTACAAGTCCTCAAAGATCGTAATGTTATCATCTGAGCGACCAACCGCGATCTGCAGATCGAGGGGGAAACGTGTGACAGCAACAAAATATGTCATTTAAGAAGAAGGTCCCTTCTATTAGTAAAAAAAATTCTTCACGTCAATTGCTTAGTAAAATGCCATTATTTGTAATTCAATTCTTCTTTTTTTTTTTAAAATGTATGAGTGTGTGGGGTGGGGACGTGTTGAAAAATGTGCATTGCGTGTTGTGATTATTGGCAATCCAAAGCCCCCAAAAATTAGAAAAAATGATGATATTGAATACTCAGAACTTAATTCATCAAAATGCCCAGAGAGGGTAAACAGTAAACTACCATTGGGCATCAGGAACTTGGGCGTCAAGAACTAGGGCATCAAGAAATTACGCATCAAGATCTTGGGCGTCAAGAACATTTGCGTCAAGAACGTGGGCGTCCAGAACTTGGGCGCCAAGCGCTTGGGCGTCAAGAACTTGGGCATCAATAACTTGGACGTGAAGAACTTGGACGTCAAGAACTTTGGAATCAAGAGCTTGGGCGTCAAGAACTTGGGCGCCAAGAACTTGGGCGTCAAGAACTTGGGCATCAAGAACTTGACCATTAAAAACTTTGTGAAACATGAGCATAAAAGATCGTCAATCCAAGACAAGACAGCAAGCCCCCTCAATGACATAAAATAAAGGGGTAGAATACAACGAACGTGGGGATGTTTAAAAATTCTTTCGTTTACTAAAACGCAAAAAGATTCCCTACGTGGAGCATCGCGGATCAGCCGTCTCGTCACATTATTTTAAGGATTAAATATATATAAATATATAGATATAAATGCACAACTTAGGAACTAAGTCAAAATGGCCGAATTGTGAAGATGTGGTTCGGACGTGCCAGGAGACAGTGGACACCGATTTCTTGAGGTCGATCAGATAAAAGAGCCCTATAGGTCGTCGTCATTGCATAGTCTCACTGTGGGCGGGTGACCCCCAGTCGGAATAATTAATGTTTCTCCGCCCTCACCGCCCTGGTGTCGAGGAGTCTACTGCCGTTTGTCATCCTACTCTCTTGACATATCTTCAGCTGAGGCCAATGGCCACCAGTCCGTGGGTTGGCGTCGCATCATTCTTGTCTCCAGGGGCGTCGGTTGCGCGAACGAATGAGGAATTTCCTTTTTTATAACATCTCGAATACTTATCGCGTCGATATTTGTGTGGCATATTGGTAGAGAACATGTGTAGTTTTTAACCAAACTACAATTTGTAGATGATGGTTTTAGCTCCTTTACAGGTCAAAAAATTGCATCATACTGTTGTTGTTATCTACTGTGTGTAGCCATATTTAACCTAAGCCACATCTTTAACCAAAGTCACATCTTTAACCAATGCCACATCTTTAACCCAAGACACATCATTAACCAATGTCACATCTTTAACCCAAGACACATCTTTAACCAATGTCACATCTTTAACCCAAGCCACATCTTTAACCAATGCCACATATTTAACCCAAGCCTCATCTTTAACCACTGCCCCCTCTTTAACCTAAGGCACATCTTTAATCTAATACACATCTTTAACCAAAGCCGCATATTTAACCCAAGCCACATCTTTAACCCAAGCCACATCTTTAACCACTGCCACATATTTAACCCAAGCCACATCTTTAACCACTGCCCCTCTTTAACCTAAGGCACATCTTTAATCTAATACACATCTTTAACCAAAGCCGCATATTTAACCCAAGCAACATCTTTAACCACTGCCCCCTCTTTAACCTAAGGCACATCTTTAATCTAATACACATCTTTAACCAATGCCACATATTTAACCCAAGCCACATCTTTAACCACTGTCCCCTCTTTAACCTAAGGCACATCTTTAATCTAATACACATCTTTAACCAAAGCGGCATATTTAACCAAAACCAGATCTTTAACCACTGCCCCTCTTTAACCTAAGGCACATCTTTAATCTAATACACATCTTTAACCAATGCCACATATTTAACCCAAGCCACATCTTTAACCACTGCCCCCTCTTTAACCTAAGGCACATCTTTAATCTAATACACATCTTTAACCAAAGCCGCATATTTTACCAAAACCAGATCTTTAACCACTGCCCCCTCTTTAACCTAAGGCACATCTTTAATCTAATACACATCTTTAACCAATGCCACATATTTAACCCAAGCCACATCTTTAACCACTGCCCCCTCTTTAACCTAAGGCACATCTTTAATCTAATACACATCTTTAACCAAAGCCGCATATTTAACCAAAACCAGATCTTTAACCACTGCCCCCTCTTTAACCTAAGGCACATCTTTAATCTAATACACATCTTTAACCAAAGCCGCATATTTAACCAAAACCAGATCTTTAACTACAATAAATAGTGAAAGAAAAAGACACAAGGCCACAAAGATCTTTTCTCAATATTCTCAGATTGATTTTTTTTAAAGGACACGGTCCTCATAATTTTGGCTCAGTGACTCCACCTCCAAGTATTAAGCTTTGTTATTGTAGTGCTTGGCATAATAAATGGCGTACACCGAGTCCAAGGGGACTCGACACACACAAATAAACGTCAGTCCGCCGACCGGCTCCGTCCTTGTTGGAATGAAAATATTTTTATGTGTGTGGACGAAACCATTCATCAAATAAGATGATCAAACTGGGGTGTGGTGCATTCATTCATCAGTTAAGATGGTGAAACGGGGGTGTGGTGCATTCATTCATCAGTTAAGATGGTGAAACGGGGGTGTGGTGAATTCATTCATCTGTTAAGATGGTGAAACGGGGGTGTGGTGAATTCATTCATTAGTTAAGATGGTGAAACGGGGGTGTGGTGAATTCATTCATCTGTTAAGATGATGACACTGGGGTGCGGTGTACTGAACCTAGAAGTGATGTGCATCCTGACAGCGAGGTGGGGCGGTGATGTCAGAATCTGTACACGACTTTTATTACCGTGACATAAGCGTTGTTCGTATTGACAGACACAGTGAGCCTCAACCGTTTATGGTTTCGTATTGACCGAAACAGTGAGCCTACACCGTTTATGGTTTCGTATGCCAAACACAGTGAGCCTACACCGTTTATGGTTTCGTATGTCCGACACAGTGAGCCTACACCATTTATGGTTCTATTTAGCCTTAAGGACGTTAAATAGATCAATGCAAGTTTGTCACAGTTGAAACCTTGGAGTGTTTGAGAAATTCCCGATTAACATATACCGAAATAAGGGTTGTTTGAATTCGAAACAGTAATTCAAAAGGAACAAAGCTACTATATCTCTTTTAATTAATTATCTGTGTCTGAATATCTGTATGTTCATTGATAATGGCTGGTCGAATTAAAGCATGGGCCCGAAATACACAAAACTGTATGGATATAAAAATATGTTTTATGTTACAAAAATATGCCGGCAAATAGGAAAATGTGATAGCCGTTTAAGTTGGTAATAAAGGTGAATTTAAATTTAAAAAAACACGCCCCCCCCCCTTTCAAAGAAAATGTTTAGGCAACGCCGTGGTACAGTCTTGACAGGGGAAGCTTGTCGGATGAGAGGTTCAACTCAGGGCAGCTGATCCGGAAGTAGTGAGTCGTTCTAAACCGATACATTGTTGCATTAGCATTCTTTGCGGATATGAGCGAACTCACGAATGATATCATCCTATTAAACAATCCCTAAAATTGAAGTTTTTTCGTATTAACCTTTATAAAAATTAATATCGAGGAATGGGGGATGGAGCTAAAAAATTGACAAAACATGCAGACAAGTTACACACAGTGGCGTAGTGAGGGGGGCAAGGGGGGCATCATGCCCCGGGCGCTACTCACAAAGGGGCGCCAAATGATATATTTTACTATAATATTGTATAGTTTTCGAATAGGGAGGGGGCGCTAAAAAGTTATTGGGGGGCGCTAAAAAGGTATTGTGCCCCGGGCGCGAGTTAAGCTCGCTACGCCACTGGTTACACATATTATAAGAATTCTAATTAGCGCCCCCCCCCCAACCACACCAAGGCTCTCAACCGCAAATTTTTTTTTCACTCCCCCTGAGCTGTATTAATATTCTAATGAACCACCACCCACTTTTACAAGCAGAGTAAGTCCACTAACTATCTCCGATAAACAAAATAAGATACTACCCACCAAACGAGCTTGCGATACCTTTTAAGGATTCTCATTGAGCGCATTTATCGGGAATTGTATTTCTTGAAATCAGTGGCATCATATTTCCTTCATCCTCCCTTTGAAAAACAGGGAAATATTATTTTTGGAGGTGGGGCTGAAAATATGAAAGAATATGTTGTTATCGGCAACGAGTCTACCTGCCCAGTCATAGTTCGATAGATTGACGGGAAGTGGGTCAATTGGCCTCCGAAGATTTTGCCTTTAACACGCAAATTTTTTTAATTTTTCCAAAAAGCCACATGACATTGTTTATTTCTTTTCCCCAACAGAAAATTCTGGAAAGCGGATGGCTCTTCCAAATCCAGGCTTAAGGGGTTCTACTCGAAAACCGGTAACTTCTGTCGGGTGGTTATCCACGGCGCGGGGCATCAGACGCCCCACGACATGCCGGACAGCACCCTGGAGATGGTGACGGACTTCCTGGAGCACGGCTGCATCCATCAGGAAAACTAGCTGGGTGTGGCCTGGTGTGCAAGCTCGGCCCCCTACACGTGACCCTGTTAGTGTTTTTGTTGTGTATGCAGTTTTTTTTTGTTAGGCCTTCCCGCTTCCACGGTTGTTGATGATGTGTAACCATAGGGTGTAAAGTGTGTAGTGTGTAGCGTCGTTGCCGTAAGTCGTGTTCATGAGAGTCATGGTGTTAGTTTGTTGTGTTTTACATTATTTTTTCTTAAATCGCAGGTTAATGATGGGGAATTATTATTATTGTGTTTTGAAACCTTTTGATGAATAATAGATGGAGGAGGGTGGAGGAGGAAGGAGGAAGGTGAAAGAGGGTGATGGGGGGAGGAGGGTGAAAGGAGGGTTGAGGAGGTTGAAAGATTGTGGAGGATTGGGAAAGAAGGTGAAAGAGTGTGGAAGAGGATGAAGGTGGGTGGAGTAGGATGAAGGAGGATGGAGGAGGAAGGTGATATAGGGTGGAGGAGAGTGGAGACGGTGAAGGAGGGTGGAGGAGGAGGGTGCAAGCAGGTGAAGGAGGGTGGAGGAGGATGGAGGAGGGTGAAAGTGGTTGGAGCGTGGTGGATGTGGTTGGTGGATGGTGGAGGAGGGTGAAGGAGGGAGGAGGGTGGAGGAGGGTGGAAGATTGTGGAGAATTGGAAAAGAAGGTGAAGAAGGGTGACGGAGGGTGGAGGAGGGTTGAAGAAGGTAAAGGGGGGTGGAGCAGTCTCAAGGAGGTTGGAGGAGGGAGGAGGTGGAGGAGTATGGGGGAGGAGGAGGGTGGTGGAGAGTGGAGGAGGATGGAGGAGGGTGGAGGAAGGTGAAAGTGGGTGGAGCGGGGTGGAGAAGGATGGAGGAGAGTGATGTAGGGGGAAAGGGGGTGGAGGAGGGTGATGTTGGGGGAAAGAGGGTGGAGGAGGGTGCTGGAAAGGAATGTGTAAAGTGCAAGGAAGGGATAAAAAGGTTAAGTTTGAATTGAGTTGGGCGTAACTTTAAGTTAGTGTTTCTCAACTTGGGGCGTCCATTTGGGGGAAATTAATAGATTATTTTATTTTATTTTAATTATATTATATTATTTTTATTTTATTATTTATTTATTTTTTAAATTATTTTTTTTCGGGTCATATAATCTGAGATATGAAATTTGTATACTTTTCCAAAATAAGATAAAATTAAGAGGGGTATGTTGCGGCGTTAGGGGTGGCATTGTTAAACAGGAAACTTTGTAATAGATAACAATTGTTATTATTTGGCACTGAATACATGTTACATCAATAAAAAATACATTTTATCTTTTTAGGCTATAAAAAAAACTAGGCATAAATTATGACTTATGGTTACAATACCATTGCACCCACTCCTTGGATGGAATATCGCCCCTATTTGAGATATATTTACTCAACATCTGTGAACGTTTTAGAAGATATGACCAAATTAGTGGGAGAACATACCATACCAACAACATTGAGAACTCGAGAGAACATCTTAGAAGATATGACCTAATTAGGGGGAGAACATACCATACTAACAACATTGAGAACCCAAAGAACGTCTTAGAAGATATGACCTACTTGGGGGAGAACATACCATACCAACAACATTGAGAACTCAAAGAACATCTTAGAAGATATGACCTACTTAGGGGGAGAACATACCATACCAACAACATTGAGAACTCAAAGAACGTCTTAGAAGATATGACCTAATTAGGGGGAGAACATACCATACCAACAACATTGAGAACTCAAAGAACGTCTTAGAAGATATGACCCAATTAGGGGAGAACATACCATACTAACCACATTGAGAAATCAACGAACGTCTTAGAAGATATGACCTACTTAGGGGGAGAACATACCATACCAACAACATTGAGAACTCAAAGAACGACTTAGAATATATGACCTAATTAGGGGGAGAACATACCATACTAACAACTTTGAGAACTCAAAGAATGTCTTAGAATATATGACCCAATTAGGGGGAGAACATACCATACTAACAACATTGAGAAATCAAAGAACGTCTTAGAAGATATGACCTAATTAGGGGGAGAACATACCATACTAACAACATTGAGAACTCAAAGAACGTCTTAGAAGATAGGACCCAATTAGTGGGAGAACATACCATACTAACAACATTGAGAAATCAAAGAACGTCTGTCATTTGATCTAAATGACATTCTAAAACGCGAGCCGCGTCACGGCATCTACTGTTGAACAAAATGTGCATCACGTGACATGAGGGGGTTTCGGGGGGGGGGGGAGTGTGAGGAGGTGCTGTGTAAATGGAATTGGTAACGTTTTAATTTAAAGGACACGCAACATTCATCTGGCCTCCAACAACTTCCATAACTGCCGCTGCTCCCTTACTCACATAACACAACCCGTAGTTTAGTTTTTATGAAGAAAAGGAACAGATTCATTCGTATGATTGTGGACGATTTCATTTGTGGATAAAATACATGGTGAGTTCAGCGCGTAGCCGGACGGCGATGATGCGGTGGTGGTAGGTGAGAAGGCGTGGGGGTTTGGGGGGGGGGCGCTTATCTTCGTATCTATCGTGTTGATGCAATGTTTTGGGCGGAACTGGGGTTACATTAAGCTGGGTCGATTGGGTCATGGGGGGAGGGGTTGCTGGTTTTTGAACGCCCGCACAGATCTTGTCTATGTAAGTCTGTTGCAATCGTTTCCATAAAGGTTTTTATTTCCTTTTTTTTTTTTCAAAAATTTTTCATAACCATAATGAATTTCCAAAAACTAAAATATTAAACTAATAAAAATTAAAATTTAACAGCCTTTTTTTAACTTTGTGGTTTAAAAAAAAACCGTTTCAAGAATTTAAAGCGGTTATGTCTTACGCGCTGAAACCCTCGCGTAGTTTGGTCGAAAGTTTGAAAAAGATGATACCATAAGCAGACACGCTCACATCGATTGGCGCCACACACACGTGTGTTCAATTAATGAGACGATCAAACGATATAATGTGACTAAAATAAAATGTAAAGAGATCCGCGTGGTCTTTTTTTTTTTAAAAAAAAAGATGATAGTTATTTGAAACGGTGACAATCAATATGAAAAAGAAAGGGACAACATTATTTTTTTTTAAATACACATAATTAAACAAAATTAGCATCGGAACCTTTAAAAACTGATTGGGGGCTCACCAAAACATCTGATTTATCAACATCTATCACATGTTAAAACATTCTTTAACACGAGTTAAATATCCTTCCACTCCCTATGCCTATCCGTACTGGCTTCGTGTTTGATGAACTCTTTGATCTCTGTAACACAGTGGCCGTAGTGAGGGGGGGCAAGTGGGGGGGCATCATGCCCCGGGCGCTACTCACAAAGGGGCGCCAAATGGTATATTTTACTATAATATTGTATGGTTTTCGAATAGGGGGGCGCTAAAAAGGTATTGGGGGGCGCTAAAAGGTATTGTGCCCCGGGCGCAGAGTGTGTCTATACTTCACGTCTAAAGACAGCGTCTTGCGCTCCACATTAAGTAGTGTTACATACGTCACATCTCTTACATCTTGCACCCACAGGGGCGGCAAGCCTGCTTGTATCTCTCATGCATACCGTATTGTGTATTGTAATAGTAAGAAACGTTGAAATATCTCAGACAGTTTACTATATTTTACTCTCTCAGTCATACTATATGTTTGTTCTACTGGGTCACTTGCATAATTAATTAATGTTATGTTATCAATTTTTTTTTATATTGAAATCTTGTTGCGAAGTTTCCTTTTGTTAATGTTATCAAAGACGATAAAGATAAGATAAGATATTTTATTGATCCAAATAAATGGAAATTTGTTGTTGGTGTTGTTTTTCATCGTACAACACTGAAGCCATAGAGCTGCAGGTGAAAATAAACTGTACGCCTGACATACATGTTCTCTGTGTAATGCAAGAAATCACTAAGAAAAAAATATATAATTGCTAAAACACGGAGAGGATAGCGGGGAAAATATTGATCTTTTCAAACATTGAACGGTGCCAAAATGTAGAATTCTTTCAAACATTGTTGCTTATAGAGCGCTCAGACCATATTTTTCGCCATATCCCTGGATTGTATTGTATCCCAAAAAATTGTTACGGTTTCCTTTCACAATCTTATTATACATAGATACGTATATGTCATTCGAACTGGTTCTCATTATTTTATTCATTAACTTTGTTCCCATGTTTTTTACCTCATATTCCCGGTGTTTGTATGTATATTATTATGTCCGGTTATTTTTACGGTGTATGTGTTCGTTTAAGGGTCATGTGGCGAAGGCGTGGGGGGGGGGGGGCTGAATTTGCACATTCGGTCACACTAACTATGTTGTATATGCACATTTAATGTATAGTTTTTTTATAATATGTTTTTTTAATGTCTCACTTGTTCAAAACAATCATATTATAATGACATCAGCTGGTCGGGTGTGAAGATAGCTTAATGACGTTACTGAAGAAGAAACCAATCCCCAATATCAATAAATACACCTTTCGGGCTATACCAAATGTATTTTTGGACAAGTCCATTTGCGCAGGAAGAGGGGGGGGGGGAAAGAGCGGAGAGCCCGGGGGGAGGGGGGGTATAATGCCCGATCAATTTCATAAATGTGTATAGGTTAATTTTATGTGTGCTATGTATGCGTAGTAGTTTTCGTTGAATTGGGGTCGTAAAAGCCAGGTACCGCCACGGGCCTCGCAAAATCTAAATACTCCACTTGACAACACCGTTCTGGCTAATCTGAAGAGCAAACTTGTGCAATAAGAGATCAAATCGGTATTTGCGATGATTGTACTGGTATAATCAAAGATCCTACTGATATATTCGATTTTATACTATGCTGGTAAAATCTAAGATAACATTGGTGTATTATTATACTGGTGTATTCGAAGAATATACTTACTATGGCGGAGAAGCAATAATAAACAACAGAAATGATATAATATTTGTATAAACAACTTAGGTCGACAAACCGGTTGCCCACGGCTCATTTCCGGTAGGGCAGTGGTTCTCAAAGTGAGTGGTACATCTCCCCAGGAACCCACAACTGGTAGCCAGATCTTTTGGCAATAAACAAGGGGAGCTTCTCCATCACTAATCCGAAAAGCTATTACTTTGCACAAATAGAGTATTTCTCTGAAAGTGTTTAAATGTGGACCTCAAACTTTAACCCAATCAAAGAAATGTCAATGGTCAAATGCGGGCGTGGTCCATAAAGTTGTGTCTTGAATATCTAGGCCCCGACATCGCAGAGTTGCGTCCACCTTTGCCCCCCAGTCTAAGCACAGCGATAAGAAATAGACCAGTGAAGACGTTAGATATTCAGAAAAGAGAAGAAAAAAAAAACGCTTGCTGATAATTATTACGCTTAGCGTAAACAGTTTAGTGTATGTCATGTATGTAATGTTCTAAGACGGGGTGGACGCTCACGGTGAGTTTATGTCTCCCAAAAAAAAAAGGGGGGGGGTTGGGGTGGGGTGGGGTGGGGGGGCTGCGGACACAACATTTTAACCACTGTTCTGTGGTTTCAGAGCTGGGCCTCAGAATTTCAAGGGAATGAATGTGTCCTTACCGGTCAACGTCACCTAACATAACGTTCTTCAAAAAAAAAAAGCAATGCGCACTGGAGCAAACCCATGATCACCATTATTCCAGAAAGTCCTTGATAATCTCTGGGCACTGCTGCAATCTTATGTCTACCCTCGCCAGCTGATCTCATCCACACAAAAAAAAAAAGGAACATCCATCCCAAATAGTAATGAAATAATGTAAATAATGTTTTGTATCTTTTTCTCATTACCCACGGGGGGGGGGGGGGGAGACAATGGACGACAATGGTTCATGTTTGTCAAGGGCGTATAAGCCCACTGCAACCGTTGTCATTCAGTGACTTTCCCCTTTTGATTTTGTATCAACAGTTTTGCAATAGCACTCACAAAGAGTTTGTTGTTTAAAATGCGTTTATTTGACAGAAATCCCTGCAATATCTCACCACGGCAATAAAATATTTCACATGAATGATGTGCTTTTGTGATCTTTTTTTTTTTTTTTTTCAAAATTTCTAAAGCTTTAATCTCCATAGAGCGATTCCGTCCCCTGTTTTTTTTTTTAATGACTTGGACTTGAATTCACGTTTCCCAATTTAAAATAAGTAATATGTCACAGTTAGTTTGTTGTTGTTGTTGTTTGATGTCACATTTATGCTGGTACAGTCAGGTATTTAATTCATCATTTTAATTATCTTTTTTTATACTTTCTAGACGGGAAATAGACGGGAAATAGACGGGAAATAGACCGGAAAGGGTGGGTTTTTTTTACGGTAAAACTCGGTCTCATTCGTTGAGTCCTCTTCCACTGACCGTGATGTTCGTCGGCTAAAGACAAAATGTAGCAGCCCTGCAAAGGTTCACACAGGCAGCCATTGTTGAGACGTCTAAATTTACATTTCTAATAGAATGATTAAGTATATATTGACCATCTTTCGAGGGAATTCCTTAGGGCGGCTGTTCTCAACCTGTGGGTCGCGACCCCTTTGGGGGTCGAATGACCCTTTCATAGGGGTCGCCTAAGACCACCGGAAACCACATATACTCTACAATTACAAAGTAGCTAGGAAAATAATTTCATGGTTGGGGGTCGCCACAACATGTGGAACTGTATTTAAGGGTCGCTGTATTAGGAAGGTTGAGAACCACTGCCTTAGGGTCATAGCGGATCATAGAGATTAAGTCAACCGTTCCACAGGGTCAGACGATCATAAAGATTAAGTCCACCGTATGCTTAAAATGTGTTGTTGCTTTTGTGTGGGTTTCTAAACGAATTTTTTGACGACTTATTCTCGATTTTCATTAGATGTATGATTCTTGACCAGGATTTATCGAAGGAAACAGATTTTTATTAATGCAAGACCAAGTTTAATCAATACCAGCTTGTTAGTCCGTCAGAGTAAGTTCTACACAAAACTACTTTACTGATTCTTTACGACTATTTAAGTTACATTTAAAGAAATACGCACTGTGAAGCAGGATATATTTTTCTACACGAAAATGGAGTTAGAGGATGTTAGAAGAATGTAAGGAAAGGTAGAAGAATGTAAATGTTTAGTGGCATTCAGCTATTTAGCATGCAGTGAGAGACTTTTTTTTTTCAAATAGGGTTAGTTGGTTTTATTGGAGACTAATCCTGTTATTTCACAGTCGATATAATTACACAGTAAAAAAATATCTTTAAAGACGATGTTAAATTTAGGGACGTTACAAACTTATATGACTTAAGCAACTAATCTGGAGAGAGAGGGAGAGAGAGCGCGCGCGAGAGAGAGAGAGAGAGAAAGAGAGAGAGAAAGACTTTCGAGAGTACGCAGTTTGGCCATTTGTAAAATTTGTGAAACCAAAATTCAAATCTACTAAAGTGGAGAGCATCACAGAAGAAATTACAAACTTCAATGACGCGAACATGAATTCGGTGAATAAACTCAAGTACGCAAACCCAAGAGGAACTGATCTAAAACCATGGTTGAAGTCTTCACTTCTACTGAGCGATTCCTGGTTGGATTCGGTTATTTTATTTAATATAAAATGTTATTGCTGCAATGAGATTGTGTTTAATAACGAACACTTGTTTTTATTATTTGTTTTTTTTTATAATTTTTTTTATTTCAGTATGTACCGATCTAAATTAAGTTTTTAAAAACATAACTTCACAGTCTGCTAAAAAATGCGAATCCGTGAGATTAGTTGAAATAATAATTAAAAAGAAATATGTGTAGTTTTCTCAATGTATGAATGCCGAAACAAACTTAAAAAAGAAAATATTTTGAACATTCACATATATATGATAGAACTTTTGATAAAAATTAAAATCAATTTATGAGTCATTCCGTTATTTTGGACGGATAATAAAAAGAGTTTAAAAAATACGAGTTTTTTGTAAAATCTAAAATCTCAATTATTTAATATATTTTTAAGACGCCATTCTTTAAAAGAATACGTCTGATAATTGTGTGACGTATTTTGGCATAAGGGGAAATGAGGCATGGTTGTGTGGTGTGATGTGATGGAGTAATGGCAGCATTTGAAAAAATGTAGTTTGATTAATAATGATACTTTATTCTACGAATCAATGGTTTGTCTAATTACTAAAACCGCCTCGACTACGAGGCTACGGAACCTTAATGAGAACCGGCTCGTAACATGCAATGTCAGGAATGTTAATAAGTAATGATGATAATTTAATTGGAAACGAAAATACTTCATACTAACAAAGTATTAATGTGCCTTTTTTTAAAATTGATTTTTCCCTTAATTATTTGCGGGTTGATGCTAGTAAAAAAAAAAATTAAAGTTTCTGCATTTAATTTTAATACTTAAAAATGCCCCCAGGTCAACTCGGCCAAAAAAAAATACTTGGGTCACCGATTGGATGTCAAAGTATGCCTCAGAAACAAAGCATTCCAACAATGACAACCAAAAACCACCGGTGTCAAGTAAAAGCAACTGTAAAAAAAATATATAAATTGTTTGTTAAAATATAAGGGTGTGTGATGAACTTTTATCAGGGCAAATATCGATCGGGTGAAAGAAGTCACCTATGATAAAACACTATTAACAAAATACTTGTAAAATGTTTTTCCAAAAATTTACTAATAAGTCTACAATTTTGTTGACACTGTTCATTGGTATCAAGAACGAAGAACCATGCAAAAGGAAATACTAAAGTGAAAACTCGACATCAATTTCCGTTCCTGAGATGTCCGCAGTGGTCACTCAAGGGTTAGTGGCGGTCACTGGTGACCTACTGATCACGAAGGTTGGATTGTCATCGGGGGTGGGTTAGTGTTTAAAGTATCAGCTCAATTGGAGATCAGGAAGTGGGTCAAAATCCATAACGCAAGATGTTACTACACACAAACTTAGAAACAAATAAACAGACAAGCGGATCGCGATTCCTGTGAAAAGGCTTATAATAATGAGCAGACACAGTGCATTATAGGTGACCTGGACGAATAATGAAAAAATAAGAACCTGAGTGGGAGACTGATATTGGAATTCAATAACTTTTCAAATACCTCATGCATCGCCTACGCCCCACGAACTTATTACAATAATGGAATTTAGCGCTTGTGGTACGCCATTTTGGAAATGCAATAATCCTGACTCGTATATAATTGTATAAGTCCTGTTGTTTTTTGTTTTTTTTTAATTTTAATGGCATAGAAAAATATTAAAGATTTTGAAATATAGTAAAAACAAAAATGTTAAAAATATCTCAATTTATTAAAATATCTGATCGTTGTAGAACTGTGTGCTGGTCTAACCCCCCCCCCCCCAAAACCACGTAAAGTAAGAAGCATAACTCAATATTGTTTTCTTTTCTCAGCATCCTATACCGTTAATTTGATGAATAAATAAACTTTCTCACACAAAACAAAAAAAAGATAATTTTAAAAATGACACCTGATAACAAAGCGAACCGTCCTAAAGAATGATGATGGGAAGAGGTGGGGGGGGGGAGAAAGCCTGCAAACTAAACACGGGCCATAACTCTAGTCGTGAAACCTGATGATTGCCTGACGTCGGTGTGTTAATGCTCTTGTTTCGTGCCCGCCAAATCATAGACTCAGGATGTAGCACGGCCGACAAGCAGACATTCTCGCTCTTTTATCTCTACTTTAACGCAGATTTAATGTCGCACACTTTCTTTGACCTCACATCGAGTCAGATGACGCACACTTTCTTTGACCTCACATTGAGTCAGATGACGCACACTTTCTTTGACCTCACATCGAGTCAGATGACGCACACTTTCTTTGACCTCACATCGAGTCAGGTGACGCACACTTTCTTTGACCTCACATCGAGTCAGATGACGCACACTTTCTTTGACCTCACATCGAGTCAGATGACGCACACTTTCTTTGACCTCACATCGAGTCAGGTGACGCACAATTTCTTTGACCTCACATCGAGTCAGGTCACGCACAATTTCTTTGACCTCACATCGAGTCCGGTCACGCACACTTTCTTTGACCTCACATCGAGTCAGATGACGCACACTTTCTTTGACCTCACATCGAGTCAGGTCACGCTCACTTTCTTTGACCTCACATCGAGTCAGATGACGCACAATTTCTTTGACCTCACATCGAGTCAGGTCACGCACACTTTCTTTGACCTCACATCGAGTCAGATGACGCACACTTTCTTTGACCTCACATCGAGTCAGGTCACGCACACTTTCTTGGACCTCACATCGAGTCAGGTCACGCACACTTTTTTGGACCTCACACCGAGTCAGGTGACGCACACTTTCTTTGACCTCACACCGAGTCAGGTCAGGCACACTTTCTTTGACCTAACACCGAGTCAGGTCACGCACACTTTCTTTGACCTCACATCGAGTCAGGTCACGCACACTTTCTTGGACCTCACATCGAGTCAGGTCACGCACACTTTCTTGGACCTCACATCGAGTCAGCCAAGAAAAGAAAAAAAATCGCTTTTAAGTTCTAATTCTCGCCCCGTGCTCTTTGATTGTTTAAAATGGTTAAGTCTCTCGACCTGAAATAACAGTTTTGAAACGTAACACTTGGTTATGAAAAAAATAATTTTTCCAGCCAAAACCAAATATTTAAGTTGAATGGACGGCTCGTGACAATGTATAAGGATTGGCTTATGTAATAAGTTCACCGGTCCCATTGCTTAACTTATAACTCTTCCCTACAAATAGTTTTCAGTTACTGCTCTACGCGACCCGGGCTTCCAAGTGTGGACTTGACAATGCAGTAGGGCTGAGAAGTTGGATAGTTTATATATTTACCTAGTTTCTAGCTCATTAGCCTTCAGAATGCAGGGACCTGGGCTTGTTAGTGGTATCGAGAAGAGGGGCTTCTAAACATTCTACTTGGGACAAGGGAAATAATATCAACTTATAAAAAAAAGTTCGAATCTCAACTACGACAAAAGTGCCCCACTCCAAGCTACAACCTTTGCTAATGTCCACAAAACTTGTAAATGCCCAAAACAATTACTAGTGCCCAAAATCCCGTTACTGCATGCAAACCTCCTTAGCGCCCGCAAATCTTATAAGTGCTCTCAAACCTCGTAAGTGCCTACATTCCTTGTAAGTGCCTACATTCCTTGTTAGTGCCCACAAACCTTGTTAGTGCCCACAAACCTTGTTAGTGCCCACATTCCTTGTTAGTGCCCAAAACCTTGTTTTTGCCTACATTCCTGTTTAGCACTCCCCACCACAACCCTTGTAAGCACCCCCACCCCGGCTTTTCTTAGTGACCCCACCCCTCTTGATACCGGCATAAATTGTATCCAAATCTGTAAAGGTTATAATACCGTACTCTCATTTTCACTATCTTTGTGTCATCGACTGGCTCATCATATCGTGCTGCCGTTTAGCTGTCTGTTGTTAACTCATGATCCATGATCGATTTTTCCATCTAAATTATCAATTAAATTTTGTTTCTTTTTTTTTTTTAACGTTATACTTTTTTTTTACTTTATAGGTTTATTTCTCTACTCAGAAGTAGCTTTTTATTTGATAGAAGTTTAAACACAACTGTAAGGGGGATAGAAGGCAACACGCCACCAAGCACTTAATTCATAAGTTGATATATCCGTGCATTACCAGCGAACAACATTAAAATATCCTTGTCATACCAGCTGACAACTTTGATATATCCCAGTCATACCAGCTTACAACATTAATATATTCCTGTTATACCACCATATATTGCATTCAGAGATGTACCGTATCAGAAAATTTGTCACAACGCAATTTGTTCGAGTGGAAAATTAATATCTGCCTTTCAGGCAAGTTCGATGTGTCCGGTGTCATGTCCAGATACGGCTTCGTGTCTGCTTAGAAAGTCCTCTAACGCCCAGTGAAGAAATAAATCCAGGGACACAAACCTCAACCAACGAAGTCCAAAAGTCGCGTTTAAAATGAGATGCGATAAAGAATTATTTCTTTAATTCTAGGCCAGTGTTTCTCAACCTTCCTAATGGCTCGACCCTTTAATACTGTTCCTCATGTTGTGATGACCCCAATCATAAAGTTGTTTTCGTTGCTCCTTCATAAAAATGTGTTTTCCGATGGTCTTAGGCGGCCCCTGTGTGTCCAGGGTTTGAAATCAATGTGGATAAGTTGGAACGTAAAACATGTTTAGTTAGAGAGTATATTTTTAGCTTTATATATCGTGTGAGAATGTTGGGACGTATTTAGGTAGGAGAAGTGACGTCTTAGTTTTAATTGTTGTTATCGTGTGCATTGATGGCCGTTGAACAGAGTGTTGAATTGTGTGTTTGGCAGGAACGGCTACTTCTACATTATAATACATATCCAGAATAGATAATTGATTATAGAATAAACATTATTGGACAACTAATCCGGTTGGCGTTAGTATATCGGTATTGGTAATCATTATTACACTGGCTATCGGATGAGGTAGGGGCATGGTATACCAAAGTACACATATATAGTTGTTGCTGGCTGAATACAAGTATATTACAAGGCTTACAGCTCAGACACCAAATATAAAGTAAGATCGAACATCTCGTCACGGTGTATGGGTTGTTTGACCCCCAAAGGGGACGCAATCCTACAGGCTCAGAACCGCTGCTACAGGCGAAAGTGGCATTAGTCTTGGCAGTTAAGTTATAAACGATTAAAATTCCGAAAAGTAATGTAAGTCATCAAGGTACCAACCATTCATACTATTTCTGTCAGCCCCTAACCGCAAATGTTTGGGAGAAACCTATTAATGGTTGGACCCTGAATGAGCTGAGTATCTCAGTAATTTATGGTTGGGATCACAATGTGACAGGTAGACAGAGCTATGCCCTGAATGAGCTGACTATGTCAGTATTTTATGGTTGTGACAGGTAGACACTGAACTACTGGATCGTGCTCGATAGATTAAAAACTGATTTTTTAAAAATATTTTTGGACAGACATTGATAAAACTAAATAAAATCTGAACACAAAATAAAATATACTACGTCAAAATATAATTAAGCAGCCCCTAAAAACTAAGGTTTTTTTTTAATTCTTTATAAAATGCAATATCGAGCAATGGTGGTTAGGGCTGAAAATGCAATATCGAGCAATGGTGGTTAGGGCTGAAAATGCAATATCGAGCAATGGTGGTTAGGGCTGAAAATGCAATATCGAGCAATGGTGGTTAGGGCTGAAAATGCAATATCGAGCAATGGTGGTTAGGGCTGAAAATGCAATATCGAGCAATGGTGGTTAGGGCTGAAAATTCAATATCGAGCAATGGTGGTTAGGGCTGAAAATGCAATATCGAGCAATGGTGGTTAGGGCTGAAAATTCAATATCGAGCAATAGTGGTTAGGGCTGAAAATTTTACAAAAAATGCATTCAAGTAACGCACTCAACAAAAATCCCCAATTCCTCATTATTTTAACACCCCCCCCCCCTAACCACACTGAACTATATTAATATTTTAATGCCCCCCCCCCCCCCGCACTTTCACACTGCAGATTTATTTCACCAACTATTTCAGAAATTTCAGAGAAACAAAATAAAATATGCACCGAACGAACTTGCGATTTTGTTTAAAGTCATTTTTAAAAAAAAAAATCAAAACTTCAGCAGCAATTGTTACATGCTGCAGAATCTCTAACTCAATAATCCGATCTATGATCTCGAAGGGGGCGTGACCTTGTTTCTGACCCCGGGACGTGTTAGAATAATCACTTTGTCAGGGGCGGCCACCTGAGTACCGCTTTATTTTTGTTTCGTCGCCCCGACTCTTCCATCTGTCCACGGCACGAGTTGTCCTACCATAACCCACGCAGACGAACAGTCACGTGCTGGGCGATAAGGATGAGGGAGACGTGTCGTTTGGACGATGAGCATAAAGAAGGCGGAGAAGTTGCGGGGGTGGTGTTAATAGATGCGAAATGAAAAGTTGCCTGTTACGAAATGACTGATTTATTCATTTAAATATTTGCATGTGTATATATATATATGTGTGTGTGTGTGTGTGGGTGTGTGTGTGTGTGTGTGTGGGTGTGTGTGTGGGTGTGGGTGTGTGGATGTGTGTGTGTGTGTGGGTGTGTGGGTGTGGGTGTGTGTGTGGGGGTGTGTGTGTGTGGGTGTGGGTGTGTGTGTGTGTGGGTGTGTGGGTGTGGGTGTGTGGGTGTGGGTGTGTGTGTGGGTGTGTGGGTGTGGGTGTGTGTGTGTGTGGGTGTGGGTGTGGGTGTGGGGGTGTGTGGGTGTGGGTGTGGGTGTGTGGGTGTGGGTGTGGGTGTGTGGGTGTATGGGTGTGGGTGTGGGTGTGTGTGTGTGTGGGTGGACCAATAGCGTTACTGGATGGGTGTCTTTGACTTACTGATCTCACTCACGAAAACCACACAACCATACAGCATACATACAAGAAACATAACATACTGTGCAACCATTGTTCGTCCTCTTAAGCGAAGATAACCGAGGAAATATTCTACTTGAGTAGTAGCTTAGACTTGAGCTGTATCTGCGTTCAAAGTTAGGTAGAGTTGCTCTAGTCGTCAGCCTCGCTTTCTCGTACCTACCATTTGACCCAACGGCAAGACTAAATCAGGACTCAAGACGACTGGAAATACACCAGGATGCAGTGGATGACCAGCAGTGTGTTTTGTGTGTCTTGTGTGTCTTATCGTGCTCTTTGCGCGTTCTACGTCGGGTGAATTTTCATTGTGTCAATGTCATACCGCCCACGGGACTCCGACTCAGGGTTTAGTGTCAGAGTGTGCCTTCTCGTAGATGTGTTGTAATCCAAGGTTAACCAGTCCCATCCACCTGGGTTGTGTGGTATTCCAAAAGAAAAATTTGCTGCTTGTAAATTTCATTTATCCCAGTGGTCGGGAAACCCGCTAAACCTGAGCCACATGCGGCTCTTTTATTTATGTTTTTTTATACTCTATAAGGGCGGTAACAGGGCTGTAGCAGGGCGGTGAATCAAACAGCCACTTCATCGACTGACAGAACACGACTGACATTTCATCAACAGCCAGTCTTCATCCGAAATTTCATTGACAGACAGAACATCGACAGATAGAACATCGACAGATAGAACATCGGCAGACAGAACATCGACAGATAGAACATCGGCAGACGGAACATCGACAGACAGAACATCGACTGACAGAACATCGACTGACATTTCATCAACAGCCAGTCTTCATCCAAAATTTCATTGACAGACAGAACATCGACTGACAGAACATCGACAGACAGAACATCGACAGATAGAACATCGGCAGACGGAACATCGACAGACAGAACATCGACAGACAGAACATCGACAGACAGAACATCGACAGATAGAACATCGGCAGACGGAACATCGACAGACAGAACATCGACAGACAGAACATCGACAGACAGAACATCGACATGGAAAACTTCAGCAATTACGGGATCAAGTGGAAAAGACATAGATCTTCAAGTTAGTGATATAGCTAAGGCTTGTGCCGTACGAGGCAGCTCTCCCTGCCACCACTGTCCTGTGTTCTTTTTTTACTTAAGTAGGCTCATCGGTCTATGTCCGCCCAGCTCGTTTTTACCACCTCCAATGTGAATCGAAAATTAGTTGTCTTAGACCTTGAATTAGACAAAGATTTGTAGAGCATCGGCTATAATCCTCTCGAAAGGGACTCAATATCTGGGTGAAAAACCATAAAAAAAAAAAACCTAGAGACAACTGGCCCCTCTTTGGCTCGGGTTTTCTCCGCGCCCTTGATCCTCCCGCCCACAACCCACATTTTCCAATCAAAGTGACACAATGGCACTTTTCTATAAGCATTCAAACCTCCCAATAAATAAACAAGCACTAGGGATCGAAGAAAAATTGGTGCTTTTTGAAGATTCAGCTAGTGTTGAAAAAATTATTCTGATCTTGAGCGAGTTAGCACATGCGCCAGGAGTATCGCTATCTCAAGGTTCGTTATTTCCAGGTTTCACTGTGCCAAAAGGCATCATATATATTTATACGTAGCGTTTTCAAGGGGGCACCAAACTCAAAGTCTGCTGCTCCGGGAGTGGCACAGTATTTCGCTGCGCCACTGTTTGTTACAAATTATGTACCGCTAGTTTGCAGTAAAAAAAAATGGATCGTAGTTTGTAGCTCCGCCGGAGAAGATTTATTTTAAGTTGCATTCGTTTGTTGTTCAACAGTGTAATTGTTTTGTGTTGGTGGTTTGTCAGTTTTGAACTTAATATTAAATGTGTGACCGTCGATCTTTAGCTAATGGTCGAATTAAGAAAGACGTCGGTTTTGGGTGTTGCAGGGGGGTCCGTCCGTTTCGGGGGAGAGGGTGTCAGTTTCGGGGGGGGGTCTGTCAGTATCGGGGGGGGTTCTGTCAGTTTCGGGGGGGGGTCTGTCGTTTCGTGGGGGGGGGGGTCCGTCAGTTTTGGGTGGAGGGGGCATTTTTGAAGATGAAACATAAATTTATTTATGTCTTATGCTCGATGTGAATTCTGTACACCACATTTTCACAAAGCTGCACCACTGAGCGTGCTACTGAATTCAGCAATTCTGAAAATCTCAGCACTAGAAGCAAAAGGCAATGGACAATTGGTTTGATATAAACACTTATTACTGGACAGATTTGACTTTTATAAGTTGGAGGCTTTGCTCCTAGTTATCCACGATTCGTGTCATTTAACAACGTGAGAACACCCCTACACACACACACACACATGTGCACACATCTGCAAAAACGAACATCAACAAACAAACACACACACACATCTGTCCTGTTAACGACCTGGGAAAAAAAAGAATTAACAATAAACCACATCTGATTGTATCGACGCTAAGTCTTCCTTCACGACGTCTGCTTTTGTTTTGTTGTGGTCGTTCTCGTTTTCGTGTTGGTTGTTTGAATCAAGTCGTCACGCGCTTGCATTGCATGCGCTATCAGTGACTTGCGATGCACACCTTCGTGATACGTTCACCGGGAAGGTCGAAGATCAAACGATAAGCATAATAAACAATGAACACCACCAACGGCTGCGTTTAGCAAAGTCTGGGGGCTTGATGGTTGATATTTTGAGCCCTGGTAGAGTGTCGATAACACCAGCGTAGCAAAAGGGGGGGTCCGAAGGGGTGGTCCACTCCTCGGTTGGCATATTTTGTGTGTGCTTATATCGATGGGTGACATTTTCAGTCGACTGCAGATATTTGTTGTTGTTGTGGTAGTGGTGAGGTGCGATTGATGGCAAATGAGTTTTGACCCACCCGGATGACCTTAGATCTAGCCATGCCAATGTTGTGAGACCGGATGACCCTAGATCTAGCCATGCCAATGGTGTGAGACCGGATGACCCTAGATCTAGCCATGCCAATGTTGTGAGACCGGATGACCCTAGATCTAGCCATGCCAATGGTGTGAGAATTTTTTGTACATGGACTGCGCGAAATTTGTTGATAGTAGAAGTGGGAAATGTGTTGATAGAAGTGGGAAATGTGTTGATAGTAGAAGATGGATATTTGTTGTTAAGAGAAATGGGAATTGTGTGGTTGGGAGAAGCGGAAAATTTGGAGATAGGAGTAGTGGGAATTTTGAAGACACGAGCAGTGGGAAATAATATGATATTGACGGTGGAAAGGTTTAAAATATAGACGGTGTGAAAATGTATGATATCTGTGCGAAATTTGATGATATGATTTTATATTATGACATAATTGAGACTAGAGAAGAAATGTCAAAATTATTTTGAGATGACATAGTAACTCGGAGAGGTTTCGTTTTCGGTTGTTGTTGTTTTTTTCCTCAAAACAACCTATCGCTGCAAAAAATAAAAGAGAAATAGTAGGACTAGGTATGTGGAGACCTGCATCAAAAGACAGGACACTGAGATATGAACGTTTCGTCTAAGAGCCTTCCTCAGCAGACAGTACACTGAGATATAAACGTTTCGGCCAAGAGCCTTCCTCAGCAGACAGGACACTGAGATATGAACGTTTCGTCTAAGAGCCTTCCTCAGCAGACAGGACACTGAGATATAAACGTTTCGGCCAAGAGCCTTCCTCAGCAGACAGGACACTGAGATATAAACGTTTCGGCCAAGAGCCTTCCTCAGCAGACAGGACACTGAGATATGAACGTTTCGTCTAAGAGCTTTCCTCAGCAGACAGGACACTGAGATATAAACGTTTCGGCCAAGAGCCTTCCTCAGCAGACAGGACACTGAGATATGAACGTTTCGTCTAAGTGCCTTCCTCAGCAGACAGGACACTGAGATATAAACGTTTCGGCCAAGAGCCTTCCTCAGCAGACAGGACACTGAGATATAAACGTTTCGACCAAGAGCCTTCCTCAGCAGACAGGACACTGAGATATGAACGTTTCGTCTAAGAGCCTTCCTCAGCAGACAGGACACTGAGATATAAACGTTTCGGCCAAGAGCCTTCCTCAGCAGACAGGACACTGAGATATAAACGTTTCGACCAAGAGCCTTCCTCAGCAGACAGGACACTGAGATGTAAACGTTTCGTCTAAGAGCCTTCCTCAGCAGACAGGACACTGAGATGTAAACGTTTCGGCCAAGAGCCTTCCTCGGCAGACAGGACACTGAGATGTAAACGTTTCGGCCAAGAGCCTTCCTCGGCAGACAGGACAAATGAAAAAACGACAAGAATTAGAGAATAGTTAAAAGCTTAAGTGATGGCCATCGTTATTTTCGGAAGTTGGATTTTCCTCCAAACCCAGATTGCCTAAAGTGAAAGAATATATAATATGTATTGTACTGTGTAACTTAAACGGCTAATTTTTATACGTAGCACATTGATCTTTTATAAATTTACTACAACCATTTGATGGTCCAACTGATTTATTTGTGTATGACATCTTCAAAACCAATACAACAAAAATGTCGATGGAAGCGGTTTAGATCATGTCCATGGTTTATTTGCCCCCCCCCCCCCGGTCGACACAACGCGTCTCAGAAAGAGAGCTTAGCTTTTTACTCTGGGAGGCCTCATACCGTTGTCTCTTTTCTCTCTCTCTCTCTCGCACACACACACACACTCTCTCACCCATCCCACCCCACCCCGAATCATTCCACTAAAACCCATTTGTGTTGTCTGCATCGGTTCCCAAAGTTAACCCCCTAAATATTCACAGCCGGCCACTCATTCGTTAACACGGCGATTTCTTCATCTTTATTCCTCTAATTGGATTGCGCGACTCTTGCGTTTCATTTCCTATTCACCCTTGTAATGACACCACGTGGCCCGAAATTAACGCGGGGCTGGTCACTTGTTCTTCCACGGGTGGGGGGGGGGGGAGACTTGACGTCTGCGTCATGACCTTCGCTGCAAAACCAAAAGATGATGATGGTATTTCTGTAGGCTTTGACAGAGTACTACACCTTGTGCCGGTAGTTATCGGCCTCGGCACGTCTGCTGTATAAATATAATAAAGCATGTCACGGACATCAGGCACAAATGAAAACTCTAATCTTGTATTTATTTATATTTAATTTTGTGCATAGGCCACATTCGTTTTGAAACAAAGATTGTTTCGTGCATTCAAGGGCTCTTAACTTTTTTTTTTTTTGCCGCTGCAAAAAAGCTTTTCCCCCACAACCACCACCCCCCTCCTACGAAACTCAACTTCGACATATATTCACCGCAAAGAATGCGTTCCCACCCCCCACCCCAAATCCCACGTTTAAAAATGCGATAAGAATGCTAATAAACGTGATATTTCCTGGGTATTCCAGCCCACCCCCTTGACATTTCCTCAAGCACCCCCAGACATTTCCTCAAGCACCCCAGACATTTCCTCAAGCACCCCAGACATTTCCTCAAGCACCCCCAGACATTTCCTCAAGCACCCCCAGACATCCTAATATCATTTAAGCCAGTGCGAAATCAGGTATGGTTATAAAAGGGTCACGCCTTGTTAGTAAAAAATTATACTTTACAAATTACTGTGGATTGGCATCTCATCTAAGACTACATCGTTTTAAAAAAATGTAAGTATTTTTTAACAATACGCTTTTAATTAAATTGATTTAAACCTGTGTATTGAATTCTTTAATAGGTTTAACTAAACGTTCACAACCCTCTTAGAAGCCATGAAATATGCTAGATGCAACGTCAGAGTCTTCAAGCATTTGAAACAACCATAGGCGATACACAATAACAGTACAACTCAATTAATTTATAATTCGATATCTTGTTACGAGTGTTTGGCATAATTATGTGATCCCCGCTGCCATACAATGCGGGTTCTTTTAGAAGTGCTTTAAAAAATTTAACTAAGTAAACTATTTACACGAAGCCTGAACGTAGCGGAAGTTCAACTTAACCCGACTTCAAAGATTGGGGTCTGGCGAAGGGAGAAAGAGAGAAAGGGAGAGAGAGAGAGAATAGATTGTCTCAGTGAACGCTTTTCAGAAGCGTGAGAAGGGAGAGTGCAATTGAAAACGACGGACGTTCTCGGTCGTGCCCAGAGACGTAACTGGATTTTTGTCGCCCTTGGCTAATTTATTTTTGGCGCCCTTCATATTCAAATAAAAATTAAAAAATCAGAGATTTAGCGGCGCCCTTTTGAACTGGCGCAGGCCGGCGCCCTTGGCAACTGCCCCAATGCCAAGCCGTTGTTACGCCACTGGTCGTGCCGTCGTTTAAAAAGGTAGGACGATGCACCAACAACGGGCAGAGAATGAATTTGTATCAGGAATGATGAACTGAAGTTGGTGCTAATGATGAACTGACGTTGGTGCGAATGATGAACTGAAGTTGGTGCGAATGATGAACTGAAGTTGGTGCGAATGATGAAAACTGAATTTGGTGCGAATGATGAATTGAAGTTGGTGCGGAAACGCGCACTGGTCTTCTGAAAGTGGATTTGGTCAGTGGCATTTACAAACATGTTTGAATAAGAGAGTTTGTCATTTATAAGACCGGAAAACGTCACATAGCATTTCGTAATGTTACTATTTTTAGACAACGTTTTCGTAAAACATAGATATTAACAATGTATTTCCGCATATACAAGTGTATATATCTTATATAAGTAATAACTTTGTAAAATCTTTCGTAAAATAAAGTTTTCAACACTTTTTAGTCTAGGTCAGCGGTTCTCAACCTGTGGGTCGCGACCCCTTTGATGGTCGAACGACCCTTTCACACGGGTCATCCTAGACCATCGGCATACACATATACTCTACAGTTATGAAGAGGCAACGAAAATAATTTTGCTTCAGCACATCCGACTAGAACACGGGTCGGTAGACCTGAGTAAATTGGAGTAAAAAATTACAATCTTGAGGGTCATGGGAACTCAATAGATATAAATTTGAAGCGCTTTTCTTATTAACCAAACAATTTTTTTTTAAATTTCTGGCAACAACGAATACGGTACGGCCTCATTGAAGTAAGTATAGAAGATGTCTCCCAGTACGGTAAACTCATGGTGCCCCCCCCCTCCCACTGTTCCCTCAAGGTTTGCTGGTTCGTGTGCAAAATCACACAGCTGTGTGCAAAGTTTTACAGCATCAATTTTTTGTGTGCAAAATTTTACAGCACACAAACACACACACGGAAATTACATAAATGAACTGAAGTGCAAAAACTTGTATAAAAATAAATAAAAGAACTATAATTAAATAACTATAATCAGAAATGTCACAACAGTTCAATCAAAGCTATATTTATTTCTATTATTTATCCTTGATCAAAGACAATCAGAGCAGTTCGAAACTGCGTTTTGGTTGATTGAATATTTATATTGCGCTTGTATCTATATCACTTTAGCTATTCACTGCGCTCCTATGTTCTTAAATCCCTTAGTTTCTTCAAACAGTGCTTATGAACTGGATCATTAAGCAGGCCAAGCCTGCTCCTTACAGTATTCAGTCAACACTTGTATGTTTCTTAGCAATGCTCTTAAATCAAAGTGTCGGGAAACCATATGATTTCTTTCAATGGTCTAAAGGCTTCGGGATCACATTCCAACACCTTAGCTAGTTCGGTAAACTGGGCTCTCCGTACTGTGGACCTACCTAACAATGTGTACACTGTACTAAGGAATGTTTCAATGTCTGCTATTAAACGTATATGTTTGCAAACATCATTGATGCCTGAATCTTCACGATGAGCAAGGCAATGTTGTTCCAGTATATAGATTTAGAATGCATTGCTGCAACTCCATAGTTCTTGCCGATGCACCATCAGAGGTAAACAAAACCATTTTCTGCATGTCCAAGGAATTCCCTTGGTAAAACTTTACTGTCACCTGCCGACAGAGACAAAATTCCAACTAACACTGTCTTGTAACCAATCCCGGGATATGGCCGAAACTTTGCGTATAAGATCAACATTTTTGTCAGTGATATATCAGTGCTCTCATCTACTGTTCATGTGTAGAACTTGGCGTTGCGAAGTTCGCTTATTATAGCATCCTTCACTACAGAATCGATAGAATCAACAAACTCAAAAGCATAATTCTTACTGCGCCAGCTATCAGGGACTGGGGCATACTTAGCCACATGGTTGTGTATGTATTGAACCGTATTCATAGATGTGTTCTCGATGACAGCCATGAGGACGTTGTCAATCAAAATTTTAACCTGGTCTTTTTTAGCCCTTTTACGTTGTGCTGCTTCTGGTCTCATGGCGCGATCAGCGACACTTTCTGTAAGTATTCGCAGTACACCTCCTGACTGTATAGAACAAAGTCTTTGTATAGCATCTGTGTGCATTTTTTGCTTGATATATCGTTTAAGATAATCCATCTCCCGAGCGTACAACCTTTTCACTGTGGAGGAATCACCATCTACATTAGCTTTGAAGCACATTTCACAGACATCATCATGAATTTCACGCTATTTAAACATATCACCAAGCTTGAAAGTCCCCTCTGACGACGAATCTGGCAGTGCTGCATGCACAAATTCATTGAGCCATTCCGTTTGTAATTTGTATACACTTTTTCTTAGCAAGCGATGACGTTGATAGCTTGCTTAACTGACGTTTAGACATAACGGTTAAAACATTATTAAAAACAATTAGCTACTACATTTATAATAAACCAGAGATTTTCGATTTATTTACTTTATACACATTCACTGTGCAGTATGCGCCATGAAATTAACATGTATGGTGGCGGTGGTTCAGAACGAGGTTAGCTTGATCAGGTATGTATCGGTAAGTATGTAAATCAATAGTTCTCAGTAAAAAGTAGAATACACAAATATAGATCACAATCAAATTAAAAATTGTATAATTCCTACTGCAGAGTATCTGTTCGAATTTATTTTTATAAAAATTTGCTGCGCGGATACTCAAAACTGCTGCGCGGCATCTGAGAGGGAACATTGCCCCACCCCCATTCAGACCTCCTCTGAGTCTGACTACTCTGATGGAACCCTGCTCTGATGGCACCCTGCTCTGATGGCATCCTGCACTAATGGCACCCAGCTCTGATGGCACCCTGCTCTGATGGCACCCAACTCTGATGGCACCCTGCTCTGATGGCAACCTGCTCTAGTGGAACCCTGCTCTTGTATTTAACTTAGATATGCTACAAAACAGATCGAGCTCTGTATTTTCCATTTGATTTCTACCCCCCCCCCTGTAAGGGTGTCATCAGGCGCGGTCCCCCCCCCTCCCCCCACATCGACACTACTACTTATGCTCAAAAGGCACAGGCTTTCGAAAGAGCTCACGTCTCAGACAAGACGTTGCTGTCTTTTTCAACAAATTCCCTTTGCAAACATGAAGCATATAAAAGTAAAGCATAGTAATAAACTGTTCACTCAAAAGAAACCCCTAAGAACAAAACATTTCGTATGAATCCTTTTGCATGTAATTGTACGTCATTTATCGGTTATGTGTGTTTTATGTATGTAATTGTAAGTCATTTATCGGTTATGTGTGTTTCTATGTATGTAATTGTAGGTCATTTATCGGTTTTGTAAATGGTTAAACTTCTGGTAAAACCAGGTTCGCATTTCTTTCATTTTCCCTTTCAAAAATAAAATTTTCTTTTTACTGTATACCGAAAATACGCCACAAGACAACGCACATACCAACAGCTCCACAATTAATCTCCACATAAAAACGCGCACGACATTAACATTCTTTCCGTTGAAGAAACAGAAAAAAACAACAACTGAATTTTGATGGTTGAGGGTGGGGGCTGACAATTTGACAGAATGTGTTTGTCATCGGCAACGGGTCTATATGCCAAGTTTCAACTCGATAGGTTGACTAGAAGTGGGTCGAATAGCCGTCTGTAGATTTTGCCAGCCAGAAACACCTACGAAAGCGAAGTTAATATAAAGGATTTTTCTTTTCAAAAATGTTTCCTCCTTGATGAAGATGGCTGAAATATTTTATTAACAACTTGAGTTCATTGCATATTTTGTTAATTTAAATGAAAAAATTAAAAGTGATAATAAAAAAATTACTATTATAGTCTATTATAGTCTATTATAGTCTATTATAGTCTATTATAGTCTATTATATTTTATTATAGTCTATTATAGTTTATTATAGTCTATTATAGTCTATTATAGACTATCAATTGTATAGCAGGGGCGACATTTCAGTTTTTTTTTCAAGCAAAATCAAAACTTGGTCGGCTTGTTAAGTTGTTTATTACTGGAGGTGCCACAGTACATAACACACCCTGCCCTATCAAATGACGTCCCAGCTGTAATCCACCCTTTTATATTTTTTTTTACTTCACCAGATTTCACTAACCAAGTCATCTCTTAACCCTGCCCCCCTCCCCTCCCCCTCGTCTTTATTTTTCTCAACGTCTTCTTTACTTCTATATTACCGTCCAATTTCTTTATTACCAATCTGTCCTTCCCCCACCCCCTTTTTTTTCCCCAAACCCTCAATCAGCCAGCAGTCAATGACGCACTCGTCTCTCCCTCGTCATCTCATTTAGTACCTCTCTCTCGTGCGGCACCCGCCACTCACGTGCTCTAACAGTTTTTAATATACCCCCCAGCAGACGCCAATCACTCAGCCAATCAAACCGTGGAACAAATAACCTCAACTGTTCTGAGCTCACTTGAAACTTAATTAAATATCATTTGTTATGGATCCGCATTGTTAACCCTTTGTGTGTCTCTGTGATACATGTGTGTAAGTTTTATCGCTCATGGGTTTCGTGATATACAATTTATCGCCTAGCTCAGGCCTGCACAACTCAAAATGCTAGGCGGGCCGTAACATTTTATGAAAAACTTGTGCGGGCCGAAAAAATATAGGACCCCGGGGGCGGGGGGGGGGAGCTATTAAGAAAATAATAATAAAAAAGAATATTTCTTTACTTCGTGGTCCGCAAAGTGGGTGCTGGTGAGTCCGCATGCGGCCCGCGGACTGTATATAGTGCAGGCTTGGATCTTTACTCTAGCTAGATTATATACACTATTTATATGTACTAAACTAGGTATCATCTTAACTCTAAAGCGTTTCACGCCTAATCTAAAGCATTTTGTATAAACGTAAGAACAATCGATGAAAGATCGATCCATTGTCTCCCATTTGGTACACAAGGACTCCGTTCAGCAAAAAAGCCAATAATCCCCCTTCTGCAGTACACATATAAATATTTAGTAGAGTCCGGATCACTACTGCAACTGGAGATGTTCCATGTATCCCATGAACCCACTGCAACTGGAGATGTTCCATGTATCCCATGGACCCACTGCAACTGGATATGTTCCATGTATCCCATGGACCCACTGCAACTGGAGATGTTCCATGTATCCCATGGACCCACTGCAACTGGAGATGTTCCATATATCCCATGGGCCCACTGCAACTGGAGATGTTCCATGTATCCCATGAACCCACTGCAACTGGAGATGTTCTATGTATCCCATGGGCCCACTGCAACTGGAGATGTTCTATCTATCCCATGGGCCCACTGCAACTGGAGATGTTCTTTGTATCCCATGGACCCACTGCAACTGGAGATGTTCCATGTATCCCATGGACCCACTGCAACTGGAGATGATCCATGTATCCCATGGACCAACTGCAACTGGATATGTTCCATGTATCCCATGAAACCACTGCAACTGGAGATGTTCCATGTATCCCATGAAACCACTGCAACTGGAGATGTTCTATGTATCCCATGAACCCACTGCAACTGGAGATGTTCAATGTATCCCATGAACCCACTGCAACTGGAGATTGTGGTGTCTTCATATGGCAAGCTCTAGTGACGTGTGTTGTCTTCATATGGCAAGCTCTAGTGACGTGTGTTGTCTTCATATGGCAAGCTCTATTGACGTGTGGTGTGTTCATATGGCAAGCTCTAGTGACGTGTGGTGTCTTCATATGGCAAGCTCTAGTGACGTGTGGTGTCTTCATATGGCAAGCTCTAGTGACGTGTGGTGTCTTCATATGGCAAGCTCTATTGACGTGTGGTGTCTTCATATGGCAAGCTCTAGTGACGTGTGGTGTCTTCATATTGCAAGCTCTAGTGACGAGTGTTGTCTTCATATGGCAAGTTCTAGTGACGTGTGGTGTCTTCATATAGCAAGCTCTAGTGACGTGTGTTGTCTTCATATGGCAAGCTCTAGTGACGTGTGGTGTCTTCATATGGAAAGCTGTAGTGGCGTATGGTGTCTTCATATGGCAAGCTCTATTGACGTGTGGTGTCTTCATATGGCAAGCTCTAGTGACGTGTGGCGTCTTCATATGGCAAGCTCTAGTGACGTGTGATGTCTTCATATTGCAAGCTCTAGTGACGAGAGGTGTCTTCATATGGCAAGTTCTAGTGACGTGTGGTGTCTTCATATAGCAAGCTCTAGTGACGTGTGTTGTCTTCATATGGCAAGCTCTAGTGACGTGTGGTGTCTTCATATGGAAAGCTGTAGTGGCGTGTGGTGTATTCATATGGCAAGTTCTAGTGACGTGTGGTGTCTTCATATGGCAAGCTCTATTGACGTGTGGTGTCTTCATATGGCAAGCTCTAGTGACGTGTGGTGTCTTCATATGGCAAGCTCTAGTGACGTGTGTTGTCTCCATATGGCAAGCTCTAGTGACGTGTGTTGTCTTCATATGGCAAGCTCTATTGGCGTGTGGTGTCTTCATATGGCAAGCTCTAGTGACGTGTGGTGTCTTCATATGGCAAGCTCTAGTGACGTATGTTGTCTTCATATGGCAAGCTCTAGTGACGTGTGGTGTCTTCATATGGCAAGCTCTAGTGACGTGTGGTGTCTTCATATGGGAAGCTATAGTGACGTGTGGTGTCTTCATATTGCAAGCTCTAGTGAATAGTGGTTTCTTCATATGGCAAGTTCTAGTGACATGTGGTGTCTTCATATAGCAAGCTCTAGTGACGTGTGTTGTCTTCATATGGCAAGCTCTAGTGACGTGTGGTGTCTTCATATGGCAAGCTCTAGTGACGTGTGGTGTCTTCATATGGCCAGCTCTAGTGGCGTGTGGTGTCTTCATATGGCAAGCTCTAGTGACGTGTGGTGTCTTCATATGGCAAGCTCTAGTGACGTGTGTTGTCTTCATATGGCAAGTTCTAGTGACGTGTGGTGTCTTCATATGGCAAGCTCTAGTGACGTGTGTTGTCTTTATATGGCAAGCTCTAGTGACGTGTGGTGTCTTCATATGACAAGCTCTATTGACGTGTGGTGTCTTCATATGGCAAGCTCTAGTGATGTGTGGTGTCTTCATATGGCAAGCTCTATTGACGTGTGGTGTCTTCATATGGCAAGCTCTAGTGACGTGTGTTGTCTTCATATGGCAAACTCTAGTGACCTGTGGTGTCTTCATATGGCAAGCTCTAGTGAGCCGTGGTGTCTTCATATGGCAATCTATAGTGACGTGTGGTGTCTTCATATGGCAAGTTCTAGTGACGTGTGGTGTCTTCATATGGCAAGTTCTAGTGACGTTTGCTGTCTTCATATGGCAAGCTCTAGTGACGTGTGGTGTCTTCATATGGCAAGTTCTAGTGACGTGTGCTGTCTTCATATGGCAACTTCTAGTGACATGTGTTGTCTTCATATGGATTTTTGTTTATTATTAATATTTTATCTTCACTTTTATTTTAAAGAAAAAAAGTGTTGGGTGGGGTGGTGGGTATTTGTTTACATCAATTGTTTTTTAAATTTCCATTTCTAAAGTCCACCTCGCTCCCCCTCCCCTCAATTTTATCAAAATAAATGATAGGTCTTACTATATAATTGTATTTATTTATTTTTTGAGTGAAATTTGAATGACTGGCCGTTAGAGGAAAGGACATCCTTCCCATTCCACTGAAACAAACCCGGCAATCACGTCATCATTAGCAACCCGTTCTGATCACGTCTAAGATTCGCCCCCAGGGCGTGTACCAATCGGCTTATTGACAGGGGGGGAGGTTTCTCAATGGCCGATGGCGAGGATTCTAAATCTTGGTCAACTAGTTATAGATTCCTTTTCTAAAGCCGCTGTTTTTTACAAGTCGGGTCTGAACAGTTTCACTTTGAAACTGTAGTACAAGGGGAGACAGGCGTTTTTAACCTTGGCAAGAAAACACTGGGTATAGAAGGGGCGGTAAGTGGCGAAACCCAATCGTTGTGCTTAATCTAGGACGCCAGTCGGGGCGCTGAAGTCTGTTCAGTAACAAAATAGCAAGGATGTATTTTCTTTAGATTTAAAGAAGAAAAAAAAATATTTATTATTATTTGTTTTCCTGAATTTTCATTTCAAGTTTTACCATTTCTTTTTTGTTCCATTCCCCCCCCCCCCCCCCAACATGTCTTAATCAACACAATCTCTCCTGCATCGGAGATCCCCAGCCAAAACTGTGAACAAACAACAAAACAATATCTTCGAATGCCCAGTTGTCTTTATTCAGGAAAGTGTTCTAAAAGCTGACGTAGATCTAAAAGCTGACGTAGATCTAAAAGCTGACGTAGATCTAAAAGCTGACGTAGATCTAAAAGCTGACGTAGAGGAATAAATTGAGTTGTGGTATTTGCTTTATATTTATTTATTAATTTTTTAAATATTTGTGTGTGTGTGTCTTTTTTTTTCATCTTGTACTAAACTATGATTAATGAAAAAAATGATGATACAATTGAAATAAATTGTGTCTCATTGCCTTATATATATGTGTGTATATATATAAATATAATTTATATGTATGTATGTATGTATGAATGTATATGTGTGATATAATGGTTAATTGTCTTTAATCATCGTATAGTTCATGATGCTGTGTATGATTGCCTTTAACATCTGCGTGTTATGTTGTGCTTAGTTACTCGTTATTGCCTTTTAAACTTATTTAGATCTAGCTCATTCATCTCACCTTCTTCAAAGATCAATTTTTTTTTTAATAACAAAAATTAACTCAAGTTGTTGTGGTTGTCTCAGACTGCTTCTCGATTTGAAAATTCAATCGCTAAAAAAAAAAAAAAAGAGATAGAATTTTTTTTCAAAGCTATTTTTTTTAAAACAATCTTTCTTTTTTAGATTAAGGGAGACAACTTAAAATGAGTTCACTCTTAAACTTTTACTCGTTGATCTCCCGTTTATCTACGCTTCAGCGTAACCAACTTTAGGAGCGGAGATACGTTGTTAGGCTTATAGTCACTTGGGGGTGTTGTACTTTTTTTTTATTTTAAAGTGTTTTTTTTTTTTTTTTAAACTTTCTTTAAAAATTTAAACTGAATCCAGAATTATTTCATGACTCTATGACATCTGACATCTGATACTGTAATAGAATAAATGTCAGTGCAACTGTTTCCTCCCCCCCCCCCCCCCCCGACCACATTAAGAGCAGAATAGCATAGTAAAAACTTTCCAGTAATACCAAATACGATGTGGTCGGGCGATTCATCGCTGTTGCAAGATCACGTGATCCGCTACATTTTTATTATCATAGACGTCCGTTGGTCGCCTAATAAATAAATTGACAACACCGCCCCCCTCACCTCCTAAAACTCTCAAACCCTTACACCTTGTGCCCCCCCCCCTTTTTTAAGTATGTGCGCACCTCTTAAACTTGTGCACCCCCCCCCTTAAAAAATTACCATATAAAAGTGCGAAACGACTTAATCACCCCCCCCCCCCTTCCCAAAAAAACCAACAAAACAACAAAACAACAACAACAACAGCTTGCAAACAAACTTGTGAGGCTCCCTCTTCCAGCCCTCCCCAACCCTCCTGCTAAAATTTGTGAACTAAAATGAGTCAGTTTTATCCGTTTTGTTCAGACTAAACGAATGTACCGATAGGTCTCAATCTCTTGAACACTCTAGCTAATCTGCAACAACCTTCGCCTGTCTCAATCTCTTGAATGTACCGATAGGTCTCAATCTCTTGAATGTACCGATAGGTCTCAATCTCTTGAATGTACCGATAGGTCTCAATCTCTTGAATGTACCGATAGGTCTCAATCTCTTGAACACTCTAGCTAATCTGCAGCAACCTTCGCCTGTCTCAATCTCTTGAATGTTCCGATAGGTCTCAATCTCTTGAATGTACCGATAGGTCTCAATCTCTTGAACATGCTAGCTTATATGTAACTGCAACAACCTTCGCCTGTCTCGATTGGTTGTCCAAAAATGTATTTATTTATTTGTATTCGGCGTCTTTGAATTCGGTTTTTTTTTTTTTTTTTTTTTTTTTTTTTTAAAATTGCCAGCCGGATTCAAGTCTAAAGACAGATGGATGACTCTTAAGCCACGCCTACGACTGAATCTTGCTAGTGACGTAAGCTGTTGTTTCAAACTGTAAATGTAAGTAAAATGTCTGATTTCGAGTCAAATAATTGTTTTCTCGCCTTTATTTATTCCGAGTCCAGCTCAAAGCGTCCAAGTCAGTGTATTGTACCTGTCGAAAGCGTTGAGCTTCAAGTAATGACGGAATGACCTTCCAGCAATGACAGATTCGCCTTCCAGCAATGACAGATTGACCTCCAAGCAATGACAGATTGACCTTCCAGCAATGACAGATTGACCTTCCAGCAATGACTGATTGACCTTCCAGTAATGACAGATTGACCTTCCAGCAAGTACAGATTGACCTCCCAGTCAAGACAGATTGACCTTCCAGCTATGACAGATTGACCTCCCAGTCATGACAGATTGACCTTCCAGCAAGGACAGATTGACCTTCCAGTAATGACAGAAGTACATCTATCGTGGGAGCACACTGGTTGCTGACAGACGTAAATAAATTTTTAATCAAAGCGTCAGTGACCCAGTTTCGTTGTAGTCTAATCAAAGCCCTTGACAATTATTTTAATACAAACCTTATAACCTGTCACCTTGCCCCGTGAAGCATGGCCGCCCTTCTTTGTTTCAACGGTAGACTTTATAGCTGGTCGATAGTCCTCAAGAATATATCGTGTCTAGATAACAAGGGTTCTCAAAGTGAAAATGGTTTAGTGATTTTTGTTATTCTTGTGCACTCTAAAATCTTCATTAGCTCATCAAAAAAAAGGATCGCATGTCCACATTACCTCAACCCCACCCTACCCACACGTCTTTTCCCAAGCACCACCAAACATGCGATCCCTATCCACTTTTGAAAGAACCAGTCGTAGGATAGAAATACCTTGTCGGTTCCCTCAAGATTTAGGATGAAATTAGATTTAGGGTTACACACTGTAACTTAAGCCCCGCTGGTGTCATTCAAAAACAATGTTCTGTGCATTTCAGTGTGCACCTTGAGGTCCCGGTATGACAATTAATGTCCTGGACCTGCACACACGAAGTTTTAACGCAGAGTTAAATGTAACGTCAGCAGTGGTCTTGAATACGGTAGGTGTGTTTAGTTATGGAACTCTCATCGTGACATTCTCTCGTCGTGACATTCTCTCGTCGTGACATTCTCTCGTTGAGACATTCTCTCGTCGTGACATTCTCTCGTCGTGACATTCATTTAGTCTTTTACGAATGACCGTCTTGGGCATCATACATAAACATCACGCCAAGTAGGCCATCTTACAGTTGGTGAAGACATCTTCCTCGTAGCTTAGTTTCAATTGAAATTTTTATTTGGCACAATTTGAGTTTTTAAAAATATTTTTATCAATCCGAAATTATATATATCTATATCAGGGTTGGCCCACCCGCGTGCCACATGCGGCCCATGTAGCCGGCCAGAGTATACCCTTCTCTAGATTAAGCCCGGGGCTAGTCTGACAAAGTCCGGAGTAAACCTCGGGGACTTAAAATGCCACAGGACAGAGTAAAACCTCCACCCACACCCCACTCACTACTCACTACATTCTGGCTGGCACTCACTGTTCACTACTTTATGTCCCTCACTACTCACTACGTTTTTGTAATCAGTACTCACCAAATTCTTGCACTCACTACTCACTACATTCTGGCACTCACTACTCACTACATTCTGGCTCACACTACTCACTACATTCTTGCAATCACTACTCACTACATTCTGGCACTCACTACTCACTACATTCTGGCTCACACTACTCACTACATTTTGGTACTCACTACTCACAACATTCTGGCTCACACTACTCACTACATTCTGGCACTCACTACTCACAACATTCTGGCTATTACTACTCACTACATTCTGGCACTCACTACTCACCACATTCTGGCTTTTACTACTCACCCCATTCTAGCTATTACTACTCACCACATTCTGGCACTCACTATTTACTACTTTATTGCACTCTGAGATCACTACATTATGGCACTTACTACTCACCACATTCCTGCACTCACTGCTGAGTGGGTAGATGGGACGGTCCACCCCGGCCGTACTTTTTTATTTTTTAACAAAATATTGAAGGGCGGCATTTTCAGAAAACATGAGAGTTTTAGTTTGTTTCGGGGTTTTTTTTTTTTGGTGTGGTTTTTTGTAGCGAAGGGGGCATCAACAATCTTGGCCCGCCCTGGGTAGCACTAACCCAGAGATGTCACTTTTGTGGGCCCCCTGCCATTGAACCCTTTTTGTTGTTTAGATACTCAATGACATTTAATATAATTTCTATTAATTTTTTTCCACACCACAACTTTTGGCCCCTTAAATATCAAAGGCCCCTCCTCAGATTCGTGGGTTGCAGAGCCCATGCGATGGCTCTGCACCATCAAAAGCTGTGCAGCTGGTCGCACCGCTCGCACAACGCTAATGCCGACAGAGGTTATTTGACGTAATTTTTAAACATGCACAAAAATAAGAATTTTCTTAAATTCTTGGTAGTTTAATCTAATAGCAAATTTCATAATTTCTCCAGCCAGAGTCAAGTTGTACAGTGACAGGCATCCACTCGTAGAGCAGTTACAGACATCCACTCTAGGAGCAGAGACAGGCATCCACTCGTAGAGCAGAGACAGGCATCCACGTAACATGCAGGCATTAGCAAACTATGCAGCTCTTAAACGAACCAAGAAGATCACATTGCCACCGCTTAAAGGCGGAGAATCTACTTCACTATTTACATCTGACATCAAAACACTTCACAGAACGGTCCTTAAAGATGTGCACATCAAACATCCGCCCATGGCTTTACCCGTGCATTTTGCCATTCCCGACCAGCCTCAAGATGGCGGCCCGAAGACTCGAGGGCGTCACAAGAAGAACTCTCAAGATAACATTGGCAAATCGGGTGAACGCCAAGACAAGAGAAATAAAAATCGCTGTGAGAAAAACATGAGCTATGCAGGTACTAAGCAAATATTTCCCGAGTTTGTTGAATGTCGCGATTCAGCTAAAGTTAGTCCAAAGTGGTCTTCTGCCAAGCTTCCTGCGATCAATTTTTCTGTTTATAAACTTTTACGGAAAAAACTGTTTGAAGAACGAATCAGTCCTGGCTCAAGTTTTGGTGAACTTTTAACTCTGACCGGACATCTACAACAAAAAACTTCTTTCGTGAAAATAAGTACCTTATAGAAAATCAGAACATTTGTCTATTTGGCGCAATCCAGAATTTGTTAAGAAAAGGGAATTATTCGGCCCGATATTTACGCAAAATGGTGAACAGGATTTAAAGTCTGCGACAAAGTACAATAAAGAAAGAGTAAGCACCCCCATACCCAAATTTAAGCACGCCCATTCGGAATCTCGATTCTTCCCGAGAAACGAGAACGGCAGAGACCGACCAATGGAAGCCGTGCGACTTCAACGCGTTTCAGCAAGGAGAAAACGAATAAGAAGGCAAGCAAAAAAGTCTGAGCGGTGCCAACTTCCTGAAATTCAAGATGGGCGGCTAGAAAGTTTTGAGTCCAGATTAAGCACACCCTACACACCGGCGTCTTCGGTGCTCAGCAACTTTCGCTACTTCCACAAAATGAAAAGCCTTGTCGCCAACGGCGCCCGTGATGACGTATCAAAGATCGCGTCTTTTCTGGAGCGCACCAACTTGATAGAAGCTCAGATGCGCAAGAAGAAGTTAGAGAACTTGAGGAAGTATTTTTTTTAAAATGAGACCCTGAAATATGGTTTAGAGAATGAAGAAAAAATTCGTCTACGTGCCGCGGAAAAAAAACATGTCTTCGAGTTTTCGGTTCCAAAAAATAAACAATCAGTGCCTGGGGTTTCAGATCGTCCAGTCAAATTTTATCAAACGTTTCGAAAGGAAAGAGCTAACGACAAAGTTAACCTAACAGAGTCTAAGGTGCCTGAATGCGAGATGAGAAGGCAGTCCACTGCGTCATCAATTAAATCTGACGTCCCCACAACGGGTTTGTGCAAGGTTGTCTTCCGTGTGAGGAATGAGAAAGGGGTCATGGTCATAGCCGCGGAGGAGGTCAATGAAGCCGTGGCAGTTTAAAAACGGAAGCTGCAAAGGTTCATATTAGTCAGCTGAAGGTACACAATGTCTATGACAATAGAGTTTCCTCTTGTGAATAGTCTAATCTACATTTTACAATTACAAGTAATTTTTAAACTACCAAAATTTATAATGTGTATTTGCAAAATCGATGCGCTTCCTTTGATACACACTGTGAGTGCAAGAATTCGGTAGTGTTGTACCATTGTAATCTCTGATAGCTCTGATAGTCGTGTCACTTTTGCTTGCACTATTGTATATTACAGTCACTCTGATAGTCGTGCCACTATTGGAAGCTAGAACTACTATTGTATACTATAGTAGCTTTGAATGTTGCACCTCTTCAAACGGTGGTTACAGAACAATAAAGGCGTCCGTAACATGATTCTGTATGTTACGACTAATGCAAAATGCGGCCGTTTTCTGAAAATGTATGTGTAGTATGTGTAACTTACGCATACATTAAAGAATTTGAAATATAAAGAGGATATTTTGGTTACATTAGTATGTTAAATGTTAAGTACTCTACTGGTATCCTTTGTGGCAGCGCTGACTTTGAGATCATTTCGAATTTTTTTTTTTTTTTTTAAATAAAAAAAAAAAAAAAAAAAAAAAATTTAGTAATTTATTAATCAATAGGGGTCAAATTGATTTTTTAAATACAAAATTCAACGTATTTTTAGATTTTAATTATATCTATTAAAATTATTGACAACAAATCTATGTATTCGAGTTTCTTAAATTTTGTTATTTATGTTGTTAACAGTGTAAGGTCAGAGCTCCAAATATGTATATTATAACAACAAAAAGATAATAATAATTTAGTAAAATTTCTCTTACCATATACATTTATTATAAATGTAATAGAGCATATGATTTTACATACGAATTACTGTTCCACGTTTGCTTTATACACAAGACTTATTTATTTAGCTTAAGGGGGATATTTATTGGTTATTTTTTATACATGTTTGCCATGAGAGAAGTTTTCCGGGTTTTGTTTGCCTCAGTAGCATTAGATGTATTTAAATAGATAATAATTGAAGGACTGCATTCGAGTAGATCTCAAAAGTTTTTTTTTTTTTTTTTTTTTTCTCTTACTATACCCTGTTTCTTGTCATTACAGTGGTACCTCGAGATACCAATTTAATTCGTTCCGTAACCTTGCTCGTATGTAAATTTGCTGATATCTCAAAGCAGTTTTCCCCATTGAAATTAATAGTAATGCTATTAATCCGTTCCAGCCCGCAAAATGCCACCCCAGTTGTTTTTGTTACATGTTTTTGGATAAGAACAATGTATTTATAAATGACAAGTATTGTATAAAAACATATAAAATAGAATGTAAAGAAATTAACTGGTTTTATAAAGTGTATTTACCTTGGAAATCAGCCGGCTTGAGCTTACGGAAGATGCTGGTTGAGATGTAGGGTGGAGGTGTAGGGTGGAGGAGATAGACGGAGGAGCTTCACTTCACTTACTCGCTACACTGTTAATGCTAAACTCTTTCGGTCACTTTTATTCACTTACTCGTTACACTATTAATGCTACACTTATCGCTAAACTTAAAGGAACGTAACTTAACTTCACTGAATTTAATTGAAATTAAATGCTGCTGTTCAATTTTTTGTTACTTTCGCTTAATTTTCGTCACTGCAGCCGGCCGACCCGCTGATCCGGTTCCTTGTATCTCAAAAATTTCTCGTATCTCAAAGCAAAACATCGCTCCCTTGACGGCTCGTATCTTAAAAATCTCGTATGTCATTGCACTCGCATGTCGAGGTACCACTGTACTTCTATTTGTCTTGTCCGCTGAAGAAGGCTCTAAGCCAAAACGTTCACATCTTGTGGTCCTGTCTTTTGATTCACGGATGAACATACCTTGTTTTATATCATAGATATATTTAATGCGCACGAAGTTACCGTGCAATATGTTAACCACAAACACTCTCTCTCTCACACACACAGACACACATACACATACACTAAACCGTGGCCCCGGCATCTTATTTTGTTTTGTGGCCATATCATCAGTCACACATAATATGGACAGATCATACAAAGACTATGGACAGATCATACACAGACTATGGACAGATCATACAAAGACTATGGACATATCATACACAGACTATGGACAGATCATACACAGACTATGGACAGAGCATACACATACTATGGACAGATCATACACAGACTATGGACAGATCATACACAGACTATGGACAGATCATACACAGACTATGGACAGATCATACATAGACTATGGATAGATCATACACAAACTATGGACAGATCATACACCGACTATGTACAGATAATACACAGACTATGGACAGATCACATATCATACACAGACTATGGACAGATCATACGCCGACTATGAACAGATCATATACAGACTATGGACAGATCATACACATACTATGGACAGATCATACACAGACTATGGACAGATCATACACCGACTATGGACAGATCATACACAGACTATGGACAGATCATAGACCGACTATGTACAGATAATACACAGACTATGGACAGATCACAGATCATACAATACGATGGACAGATCAATCATCGACTATGGACAGATCATACACAGACTATGGACAGATCATACACCGACTATGGACAGATCATACACAGACTATGGACAGATCATAGACCGACTATGTACAGATAATACACAGACTATGGACAGATCACAGATCATACAATACGATGGACAGATCAATCATCGACTATGGACAGATCATACACAGACTATGGACAGATCATATACAGAGTATGGACATATCATACACAGACTATGGGCAGATCATACACAGACTTAGGACAGATCATACACAAACTATGGGCAGATCATACACCGACTATGTACAGATCATGCACATACTATGGGCAGATCATACACCGACTATGTACAGATCATGCACATACTATGGACAGATCAAACACAGACTATGGACAGATCATACACAGACCATGGACAGATCATACACAGACTATGGACAGATCATACAAGGACTACGGACAGATCAAACACATACTATGGACAGATCATACACATACTATGGACAGATCACAGATCATACAATACTGTGGACAGATCAAACACCGACTATGGACAGATCATACACAGACTATGGACAGATCATATACAGACTATGGACATATCATACACAGACTATGGGCAGATCATACACAGACTTAGGACAGATCATACACAAACTATGGGCAGATCATACACCGACTATGTACAGATCATGCACATACTATGGACAGATCAAACACAGACTATGGACAGATCATACATAGACTATGGACAGATCATACACAGACTATGGACAGATCATACACAGACTATGGACAGATCATACACAGACTATGGACAGATCATATACATACTATGGACAGATCATACACAGACTATGGACACTCCTACACATACTATGAACAGATCATACACAGACTATGGACAGATCATACACAGACTTAGGACAGATCATACACAGACTATGGACAGATCATACATCGACTATGGGCAGATCATACACCGACTATGGACAGATCGTACACCGACTATGTACAGATCATACACAGACTATGGGCAGATCATACACCGACTATGGACAGATCATACAAAGAACTTGCCGTTTCCCTAAACAGACTGACCACATCCCAAGAAGATAGCGGCTATATCCTACAAAGACTGGCGATTTCCTACAAATGCCCTGATAATATCCTCCACAGAGCCTTATCATATCCTACACATGAACCTAATAATATCCCACACAGACCCCGATAATACCCTACACTGACTGAGATAACATTTTTAAACTGTCCATTCTCATGCCCTTACAAATTCCCTTCACTTAAAATAACTGATTATAAAGTGTTAAAAAACGAGGAAAGATTCTTTTTAAGTTTGTTGTGTGTGTGTATGTTTGTGTTGTGCGTGTGTATGTGTGTGTTGTGTGTTTTAAAATTTTAAATTACAATAGGGACTTTCATCAGAGACGCCCGTGGAAACTTTAAAGAATCAGTGACCCCAGTGCCATATTGTGACCCTTTTGCAAACGACGACCCCCCACCCCCACACACAATTTTTTCTCTCACCACCCCACAGCCCCCAAAATCCGGAAATGTGTAAGAAAAATATTTTTTTCCTTGAATGGAAATATTCTTTGACGGAAGTTTGTTCAAACGTTATTTTATTTCAGCGTGAATTTGTTTGTATGGAATTTTTTGATATGAAATTTGTTAAGCGGATATTTTTTTCCACTGTGAAACAGAGAAAGGGGGTGCTGAAAAAAAATGGGGGAAATGCAAACATGTTTATAATTTTGTTTTTGTTGTTTATTCTCCCCCACCCCCAAACAAAAATGAAATAGAATTACATTCCCACACAAACACTCATTTTTTGCGCACTGCCCTCCATAAAAGTTATAAATGCATGAAGCAGAATTAATGTTTGCATTTTTAGTGGATATCTCTGTTGTTATGTCTGTCATATTGTAAGGATCATACAAATTCATGCCTGGAATATTTATTGAAATAATTGAAATTAATTTTATTTTGAACCCATTTGTAGTTTATCTGGTTATAATATTAATATTATAGGTAAGTCCGAATAAAAGTGTGTAGCCTGGACAATTTGCGTATTTCAAGAACCATGCCTGACAGACATTTAAAGGATGTGACATGTCCGGGGGAAAAGGATGTATGTAGCCCTACTCTTTCTAAAGCTCGCTCTCTCTCTCTCTCTCTCTCTCTCTCTCTCTCTCTTTCTCTCTCAATTATATAAAGGGGAATCACTTTTAAATTTACTTTGAAAGAAAACGAGTGTCGTGTGCAAATCAAGATGGAATCAATTGCCCGTATTAATAAACAAGACACACCTGCCTCCAGCCAGTGCTACCAGACCTTGGAAAATTCCTTCAGATCTTGGGAATTCACAACCTTTCTAGTAATCTGGGGAGTCGTTTTGAAAACCGATGAAACCTTGGGACATTTTATAGCGTGTTTGCGGTGGGGGCGTTGGAAGGGGGGGGGGGTGGAGAGATATAGGGAAAACAAAAGAAAATAAAAAATTTAAAAAATTATAAGAGATGAAAAAAGAGGGTTAGGGGACTGTTTGCTGCTTCGTTGGCCTCATTATCCTGGGAGATCTTAAAACTCTTTAAAAATCACATCAAAATAAAAGCTACTACGTAGGACTGGAAAAAAACCCCGTTTTGTGGTAACTCTAACAACCCATGAATGTTTAACGCGGCATTAAAAATTAGCGAAGTAGTACAACCAAAGTCTTTTGTCAGTAGATTGCTTACATTTCTTACATGGCACTTTCGAGATTTTTTTTTTTTTTTTAAAAAAAAGCTAAAATTCAAATGACTTATAATATAATACATTTCAACAAATACAGGGACAAGGGCAGTGATGTTACGTTTAGTTAATATAAAATTTCTATGATTTATTATTTGTCTACACTGTAATTAATAAACAGGTGATGAAATGATTTTATGAACAGTTTTTTTTTTACTGTTTAAAAAATATATATTCGAAGTTTAAACTACTACTTCTACTATTCTCCAGGGAAATGAGCAAAACAAAGTATGGGAAAACCGAAGGAAAAAAATAAAGAATGCACAAACGTGTTTGGCAAGAAGCCTTCATCAGCGAAGAGACAATAGGAAGACCAGAATTAAATAAAGACAAAATTTAGCATTAACTGAAATGTAGTATGTGAGAGGACAGCAGAAGTGACAGCAGAAGTGACAGCAGAAGTGACAGCAGAAGTGACAGCAGAAGTGACAGCAGAAGTGACAGCAAACCGTTGGGAAAAAAATGGAAAAACCAAGCAAACAAACAAACCACTAAGTCAACGCTTTTTTATCAAACTGGGAGATGAAATCATTTTTTTTTCCCCTCCAAATATAATGATTGTGTTTCTAATTGTTGAGCTATTGAACATCTTAAGCAACATGTAGGCCTATACAATTTAAAGAGTGGGGGGGGGGCATTATTGTCAATTATCTGATGATGTGGTCATAGTGAACTACTTTTCTTTAATGCTTGCATTCCAAATAGTTGTAATTTGATATGCAATTTCGAAACAAATTGAAGGACTTAATGAATAGTCAGTTATTATTTCTAATTTTTAAATGACCTGTATATGTTAAGATTGGTTATCCGAAATTTGATCGCTACTATGTAGTAAAACAAAATAATGCCTTCAAAAAGAAATTTGGGTAATTCAGATAGATGGTACCTCATCATTAGGTTTAGGGATAGATTTAGGGTTCAGGTTAGGGTGAGGGATAGATTTAGGGTTCAGGTTAGGGTGAGGGATAGATTTAGGGTTCAGGTTAGGGTGAGGGATACATTTAGGGTTCAGGTTAGGGTGAGGGATACATTTAGGGTTCAGGCAACCAAGATGACGGCCATGGTAAAAAAACGCGGTACAATCTATACGAATTTACCAGAAATTTGACGCAAAATTGTAACGTGTAAACTAAAAAAAAAAGATTCGACCAAATTTCCGTTCCATCAAATTTCAGTCGATCAATTTTTCCGTCGACGAAATTTCTTTCAATCAAATTTCCGGATACGGTTAAGATTGACCGTGAGTAGACTGAGTAGACTTTCACGATACTGTAGACTGGTGACAGTGGTGAAATTATTTTTAGAGTTTTTTTTAAAAAATAATTTTTGCAAGTTTCTTATGTTTGCACCTAGAGCCTACACCGCCTTCGCCTTTCCATACACATCCTTTTATTATATAATCTGGAAATGGAAAAGTAAGTATATTATTTTTATCATAATTCTATCATCTGGGGAAATGTTAAGATCCAACATGGGGAATTCGGAAAGTCTGAGTGGCAGCTTTGACACCAGTGCCTCGCCCTTTTGTGATTTCACCCGCCGCGATTCAAAGGTTATTGATATTGTTCTAGTTCAGTGCATAATTGCACATTTGGCGAAGTTATTCAGGTTGGCTGAATCTTATTATACGTAAATACGTGTTAAATTTTATTTTAATTTGTACGCACTACTAAGTAACTTGATTATTGGAGTTTCAAGTGAGTAAAGTAGTGACAATTTGTTGTTTAATGAATTGTTTTCAACAAATTTGTTTGATTTCGCCTAGGCCTAGGTCTGGCCCTGAGTGTGAGTTTTTGTGCTGGCTTAGAGTCGGCTTAAACTTAGTAATAGTGACTTAGTAACTAAGTTAGTTTGTAATAATTAGTACTTGTCAGTTGACAAAACTGGCCTATGCCTATAATAAAAGCCATGGTAATGATAATAAATGAGACACCTAGTAAAGTAAGCCTAGTAATAGTACCTACTACTATTTTATGTTGCCACTATTGCCACTATCTTGTGATGAATCATAACTTTCTAAGTAGTAAGTGTTAGTGTTTTTTATTCTCAATCCTGATTGGATTCTGTTTATTTTAACTTTAAAGTATACTTATATACATTCTAAAATCACAGGTTTTAAAAAAACTTAAGAAAGAAGTGAGAAGAAAAACTGAGCTCTCTCGGATACCTGCGGAGCTCAGACAGGTGGCAGTCATTTAGTTTAGTTTTTTTTATTGTTGCTGTCAAGTTTAAAGCATATTTTAGCTTCGTAAATTTAATACAAATGAAATAGCATAGGCCTAAAGGCGAAGGAAATTAAATGCTCTATTTTATACAAATTTCATTTGTTAGGCTACATAATATAAATATTTTAGTAATCTACTACAATATTGTTGGTTATGAAAAAAACGTGTTTTTCCTGTTTAAAGTGCTATTTAAAAAATTATAGTACAGTGGTTAATCTGTGGCATAGAGAGAGTTTAAGTGCCAGAACGACAGCAATCATGTTACAGGAGTGCATAGAGAGATATAACTATAACCTTCCAGGCTCACTCACTTATTTTATGATTCAGATGGGCGGCTAATAATACAAAATCTATGCATTATGTACTTTAAGAAATTATAAATTATTATCTACTTTTTAGTGCATTTTAACTCATCTTTGATAGAAAGTCTTTTTTTTTTTAAGTTGTTTTTTTTTAAGTTGTTTTTTTTTTACATTTAAAACAAAAAACAAATTAGGTTTTCTAGCTCAATTGGAAATTTCCAACTGGAGTAAATATAATAAATAAAGAAAATATGGAAAAAATACAATTCTTACTGAACTGATGTCAGCCTTAAATAAAATAAGGCCTATTTATACAATAAAACAAATGGCACCCGCTTTAGTTTTAGAAAATATAAGGCCTAATATGTTTGATTTAGCCATGCACGGAGCAATACTACTAGTATTATACATCTCTTATATATATATATTAATTTTCTGGTGTGTCTTGTGGACTGCTTCCATTTCCGGTTGCTTAACTAAAAATCATGTCTGCTTCCTAATAAACAAATTTGGTATTGAGAGCATGCTTGAAAGAAAGTATGGTTCAATAATGAGTTCAATAGCACACAAAATATGATTCCTGATAAGTACGCTAAATGATTTATATATTTTATTAAATAACGCAACTGCGTTTGGTCCGTAATATTTTCTTTTCGGAAAATGAAATCGTCTTAATTAAGTATGTTGTAAACAAAAATCTGTTTAAAAGTGGTTTGGACATCAGAATATTTAATATAGTTCATGGGCGTGAAATAAAAATTGTGCCGTGACGTATCATAGAGGAAAGGGGTAAAACAAAAATTGGGATTCTTAAATGTGCATTACTTGAGTTCATGTTTTGTCAAGTAACTTAAGTAGATGGGAAGTTCACGCATTGCTGTCGCCAATGTTTGGCTGGCTATATGAACTATATATATTAATTACTAAAAAGCTATTCATTGTTACTAACAATGTTAGTGATATTAAATATTTTAAATTATTCAATAGAAATTAAAAGTACTCTAATTACTGACACTAGTTTTTTTCTAAGGTTAATACACAAATGGATTTGTAATTAAGGTTTACTACTCAAAGTCTGGTAGCTACTATCATAATAATTAATAATACTACCATAATAGCTACTGGTATATTACTTAGATACTTTTCTGAACCTCTATCAGATCCTATGATTAGATTGCCTCCAGATCCAAACTCTAGGCCAAAGGTCATTTTTAATAGACCATTATGATTTTAGCTTCGCTTTAATTTTGACCTAATATGAATTTAATGTGTCGTCTTTACCGCTTCCTGTGACATCCCACCACCCCCTGAGAACTGCTGATTTCTGAACCCTTTTTCAAAATCCGGAGTTGATGATTATTTTAATCTAAGGTTAACTAAGACTACTTTTGAGTTGAATTACAATTTATTAAAAATTTCATGGAAACAAATTTAATTGTAGTACTGGCATCTCTCTTGCTTATTTCAGTCAAAAATTAACTGTAACAGTTTTCTCTCTGCTTCTGCAGTTAACAAGCAAGGATAGGAAGCAATACGTAAAAAGTCTTCAACAGCCTTGAATAAGTTGCAAGAGTTGAAACACAATAATGCCACCAGTACTGGGTGGAGCCGACAAGTGCCCAAGGTGCAACAAAAATGTTTATTTTGCTGAAGAAGTTCGTGCTTTGGGTAGGAAATATCATAAGCAATGCCTCAAGTGCTGTAAGTAAAGTTACACATTTAGCATACATATCATTAATAATTTATAACTAACCTCTTTGTTAGCGCTTGTTAATGATAATACTCCAAATGTTGGTTCTCGTGCTAAAACAACAGTACAGTGTCAGTTTGCCAAAGTAATAGGGACTGTTGGTGTTTCGGCTAGCCAAACACTGCCACGGAAAGGTGCACCTAAAAAATTTAGTGCAGTGAAAACAAAGTATTCTTGCCTTATTGCGGAATTTCTTAAACCTTTTTTTTGTGTCCTTGAGACCTATTTTAACAATTTATTCCGCTTTGCGCCCCATTCACATATAAAAATGCTTTTTGTTTACAAATTCATTTTTCAAAGATTCGGTGATCCCCAAGAAATATGTCTTGCAGCCCTCGTTCCCACAATAAGGCCTAAGGCCCAAGTTGAAAAAACACTACTATATTCTATAATGAATAACCATTCAGCACAAGGTATAAGGGTCGGATGATTGATGACAAAAACTGGATGGATTATTATTTTTTTCAGCGGAAAGAAGTGGTTACCACAGATTCATGTTGGTACTAAGAATAAAATGTGTGGTTAAATTTTCTTTCTGGGCCCGTATTCTACTATATATATTGATATAAAAGTTTTTCGGTCGCATTGATCACTATATGTATAGTACATATTAGTGATGGGACGATTAATCTGAATCGTATCGGAATATCGGGACTTTTCCAAAGCATCGGGAATCGGCATCGGAGCTGAATACCAAAACGATTCTTAACTGATTAATGCTACAACCATAACAACAAAGAGTCAATTTTCAGCAGCAAGTATTAAAATTAGAACAGAAATATCAAGGTATCTAACATTTAAACTGATTGCAAACAATGAGAATCCTCTTAGCTGGTGGAAAGCGAACAAAGAAGAACTTCCAAGTTTGGCTCGCCTCTCAAGAAAGTATTTATGTGCTCCGCCTTCTTCAGTAGAGAGCGAGAGAATTTTTAGTGTAGGTGGCAATATGTACTCGCCAAAGAGAAACCGTTTAGAACCAACAACTGGAGAGATGCTTATGTTTTTGCACTATAATTTGCAAGTGCTTCAGTTTGACTATGATTAAATGAATATTCTTACTATCAACTGATTGAACTGAATAAAGTTTTTCTCATTAAAATGGAATTATTTATATTATTTTGAACTCAATACTACATCTTTGTATTATTAAAATGGAATTATTGATAGTGTTTATATAAAACCTTTCCAATACATTGTTATCTAGCATATTGTAAAGCTTCAATAGCAAGTTAATACACTTTTCTAATCAATTCTCAACTTTTATATTAATTAAATATGTTAATACCTGGGCACAGTAATAATATATGTAATAATGGCCAGGAATCGGAATCGTATCGGGAATCGGGATAATTGGGTAGAATCGGAATCGTATCGGAATCGTTAAAAATTTTGGTATCGTCCCATCACTAGTACATATCTATATTTTAACAGGATTGCGTGACAGGGGTTGGAATTGTTTTCTTGTGTTGGTACACAAATGTTCCATGACATGCACATTATAATTATTATTGCATGCAAAAGACAGGAGCTGTTCAGATAACTGCATTCAGAAAATCGACACTACTGTATCAATAAGAAGCTATAAGAAGTCATATTTAGTAAGAAACTTATCCCATCCTATTACACCTGGCAATCAGTCAGAGACTTGAAATGAAGACAACAGCTTATTTCATGTGGACTTAAGATTTGTTATCCAATGCTAAGTTGTCAGACTCACATTGATGGTTGAAGTTTTTTTACTCAGGTTTTACAGGATAGTAGTCCAGACCTGACAAGTCCTGAAGGACCCTTGACAAATTGACATGCTTTAATATTTAGGATTTTAATATAAATTTGTTAGTATGTTAACACTCACTTGATTGACATGTTTGCGCTTTTCATTTTAGCACAATGTGCAAAGTTTCTAGACAGCACCAACTGTAATGATCATGATGATCAGATTTTTTGTAACACTTGCTATAGGAGGAGTTTTGGACCCAACAGCTCAGCACCAGCAGCTTCAGCTGAAATTGAGTAAGCTGTTTAATAGGCCTAGAACTTGTAGTTTAATTGTTTCCATTATGATAACTGTGGTGGATATCATAGTTCTTTACAACATTTTATTAGGGGGTTGTGAGAAAATAATGTCACTTACATTAATGTACTCAGTTTTCACAATTATTTCCCCCTTCTTAGCGTAACAAAAGCCCCTCTTGGCTCTGACATTTGCCATCGCTGTGGGAAAGTCGTTTACATGGCTGAGAGATGTACAGGTGGGGCCAATGTGAGTTACTTCTTTATTGTTTTCAATATTAAAATTTGATTAGAGTCCATGCTAATTGAAATGTGAAGCATCAAAAAGAACTCCTAAAATAGTTGTTACGTACCGTTGTAAGATAAGAGAATTTAATCTCTTATTTAATTAAATGACTCTTTCAAAAATAGTACACAACAAAAGACGATACCATATGTTAAATACAATAACAAATAATACGATACTCAAACCAGGGCTAATTACAATTAATAAATTTTAGTATGTTAATGATAAATTACAAAATCCAAAGAAATATAATTTAAAGCTATCAACGTACAGAATAATGATTGGCTTGTACCGGTACAATGTTGAAGAATACACAATGTTGTAAAAAGGTACAATGATGAAAAGGAATCTACACACACACTGTAAAAAAATCTCTGTCTCGTAGCAAAAATAACACACGCTCAAAATATCTCGTGATAAATGATATTTCCTCTCAATCTTTCTAGACGTGTATATAGCCTGTTTCATAGATACTTCTTGAAGAGACTACGCATTGTATTCCCGCCTCGTTACTTCTACATAATTCTAAGGATACAGACTATTAATGTCATTTAAGGGTAAACAAGGTCAAGAGAGACTATTCTTAGCTAGCCACACCCTAAATGCGGTTTAGAGCTTGGTGTCAGCTAGAGTTCATTCACGGGTAAAGATGACATAAAGACGTAGTCTACCTAACAAAGTGTATAGTCGTTGTCACACAGAAAATAGACCAAATTACATAGACTGCGTCAGTTAATTCTGTTGCTCATGTGGCAGATTTTGATCTGGTGTTATAAGGTGATTTCAGTTTTTTTTTAGTCTCCAAACTGTAAACTGAGCTAACTATGAAGTTCTATTGCAAATTGATTTCATTACTGTATTTTATTTTTATACATTTCAGTACTTTCATAAGCTGTGTTTCCGTTGTAATGCATGTGGTGTGAGTCTTGATTCCAACCGCCTCTCTGTCAGGGACGAGGAGATCTATTGCAGATGTGAGAAGTGCCTTTTTTATTATATAGATTAGATATTTCCAAAGTAGTTTTCATTAAATTTTGAAATACTTCTCGTCGGGAGATATCCAGATTCAAGAGTTGTTTCTATCAGAGCCTGAAGAATTTAACCCTTCTAGTACTGACCTACTTTTTGCTATGTATAGCCTCAGTACCGGCTATTATTTTGCTAATTATTCCCTGTGGCCCAGACATTATTTTGAAATGAGCCAAAATTTTATAGGTTTGCAAATTATTTTGTAACTTTTTTGTTTTAAACAATTGATAATAACATGTAGAGAATTAACTGTTCAGAAATGGATAAGGGTGTTAAAAATACTAATGTGTTTTGTTCACACTTTTCATTGGCAATGGCACACTAGGGGATTGTGTGGTCAGCACAGTGTCCAGTCGCCTTTACTCCAGTCGATCAACGTTGGTCTAAAACCTGTCAAACCCACATTTTTATATTTATTTGTTCCTTTTTTTTAATGCATTGATCTAATCTTACAGCATGCTATGGTAAGAACTTTGGCCCAAAAGGTTATGGATTTGCAGGTGGAGCATCAGGTTTATCCATGGATAATGGAAAGTTGGATGAGTTGCCAACAAGGTTTTTAATAATTTATTGTTATTTATTTGATGAAAAATAGTTTTGAAATTTAAATATTTTATCTTGCTCTATCATACTCAATGCTAATTTCAATTATATTTTTATTTGAATTATTTTATGAATTGTTAAATATCGTTTTAAAAAAATTTCTTTCCCTAAAAGTACACTATTATTTCCATATTTTATTGTTAATTTTATTTTATGTTTGTGGAAATTTAACCAGCTTTAAGGTAATAAATTTTAATAAATATTTTTAACCTCAGTGAAATATTTCTATGCACGATTTTCATCAACTCTGTCACTCTTAAACCTGCCTCAATTTTCAGACACATACCCGCTCTAGCGCAGGCACACACTGCTCCTCTCTTGACTGAAGGGGGGGAGCTGCCAGAAGGTGACTGGACTGATGACAGAGACCGCTGCAACCGTTGTAAAAAAGTGGTGTACTTTGCAGAGAGGGTCTCTGGCATTGGAAAGGTAAAACTAATTGGGGGTGTGAACTGAGTAAAAAAAGTATAGGAAAAGTTGTTTGATTTTTCAAAGCATTAAATGAAAAAGCAAGAATTAAAAAAAAGTATGATACCAGAAACCTCCATAGAACTCTACACAGTTTTTAAAAACTTAATTTAGTATTGAGCATTATTTAAGATTATTTGAACACCAATATCTAATTGTAAAATTGATTGATCGCACATGCGGAGATGAACTAGGATATATAAGTATAAGATCGTGAGTACATAGGTGGCTTGCCTTTCCAATTGGTACCTGGAAAGCTTGCCAGTGTATAGGATACACCTGTCATTGTGTCCTGGATTGATTGGAGGCAATTCTACTTTCTTTGGGCGGTAGTTTTAACTCTCAGAGGATTGTGCTCCAAGAGTGAGTTCTTATACAAGTGTAAAGCAGGGAAAAAGCTGATAAAACTTTACCAAAGCATTTCTAACCACCAGGTCAAATAAAACAAAGCACCCATCCGTCCCATTTTCAGGTTTTCCACAAAGTTTGCTTTAAATGTACCAACTGCAACAAAGGTCTGGACTCAACAACAGTGACGGAGCATGCAGGCCAAATCTATTGCAAAGGTGGTATTATTGTTGGTCCCAACATCATTGCTCAAGAATTTTAGGACACATTTGATGTATTATGTGAATCATGTTCTTTAGAAATAAATAGTCTTGTTTCTCTCTTCCAAAGAAATGACACTCAAGTTTTCACACTCGATCCTTATTATATAATAGAATATTGTTTTGAAAACGTATCTGCTAAATTATTTATTGGGAAATGAAAGAGTGAGAGATATTTCAAGACTATGATGTATGTGCACGCCATGATAAAAAATTTTGTTTGAAATATCCAGCTTGCTATGGCAAAAGCTTTGGACCTAAGGGATATGGATTCGCTGGTGGAGCATCTGGATTATCCATGGATACTGGAAAACCAGATGAAATACCAACGAGGTGAGAGAATAAATAAACAAGCATATTTACTTAGTTCATTTCTTAGGGACCTTCATAGGATAGCTTTTCAGACCAGTTGAGAAACAGAATTTTTTTTTTTTTTAGTTTAAGAAATCTAGGTTATTTAAAAGTTGTTGTCCCTAGATAAAATACACAAGACAAAATTATTACACCTCTCTATCCATGGCAGTTAATAAATTTTATCAGTATTATTCCCCACCTATCCTTTGAAATGTACATTGTATAGATTTTTCTCCCCAACTATCCATTGCAATACATTCTATAAATGTTCCTGCTCAGCCACATCCCAGCCCTGGCTCAAGCGCACACTGCCCCACTGATGAGTGAAGGAGGGGAGGACAGAGAAGGATCAACTGGTGACAAAGAAAGCTGTAATCGTTGCAGGAAGGCTGTCTTTTTTGCTGAGAGAGTCACAGGGATTGGAAAGGTTATGGACTACTTGCATATCTATATGGATTTTGAATGAAGTTATTACCAGATTTTTAGTGACTTCTCATCCTTTCCAAGTGTAAAAGAAGTACTTTTGATAGTACAATATTTTTTTAAAAGTGCTATGCTCAGGAGGGCAGACTTTCTGGGACCATTCTGCTAAAAATATAAAATTGCCATGGTACATTAAAAACAATATACCACATTACTTTCTAAGTCAATCATTCATAATATGGAGAAAAAAAAATGATTGGTTAGATGTTTTTGTTTCATGAAAAACATGTGTTCCATAAGTGTAGACGAAGTGGTCCCTATTTCATGCACAATAAATCATCTCTAAACTATATTTGGTATAGAAAAATACATTATCAAGCCACCTGCTACCTCACTGTTGAATATAGACTTGGTCATCTTCAATATAGACTTGGTCATCTTCAATATAGACTTGGTCATCTTCAATATAGACTTGATCATCTTCAATATAGACTTGGTCATCTTCAATATAACTTTGGTCATCTTTAATATAGCCTTCATTGTCTTCAAAATAGCTTTGGTCATTTTTAAAATAGCCTTGGTCATCTTCTCTTGGGAAAGAAGAACGGCAACAAATCTAACTACCCATGTTGACATTTTTTTTTTATCTCAAACATTTTGATCTCAAACATTTTTATCTCAAACATTTTTATATCAAACATTTTTATCTCAAGCATTTTTATATCAAACATTTTTATCTCAAGCATTTTTATATCAAACATTTTTATCTCAAGCATTTTGATCTCAAGCATCTCTACTACTCCTGGATCTAATACTCCTGTCTCTACTACTCCTGGATCTACTACTCCTGTATCTACTACTCCTGGATCTAATACTCCTGTCTCTACTACTCCTGTCTCTACTACTCCTGTCTCTACTACTCCTGGATCTAATACTCCTGTCTCTACTAACTACTCAACTAACCAGCTCACATCTTTTATCCCCTCCGTCTGTTCACCTCCCACCCAGCTATGTTAAAGCTCAACACGAACCAATTTCACCTATGACCTCACAATCTAAGCTAACAAAACATCTCACAGTCGCCACGTCACCAGGCCAGACATTCATTAACGATCTAGGTCGTAACAGTCGGGAGGGGGGTGTTAAATTATGACGAATGCATAGACCTGTGAGAGGAGATATGTTTCCATCTTGGCCACACATCCTTAAGTATATTAAAAATCTTGACTATAAACTTATAATGGAGGTGAACATATGTGTTGTAGTGATTGTCACAATTAAATAATTATAAATTGAGAAGTGTTTTCATAAGGCTGTTTAACTCTCAAATTGTATTGTATGGCATCCTTCCGTCTTTGCAAGACGATGGTGTAGCTATATTGTAGTCCTACACTTCGACGAGTGGCTCACTAGGCCAATCCTGGAGTGACGATCTCGACTGCATTTCACGCAGGAGAATGATGATTTCTGGTTAATTTTGGCCTTCCGTGCTGTTCTTTTTGTTGCAAGGGCTTTGTTCCGCACATCTTCTGTCTTTTTCACTCCTTCGTACACTGCCATCGCCAGCTGGAACGTTGTTCGGCAATGATCTCCCATTTAACTCTCAAATATTCTTTGGTTTCTCTGCCATTTTTTCTCTCTCATTCTGTACCTTGCAGTTTGGCTGGCTGTTCAATGAAGAACTCACAGACCTGCCAACCCTTCCGATTTTGTCGGAATTATAAGGATTTTTTACCCCTCATTCCGACCTTCCGACAAACCTCTTAAAATTCCGATTTTCCGAAAATTATTATTTTTCACCCGTCATAAAAATCCGAAAGAGACCAAAAACAAATTTTTTTAAAAATATACAAAATCGGATACGACGACGACAGGCAATGGTGCATTCCTTTATTATTTTTTATTTTACGTAGTGTCTACATGCCCAGCTACCGGACGAATAAGTTCTCGCGATATTCCCCCGGCTATTACTATTATATACTTGATCAAGTCACATGACCGCCGTAGCAAAGGTGCGCAAGATATTTGTCCGTCAGCCTTGTCACGTGACCTCTAATAGTCGATCAGTCCGGTCGCAGGACGTGTAGACACTGCCTTGTTTTTATCGAAGCGAGCCGCGATCTCCAAATCATTCTTCAATTATGAATTGATCCGATCGCGATTCATCCTTTTACTGGGCTAAAAAATAATTCCGTTTTGTTTTGACTTTTTGTTTAAGTTTTTTTAAATTAAATTTAAATGGATAAAATCTATTGAAAGTGGTGGGTACAGTGATATTTATAAACATATTTTAACACAAAAAAACAAAACATAAACATAAAGTTATACAACTGCAGCTAAAAGTGCGGTGAATCTACGACATCCAAGTCTAATTTCTTTGCTAAGTGTTATTGACCACCTCTCTTTTTGAAGGAAATATTTCTCCAACCAACTCAGATCGTTTTAATGCCAGAGTCAAAGAAATGTTTCCTCACTCGCAGATTGCTAGAAGATTGTGAAGAAAAATTACAAATAAACAAGGACAAGGGCAAGCATGAAAGTTTATCTTTTCAACTTGCTTGTATCTAAAATCAGTTGCAATGGTAATTTCCAGTTGTCCAAAGAGCTGTTGGAAAATGCCAAAAGGCCACTAGGGATAGGCAGCAAAACTGAATTCTTTGTCTTAGCAGCGTGTGTGTGTACACATATGTAAATAAAATGGATCTTCTGTCTAGTACTGTATAAATCTGTATATTTTCTCATGTTCTTTGGACTCTTCAAAGACAACGGAAGTAACTTTATATTTCTTTATTTGTTAAAAAGGCTTGTGTATTAGTTTACAGATCTTAAACCAACGCCCCCCCCCCCCCGGTCGGCGCCTCCTTGGGGCAGTGGCCCCACTTCGCCCCCGCATGCACCACCCCTACAGATTTTTTTTTCTTGGCAGGTTGGCAGGTCTGAACTCAGCAGTTCTATATATCATTGGATTCAGAATTGAATTGTCTATCTTGTGATACAGAATTTTAGATCAAAGATAATCATGGATCTTATGTAGGGCCAAAAGAGTACACTTTTTCAAAGTACAAAATTTTAATGATATCATCCTGTTAATGAGTAGATGCAATAAAATAATTTTGAGGACTAAGTTAAATTCCCTATTATTTCTATCAATGGTATTCATTTGGGCTGTACATATGACATTTTTTTTAAAGCAATTTGATCAACACTTGTTTTAGTTATGCAACTTTTAAAATGTATTCTTAAAAATGAAAAATAGTGAATTTTAGAATTTTGAAGATCCATTTAATCAGATTCTGCAATATTAACAAGTCTTAGAAAATGAATTCTTGCTTCAACATTTCAGGTTTTCCATAAAGTCTGTTTCAAATGCACCAACTGCAACAAAGGCCTGGACTCAACAACTGTGACAGAACATGCCGGAGACATCTACTGCAAAGGTTTGCTGGTCTCTAGAATTAAAAAAAAAAAAAAATTTCAGATGTCTGGTTATCACGGTTTTTGAAACCGGTTGCTGATATTTGCAAAACTATTGTGTTATTTTTAAGTTTTTTTTTTTTCTTTTTTTTTAAAATCCATTTTTGTTCTTGACAGTCTTCTTCAAACTTCAAGTGTGTTTGTTGCACTGTTCTTCAATTGCAATGTTGCATTAAAGTTTGGAAGCTAATAATAATATTCCACATTTATTTTTCCAGCTTGCTACACCAGAAACTTTGGACCCAAAGGATTTGGTTTTGGAATCTCCATGGTTACTGAACAAGCTTAAAAACAGCTGTGAATAAAATTCAAGACAAGAAAGGAGATACAAATCAGCAAGTGCAGAAAAAGCTAAGGACTGCACAACTTTTGCCAAGTAACATGTTTCTGTAATAGCTAGGCCTACATCAATGTAACCAAACTTATCTTGCATTCCTAATTATTCCAATAACAGGACCCATGGATTTGCCTTTCAACCAATACAGATCCATGTTTTTACACTCACTTTACATCTTTCTTGCAGTAACCCACCTATGTGTTTTATTTATTTTTCTCTCTCATTGGGTACCTTTATAATCTGGCTGGTTGCTCAACTAAGGACACAGCAGTAAGAATGTGTTAAATATATATATATATATATATATATAATAGTATTCAGAATTGAATTATCTATGAATATCATATGATAACAAATATTTGATCATTTGAACACTCAAGTTTATTCCAAAGGTTGTCTCTCACTGTAATTACTGTAAAGAAAAATTTAATTCAGTTCTGTACTTTACAGTTAAAGATTTACTTTTTCATTGTCATGCTTTTATTTCATTTTCCCATCTTCTTGTACAAAAAGAACTTAATTTATTGATTTTTAACCAGCACTTCTTAATATCAACTAAATATCTCAATTCTGTTTCCATTAGTGGCTGATCTTTATTTCTGGTGCTTATAAGTTAATAAAAAAAAAAATTTCTTCTGAACAACAAAATAAAGTTAAAGGTCCTCGGACTGAGTTTTGAGGGGATTTACAATTTTTTGACTGAACCATTATTTTTACTATGTACCGGAATTTAAGTCTTTGCAAATGTTGAGGGAAAAACTCAGAAGGGCGATTGATAAACTGTATCTGTACCACTGAGAGGGGTTGGAGATTTTGCGTAAGAAAAAGTTGGGGGGGGATGTCTTGGCTAAAAAGTATGCACATTAATTCACAAGCTCTGCAAATATTATTCTGACTGTTCTTAAACATCCTATTTATATCACTAATAAAGCCATCAATCACCTAAAAATCTGTTGAGTAACGTGTACATGATTTATATTTATTTCTGTAGGCTATAAAAAATAACACATTGATGTTTTGTAATTATTGTCATGCTTTTGCTCTGGGTATCACAAGACAACTGGCAACATTTGGCTCTAGTAGCTGAAATATTCAGTCACCCTTCACCTATGTAGGTTTCCTTTCATGTGATGTATTTATTTTGTTTGGCTACATCCTAAAATTGTTTCTATTCTCAGTGCCTTTGCTGAATCTTGATCAGGTGTCTTTTGTCAAAATCTAACAAGTACACTTCAAAATAGCAAATATAATTTTTGTTGGGTAAAATAAATAAAACCCACATGTTTTTTATTAGTGACCATTTGTAGGATCATCTGGAAACAATGTGACCATTTGTAGGATCATCTGGAAACAATATTTATTCAATTAAATTACTGGTTGCACCATGTCCTGTCACACTGGATTGAAAGTGGAAATAAGAAAATTGTGTAACATTTCACAGCTCCTGCGAGGAAGTCTCCACTCGTCAGGTCGATGTGGCTGACATTTTGACAACCTCTGGGTCACACCAACCTGATAGCAGCGAAAACCCATGACATACTTTTTAACAGGGTTAACTGCTGTTATAGGACATGATTCTCTGTGAATACATTGAAATTTTTGAGACAGGGATTTGAACATTCTAATTTGCTTGTAAGCAGGGGGGTGTCCAAACATGTAGGGATGCAACAGTTGAGAAGGGAGTGAAATTTGGCTCTCTTTTTTTTAAAAATAAATAGTTAGGGATGGCCCCCTATGCAAAGAATTTAAGGTCAATAGAAAATGCTAAACATTTTTACATTTCAACAACAAAAAAATAAAATAAAGTTTGGCCAACATTATAAATAGAGTTTTTAAATGTACATTGTTAAAATTTGCTTTAAAAAACATTTTTGCTATTTAACCAGGGATATGACCAGAAATGAATCATAAAATAAATGTTTAATGGCTGGTGTTGGATATACCTTTATTTTTAAAAGTTTTTTAACTTGTAAGCTATGCATTTGGAATATGTACCCTTTTTGTTTGCATTTATCTCCACTTGGTTTTGTTGGGCTTATGATGCACCACCTGTTTAGATGTTTTGAGGCAATGAAGTTGTCCAGATTTCTTATCAGTTTGAATAGTCTGATTAAACAGATTTTAAATTTCAAGTTGGGTTTGAAGATAAACTTTCAAATCATTTTTTTGTTTACAACAAATAATTTTCATCTATATGAGTTTTCAGTTTAAGAAATAAACTTCTACCAGACTTATGCTGAAGAACACTGGGGGAATTTTCCACTGAACTTTTGCTACTCCTAATTTTTAATCTTTGGGATGATTCTGAAATTTGTATCTTGTTTTGACATATATATATTTTCCCAGTTATATTTCATGATAAAGTCATGATTCTCATGACCATTTTACAGTAAAATTATGTGAGACTTGAAGTAATAAATGCTATTTTCTCAGATAAGTTTATTTCTCAAAGAATGTCTGATTGTTATTTATATCTCAATATTTTGCTTTTGAAATAACTAACATTTTCAAGATCTTTCTTTATGCCAATCTCAGAAGATATTATATTTGTTATTACATTTTTTTTTAATGACCATACTTGATGATTTATGGGGACCAATGGACATTACACAAAATAACTAATATTTTCTTAAATTAATTCTTTAAACAAATTCCATATTTTCCATGTGTGTTGCAAATACTCAAAGAGTTACAATTAGTTCACATTTATAGATCATGTTGATTTTATGGTGGATACATGATCAACTCCAACAGCCAGTATGTAATCATATTTAGCTCAGTTAATAAGTTAAATGGTATTTACTTGTATCTTTAACATTCACTTGCTGTAAGACTTGCACATTAAAGTTATTTTACATACATTAAAATATTTTGATAAATTACTAACTTCTTTTTAAGTTATTTAATAAAAATAAACATCGGGTATTGCTGGTAGAATTGTTATTAACAGTCAATTGACAAGTACAGACTTGGTTACTCTTTATGAATTTGATGTAAAATGTACAATTTCGAGATGCTTTTTATGATTGTACGCCAAGAACTGCCAGAATTATGATTTTTAAGAGACCAGGTTGGAAATATATTCTGGTAGTTTTGTATCATTTCAAAAGCAACCTTTTTCAATTGTATTAGCTCCTTTCTACACCTGGTGGTGGACCGAGAAATGCTATTGTTTGGGGTCATTAATCCTTTTCCAGCCATCTTTATCATAGTAATATTTATTTGAGAACTATATGTCACTTGACTGTTAAATATTTAAATGTGTATAAAAGAGGAACATGAGGTACATCACCATTAAAACTGTTGTGACATTTTAACTAGGAAATACATTTATAATTTAAAAAAAAACTATATGTTACTGACTAATTGAGGCTTTAAAAAAAAGGGGAGTGGGGGGGGGGGGGGGGGATCGTTATTTAGTTCACATGATATTGATGAAGCTTGATGTGGTTATGATGCTTATCATATGTTAACAGAAATTAAAAATCGGAAGGATTCCTGGGCTTAAAGCTGTGGTGACCTAATGTGGCCCCCTCATGTTAAATATTGTATTAGAGTTGAACTTATTTCTTTATAAACGCACATTTGAAATATATAGACATCATTTCTTTTGTGAAAGTATGCGCCATTTTGGTGTACCTGCTTCAATTTGGTGTTCATGCGTCATTTTGGTGTACCTGCACCTTTTTGGACTGATATTACTGATCAAAATATAAAGTGATTGAAATTTAAAATTTTTTTGAACAGTTGACTATTGAGTAATTATTAAAATATAAAAGATTTATATAAACACAGCTAGGTACAGGGCAGCTTATTTAGAAAAGAATTACATAAACACAGCTAGGTACAGGGCAGCTTATTTAGAAAAGATTTACATAAACACAGCTAGGTACAGGGCAGCTTATTTAGAAAAGATTTACATAAACACAGCTAGGTACAGGGCAGCTTATTTAGAAAAGATTTCTATAAACACAGCTAGGTACAGGGCAGCTTATTCCCCACTAGCATTACGATTAAGTGTAGAATGATGCTGATGCAAATATTTTCAGGTATGTGCAAAAGTGATTCCCTGAATTTTGATTTTTTTTTTTTTTTAATTCTGAAAAGTGGGTTTGGTCCCACACAACAAACCCACCTCCACTTTAGCGCAGGTGTCTTTGATTTGCCACTCCCCACCCCATCTTCATCTATGAAAGTGGTAAAGACTTTTGGAAAGTTTTTTTATATTTTTAGACTTGCGATGCCAGTAGCCATTGTATGATGTATGTTTATTTCTTAACTATTACTATACAATATTGTCCGTTTTGAGATGCATAAGGACTATTCTGAACTATTTTGGGAGTACATATTTTGTGTTCATCATAGTTCATGTAATTTATATTTGTTACATTTTGAACAAAGGGTTTAGGGGACATTAATATTGTAAGATTTTTGTATCTCAATTTTTATATAGTTATTAATGAAGCTTTTGCTTGTACCAACATAATGCATTTAAGCTCGCCTTGGAAATAATTTCACAGCTAGATATTTTATAGGTTTTCAATTCCTGAGTTGTATAAGTCAGTTGCAGTGCAAATATTACTTTACGGACTCTAAGATGCACTTTTTTCTTTGAAAAATTGCCTGCAAAATTCAGGTGCATCTTACACTCAAAATTAATATAAGTGGTTAAAATATTAATTTTTTTAAATTGCTTAAAAATTAAGGCGTGTCTTATAGTCCGTAGCATCTCATAGTCAGTAAAATACGGTACTATTTTTTTAATGTGTTTCCTTTCCCTGAGAAAGACACGTATGCTAAGTAGATTGTTACAGACATCTAACTTTAGAGTGAGCTTTAATGCATCCATTTTTAAAATTAGATGAACATGTAGTATTTCATATCAGCATGGTGGGAAAAGTGTTTTGTGGTGTGCAAAACAAAATCTCATTATTATATTAAAATATATGAAATGTATTATTCTATTATTAAATTCAGTGTATTAATTTATTGTATACATACCAGATTTTTTAATTGTTTTCAAGTAAACATATTGAGAAAGACATAAAAATGAAAGTGGTAGTAAAACAAGTGTTGGGGCTGGGGTAAGAACAAAAACCTTTTTGGTGTATTTTTTAATGGAATTAGAAATAGTACTGTCCAGAACTTCAATAGAACATCCCCTAAGGCGACCCCTTTAATACAGTTCTTCATGTTGTGTCGACCCCTAACCACAAAATTATTTTTTTCGTTACTTCATAACTGTAGGTTATGTTTTTCGAAGGTCTTAGGCGACCCCTGTGAAGGGGTCGTTCGACCCCCAAAGGGGTCGCGACCCACAGGTTGAGAACCGCTGCCCTAAGGGAACAATTCACAAAAGTTTCGTGACTATGTCGAGTTTTGTTGAATTATCCAATGTAAACAGAAACTTTGATTTACTGAGCGTTGCAAACATTCGAAAAGTGATTCAGATTGAGTCATAGGGGAGCAGAAAGCGAGGGCGCTGAGGGCTGCCAAGCCTACACTTAATGGTATTTTTCCACCGTTTGGTCTTAACACTGTAATAATAAAAGATTGTTAACGATGAAGGACAGAGTAGAAAAATTGCTGAAGTGTATTTTTGCAGTTTTGAGACAAATAAGTTTAAAGTTGTTAAAATCTTATTTAACTACCTTAGAAGCTGCTCAAGGTAACGCTGAATAAAACACTTTTGGACATTTTTCATGAATGATATTTACAGGAGTGATTCAGGGGAAGTAATCAAATATAATGCCTGTCTTAACTCATTTTTTAAAAATTGCAACTGAAGTACTTTTTCTACTCGGTCCTTCATTTATTGGTCATCATAACTCTATAAAATAAACAACACTGTAAAACATGTATCGAACATAAGAAATCTATCAAATAAACATCATGGTCAAAAACATACTTGACTCCATTGAACCATTAAATAAACATCTGTTTCTGAATACACATAGTTCATAAAACCATTAACCCACTCTATGCTTCCGATGATGTCCACAGGTTATTCCTAGTTTCATATAAGGATCTGAACCTTAAAACTGAACAGCTGATCATATGAGAGGACTAAAATCTTATGCCTATAATCAGTTATACAATATACTTAAAATATTATCTTTTATCTGTTGCATGGTTTATAATATCTGTTCAATATTGTATAACAGTGTTATTATTAACACAGTACCTAGTACCAGTACACTATTTTATAGCACAGTACAACATCCCCCGTGATTATTTTATTTGCCATTCCTGTTTTCACACAGGAAAAAATGTTACAGCTGTGAGACCAAATGAGGTCAAGTCAGTTAGGACTTACTGTTGTGAGACCAAATGAGGTCAAGTCAGTTTTTGGACATACAGTTGTGAGACCAAATGAGGTCAAGTCAGTTTTTGTACAAACAGCTGTGAGACCAAATGAGGTCAAGTCACTTTAACAATGGTTTTTTCATTATTTGTAATTATGTTTGTTTTTATTTCTATCTGTAATGATGTTGTTTGTTTTTTCTTACTCGTAGCTTATAAAGCAAAAAATATCTTGTCAATTCAGACATATTGGTTAATTCTTTCATCTTTAACCACAAACATCTTTCTTATGTATTCCATTCCATGGTTGGATGTTGATTAATAACCCAAATCAATGTAACGAACATCTTTCTTATGTATTCCATTCCATGGTTGGATGTTGATTCCCAAATCACTGTAAATATTCTGGCATGCAAACAAAATGTTATCTGGAAACATCAAAGCAATGTAATTTGGTCAATCAAAAAAATGATATGCACCGATTGGCTGCCATGTTTTGGACAAAACAATTGGTTTTATTATTGGTTCACAAATTTTGTATTCTGGTTTACTGATGGGTAGGGGGGAGGGGGGGGGCTGAAAAATCATGCATCATTCATCTCTTGTTGTTTTTTGGTTGTTGTTTTTTTTTATTTTGGAAATGGGAGTTCACTTCCATAGTCAACGGAACTACACTTGGCTATTTACTAGTCAACATAACTACACTTGGCTATTTACTAGTTGATTTTACAAGATTCGCTTACTGACTACAGAAACACTTGATGTTTTTTTTACCATCGCACTGTTAAACTGTTGTTTTTTTCTCTCTGAAATGAAATCTATTGTTATTGTTAAATCTGTGGTTTAAACTCATCTTTTTAGAAATAAATTGTTTCTACAAAAGTCTTAGCATCATAGCCAATGATTATGGACACTTTCATTTCTACATAAGCCTGCAACCAAAGAATTATTCCTTGCCTACTACTCATATGTTAACCCTTTTCCCTCCGTATGTTTGTGTGTGTGTATATATATATATATATATTTATACAAATGTTCCTTTAGCAAACATCATTAAGCGAGCGCAACTATGACCATCCAATAAATATTTCCCCCTCTGCCAACACTCCATACAGCAGGCCTATCGGAATACAGTGATGCTCCATTCTGCTTATATGGGCTATCAAGCTGAGGGGCCTCTTACTAAGAGTAGAAAACATGTTACACATTTTGGGAAGTTCCAAAAACACGTATTAGGCACTTAGGCACGTGAAATTTGCAGAATGCACAGAAGACATCTTTGGTGGAAGCTGTTGAGTTTTCGTTCATGACGGGCATACTTTACTGCCATATTAGGAGGAGCATTACATGTGGCTCATAACTTAGTTCTGTTGTAAGTGAGCTTAGAATTTATATATATATAGAGAGAGAGGGGGGAGAGATAATATGCTGATTTAAAGCAAAGAAGAGGAATACAGTGCTACATTACATTAGCTAAATGCATATCCCTTATTTCCCTTTTATTTTTAAATTCTATATTGTTAATGCTCTTGGATTATATTCTAAATAAATTATCATCTCAAGACGTGACCATATTTATTTAACCATAAATTTAACAAACTGTTAACACATGTGTATTCCTACTCTTTATTTAACCATAATGACTGTTGAATGTTTATGTCCAGATGTTAGCACTCACATCACACTGAGATAACTCAAAGATATAAGAAGTACTACTTTTCAAGTAAAACTTGGTCTATTCATTGGTCATCCAAAGCAAACAAGATGAGGCATTCCCTGTATCTGAGTTTTATTTATGTGTTATTCATTGTATGCACATGGCCGCTAACATCTATTGTTGGTGAATTATTAAATATTTATTTTATACACATGCCCACTAACATCGAGTTTCTATTTCTTGTCATTTCTTTTTTATTTGTCCTGTCTGCTGAGGAAGGCTCTTTGTCGAAACGTTCTTCTTTTATTGTCCTGTATTTCCAGCTTCCACATACCTTGTTCTACTATTTCCTTCACACAGCTTGATCACAGTACTTCATTTATCCTTTATAAATTATTCTCAAGAAAATCCTTCGCTATGGTATATGATAAATATTAAAGAATATTTTGTTACTTTGCGGGCTGCAGGCCTGATATATTTATGTAACCGAACGTGACCTTTACCTATTGGCTACTAAGTGGACAGGTCCTTGAACTGTTCGAGTTTGATGAAATGGTTTAATATTTCCCCAAAGTTAGGTTTTAACACTGTAAAAATAAACATCATGGTAAAACACATATTGAGCATAATAAATATATATATATCAAATAAACATCAGAGTAAAACACATATTGAACATAATAAATCTATTAAATAAATATCAGGGTAAAACATATTGAGCATAATAAATCTATTAAATAAACATCAGGGTTTAAAACATACTTGACTCCATTGAACCATAATATAAAAATCAGTTTCTGAATACACATACGTCATAATACCATTAGCACCGTCATGTCTCAGCAATCGGATTCAAATAACCAAGTGGCGTACCTAAGCGATCGAAGAGATGTCACCGCACAGATTGACACCTATTGTGTTGATAAATAACATTAAAAAAATGTTGGTGTGGAGGGCACTTTTGAGATCACGTGGTGTTTAGTAAAGGTACAATCGTGAATCGTAGCCTTTTACAGTAAAGTGTAAAGATTGGAAACTAATACTCATAGATGGAAAAATATAGCAGTTCAGTTGTTTTTCGTACATCCATTAGTTATGGTTGACTTGTTTTTATTACTGTCGAATGAAGAAGGTTCTTTTAAACATATAGAAAAGTCGTTAAGAGTCTAAATTTTATTGAAATAGGTGATAAATTTCATTATTTTTGGAATCCGGCCATCTCAGAGGGACAATGGTGTGGTTTTCGCAAGAGGAAATCTCAAGGCCCCCTTGTGTGTTTTTCACAATACTTGCAAGCCAGAAGGGAAGCTCTGGAAAAAACGACGAAAAACTAAGTTTAGTATTCCATGTTAATCATGGGTGAGTGGCGTGCAATGTACAAAAAAACAAAGAAAACTAACATATATATTTATTATTTACTAAGAAGGCGACGTTAGCAAAAAGATAGTTACATCAGACCCAATGATGATATATTGGCTGTTAGGGTTAGTTCCAACTACGATTTTTTATGTTTCCAACAATCCTCTTTCTTTCACCCATTTACAGTTTGTGGTAGTTATCAGCCTATAATATATTACAGGGAATATGCTAAATGTATATTGATCTTATTTTAATTTTTTTTAAATCAGCTTTTCCTAAAAATAACAACCTCACGTTACTTGGTAGGTTTTTTAAATGATGTCATCATTTGTTAATTAATTATATTTTTAATACATCTTCTTTTATGTTGATCTGACTTCGAGTTTAAACCACGTTAAATTTCAACAGTAACTTTATTTTTACCAGTGATAGACTTTAGTAATGTGGTATGTAGGCCTACGTCCATTCATAAATTAATATTTATAGCAAATACAGATTAGTCTGCGAAACAAAGTGACAACAGATTGTTATATAAACGTCGGTTTTCTACGTTTTGTAGTATTGGTAGTTAATTTTTTTTGATGCCAGTTTAACTTGATCCCACTAGGCACTGCGATGTGAGTATTTTTCGTATTCATGATATACACTATATGTTTATTTATTGTTAAGATACCGTTTTGTACGATTTTGAGACGATATTGTACGATTTTATGAGTCCGGTGGTAAACGGGTCTGCAATAAACAAGAAAATCTAGATACACTTTGAATAATTAAACATTGAAAATGGAAAAATTAAGGCACATACTATATATTGCCTATGATTATTATGAAATGAATAAATAAGCAATAGCAGCCAGGAGGTCTCCGTACCAGGGTTTCTTTCAGGCATACTTTCGCCCCCCGCCCCCCCCCAATCCCCCGGGCAAAATGTGTTAATAAATAATACTTTTTTAATAAAAAAAAAAAACTACCGGTACTAATTAATTGTTTAAAGGTACTAGAAATGTGTGCCTTTCACTTTCACCGATTACACTAATGGAACCTATAAAATATCGCTCTGTTGGATATATATTGATTATCCATATCGTTCAGGTTAATCTTGTTATAGGCTCACAGAATTCGATTATAAATATCGTATTATTTTGAAAATTGGCCGCTCCTTATCATAAGCAAAAGTGTAGGTCTACTTTTTGTTTTTCGCATTTATCGTTTTTTTCTTTTATTTATATTTTGCAGCTTCACAAGTTGAAAGACTTTAATAACCCTGTATTAAACTTTCTTTACATCGAGATGAAGTTCTATAAATTTAATATAGTTCTTGCTAAGTTTTAAGCATGTGCAGTCTGTTTTCAAATTACATTTCATCATAAAAGCATGACTGTTAAAGTAGAGATAAGTGTTAATTATACAATGAATAATAGCATGATGCTTGAAAAAAAATACTTTTCAGCATACATTTTAATGTACTCTATTCCATCCATGTATACTGAGTTAGATTAAATGAAAACTTTTTAAAAAAATGATATTTTAAAACAAAAAATAGGAATTTAACGTTTGCATAAAATAGTGGATGGTTCATTAATTATTATTAAATCGTTTCTAATTTTGTAACACTGTCACAGTAACACAGTTTCGGGAACAACAGAGTAAAATGAAGTTTAAAAAAAAAAAAATACTTAGTCTTTATTTATTGAATCCCCAATGACATAATTTTCTTTTTAGTATCAGACTATTTTAACGCATTAAAAAATATATTTTTAGATGATAATCCAGTATAAAGTATATAGGCCTATATATATAGTGTATATAGGCCTATATATAAACAACTTTTTTTTAAAAACATAGCATTTCGTCAATTTCGATTACTTTGAAAATTCAAATTTTTTTTTTGGGTATTATAGTATTAGTAGTTAAAAATAAATTCTATGGAATTGGTACACAGATGTTTTAAATTATATCGAAGAAGAAATTTGTAATTGATCTGAAGCAAGTTACAGTAGTTTGAATATCTAAACCAACATTTCAAGCACATGAATATTGGGAATTTTTATACGATTTCCCCTCACATAAAATCACACATTAATAAATTTATGATATTACTTGTCCTTGTAAACTTGTGTGTCTCAATCGCTGACCAATATGGTAATACATTTACAGTCGAAGATGCTAGCCGTAGGAGTAGCAGAAGTAAATCGTGGACATACTGTCATCAGGTACTATTAAGAACACTAACAAGGCTATAGTAATTAATTATATATAAATAAGTTTTAACAGATGCTCTACGACCATTTATTGTCTAATTTTGTTAATTATTTCATGTTTCAAAATACCGGTACATAATATGAAGGTCGCGTAATCATACCGGTACTAAAAAAATTACTACTAAAAGGTGTAATTATTCAAAGAATGAACACAATGTTCAAAACTAAAAATAATCACTACGGCTGCTAATGATGTTTTTGCTTTTGCTGAGTCTACTAGCTTGGGATTACTCAGTTTAGACCACTCCGCCACCCAGCACTCATTTATCGACACACCTGTGATTCAGTAGTATAAGCTAAAGGCTCCCGCTATTCGGACCCGGGATTCAGATCTGGAAAAGAGTGAGAGGTTGATTGAGAGCACCGATAATGTCATCTTGAGCATAAGAGCACCTGCTCCTCTACAAAAAAAAAAAGGATTCGACCAGTGCGAGTCGCTGCAAGGAGAAAGAGAGAGAGCTTATGCCAGTTATTGCTCAAATCGACAATGCTACTATTTTAAATACTGAATGGTTAGATGAGGGTGATGTTGACTTGTATTCATTAGTTCCTCAAGATGAAAATAATAAATCAGCTATATAGACTATGCCCATCAGGGGTGTCATTTCAGTTTTTTTTTCAGGGGGGGGGGGGGGCCAAAACTTTGTCGGCTTGTTAATTGTTAATTACCGGAGGCGCCACAGAACATAGTAATTTAAATAAACCTGCAAATTTATAAGGGTATTAGTATTCACTTTTAAATTTTACCTCTTATAAATTTGGAATTGTCATCAAATATCTTGACTGCCAATAGAAATATGGTGGCTATATTCTATTCTATGATTGGTTTATTGAATTTTTTTTTTAAAGTGGTTTAAGTTGAATAAATAATTGAATTAATTTGAATATTTGGTTTAAAAAAAAATTAACTTCACACCAAAAAGAGATTATCAAACATTTTATTTATCTTGTTAAAATTCAGTACAAACAACAGTTTCTAAAGCCCTACCTGGGTTTACATCCCTTAGCATTATTCCTTCTATGTTTTCAATTTTAAATAAAATATGAAAAAAATAACTTCAAGAAAATCTTAGGATTAGAAATTTAAAAGCAAAGTATACAGATATCAAGCAATTAAATTGTATTACCAGTAATTGCAAAAGGGGAAGAAAAGCACAAAATAAGGAATTTCATTAATAAATATTGTTCACTTCCAGCTGACATTGTTGAATATATCTGTGTGACAGGAAAAAAATTGAGACAAGCAAAATATTAATGGAACAAAATGTGTATTTTGAAAAAAACACAAAAAAACAACAGATTACAATTCATAAACAATGACACTATATTCAAATGAAATAGTACACAACTGACTATTTCAGTTTCTGCCTGCCTGAACTGAAGTAGTTCTTAATAATGTAGGCAAGCAATTATTTTAAAATACACGGACACAAGTCACAACACTATACCGCTAGACCCTATGCCTAATCCATAATCCAGCATAATTTTGCTTCATTTCTAAATAAGTTTTAACTTATATAAAAAAACAATTTGCTTTTTCTTAGAAATCTATTTCATAACAAAATCTGAAAATACTTACAAAGAGTAGTACCAGTGTTGATTATAGGAAAATGAAAGTTTTTTTGTGAACACATTCTCTGAGAACCTGACTAAAACTTTTTTCGCACAGAATTCTGTTAGATGAAAAGCTTTTTTTCACAGTATAGCCTCATGAGTCCCTAGAAGGCTCAGCAGCTGCATGAGGACCCTTGATTATTTTGTTATCTAAATAGTATAAGCAGATGGACAGCAGGAAAGCTGCTCAAATACATAAAACTATAATAAAGTATAAGTTGGGCTCTACAAAGAATGAAAAGCTGCTCCTTAAATTGAAGCAATTAAATGTATAATTTTCAGGGTTTGGAAAGTACGGTACCGGTATATACAATTAGTTTCTTGTATTAACAAATTAGGCCACCAATATGGCCATGTGATATTGATAGCCCTGATAGGAAATCTAGCTTGTCACATCATCACTATACCAGAATTAGGGCTCCATTTATTTTTTTTTTTAAATACAGTAATACTTTTTAAAAAAAACGTGAACCAAAAATAAATTGTGGTTACAACAGGGAGGCCAAATAGCTGAGGCCAATATTTTTAAACACAAATATTTTTTTGTTACCATAGCAACCTGTTGATTTCCCATTCATAAAAATTTTAAGCTTAAGAAAAAACTCCAGCTGTTCAATTCACAAGCCCAGTAAATTATTATTAGATGTTTACATCAGCAGTAAAACACAACAGTACAAACAACACTGCTATTATGACCTAAACAAAGTTCCTAAAAAAATTAAATCAGAGTTGGTTAAAAAGTAGGTAACAGAAAGAGAGAGGAGGAGCATCAAATCTCCATCTCAAATTTTGTGCTACATGAAGTACCGTACCTAAACTTTTGAAAATAATTTTTGAGTTTCATTTAAAATCCAAAACTTTAATTAATAGACTTGCGCTAACCATGACATCACAACAAACGTAATAGCCGAATTCAACCTTTTATTTAATTGATAAAACCATATTCCCACAAAATGATTGTTGCTGGCAAAAAAAAAAAAAAAAAACCCAGCACAGAATACCTAATGCTGAGAAAAAAATCCAAACACAATTGTGCAGAAAAGGTGTGCTACAAGATAAGTTGTGCCCCAGTGAGACAGACCACCAAGAACATGACATGATTCATAATACATCCAAACTCTGATTTAAGTCTCCCTATGAAAGTGTGACTTTTGATGTTTTTAAAAACATTTTTTTTATAAGCAATGCATCAATATTTAATTTTTATTAGCGTCCTCATAATTCTTACACAAGAACAATATTTTTTTTTTTAATAACTGCCCCTGTAGATTATTCCCCCCATTTTCTTTCCAGTAGAAAAATATTCAAAATTTTAAATTTAAAGAACTTTCCACACAGCAAATGTTTTATTTTTAATTTTTAAATTTTGATTTTAATTTTCCTACTGATTCATAAAGTGAGCATGAATATTTAAAAAAAAAAATTCAAAACGAATATAATAGAAATATTGAAGATTGTATTATTATTCTCTGGCGTATGGAGCCTATTGAGGTACATTGTAATTTAATATGCAAAGGCAGTGCTGCAAAACGATATTGAATAAAATACCCAAAAAAAAGAAAGGGGAGGAAAAACAACACAAAAAATCTTCAAAACACCCCCCCCCCCCCACCCCACGCTTTTCCAAAATCTGCTGAGTATCATCTTAAAGATCTGTTTCTATGACAACAGTAGCAACAGCAACCAGGGTGCTGGCAAAAAACAACGTAGAAGGTACCACCGGCCTTTTTAAGATGTGTAAATTATATACATGATGACAGCAGCAGAACTCTGCATCCAACCCCAGTTTACAAGCTTCAGCTCTAGCGATAAACAAGAGTCTTCTGCTAAAGGACACAAGAGAGCACAACAAAGTTATTTCTCCTCATACAGTTATAAAGATATAGATACAAATTAGTGGACGTGCACGTTGTCTCACTGTCTTGGTAAATGAAAGACTTCAAAAAATCATTATTTCATGATCAAGCTGCGGTAACGGGAAATGACAAGAAATTAAAAATCTTCACAATCTACATGGGTCCTGACATACTAAACAATGTAAATGGGTACCGACATTCTATACTTCACAATCTACATGGCTCCTGACAATTTTCTAAACTCATTTTATCTGTTCCCGTCACATGACTGCCAGGTCACAAGGATTGCCAGGTCACCTGGACTGCCAGGTCTCACATGTATAGCAATTGCATTGCTGGGAGGCTCAAGTTAATCATGGGCTAAAAAGACTACCAACAAAAAGGCAATTATTTTAATAGATATGCAACATTTCCCCCAAAATTGGCAAAACAATCTTAAGAAGATTTTAATTTTAAAATTATTAAACAGATTCAACTGCCCACTGTATTTGACAAAGATACCATTAACCTAAACTATCCTACATTTGTGTACCGGTTGATATTATGAAATAAATGCATTATCAAATTTTATTGACATAATGTCCTATGCTCCAGTTTCTACACCTTTGGCTTTGTATAGACGAGTGTTGTTAATATGGGTTTGTTTGCACACCATGTCAATTCCATTGTTGTTGTTTTTAAGTAACCCAAATTACATTGATATAGATACCGGTATATATATTTTTTACATTTCATAGAACAAAAAACTACAACAATGAAAAATTATGGATACTAGTAAACTTTCCAGAGTGAATGACAGCGTTTTAGTTTATTTCAAGGTTCATGTCTAAACGTGACCATAATTTAAATGAATTATTTTGTTGACTCTGGTGTTTTTCTTTTAAAATAAAATCAGCATTAATGCTGAACTCTTTTTTTTTTTTTTTTGGTTTTTTTTTTTTTTGGTGAGTAATTCCAGCTCTTCAATTTATGCAAGACATTCCTTTATAATTATTTTTGTTCTCTGCAAAAATTTGCTGAAAATCTCCATCCTTTCCAACTACAACGTGACTAACTTTATCAACTGATCTCTTTCCAAAACACTGACAAGTGAACATAGGAAATTTTCAGCAGAGCCTAATAATTTTTTCAGCTGTCATCCAAAGAACACAATGTCCTCCTATATCTCCATTTAGACAGAAAATTTAAAAAAAAATTATGTGTTTCTGTTATTTCATATTTCATGAGATTACACAGTGACAAACATGATATTACACAGTGACAAACATGAGATTACACAGTGACAAACATGATATTACACAGTGACAAACATGATATTACACAGTGACAAACATGATATTACACAGTGACAAACATGATATTACACAGTGACAAACATGATATTACACAGTCACAAACATGATATTACACAGTGACAAACATGATATTACACAGTGACAAACATGAGAAAGCATTTAAAGGTGATCACAAAACAAAATGCCAACATTTGCAGAGAAGAATCTGAATGGGAATGTCAGGATGAACCAAGTTCAGAAATGCTTCAACGATTAATTTTATTATTACTATTCATATTATTATTACTATTAGTACCACTAGGGGCATGTGGAGGCAGCTGTCAGCCAGAAAGCTTCATTCAAGCCACTCCCCGCAGTGGAGGCTGAGATTATGCCAACAAAAAAAAAAAGAAAGGCAAATACAAGACATTTCTTACAGTACAAACTACAAGGGGAGAAAATACCCCCACCTTCTACAATAGGAAGCAAATGAAAATAATGTCTGACCAGAAACAATTAGTGATGGAGATAGATGTCTTAAATGTGACGTGTTCAGAGATTAATGAATATTGCACTTAAATTTGGTTTGATATCTAGACTACTGGTTGTACTAACAATAAATATTCAATCCTTTTTAAAAAAACTAATATTTTAATTTTTTTTTTTATTACAATTATTATTTTTTTTTAATATCATTTTTATTAAATATGAACGTTACCTACATCAAATGAAATGTTCATTCACCTTATTCTGCCAGGACACAAAAACAGTTAAAATTATTTCTCCTCTTATTTAATAAAAAAAAATTTGTTTGCTACAAAATTTCTGTTGCATTACATTTAATAAACACAGAAAACAAAGCTTATGTTTTCATTAACTTATTCCACTACCTTTTTACATCTGTGTGGTCAGTGGTCACAGGGCAACTCATTCTGATATATATATTTTATAGGAGTTTTCCTGATACAATTGATAAGCTGTCAAGTGCAAAACAAAACAAACAACTGCAAAATTAATTTTTAAAAAAATCAAAGTTTGATAAACAAAATAGAAGCAGCCAAGGCAATTAACTCCCATTATCTAAGGCATAAGAAAATCATATTTTCTAAATGACATTTGTTAAATTTGTTTTGTCCGTATGCGGAATTCAAACTCATCTCAACTGAAAATAAACAGGACAAGTTGTCATGGTTCTCTTCCTGGAGCCATTGGTTGCCCTTCTACTTCATTCATTGCCTTCATTATCATTGGTTGCCCCTATCACTTCATTCATTGCCTTCATTATCGTTGGTTGCCCCTATCACTTCATTCATGGCCTTCATTATCGTTGGTTGCCCTTATCACTTCATTCATTGCCTTCATTATCAAGGTGAGGATTTCCATTATGTTTATAAACACACAAGGACAAGATGACAAATGTTATTATGGCAGAGATCTGACCCCAAAACTCTGGCTTCCAGACACTGGAGCGCCATCTCTTGTCAGAGTCTACTAACATCAATATTAACAGAGAAGAAAAATGTCTGAAAGATCCGAGTAAGTTGGACGCTAGGTTCCTGAGTTGAGTCAGCCACGGATGAGTTGCTGAGACAATCCGACCACCATCAAGTTGCTGAGACCTGAAGGTTGGATAACCATTCTGATGGTGGTTTTGATGGATCTGTATCCATGGTATCCTCTGTGCTTCCCCTCATGGGGGAAAGTCGTGTCGGAGAGCTGGCAGAATTTTTTGAAAGTCCATTTTGCTCCATAGGTGTGTCAGTACAAATGGTATCACAGAGTGAATGAATGAGATTGCCACCACCATTGCTGAGTCGCTGGTTGGTCTGAGACATGTTGGAGTCACCGCCAGGGATAGAACTGTCTGTGTTTTTGCTGTCGTATGGAGGCCCGAGGACACCGTCTCCGATACCGAGTCCTTCGCGTAGTTTGGGATTCTGAGCGGGATCTGCCAGGTTTTTTAAAAGGAGAGAGAACAGGTGAAGCAGAATGTCCGATTCCTTGTCCTGGACAAGGTCAAATTTTGAAGTGAACACCATGAAGTGGGTGAAGAGCGTGTTCAGGTGGGCGTGTAACCCAAGCTGGCGCAAGAGCCTGTAGTGGGCGTGGTATATATGGGCCAGTACATGGAAGAGATACTTGTGTATACGCTTTACCACAGCTTCAAGGTCTGGCGGGAATGGATGCCCTGAAGAATGACAATAGAAAATAATACAAATTAAAAAAAGTGAGACCAACATTAGTAAAAAACTCATTAGACTTATCAAAAACGCAAGTATAATTGCTCAAACACAACTACCTTCACTTAAAGAACTATTTGAAGCAGTATGCATTTGTAAAACTAAAAAAATTTGGGAGGATACATACATCCCACACTCTTTATCACAGAGACCCAAGATCAACACGATCAGGATGAATTATTTCCATCAAAGATAGGACCAAAAGATATATAAATTAATTTCTTCCGCAATCTATCAGAATTTACCAAAGTGCGCCCCTTTGCTGTTACAAAGCTTACATAATCATTCTTAAAGTCTTATTGTCACTAAAGGAGTAAAGTTCCATGGCATACGCCGACTGCTGATGTTTTTATGTTTGAGAAATCCTTAAGTTATCTTGTGCTTAAATTGTTATACTATTCAAAAACAAATTCCACTTATTTGGATAAATAAAAGAATCTTATCTTATATCTTCCTTGTGATTCTAAGATCTAATTTAACGGCCAATTGAATTTTATAATTTAAAAAAAAAACTATAATTGTATTACAGAAATATCTTCAGTGTCTTGTAACGGACACAACCAACCACACGTGGGTTGGGGATTTTCTGGAACAAAGAAGTAGACTTTGGGTAGGTTGTGCAAAAAGCCGATGCAAGAGGATCACGCCTTCTTCGTAACCTTCTTTTCATGTAACAGATGTGCAAATGATAACATCAAATTAAAACACCTTTGAGAGATTGGATTCATTCAAATACCTTGGGGCCACCATGACTGAGCTCATGAAATAATGATGGACGTGAAAAAAAGTATAACAGCAGGCAACCACTCATATTTCAGCAGGCAACCACTCATATTTCAGCAGGCAACCACTCATATTTCAGCAGGCAACCACTCATATTTCAGCAGGCAACCACTCATATTTCAGTCTACAAAATTTCATAGGAAGCAGAATCCTTTCAAAGTCAAACAAAGAAAACATGTACCTCACTTTTTTTTAAAAACAGTAGTGATGAACGAGTGAGACATGGACCCTCACCAAGAAATCTGACAAGCTGCACACATTATGTGGGAGAGAAGTATCCTCAGAGAAGTAACCCCAGACAAGTATCCTCAGAGAGAAGTATCCTCAGGAAAGTATCTTCAGAAAAGGATCCTTAGAGAAAGAAATATCCTCAGAGAAAGAAATATCCCCAGAGAAAGAAATATCCCCAGAGAAAGAAATATCCTCAGAGAAAGAAATATCCTCAGAGAAAGAAATATCCTCAGAGAAAGAAATATCCTCAGAGAAAGAAATATCCTCAGAGAAAGAAATATCCTCAAAGAAAGAAATATCATCAGAGAAAGAAATATCATCAGAGAAAGAAATATTCTCAGAGAAAGAAATATCCTCAGAGAAATATCGTCGGTGAAATATCGTCAGAGAAATAGTTGGGCCTTACACGAAGTGGGTGGAGAATTCTGAGAAATCAAGAAATGCACCAATCTTATGAAGACCAGACCACAGTAACGGGGATGGCTTCACATCAGCTGGGCTCCCATGCATCCAGACCAAAAGTCATAGAGTTGATACATTGGCACCAAATGCAAGTATGGGGCGAGGCAGGTCAGAAGCCTTCCATGAGTTTAGTGCCATTGATGATGATTGTGTTAATCTTTTGCTCATGCTCTTGACCCATATTTTACAACTGATTTTAAAGGGGCGGTCATCGGGGACTCACCAAACTTTGTAGGGAAGACAGTCTCGTCATTGATTTCCTTCTGTATGTGCGTCATGACGTAGTCAATGTACTGTGGTGCGGTGTGCTTGCTTTTCTTGCCCTTGTCGTCATACCAGAAGTATTGGCTGGAAAAAACAAATTAGGGAGTCACACGAGTCATGAGAGGCGGCCTGGTTTAAAATTATTTTTTTTTTTACATTCGGCTGATTACACAAGGAAACTTTCTTGCTGGTCTTACATGACCACGTTGTAGAAGAGTACCCCGTACCCTTAATGAACACCTCTAGCTTTCCCGTAACTTTTCCTTCTCTCTGTGACAAATTCGTATGCTTAATCACCTCTAGCTTTCCCGTAACTTTTCCTTCTCTCTGTGACAAATTCTTATACTTAATCACCCTTGCTCTTATTTTTCCTCCATTATCTTTCATCACCCCCCCACCACTTTTTTCTCTTCTTCACCTCCAATTTGTTTTTCTCTTTTTGTCACCACTCATGCTTTAATTAAGAATCTTCATCTTCTATGTTTCCCCTAAAACACAATGTTCACTACAGCTTTTCCTATTAGGTATTAATTAAGTAAATAGTCTTAATAGAGGAAGAGGTGTTTACCTAAGATACCCCATTCGCTAAAGATATTGACTAAAAGTACTCACATAAAGTTATTCAATAAAGTAGAGGTTCCCAAACATTTTCACATCACAGTACCCTTGCTGCATCCAGTTGTACCCAAAGGGCAAAGTATGAAAACGTATGACAAGTGCACAGTGAAACAGTGAATTTTCAATAATGTTCCCCCCCCCCTTTTTTTTTTCTGCGTGGTCCCCTCGAGAGAAAGCTGTGACACAGTTTGGGAACCACTACACAAAAGGGAACTCCATTCTTGTATTTGCTGTAAAGGTTTGACTAAATCTATGATGCGTCAATGAGTACTCACACATTATCAGGGGCTGTCATGATGGGACACGAGTCAGCTGTGCAGTACTCGGACACGACTCCATAGATCAAGTTGACGTGATTAAAGAATGAGATGGCTGTGACGAGACAGAGTAAACAAAGTTATCGTTACAGTTAATATCATGGTCATTGGCTGTGACAGGAATACAAAATTATATCGTTACAGTTAATATCATGGTCATTGGCTGTGACAGGAATACAAAATTATGTCGTTACAGTTAATATCATGGTCATTGGCTGTGACAGGAATACAAAATTATATCGTTACAGTTAATATCATAGTCATTGGCTGTGACAGGAATACAAAATTATGTCGTTACAGTTAATATCATGGTCATTGGCTGTGACAGGAATACAAAATTATATCGTTACAGTTAATATCATGGTCATTGGCTGTGACAGGAATACAAAATTATGTCGTTACAGTTAATATCATGGTCATTGGCTGTGACAGGAATACAAAATTATATCGTTACAGTTAATATCATGGTCATTGGCTGTGACAGGAATACAAAATTATATCGTTACAGTTAATATCATGGTCATTGGCTGTGACAGGAATACAAAATTATATCGTTACAGTTAATATCATGGTCATTGGCTGTGACAGGAATACAAAATTATATCGTTACAGTTAATATCATGGTCATTGGCTGTGACAGGAATACAAAATTATATCGTTACAGTTAATATCATGGTCATTGGCTGTGACAGGAATACAAAATTATATCGTTACAGTTAATATCATGGTCATTGGCTGTGACAGGAATACAAAATTATATCGTTACAGTTAATATCATGGTCATTGGCTGTGACAGGAATACAAAATTATATCGTTACAGTTAATATCATGGTCATTGGCTGTGACAGGAATACAAAATTATATCGTTACCGTTAATATCATGGTCATTGGCTGTGACAGGAATACAAAATTATATCGTTACAGTTAATATCATGGTCATTGGCTGTGACAGGAATACAAAATTATATCGTTACAGTTAATATCATGGTCATTGGCTGTGACAGGAATACAAAATTATATCGTTACAGTTAATATCATGGTCATTGGCTGTGACAGGAATACAAAATTATATCGTTACAGTTAATATCATGGTCATTGGCTGTGACAGGAATACAAAATTATATCGTTACAGTTAATATCATGGTCATTGGCTGTGACAGGAATACAAAATTATATCATTACAGTTAATATCATGGTCATTGGTTTTTTGTTTGGTTGGATGGTGATTCAGTTTGGAGAGACTTGAGTTAGGAGACATTTTTATTGATTATATCCGTGTAAAAAACAGTTTCTGGAGCCGCAGGTCATTATAGATTTTGAAAAAAAAAGCCACAAACAACAGAGCCGCATCCATTACTCCCAAAAGCCACAAACAACAGAGCCGCATCCATTACTTTCAAAACCACAAACAACAGAGCCGCATCCATTACTTTCAAAACCACAAACAACAGAGCCGCATCCATTACTTTCAAAACCACAAACAACAGAGCCGCATCCATTACTTTCAAAACCACAAACAACAGAGCCGCATCCATTACTTTCAAAACCACAAACAACAGAGCAGCATCCATTACTTCTAAAAGCCACAAACAACAGAGCCGCATCCATTACTTTCAAAACCCCAAACAACAGAGCCGCATCCATTACTTCTAAAAGCCACAAACAACAGAGCCGCATCAATTACTTTCAAAAGCCACATGCGGCTTTGTAGCCATGGGTTACTGACCATATAAGTTAAGGCAGGGAGATGGAACACAAAGTGATAGGTATTGGAATAAATTCAATGAGAATATTTGTCGACATTGGGGCGTAGAATATCTACAGGTGGGAACTGAATGGCGCACAAGTAAAAATTAAGAATTAAGCCGTAATAGGTAAAGATTATAAGCATGCAATAAGTCAAACATTCAATTTGACCCCTTTCCTGCACACAGTTTGAGGACTGCTGGTTTAGAGGTTGTTTATTATTTTGTTTGTTTATTTATTATTTATTAAGAACACTGGCAACTATGTCTATGTTTTCTGTGAAAGGTCAGAACACTGTCAACTTTGCCTATGTTGTCTGTGAAAGTTAAAAACACTGGCAACTATGTTCTATGTTGTCCACGGAAGCTCAGAACACATGCAACTATGTTTATGCTGTCTGTAAAAGCTAAACCGTGTTCTGGTTAATCAAAGCATCACCAAACACCAATACATGCCTGTATGATGAAAGAAGTGACGTCAAGGCAAAAATAAACGATCATACATAATGACGGAAGGGGTCAGTAATGGATGGAAGGACATGCTGACCTGACAGAGTTACTACCCTTTGGATCTTATGGGCTTAGGTCGAAGGTGAATGGCTAGCAAGATTATAACTAACGAATCGTTTCCAAATGGGTTTCTGGTGGCATGATGAGGGTCTGTTGCTTTACAATGTATGCGTGTGTAGATGGAGGTCTATTTATATGATGTACGCTTGTGTACAGAGTGGGATGTAATTATAAAGTGTACGAGTGTGTAGAGGATGATGATCTATTTTTATATTGTACCTATATGTACGAAGATGGTATATTTGTATTATGTACCTGTGTGTATGGTTTTTTATGGTTAAAATAGTATATATCACAGTAATAATACATACATTCTTTTACTTCCTACAATCTTTTGGATAGCACACATATTTCGGACAACCCAACTTCCGGCAATAATATAATATAACATTCCCCTCCAACATGGCGAAGTCCAGATACATGAGTTTAAAAAAAAAAGCAAAAAAAACACCAAACGTTATCTATTTCTATTTGTTTCTTGTTTTGTCTTGTCTGCTGAAGAAGGCTCTTTGCAAATAACGTTCTCATTTGAATTTACTGTATTTTTATTTCAAACCACATCATGGGTATGGAGGGGGTAAATTAGTGCAATGTCAATAATAGAACTGCTTGCATGGAGAGTAGGTTATTTGTATAATGTATATGTGTGTATAGAGGGGGGCTTTTAGCATTTTGTAAGTGTGTATAGAGGGGGGCTTTTAATATTATGTAAGTGTGTATGAAGGGGGCTTTTAATATTATGTAAGTGTGTATGAAGGGGGCTTTTAATATTATGTAAGTGTGTATGAAGGGGGCTTTTAATATTATGTAAGTGTGTATGAAGGGGGCTTTTAATATTATGTAAGTGTGTATGAAGGGGGCTTTTAATATTATGTAAGTGTGTATGAAGGGGGCTTTTAATATTATGTAAGTGTGTATGAAGGGGGCTTTTAATATTATGTAAGTGTGTATGAAGGGGGCTTTTAATATTATGTAAGTGTGTATGAAGGGGGCTTTTAATATTATGTAAGTGTGTATGAAGGGGGCTTTTAATATTATGTAAGTGTGTATGAAGGGGGCTTTAATATTATGTAAGTGTGTATGGAGGGGGCTTTTAATATTATGTAAGTGTGTATGAAGGGGGCTTTTAGCATTTTGTAAGTGTGTATGGAGGAAGAGGTCCTTAAATGTATAACGTGTACAGTGGTGTCCTTGATACATTTAGCGTGTTTTCCACTTAATGTGGAAGTTGAGATTCATGGTGCTACAGTTTGAGAACATCCCGCAGTGGCGTAGTGAGGGGGGGGGCAAGGGGGCATCATGCCCTGGGCGCTACTCACAAAGGGGCGCCAAATGGTATATTTTACTATAATATTGTATGGTTTTCGAATGGGGGGGCGCTAAAAAGGTATTGGGGGGGCGCTAAAAAGGTATTGTGCCCCGGGCGCGATTTAAGCTCGCTACGCCACCGACATCCCGTGGTAAAAAGGTATTGAAGCGTTTTAGTAACGGTTTAAAAATCCGGGACACTTATTTCAAAGTTCCATTTCTAACCTTTACGTTGCTAATGATCTACAACCCTAAGATTAATATACGTATTTATAAGCACGCTGACCCGGTTGTATGACGCAGTACCTACTTATAGAAACAAACCCATTTTTAATGCCGTGGCCGTTTACGGATAAAGCACGTGGTCATGGTATTTTGGTTTTTGACGGTTTTTTTTTTAACGTTCTAATTTTAACATTGTCGTAAACCAGGGGGTCTCAAACTGGCCGAAGCGATGAACCAATGCAGCCCATAAAATTTGTTTGATTCGGTCCGTGTAAAGAAGAGATTCTATCGTGTTGTAAGAGACTTCGTCACAATGACGTCATCGAGTATGCACGCGGTGCGGGTAAGGTTTGTCAAGAGGGATGCCCCTTCTATTTTTACCGGGTACACACTTATGATAACTATTTTCTTCTTCTTTTTTTTTTAACTTTCAAAATTTCACATACTGTCACACATTGTTGTTGTACGCAAAGACATGTACAAACTGGTTAATTTCTCTTCATTTAATGTTAGGGGTTGTCCACAAAGGGTGTCTGCATACAATACGCATCACTTCCACCCTCCTAAATTTAACATTGTTGCAAATGTTTGAGACGCACCCTTTGATAATTTCATTCACTTTGTATTCTATTTTATATATCGTTTTGTTCATCCCGGCATGTTTTGTTCATCCCGGGATGTGCCGGGATAAAGCTGCGGGTTGAAACGCTTTGGTCGTGTGCTCCAGCGGTGACCAGAAATACGCGCACATGACAAACGCGCACACGATAAACGCGCACAGAAAATTCCGCAAAGACATAGCTGCGCACAGGAAAACTGCGCACACCGACAGTTGCGCACACAGAAAACAGCGCACACCGACAAATGCGGACACCGAAAATTCCGCACACGGACAGTTGCGAACGTTGACTATAGCGAACACATACATTTGCGCACAATTGCTATGAAATTTTATTTTAAGCCCCATTTTTAGATTTAACATGATTGAGTTCAGTTGCCTATCAGCCTAAAATGCAAGTTGGGAAGAATAAAAGTCTACGAATCAGTGATACTGTATGTAAAAAATTGAATTTAAAAATAATTTAAACAAAAAAAGAAACTTAAATACCGAATTATTTTTTTAACTGCGAATTTTAGCGCACATTAACAACTGTTCGAACTGCTTTCAGGCTCATTCAAATTCTATTGTTCCTGTGTGATCAGTCCTTAAGTTTAAGACTAAATCAAGTACCGTAAATTGCATATTATTTGTAGAGAATGGAAGGTTAGTAATATTTATAAATGCTTTCTAAAATGAATTGGTAAACTAATTACTCAATTTAATATCTTAATTTATTTTAAATAAATTGTTTTGTCATTTCATTTTAACCGTAGCTGTTAGTAAGTTACTGTTAGTCTTATTCTTACTTTACTACCTTTTTTTTTTAGTCTTTAAAAAAATGTCTTTATTGTTGTAACTAGTAACTGCCAACAAACAATAAATAAATATATAAAAAAAAATACAATAACATGACTGGCACTGGCATGGAGAATTCATATAATAGTATAATTATTTAAATTCAATCTATTTCTTTGCACAAATCATCATACTCATCATACCTTTTGTCTTTAATTTAAATACTTTATTCGGCTAATTAAGATAGATTGTACCTCATTTCATTAGGTTAGGTTTAGGGATAGATTTAGGGTTCAGGTTAGGTTTAGGGATACATTTAGGAAATTATTTCTTTATATTTTAATGTTTTATTCTTAATTTTACGGGTCACTGCAATCAAGTTGGCGGCCATGGTAAAAAAACACAGTACGATCTGTTCGAATTTACCCTTTATTATTCTATTAACAGTTAACATGTTATTTTGATGCATATTTTGGCGCCAAAATTTAACATAAAATTTAGAATTTAGCCTCCCTATTCTAAAACTAAATACTATACTATACAATAAATAATAGTTATTAATGATTTATTAAAAAGTTTCATTAATCTTTTTTACAGCGTACATTCATCCGTACATTTTATATACCATAACTAATACTAACTTAAAAGTTATACATATAAAAAATTACATACTCATACAGGCTTATCAAAATGTGTACCGTAGAAGTTAGGATTGGTAGTTATTAATTAAATCACAGGCCTAATCAAAATCAAAGGAGTGTCACACTACTATCAAAGTACACACCTGAATGTATCTTGTTTAATTTATAACTGTTTTAAAAATATTATTGCAAACTATTAGCCCTAGGTTTCCCTTCAGCTCCAGTTAAGTTCACTTAAAAAAGAGTTACAACTAAACTACAAGTATATTTGAGGTCCCTATCAGTATCACATTATAATTTAATAATGAAGCAAAGCCATGATATTCATTCAGTGTAGTAATAACTTGGCTTTGCTTCATCATGGCTACAGACAGAAAGTTTTTTAAATTTGTAGGAAGATAGTTTTAATAATTTATTTTTCTTTCTTATTTTTATAGTCACAGCAATGCAATTTTCAAGAAGTCAAAGTGGCAACCAAGTTTTAACCTACTTGGGTTATGAATATCTTTATTTTCGCAATAATGATGGGGTGCTTACTTGGAGATGCCGGCAGAATCGAGCTACAAAGTGTCATTCTAATATTAAGACAAAAAATGACACTATAGTAAGACCACCCACTGAACATTGTCATGATGCATGTCCACAAAAAGCAGTAGCCAACATTTCTAGAACTATAATGAAGCAAGCCATGAAGTCAACAGTTAGTGCAACCCCTCGAAACGTAATGGGGCATGTACTGTCACAGTTGAGCAATGATGTACTGGCCCATATACCTAAACAAACATCCCTTGCTAGAAATCTTCTAATGCACAGAAAAGACAAACAATTACCTAACCCAGGAACAACAAATTTTGTAATTCCAGAGAAGTACAGAGAGTTGGTTATTCATGATTCAGGAGCAGATGATCCAGACAGAATTCTAGTTTTAGGTGATCATGAGCTATTGAATGAATTGAATAAAGACACAATATATGGAGATGGCACTTTTGACAAAGTGCCAACCATGTTTTATCAATTATACACGTGACATGCCAAAGTGGGCAACTCATATCCACCATGTCTTTATGTATTATTACAAAGAAAAAACTTAGAAACATATAAAAGAATGTTGGAAATAATGAAGATACTACTCCCAAATTTAGCACCTCAAAAGATCTTAGTTGATTTTGAAAAGGCCTGCATGAATGCAGTGAGAATTGCTTTCCCAAATGCGGAGGTGAAAGGCTGTTATTTCCATCTATGTCAAAGCCTTGTCAGGAAAGTTAACAGTGTTGGACTAAAAAATGAGTTTCAAACAAACATAAATATGAGACTAAAATTGAAGTCTCTTGCAGCTTTAACCTTCGTCCCAGTTCATGATGTGAGGAGAGTTTTTACCGAGCTTGCCGCCACATTTCCAGATGTACAAAATTGTAACGAGGTGCTTACATACTTTTTTTTCAACATACATTGAGGGAGCAGCAGGCAGAAATCCACAATTCCCTATAAGAATATGGAATCATCATGATGCAGCTTGTCAACGTTCACCTAAAACAACAAACTGCTGTGAGGGATTTCACAATGCTCTTAATTCCCTATTCCACTGCAGTCATCCCAGCATTTGGTTTCTTTTTGATGGACTGCAGAGGGATCTGGCTTGCCAGAGACTAACACTGGCAAATGCACATTCAGGCCGTCTAGAAGTGAAAAGGAGAAAATATGAAGATCTGCATGTGTTGGTTGCCACTGCCGTACAGGGATATGATGGGGAGGATGACAAGTTAAAATACTTGAGGAGACTGGCTAATTTACAATAAAAAATTCATCATTAATTAATGTGAATTATTTTTATGTTCAAATTTTTGAATCAATAAAACAATAGTATAATAGGAACAATAATTGTTGTGTTAAAATTGTGTTTCTAGATTTAATTTTATTATGCAAAACTACTTGGAGGTAACTTTGTATGATAATATTAATAATAATAAAATAGAGAAAATACTATTTATTATAAAAAAAAAAGTATTGCTGCAACCATAACAAAGCATGTTGTTTCTTTCAATTATAATATATTGTGATACCGGTACATGCAATTAAATTGATAATTTTCTAGCACATACCAGTACCGGTATACAAGATTAAGACACAGTAAAAAAAATTTTAATTACAATTAATTTAGACAAGGCCAAGACATTAATTAAAATGTGAACCCTTAATAATTAAAAATATAAAACAATTGTGAATAATTATGAATTGTTTTTGTTTTTTCTTTCAAAGGAAAACATGCAACAAATTATCAAATATAAAATGCATATTAAGGACTTTGTGCTACAATTGAAATTTAGTAGACAAAAAAAAAATACTTTTTCTTTAAATAAAAGATAAAATGTAATCAAGTCGGAGGTGTGATACCTACTGTAGATTATGTCCTGGTCATTGGAAATCTTGAGGAAAATAATGCTAATAAGTTTTTTCCCCTTTATATATTGATTTTCAAGACCACAATTTTATAAAATTAGTACCTAGTAGGTAACCTACCATTTGTTAAAAACTTGATGTTCATTGGGTCCATTTTCCTGTATTTTAATTTATTTGTGTAAGAAAAATATATTCAATCTAATCCATTGTAAAGTGTGAATAAGTCCTTTGATATTGGGATTAGAAATGTCAATCAATCCTCTTGTTTAAGACCAGGAAGCTATCTTAACTCTATATGGTGGAAGTAACCTTCCATTTTTTACACTCACATCATAATTATATTATTCATAACCATAGTACCATAGATTATGTTAAAAGACTTAGTAAAAAAAACAACTAATTTAATTTAGCACTCAGCAGCACTGAGACAGTAACCAACAAATTTACAATAATAAAAACAGTAGGCTACTTAATTAACTTAATAGTAGGACTAAATACATTTCACTGAAAAACAATTTGAGTTTACTAAATGTAAATCATAGTAGTAATAGGCTAATATTATTTTTTAAATTAATATAGGGAGTATTTGATATTCGTATTATCTGCATAGACTCTAAGTATAGAGCATTTTATAAGCTACAACTTAAGGCTAAGGCCGTTATTTTAAACGATAATAATAATGAAACCCAATTAGGCTTAGTTAGGAGTAGGAAGATTATTCTTTTAAACTATAAAACTATAATTATCATTAATAAAACTAAAATAGGCGTAGTTAACTAAGACGACTATTTGGCTAATGTTGAGAGATATCATCGTGACTTCGTTAAGGATACATTTGGGTTCAGGTTAGGTTTAGGGATACATTTAGGAAATTTTTACATTATTTTTAAACATTTGATTCTTAATTTTACGGTTCACTGCAATCAAGTTGGCAGCTATGGTAAAAAAAACGCGGTGATATCTCTCAACATTTACCGATTATTTTAAATTATACCCGGTAATTTTAATATTCATTACGATGATATAGTTGTACTATATAGGCCAGGCCTACGTACAAAGTGTTAATGGAATGGATAATATAAACAAACGTTCATTGCCTACAGGCGTCATTTTGCCTATTGTGACTATAATTTAATAATTTTAATTTAAAAGTAATATTTTCCATACCGTTATCAGACTCTTGACTCGCCTTATACTCATAATAACTTATACTTACATCAGTAATATTTTTAATACCCGGTATTTAAATATCTTTTAAAGGAGAATTACTGTCAATAAAATATTAATAAAAATAAGTCATCTTTGCCACATAGAAATTTAACTTTTGCTGCAATAAATCTATTGTTACCCATATAATTACTAATATTATTGTATTTGTGTATAGTTTTAAAAATCGTAAAGTAAATGAGATGACCCAATTATTTTTTTAATAATTCGTCTTTAAAATGATTCTTTAATAATTATTTCTAATCCTAGCCACTTATTTAATAAGTTATTATCCTTATAATTGCCGACTTTTAAGCTGATAACCAACTACAACCTTTTAAACTCTTTAATGAAATTATAATTACATTGTACGATTACAATTGTGCGCAAATGTATGTGTTCGCTATAGTCAACGTTCGCAACTGTCCGTGTGCGGAATTTTCGGTGTCCGCATTTGTCGGTGTGCGCTGTTTTCTGTGTGCGCAACTGTCGGTGTGCGCAGTTTTCCTGTGCGCAGCTATGTCTTTGCGGAATTTTCTGTGCGCGTTTATCGTGTGCGCGTTTGTCATGTGCGCGTTTTTCACGGAACCGCTCCAGCTTCACAAGCCAGTTTTATCACTGGTAGAAAACTTTCCAACCGATCGAGCAACTTGACTTGTAGAACACTCGGGTGCCCGCGTTTGATCCGTTTTCCAGTTCCATTCAACTGCAGTTAGTTTATAAATAAACATTTACGACTGCAGTTAGTTTATAAATAAAAAATTACGACTGCAGTTAGTTTATAAATAAAAATTTACGACTGCAGTTAGTTTATAAATAAAAATTTACGACTGCAGTTAGTTTATAAATAAAAATGTACGACTGCAGTTAGTTTATAAATAAAAATTTACGACTGCAGTTAGTTTATAAATAAGCATTTACGACTGCAGTTAGTTTATAAAGGGGGGAAGGATTTTTTAATTTTTTATCGCATAATGGAATTTAGAAAAAGAAAGAAAAAACAAACAGACCAGATTGGCGGACACACACTCATAACAGTCTTCAAACTGATGTAGCGTGCCTTCACACAACATACTTATATGTATATATAGCGTATCTTCACAAAGCACAACAATTATATAAGTCGCGTATCTTCACACAACACAACAATTCTGTATGTAGCAACGGTTATATTCACCCATTATTGGACAAAGAAAGACACGGCCAATGATCAGACATTTGTGTTGTATGACGCCCAATCATTAACACGCCCGCACTCACACGCGTCGCTCGACAGGGAAGCAAAATGTATGTTAATATCTATTTTGGAAGCCTCACATGGTTCGCCAATACATATTTGCACATTCCAAATTGTGACCTGGTACGTTCTCAGTGACCAGCCACGTTCTCAGTGACCAGCCACGTTCCTTATGAAAAGTCACGTTCCCTGTGACCAGCCACGTTCCATATGAAAAGCCACGTTCCCTGTGACCAGTCACGTTCCCTTTGAACAATCACGTTCCTTATGACCAACCACGTTCCTAAGGACCAACCACGTTCCTTATGACCCGCCACGTTCCCTATGACCACCCACGTTCCCTTTGAACAACCACGTTCCCTTTGAACAACCACGTTCCCTATGACAAGCCACGTTCACTTTGAACAACCACGTTCCTTATAACCAGCCACGTTCCCTATGACCAGCCACGTTCCCTATGACAAGCCACGTTCCCTATGACAAGCCACGTTCCCTATGACAAGCCACGTTCCCTATGAAAAGTCCCGTTCCCTATGAAAAGTCACGTTCCCTATGAAAAGTCACGTTCCCTATGAACAGCCACGTTCCCTTTGACCAACCACGTTCCCTGTGACCAGCCACGTTCGATGGAAGCATTGACAGACTAACAGCTAGTCCATTCGTGACAAGAGCCACTTAGAGAAAATGAGAAATGTCGTTAGAAGTCAGACTGGATCTTGGACTGAAACGAAGACATACTTGAGATCAATACTCTCCATCAGCATCAGACAACATGGGGGTTCGTGTGAGAAACTGGACAGTTTAAAGATCTACAAATCAAACAATAATGGGCTGAAATTGTTCCGTTGATTGCATGGCTGTTTGGGTGGATGAGTTGGACAATAATTGTTCAGCATCTTTTAGAATTTTGCTGGTAATTGTTTCCCTTAACTTTTTTCATCTTCTGCCAATTCTCAACATCTTCACATGATTCTCGACATCTTCACATGATTCTCGACATCTTCAGATGATTCTCGACATCTTCAGTAGACTCTCGAATTCTTCAGACTACTCTCGAAATCTTCAGACTACTCTCAACGTCCTAAGTAACTCTAGAAAATTCCGAAGAATTCAAAATTTTTGCTCGAAAAAGAAAATAAGTTTTCAGACACATTTATATTTTTTCTTTATAATATTTAAGACAATTTTTTAATTGAAAAAAAAGAAGGCATAATGGAAGTAACTATTTAAATGGATGACATGAGCATTTCTTCTTAATCCACAAAAACAATTCATGCTGAACTGATTTCACTTGTGTCGCACAGCTATGGAATATACAGGGTGGGACACACAAAACCGGTACACATAGGACAAACTTTGCATAGCAATCGATGTAAAGCGATCACGACAGCACCACACTTCCGATGACACAGTGGCGTGCCGGTTTTATGTGGCCCACCCTGTATATGAAAGACGTTTTAAAAAAATCAATATGGCTAAATGTATATATACAAGGTATACTTTAAAAAATTTAACGTTGTTTTAATCGCCTCCATATTTATATCATCACTTTTATATTTCCATAATCTAAATATCATAGTCGGAAAAATGACCGTCGGCAAAACGGACGTCCGCAAATGTCCCGGCAACAAAACGGCGTCAGTGAATCGCCCCATTCCTTAAAGCAGTGGTTCCCAACCTTCCTAATACAGCGACCCTTTAAGACAGTTCCTCGTTTTGTGGCGATCACAAAATTATTTTCGTTGCTACTTTATGACTATAGAGTATATGTGCTTTCAGATTGTCTTAGGCGACCCCTGGGAAAGAGTCATGCGACCCCCAAAGTGGTCGCGACCCACAGGTTGAGAACCGCTGCCCTAAAGGATAATGTCATGAAGAGACAATATTGCTTTCCAAGATCTGATGAAGGAAGTTTTCGTGGCTGGCTCGTGCTTTTCAGGCCTCTGCACTTAATCGCACATCCCCCAAGACTGGAAGCTCATTAGGACATGGACATTACAGAAGATCTCGCCGAGAAGTCCTAAAGTAAAGTTACCGGTATAAAAATCACGTCTAGCAACTGAACGCTTCCAGACAAAGCGGTGCCACTCCAAACACTAATTCGGGGGGGGGGGGGGGGGGGGGCTACGAGGCACGAGTCAACGGCACTGGGAACTGAATATGGAGACGGGTTACTCGAACTTTATAGAGATGTTAAGTAAAGTCAACTAGAAAGAAAGGGTTCGCTTTTATGTTGTGTAATGTTATCTAAAGGAACCTACTCCCACCACGGAGAGCAAGGCTCAACGGAACAAATGCTTGTGTATGTCTTGGTGGGGATTTCCCTTGGGAGGAAACCATCCAGACGCGTTTGTCTATGTGCGGTCCATAGGGGAAAGAGTGGATGCCATTGTTTTGTTATAGATTGATTAAGACCACAAAGAAGGAAAGAAAGAAAGAAAGGAAGCAAGGAATGACGGGAGGGGGGAAGAGAGGAGGTAGGTAGGATAGGAGAATGGAAGGAAAGAAGGAAAAAAATAGTTTATTCGTTTAAGTTAGAGCATTGGTTATCAAAGGGTACGATGGTGATTGGGGGAGAGTAGTAAATGTTCCGCAGGCTTTAGGGGGCGGTATGGTTACATAAGGGGGCGCTGGTGACTTTTGTGTCATCCTAGATTTTTAAAATCATAAATTTTAAAAATAATTTTAAATAAACTGTCGTGTGGGGAAGAAGTAGACGTTAGTTTTTTTAATTTGTTTATTACTTTACGCGCAGTTGTTAACACTTCTTGCAGTCATAGAAACTTGTTGCAGTCATAGAAATTTCTTGCAGTCACATAAACTTCTTGCAGTCACATAAACTTCTTGCAGTCATAGAAACTTGTTGCAGTCATAGAAACTTGTTGCAGTCATATAACCTTGTTGCAGTCATAGAAACTTGTTGCAGTCATAGAAACTTCTTGCAGTCATATAAACTTCTTGCAGTCATAGAAACTTCTTGCAGTCATAGAAACTTCTTCTTGCAGTCATAATCATTTCTTGCAGTAGTGGAAACTTCTTGCAGTCATAAACATTTCTTGCATCATTAACGTTTTATCTCCAGTCTTGAATACTTTCTGTAACCACTTCAAGCAATCATAAACACATCTTGGGGTCATGATGACTTCGTGCAGTATTCACGCAGCTACTTCAAAGCTAAATCACTGCCAGATTTTCCGAAGGTTACCAGTTCGTTATATGATTTCATCATTTGTAACGGTGGGCGCGCGTATCGTTATCAGATGCTGGCCTCTGTTTGCGTTTACTTGGCGTGGGTAGAGGGCTACGCAGAGTCCCAAAGAGGGTGAGGGCCAACTTTGTCAAGGGTTCTCTATTGCATGTAGACAGCTTCCCATGAAGAATGATTGAATGTTCAAAGTGGTACTAGGTGGAATTAGAAATGGCCGACGGTCGATTTTAAACTTCAATCTTACCATAACTTTTACATAGTAAGTTATTTCAAAGCATGGCGGAGTTGATTTTCTTTGAATGTTTGAGGTTGTGTTGGACGGTGGTTTTTACTGAAGACATTGATTGCCATTATAACTTTTTTTAAATCGCCAATTATTGTCCAGAGCAGTTCTGTCGATATTGAGGAGGTAAGGAAAATAAAGTGAGGTAGAGTGTGAATAGTTCGAGCAAGCTAATGAATACATGAAACTTTAAAAGAGCTGTTGAAAGGTTGCTAGTGAATAACTGAAGATGTGAAAGGCTGCTAGTGAATAACTGTGAAGGCGTGAAAGGTTGTTGGTGAATAAATGAAGATGCGAAAGGTTTCTAGTGAATAGCTGTGAAGATGTGAACGGTTGCTAGTGAATAACTGGAGATATGAAAGGTTTCTAGTGAATGGCTGTGAAGATGTGAACGGTTGCTAGTAAATAACCTGAGATATGAAAGGTTTCTAGTGAATGGCTGTGAAGATGTGAACGGTTGCTAGTGATGCACTGAAGCTATGAAAGGTTGCTAGTGAACAACTGAAGCTATGAAAGGTTGCTAGTGGACAACTGAAGCTATGAAAGGTTAATTGCTAGTGAACAACCTAAGCTATGAAAGGTTGCTAGTGAACAACTGAAGCTATGAAAGGTTGTTAGTGAACAACTGATGCTATGAAAGGTTGCTAGTGAACAACTGAAGCTATGAAAGGTTGCTAGTGAACAACTGAAGCTATGAAAGGTTGTTAGTGAACAACTGAAGCTATGAAAGGTTGCTAGTGGACAACTGAAGCTATGAAAGGTTGTTAGTGAACAACTGAAGCTGTGAAAGGTTGTTAGTGAACACCTGAAGATTTGAAAGGTTGCTAGTGAACAACTGAAGCTATGAAAGGTTGCTAGTGAACAACTGAAGATTTGAAAGGTTGCTGGTGAACAACTGAAGCTATGAAAGTTTGCTAATGAACAACTGAAGCAATGAAAGGTTGCTAGTGAACAACTGAATATTTGAAAGGTTGCTAGTGAACAACTGAAGCTATGAAAGGTTGTTAGTGAACAACTGAAGATTTGAAGGGTTGCTTTGTTAGCTGAAGGGTAGAACCTCAGCAGTCCCGGGGGCTACCGATGGCAAATCGTATGTTTACAACTCAATGGCCCCAGGAACTGAAAATATAGATGTGTTTTTTAAATTTATATAGATCAGTGGTTCTCAACCTTCCGAATGCAGCGACCCTTTAATACAGTTCCTCATGTTGTGGCGACCCCCCAGCCACAAAATAATTGTTTCTACTTTATAACTGTCACAGGTTGAGAACCGCTAAGCGAGAATTCTGGGATATTGCTTAATTATGCCACACTTCATTTTGATCCATTTCAAAGCGTAGACACCAGGACCTGAGCACTGGTCTCTACGCGGATAAAACCCACCCCATGGCTTGTGTATAACAGTGAACGTTGCAGGGGAGCTGGCCCGCAAGTCCTACGTTACCCGCCTGAAAGTCTTACGTTACCCGCCTGCAAGACTTACGTTAACGGTCCGCAAGTCTTGCGTTACCGGTCCGCAAGTCTTACGTTACCGATCCGCAAGTCCTACGTTACCGGTCCGCACAAGATGAATGTTTAAGGTCAAATATAAAAAGAACATGTCATTAACAAATCGGGCACCTGGCACAGGACCAAAGTCGAAAACTGTCCACTGATCCGCACAACGTAAGCGCTTCTCTTTAACGAATGCAGTTTTGTTTCATAAGGCTGAAAGGTCGCCTAAAATGTCTCTTTGAATCCGCAGCCCAGATTGTAATTTAATCATTTCTTTTTACCCGCGGCGGAAAAGGGTGGGGGAAAGTAACTTCAAAAACAATCTTGCTAGCTTGAAATGTGAGATGAAAGATTATGCTAAATTCGATTTTCGCTCCTCTGTCATCACAAATTTTAACGCCTCCTCTATATCACAAATTTTAACGCCCCTTCTGTACCACAAATTTTAAAGCCACGGAAAGACGTAAACTAGTACACAATGTATTCCAAAACGGCATGTGTGACGTCAAAAGAACTACAACTTCCCAAGGCTTGACACTAATTTACCAGGAGACTTGATTCAGTCTTTTTCCGGAAGAGGAAAGGCTACCCAGTCATTTCAATGAGTGGAACTGGGTAGATATACAAAATTAACGTAACCGCTTTGGAAGTGGAGGCTGTGATAAATAATTTCTTTTCTTTTGTTTAGACCTGATTTGTGTAGAGCAGGGGTCGGAAACTCTCGGCCAGCGGGCGAGATGCGGCCATTTCAATTGATTCAAAGTGCCTCTCAGGAGGAAAAGTTAAAATGAAGCTTAGTTAAATTAATCGCTGCTATCAAATTAGAGAGCAAAACGTGGTATGATGTGTGAAATAGTATGATAAGGATGGTGAGACAGCCTAGTGATGTGTGAAAGTGTATGATGGGACTAGTGAGACATTTGACATATGAATAAAATGAGATTAACTATTTGAGCATGCTTGCTTGTCCCAATACACATAATCTACAAGATCCCACGTAAACTTAATAATTGACTGGGAACGCAACACTTTTGAACGTCATATAAAGAAAAGAACATGCAATGCTACACCGACGTTGCGATTAAGAGATTGAATTAGGCTTAAGAAAAAAAAGGGAGGGAGTTGTATGGTGCGTCAAATTTTAATTTAAAAAAAATGCTCTAAAGAATTCTAAGACGTGTTGGACTCACTGTGGGTGGCCAGCCACTCATTCAGGTCTAACATGTTAGGTAGGGCGACCAGCTTGAAGAAATCGGCGTCGGATATTCTGTCTTTAATGTTGGGATCCTCCAGATACTCTTTCTGTTCCTCGGCGTTTGGGGGAGTGGGCGAGTCCTTGTCCTTCCTGCGCCCCTTCCTGGGAATAAAATGAAAGATTTGGGTTGGTTAGAAGTGATCACGTTTTTAAGCCTTGTAATGACCGCAACAGAGGAATCGAAGACCATAATATATATATATATGGTTTATTTGGAGGTGTTCAGTGTTGTACATTGGTGGTCTATATGGGTTGTACATTGGTGGTCTAGATGGGTTGTACATTGGTGGACTATATGGGTTGTAGATTTGTGTTCCATATGGGTTGTATTTTGGTGGTCTATATGGGTTGTATATTGGTGGTCTATATGGGTTGTACATTGGTGGTCTAGATGGGTTGTACATTGGTGGACTATATGGGTTGTAGATTTGTGTTCTATATGGGTTGTATTTTGGTGGTCTATATGGGTTGTACATTGGTGGTCTAGATGGGTTGTACATTGGTGGACTATATGGGTTGTAGATTTGTGTTCCATATGGGTTGTATTTTGGTGGTCTATATGGGTTGTATTTTGGTGGTCTATATGGGTTGTACATGGGTGGTCTAGATGGGTTGTACATTGGTGGACTATATGGGTTGTAGATTTGTGTTCCATATGGGTTGTATATTGGTGGTCTATATTAATTTCAAGATTTAAAAAAAACCATGTCAACAAATGTCTGCAAGAGATTGAATAGGAGCTCAAATGTGTCTCTACTCGGACTTTCCTTCACCGTCAAATAGTGAGGTCAACGTCAGAAAATGTTTTACAACGCAGACTCTCGTAACAGTGGCAGTACCGTGACAGTGGCAGTACCGTGACAGTACCGTGCTAGTTGTACTGCCTGACAGTACCGTGCCAGTGGCAGTACCATGACAGTGGTAGTGCCTGACAGTACCGTGCCATTGGTAATGTCTGACAGTACCGCGCCATTGGCAGTACCATGCAAGTGATAGTACCATGACAGTACCATAAAAGTGGTAGTTAGGGTTTCTAATTTCTTGGGTTTTTTGTTGTTGTGCTTATCATGGGACAACGGGATTAAAGAAAGCCATCCAGGGGTAAAAATAAATTCAACTAATAATAGATTGTAAACTAAACTTAACTATGAAAGAGTTGGTTTTTATTGTTATGATTGCTTAGTTGACACTATCTGTTAATAAATGAAAAACCTATGTTAAAGTTACTTGAGAAGTTTTTCGCTTGCCTTTAGTTGTTTCCATTTCCCCCCTGATTAATGTTAGGAAATAAGATAACTAGCTAATAATATGCTTGTAAGGCGAAAGTCGCATAGACCGCTTGTAGTAAAAACTCGACACTCTACTCTTTGATTATTCAAAACATTTGCAAAAAAATTGTTTCTGGCAACTTTTAATAATAATAGTTCTAGAGCTAGTGAGCTTAATAAATTAGCGCAGATAACTAGATTTGACATGTCCTGGCTTAGATTGACAAATGTGTGAGAATCTGTGACAATTGTGTGAGAATCTGTGACAATTGTGTGAGAATCTGTGACAATTGTGTGAGAATCTGTGACCATTGGGTGACAATATGTGATAATTGTGTGACAATATGTGACAATGTGTAAGTGTGTACTTTTTAAAAAAAACTGTATTCTAAAAGTGTGTACCGGGAATTTCCCGGGAAGTGTTTTGTTTCCTAAAAATCGTGCGGGATCCCGGGATCTCAGGAGAGAAAACCTAGTGGTGGTACCGTGGCGGCTCCATAGATTCGCCTGTTACAATGATGGTTCGCTACGGTTTCCCAGATTCGCTTGTTACAATTATGGTTTGCTTCCGGAGCTTTCGTTAACGGTGCTACGGGTATCTGCTCAGCAGTGGGGACTCATGACATTTCTATGTACCCGCAACAATCCATGCTGTACTCTGAAGATCATCCAACACAACCGAGTGCAGAACATGCTATTATTAGTTGTCTTAGTTGTCTTATTATTATTAGTTGTCTTACATGGGCAACTCTGGAAACATTCTTGTTGGGTTGCGGGGGACTGAGGGTGTTGGGGTGTTTGTAGGACAGTGTAGATGTGGGGTGTTTGTAGGACAGAGTATATGTGGGGTGTTTGTAGGACATTGTAGATGTGGGGTGTTTGTAGGACAGAGTAGATGTGGGGTGTTTGTAGGACAGTGTAGATGTGGGGTGTTTGTAGGACAGTGTAGATGTGGGGTGTTTGTATGACAGTGTAGATGTGGGGTGTTTGTAGGACAGTGTAGATGTGGGGTGTTTGTAGGACAGTGTAGATGTGGGGTGTTTGTAGGTCAGTGTACATGTGGGACTGTGGTAAGTTTGTAAATTTTTAATTTAAAAAATAAAATAAAACATGGTTACGTCTAAGAGCATGCTGATGCCTCCTGAAAATCAGGAGTGTTTACTTTGAAAGTCCAAACTGCTTCAGACCGGCATCACAGAGCGTGTTTAGCAACAAACTACAGGCTGCACCTTAGGTTCGGGAAGCCTGAAGTCGCCGGTGGTCTATAATAGTCCTGACCACTGGTGTCCTACAATAGTCCTGACCCTGGTGTCCTATTATAGTCCTGACCCTGGTGTCCTATAATAGTCCTGACCCTGGTGTCCTATTATAGTCCCGAACCTGGTGTCCTATAATATTCCCGACCCTGGTGTCCTATAATAGTCGATAGCCTGGTGTCCTATAATAGTCCAAACTTTTGTGTCCTATAAAAGTCTTGATAACACCCCCCCCCCCCTTAAATATGAGTCAATCACACAAACCAAGCTTAACACGTTACATCTATAAATCACGTCCATGCATAAATTAGCTTTGTCAGGCCTGTGTTTATATGAGAATCTGTGAACAACAAAGACGTGAACAAAACTGCCTGTGAGTTATACGCACGTGCGAGGTGTACTCTACAGCAGCGGTCACAAACACGTTTTAGATCCCACACCCTCTGGAATGTGGAACAGCTGAATATTCTTAGAGCACTCAACTGTCAAGCACATAGAGTGAACTCCTTCACGCATCGATTTGCCAAGTTCTTCATGGAGTTGCAATGTTCGTAGTAAGGAAAATATTTACAACTTCCGTGTCCTGAAATATTCGAAAAATAACACTGTATCTAATCCCCAAGAGCTGTCCGCTTCACTAACAAACAAATGATTTGTAGTGCTAGCATTGACGGGACATCGGCTTGAGACTCGCTGCTCTAATGGCCTTCAATCGTCTCCATTTCCATTCCGCCCCGCTGCGTTGATGAGTGATGCAACGAGAGATTTGCAGTGCTAGCATTGACGGGACATCGGCTTGAGACTCGCTGCTCTAACGGCCTTCAATCATCTCCATTTCCATTCCGTCCCACGGTGTTGATGAGTGATGCAACGGGTGTACATGGCAGCGTGCACACGGAGAAATCAAAAGTGCGGCAACAGGTGGTGTGGGGGCGGGGGTGGCCAGGGGGCGGGTGCGAGGCGCGCGAGGTGAGGGTGTGAGGAGGTGCCAGGAGCGGACGTCAAGGTGCCGAGTTGAGTGCCGAGTTGAGTGCCAAGGTACACACATCAAGGCGTGGGTGGGGAAGTCACCCTACCTACCTACCTGTTTCAGTGTTTGTGGCTTCAACTCACTCACACGCATAATTAACTTTCAAAGTAGCAGACTACGTAACGCGGTGATCTCTCCGAATACGTACCCTGCTCTCATCCGGCACAGCCTCGGGCTCAGATTTGTTTCTTCGGTAATGTACTTCTGTTTCTTCTTAAACAAAGTAAGACTTAAAAGAAGAAATACAGACATAACAAAACATCTGGTCTTTCCCAGCTGATGCGGTCCAGTGGTAGATGAATGCGGTACAGTGGTAGATGAATGCGGTACAGTGGTAGATGAATGCGGTACAGTGGTAGACGAATGCGGTACAGTGGTAGACGAATGCGGTACAGTGGTAGACGAATGCGGTACAGTGATAGATGAATGCGGTACAGTGGTAGACGAATGCGGTACAGTGGTAGACGAATGCGGTACAGTGGTAGATGAATGCGGTACAGTGGTAGACGAATGCGGTACAGTGGTAGATGAATGCGGTACAGTGGTAGACGAATGCGGTACAGTGATAGATGAATGCGGTACAGTGGTAGACGAATGCGGTACAGTGGTAGACGAATGCGGTACAGTGGTAGATGAATGCGGTACAGTGGTAGACGAATGCGGTACAGTGGTAGATGAATGCGGTACCTTGGTCGCTACGTGCATGCAGTTGTGTATACGTGCGGATAGCCTTGAAATAATGCACTTTTAACAAATCGATGTGCACTACACGCTGTTGGACTATTGATTATTTCGAATCGATCGATCGACAGGAATCCATATGACATCGAGCTCTAGATAAATGCAATGAATCAGGTTGCGTAAAACTGTATCGCAAGTGGTTCTCAAAGTGGGCGGTACCACCCCACATGAGGGGTGGTGTGGGCTTGTCCAGGGGGCACTAAAATGCTTTGGAAATTTATTTATTTTTTAAACCGCCGGTGAAGCGTTGATCCTACGAGTAGTTAGTGAGCTTCTAATTTCATAAACACTGTGAGTATGGGAGATGTGTTGTATGGGAGATGTGCTGTATGGGAGATGTGTTGTATGGGAGATGTGTTCTATGGGAGATGTGCTGTATGGGAGATGTGCTGTATGGGAGATATGCTGTATGGGATATGTGTTGTATGGGAGATGTGTTGTATGAGAGATGTGCTGTATAGCGATGTACAGCATGACAAACATTACCAGAGAGATTGCATTTATTCTGCATGGGTGAATAGGCTTTCGAGGAAATTAATCTTTGCTTATGTAGGTTGTTGTTTTTTTGAACAAGATGAAAGTCTTATCAGGACAACGAAAAACTTAAATTTCTTGGGGTTTCGTTGTTGTTGTTTTTTAAAGAAAAGGTTCTGTCAATGTGGGCATATTCCTCTAAAAGCGTACATCTTACGATTGCGAATAAATGGAACACCATGATAGACTGGCATTGATTGTCGGTGTGCTAAATGTCTATATTATACATTTTTTTTCCTTTCTTTTTTTTGACATCTATCGCCAATATTTAATTTAGCTTCCAAAATAAAAGGATTAATGCCGTTGTAGAAAAACTATATTATTAAGTGTGTTTGTGGGGGGGGGGGGGGGGGGGGGGAAAGGAAGATCACTGGGGGAGGGGGGAATTAAGCAAAGATAATAATTATTTTAAGGCAAAGTTTAATAAAGAGTAACTAATGTTTTGGCTACAGTTCGAAACTTGCTATTCCACAACAAAGTGATATATAAATAAGGACGTAGAGAATTAAAGCCATGCTTTAAAAAAACTAACCTTACTTGACCGGTACTGGGCCCATGACTCCATCACGTTAAGAAGAAATGACCAGTGATGACCAGATATATCTAAAACTGCTGATCAATAATGATCGTGCTAAGATATCGCTTGATCAAAATAATCGGTGAATTGTTGAATTGATAAAATAATAAATTGTTGGATTAATTGTACAAACATATGTTACAGTTGTACATCTCATCGTATAGGATTAATTGTACAAGCATATGTTACACTTGTACATCTCATCGTATAATCAACTAGGATTAATTATACAAACATATGTTACACTTGTACATCTCATCGTATAATCAACTAGGATTAATTGTACAAACATATGTTACACTTGTACATCTCATCGTATAGGATTAATTGTACAAGCATATGTTACACTTGTACATATCATCGCATAATCAACTAGGATTAATTGTACAAACATATGTTACACTTGTACATCTCATCGTATAATCAACTAGGATTAATTGTACAATCATATGTTACACTTGTACATCTCATCGCATAATCAACTAGGATTAATTGTACAAACATATGTTACACTTGTACATCTCATCGCATAATCAACTAGGATTAATTGTACAAACATATGTTACACTTGTACATCTCATCGCATAATCAACTAGGATTAATTGTACAAGCATATGTTACACTTGTACATCTAATCATATAATCAACTAGGATTAATTGTACAAACATATGTTACACTTGTACATCTCATCGCATAATCAACTAGGATTAATTGTACAATCATATGTTACACTTGTACATCTCATCGCATAATCAACTAGGATTAATTGTACAAACATATGTTACACTTGTACATCTCATCTCTTGAGGCGCGAGGACAATCTTTTGTTGTTGTTTTTGAGAACGGTTCTAATTGGTTTCAACGGGAAGGTGGGGAGATCGAATTTAATGGCCCGAAATTTGAGAACCACTGTGCTAGACTTAACTATTTTTTAAATCACGCCCACTAACCTCTCTACTGACAAATAGAATGTAAGGTCTTGACATAAAAAGCGATAGCATTAATTCATTCCGAGTTTTTCACGTACGCCGAGTAGATTAACAACCCGAAAAGAAGAAAAAAAACCAAACAATTTAAAAAAAAATGTATAATCGACTGTATAATGTCAATAAAACAGAATACAGCTTAAAGTGTATACAACCAATCAAACAAAGGAGCATACACTATGTAGCGTAATCCAGATGCACTTCAATATACGAACGACTGACGCACCTATGCAGCTCCGTCGTTCCCCCCGGCCCAGGGGTCACGACCTCCATTTATCTCTTTTAATCAATGCACGTATATATTGTCAGGCATGTGACCGAATCGGCGTTATGGCAGTGTTCTGCCGTGTTCTGCCGTAGTTTCTGGCTGTACTACCAAAAAAACCACAACAACCCACCACATACTAAGCTCTGGTCACCTACGAATTTCGTTAAACAAATGAGCACAAGTGGTGTTTGGCCTACTACACTGAGTTCAAGTTCTCTATAAGGCCGCAAGTTTCATGAACTAGCAGGTGATTTTCTCCCGTGGCAAGACGCTATGCCGGCCAATCGTGGGTTAAGAAAAGCCGAGAACTTTGTCGCCGAAGCGTCCAGCATTTTCCAGTAATCGCTACAATTCTCGGATTCTTCCACGCAACTCATGCCTTGAGATTAGCACGCGTGTTAGTTCTCCCACCTGTTTCCAAGACAAATTAGGTGTCAACAAATGTCAGGGGAAAAAAACCTGATGGACATACACGCGGGGAAGGGGACGCTATATTTATTACATAATTCGCTCCCAATTGTTAAAGTGCTATGGGAGGCTTTCCTGATGCCTATCAAGGTGATGTAGATTTGTTTTTATAACAGTTGTTCCAGTGGAACGATTATAAACGAAGTTCAGTGGATTCTCTTAACCCATTCAATCACGTAGCGGCCAAATCCGGCCAGTACCGATTCAATCCCACTACGGCCAAATCCGGCCACTCGACCCTTTGTTTACACGTTGCTAAAAAGGAAGTGGAAATCTCACTATTTAAACGTAAATCTCGCTAGAAACGAGACCAAGGGAGATTACTCTCTTTTTAAACATATTTTTATTTAATGGGTGAGTAGTATTCATTATTTTAAAAGCAGATTTTTTATTTGAGTTTTATGATCGTTTGTATTCAAATACTTCGTCGAAAATTGACTTTTAGGAATTTACACAAGTAAAGCATTAGGAAATAATGTCACATAACACATATAGCAGCCATTTATGAATGCAAATCAATTTATTTCATATGAGTATATCGTTCAATAGATTAGTTTTAAATTTATTTCAAAACCTACCCACGTTAAGGGTGGAGTTGCTCCCCTTTGGTTGGGGTTGCCAATTATAAAATTTCTGAGCGCCCTGGGTTGAATGGGTTAAAGCCAACGACATGATCCCTCAGTTATGAAGAGTAGGTGAGAATGTTTAAAGGTAGAATAACAGGTCTTCAATTTCCATTGATTCATCCGTTGTAACAAAAGACCATCAATTTCTTCGCACCAATGGGAGAGCTAATCGACCAAACATGATTTATTGAATTGGTTATTCCATCCCTCCCGCCCACCTCCACTATTTTTCCATAAGGAATAGCCACACCGAAGCGGTTGCCATTGGCAACGTGCGGTACGACCGCTAAGGGAGAAAATAATATTTTCGGGAATAAAAGAGGAAGTGAGTTGTTCCGCTTTCATATCAAAGGTCGCTGCCAAGGTTTGTGTATGTAAACTTGGATTGGATCGCCACACCACGAATTGAAAGAAAAGAAATTATTCAGATTTAAAATATGATATATCGTTATAGTTATTATTATTTATTTTTTCATTTTGGGTCTGTTTCTACTATCCCTAACAAGCTTAAGTTTAACAAAATCAAACAGAGATTAGGAACTCTCCGGAAGTGGGCAAACGAGGGACAGGTCCAAGGGCAGGCTACTCTGTTTTACAAAAATTTAGTCGTACACCATAAAAACAAATTCATTTATCTGATTTTTGGGCCATGTATTGAAGGTGAAGTTTTTCTCTTTTTTCAATTACCACGGCATTAATTTTGATTTGCAGCAGAGACTTCCAAATCGCAATTATTCGCTTTAGCCTATTTTAAGCAAACAACTCAAAGAAGGGAACGAACTCAAGATGTAATTAGTTCCACTTACTTGAGTCAGGTGTGTAACAAGATGAGGGCGGAACGTCCCCATAATGATACTTTTTGTGACATTTAAACGCCCTTCAACAACGACAAAAAAAAAAAATTTTTGACAATCCCCCCCCCCCCCCCCCCCCCCGTGTTAAAATTATACAAGTAGCTTCCCTTGCTTTTCTCGAGTACTTGACTACGCTGCAGTACCTTTGGAAAAACGTCGGTGACTTGCGTCGCAATCGTAAAAATCAACCCTGAAATGAGTGACAGGAAATTAAGACTCTTATTTCGTGTCAACTATTCCAAATGGTGTCAACTATTCCTAATCGTGTCAACTATTCCTAATCATGCACTTTGCGTGTCTATGTACTCATATATCTTCAAAATAATATTTAAAATTTTTAAAAACAAAAAACAAAAACAAAAAAAAAAAGGTAAAACAGAGATCGGTAAAATGTTAAGTTTTAAAGCGCGACCCAGGCCACAAATACAGAGGCGTAGCTAGAGTGTTTGGCGCCCGGGGACAAGATTCACGCCCGGGGACAAGATTCACGCCCGGGGACAACATTCATTTTAAAGCACCCTCTTTTCCTTTTTTCAACTCTCAAACCCATTATTTTCATTAGTAATATAATACCAAAGCACTTTTTGGCGCCCCTAACTAGCTGGCGCCCGGGTACATCTGTACCCCCTGCGCCCTACGCCCCCCTATGCTACGCCTCTGCACAAATATACATTTTTAAATAGCTGATATTGAAACTGCTTATTAAAACGACGGTTTCCCCTGGCATAATGGGAACATTGAATATACGCAAAGGATATCATTACGATTCAATGCAGTCAAACAAGCAGTTATCTAGGCTAGGTCATCGTCCTTCAAAGTATTATACCGGGTCTCTTTGCTATAAGGTCTTTCTCGGGCGGTTGGGGGAGGAGGTGTTATTCCAATGGCAAGCAGGAAGTTTGATAGATTTCAACGAGTCTAACAAAATGGAGGTGGTGGTTTGGGGGTGGGGGGGGTGGGGGGGGGTTAAAATGCATGAGCGAATTGAAGCTCATGTTGATTCGCGCATTGACCTCGTTACTGTGGCATCATGATTCCGTCATTTAACAGCTTTAAGTATTCTTGACCTCACAGAATCATGTACAGTGTTTCCTACAAAGAACAAATGGCCAACATGTCCAACCATTGCAATTAAACGATGAAGTCGGATGGTACCTGAACTTTTAATATTTAAATAATTTAATGTGCTATTTATATATATATATATATATTTCCTTATCCTACAAACTACATCCATGATTCAACCTCAGGGCCCAGTCTTCTGTTTGATCACTGTCAACCGCCATGATTTAGATCGAACCAGACATCTATCTACATACCACTATAGTTGCCTGGACAGCGGTTGTAGTAGAAGCCCCCCCCCCCTGGCCTCGAACCCCCACCCAAAATAGTGTCTATTATAATTTCTTCTACTTAAATGTTGTAACGACCCCGGATGTTCGCTTCAAGTTTATTAAAGGTGGCATGTTCAATCACCATGTCTGTCTATATCCTCATACAAATGCAAGGCAGGCTCCGACATGTGTTGATTTCATTCAACAATTCGCACCATAATTTACATCTTATTTTAATTTTGGGGCATCGACTAAAATTTCGGTCATTGTGACTAAGTGTCTCGCTTTAAAACGGACAGGTTTTAATGGATTGGGGGATAACAAGGACCTGTAAAAGGTGCCGTTTGAAGTTTGGGAGGTGAAAGGTCCATTTACACCAGAGGTCGCCACATTTTTTTTCGAGAGAGGAACCATTTTTATGCTAATATATTGTCATTTTAGATTAGTAAAAAGATTACCCCATAACGTCCTACACATCGACCCCATGTCCTACTAATCCATTTTATGTCCAATCCATCCTCTCGACGCCCTAACCATCCACCTCGTTTCCTACCAGTCCACCAGATGTCTTACCCATCCACCTCATGTCCTACCCATCCACATTATGTCCCACCCGTAAGTCCAATCCACACCATTCTTTCTAGGCCGCAAGGCGATACGGTTGAGGTTTTCAACAGAAGCATTCAACCGTTGTTAAACGTCAACGAAACTAGAGGGGTGGGGAATGGGTATGGAGATGATTGAGTCCCCCGTCAAGCTAGCGAAAATCTGCAAGTAACGCCTTACGGATCTTTTAGAGTTATAATTATTGGTGGTTCTCAAACTATGCTCTAATGTCGTCTCTTAATTTGAAGCAGTACTAAAAAGGGATCTTTTGTGTAATATTATTTCTTCAGTGTTTCCAACATAGTACTTATTACTGACGCTAATATGGCGGCAAGACCTTGCTCATATGGCAGCGAGTGTTATACATATTGCAGCAAGTACTGGCACATCTGGCAGCAAGTACTGGCACATCTGGCAGCAAGTACTGGCACATATGGCAGCAAGTACTCGCACATCTGGCAGCAAGTACTGGCACATCTGGCAGCAAGTACTGGCACATCTGGCAGCAAGTACTGGCACATCTGGCAGCAAGTACTGGCACATCTGGCAGCAAGTACTGGCACATCTGGCAGCAAGTACTGGCACATATGCTTTTTAATGTTATAATGTTATTCTTTTGATCAAGGATTCTCAGCTCAAATGGAATAACAGTTAACACACAAAATTTTTAAGTTAATATTGTCCGAAAAGTCATTTTTTATTTTAGATGCCACTATTTCTGACTACGAACCACTGAAAACAATATCATAAAAAAAGCATTTCCTGGCGTCCTTAACTTGACACAAATATGGCATCCTGTCGAACTACCTTTTCGGTCGTTAAAACTGTAGTGCGCTAAGGTGTATCGTGTATGTGTGTTGCAGGGTAGGGTACAGTTGGGGTTACCTTCGAAAGGTGTAACGACATGGCCACCCCGCTAAGTGACTTCCACTGCCGGTTGGGCTTTAGGTCGATTAAAAGGAACCGCGGGAGCAAGGTCAAAACACATGACCTGTAGAGGTCGTCGAATCGCATCGGGTCACGGTGATTATTTCTGAGGAACGGCTATTTCAGGCAAGAGCGTTGTACGGCGACGAACTGGGTCAGCTCAATAAGGCCGGGTAGGAGGGCAAGACAAGGACACGAGATGATGTAAAACATAGACGTACACGACGATGAAATACTGCACTACGAAGCAAATGTTAATCCTGATGGAGAGAAATGTATTGTTAGATAATAAAACTCAAGAAAGTATATCAAGCCATTTGGCTGGCTGAACTAACTGAAATGGATTAGCCACACACACCCCCCCACCCACCCACTAACCGCCACAGATGAACTACAGCATTTAACAACGAACCCAAAAAAATGATATTTCAAAGAAAAAAAGTCACGGAGGTAGCCTGGTCACGGAGGTAGCTAGGTCACGGAGGTAGCTAGGTCACGGAGGTAGCCGAGTCACGGAGATAGTCGAGTCCCGGGGGTAGCCAAGTCACAGAAGTAGCCAGGTCACGGAGGTAGCTAAATAACGGCATCGTGAGGTCCACGAAATGCCCATTGTCCAAGTCATAGAAGCATTATTTTTCTTTACACCACAAAAAAAACAACAACAAACACCATCACCATCAACTGGTGTTAACGGTTTTGAAACACCATCACCATCAACTGGTGTTAACGGTTTTGAAACACCATCACCATCTACTGGTGTTAACGGTTTTGAAAGACCATCACCATCTACTGGTGTTAACGGTTTTGAAACACCATCACCATCTACTGGTGTTAACGGTTTTGAAACACCATCACCATCTACTGGTGTTAACGGTTTTGAAACACCATCACCATCTACTGGTGTTAACGGTTTTGAAACACCATCACCATCTACTGGTGTTAACGGTTTTGAAACACCATCACCATCTACTGGTGTTAACGGTTTTGAAACACCATCACCATCTACTGGTGTTAACGGTTTTGAAAGACCATCACCATCTACTGGTGTTAACGGTTTTGAAACACCATCACCATCTACTGGTGTTAACGGTTTTGAAAGACCATCACCATCTACTGGTGTTACCGGTTTTGAAATACCATCACCATCTACTGGTGTTACCGGTTTTGAACCAGCTGGTATGCATAATAAATCCCCCCCCCCCCCCCGAATTCCCCACCCCGAAGGAGGACGTTTTGGGGGGGGGGGTGAATTGTTCAGATTCCATTTAAAGGCCACCCTCCCACTCCACAAACGTGAGCATTATTTTTAGAACGCCGATCGATGCCTGTACGCGCTCTGATCTTCCACGCTCTGAGGTCGCACTGTTCTGTTGTCCAATTGGCTCTCATGCAAACCTCCTGGATGTCCTGGACAAATGCACGACAACAGAAAGAAGTTATAGAAAAAATTTTTGGGATCGACCCCAGCTCGATTCAAGACACAACTATTCAATTATTGTAGATAAACTTCTCACAGGTGCCATAGGTTATTTCTGTTTACGGAGACGGACAAATATGTGGGCCAACAAAGGCCCTTTATGAAAAGGACATCACAAGCGCTGTAGCATCAATCAGTCATCAAAAGGACATGACATGTTAACTTTATCAACTTAGTATCAAGCGGAAAAAATGTGTACACTTTAGAGAAGTGCAGACATGAAGATGAAATCTGTTCCAGGCTCAGCGGACTTTTAAAATATTTCTTTAGGTCAGCACCTAAGAATGGAGGCAGGGGGTAAAGGTGGTGGAGGCAGGGGGTAAAGGTGGTGGAGGCAGAGGGTAAAGGTGGTGGAGGGAGGGGCGGAGAGGTGGGGGGAGGTTGACAATGGTGATCGAGGAAGGGGGTAAAGAGGTGAAGGGAAGGGGGATAAAGGTGGTAGAGGAAGGAAAAAAGACGGTAGGAGGGAGACATGGATGGTGGAGGGAGGGGATAAAGGTGGTGGAGGGAGGGTATAAAGATGGTAGAGGGAGGGGATAAAGATGGTAGAGGGAGGGGATAAATATGTTAAAGGGAGGCGATTAAGATGTTAAAGGGAGGGGGCAAAGATGGTGGAGGGAGGAACAATGTGGTAGGAGGGAGATACTGGTGTTGGAGGGAGGGGATAAAGATTATGGAGGAAGGGGATAAAGGTGGTGGAGGGAGGGTGTAAAGTGATGGAGGGTTGGGGAACATAAGCATTTGATGTTAGTTATCTAACTGGCGATACTATTTCCAGACATGGCCCAAAAACACTGATGTTTCTTTAAAAAATGTAATGCTATTTTTTTTTATTTCTTCAGTTATGTGTATGAGAATGTCTATGGCGAAAAAAATTTAATATTGACATTCTTAAAAGTAGAACTTTACACCGAATTTAAAAAAAACCACACATTGTCAACTCACCAGAAATTAATGACGAACAACATCCCTGACGTCATACCGCGCTGCGCACCAAAGATGGGTGATGCTCTGTCGAACACATCACTAGCACCACGCAGAACTGACCACAGCGATACAGAACTGACCACAGCGATACAGAACTGACCACAGCGATACAGAACCTCCTTCAGTTAGCTTAAAACACAGGGTCACTCTTACCCCCCCAGAAACACAACACAGGGACACACCAGTAACAGTTTGTAACTTCAAATGTAACTGTTTGTTTAAAAAAAAATGCCCCAAAGAACCCAACAAAACCAGTAACTCCACACGTGTGTTCAACACTTGACCGGCTGTGTGTGAGTGAAGCGTGTGTTGACCGCTGCACGTCACATCACATGGAGATCTGCCAATAACAAATATGGAAATCCTATTATATAAGTCAGCGGATTTTCGCTGTCCCTTGCTGTTGTAGTTTCCCCTTACCCACCGGCAGTGGCGGATGCCGGAGTTGGGGAGAATGCCGGAGTTGGGGCGGCCTTCGCCTTTGTCCCTTTTTTTCAGATATACATTATTTAATATTTATCAGTCCTGAAGTTTAGGCTTATTATTACGTCATTAGATCCTAGATTCCGGGGCTGATTTTTTTCCCCGTAGTTGGACACGCACGCGTGTATTGAAAAGTTAACTGTATTCAATTCATGTCTTAGTTTATCATAATCAGATACAGAAATAGGCATTACTTTAAAAATATATTTTTTTACTCCCCTGGCGACATGTAATAAATAAAATGCCCCCACACTTGCGTTACCCGCCACATCTCTGCTAATCGGTTCAAGCTGCTGCCACCAGCTGCAGAATGTATAGGCAAATGCTAACACGCTATAGGAATCGCTCGTGTTAAATAATGAAAGATTTTGTTCACCCGCCTAGAAAGGGCAAATCTTTGACTAAACGGGGGCCGGGGATTAAGCTCAGCCACGTTGTTTAAATGGCCGGATTATCGGAGGGAAAATTCTCGAGGTGGGGAGAGATTCTTTACATTAGAATAACGGCAGTCGTGTCGGTCCATTTGGGGTAAACCCGACAGGGGAAATGAAACCGTACTTATCATGCCATTTTTAAAGTACACGTTATCCGCACGTCAAATGGCTGATTATCAACCATCTGAACGGAGTCTTAATCAGTCAACGCAATAAACGGCCAGATGGAAAAGTCTTCCAAAATGTATATGTTGCCCCCCCCCCTTTTCCCGTTTAATTAAGTTATTTATAAACACATTTGAATCCCGCACCCTCCCTCCCAATAAAAAAAAATCGGTGTCAGTGTGAGTGACTTCGAGCGTGTGTGGGTGTAAGACGTTCAAAGGTCACCGAGACCAACTCTTGTCCCAAGTCTGTCGCCAACAAGTAGTGTCATCTTGGAAGACTTTGAAACCCTTTGCTTCTTCTAGTTTATGTCGTCCGTATTTATTTAACGTAACCACCCCCCCCCCTTTTTTTTTTTCTTTGAAACCAAACCCAAATAAAAAAAACGTTATTTCCGGCGTGACGCTTGCCATGATTTAATCCGACCAACAACAGGAACAACGACGCAGACGTCGTTGCCACAGTAATATTACATCCAACGATGCAAGTGAATGAAACATTCGCTGTTTCTCTGCCAACGCATTTTACCCCCTAGTCCGTTTGAGATGTCACCAGTTAAATATTCTGATGAAAAGTGAAATAACACAACGAAAAACAAACTAGGACGCGTGTAACGGAATATCCAATGAGACTAATGTGCAGATTGTCCAACAGCTGCTTGGGGTCAACTGATGGGATCAAGAGGTCGCATGAACCAGATGGACATTTTCGCGCATCCTTCAAGAATTATTATTTTATTTTTTTAAAGCACACCCTGCTCCAATGTATTTGTGAAATGTGACGTAGAGAACGAAGAATTACGACATTCAAATCTCATCAAATCAGGGTAAGGTAGTAACTATTTTATATTTCAACCCCCCCCAAAAAAAGTAAAAAAGACACGAACAAATATCCATGAATCCAATAACGTAAATCCAAGTCAGCGGTTGTAACTACAACCCACACTACGTTACGGCTGTTGCGTCTGAACGTATTCACAACAGGTAACAGCCAGAAATCGGTCATACGTTCCTAGAACTTCAGTTCACTGACAGCTGTGATCCTACTGCCCCCCCCCCCACCCCGCAGTTTGCCGTCTGCTGTGGCCTGTCGGTTTTTCTCCATTTCCATGTCGTGTTTCCGCGCCACGAGCGTCGCTGCCAGCTCCCACCTCCCAACCACACACCCCCTCACAAGCACTACACCAGTCATGAAACCCACGCGGGTGGCTGACTTAACGTTTACCATCATGTGCCCGTCCACCCGGCAAGTGGTTTCGAAACTGGTCATTTTAAAGATTCATGTATTCCAGACACTGGCAATGGTAGCCGAGAAAATACAAAGAACTCTTGGGGGTTGTGTCAAACCGAAACTGAACATAAAAAAAAGATTTTCAAGTGTGGGACGAAAAGAAGTCACGTGAATGTGGCCGTATCCGGAAATTCGTTTGAAAGAAATTTTGTTGACGGAGAATTGATGGACGGAAGTTTGACCGAACGGAAGTTTGGTCGAATTTTGTTTCCAGTCCACACGATCAGATCTTGCGACACATTTCTATTTGAACGCATTATTTGGTTTTACTATATAGTATAGTGCGTTCAAAAAGAAATTTCACGAAAACCTGATCGTGTGAACTGATAAAAAAATTCGACCAAACTTCCGTTCGATCCAATTTCCGTTCGATCAAACTTCCGTCGATCAATTTTCCGTTGACGAAATTTCTTTCAAACAAATTTCCGGCAACCGAATGTGGCTGCTGTGACAGCGTGTGTCTGTCTAAATTTTTGTGTAACAAGATTAGATTACGGGCAGAACTAAGAAGACATGTGACGTCAACCAAAATCTATCAACCCCCCAATAATAAAAACATATAAAAATGTACAAATGTAATAACAAGTTAACTAATATTCTCAGATCCCATGCATATTTCTATTTGTAATTTTAGAATATGACAAATATCTTAGAGGCGATCTAAAAGAATTCAAAAAGTTCGTTGACTCTTCTGTGCAAAGAATTATTTTTTTCCCCATTTTGGTTTAGCCGAAATTCAGAAATCCAAAACGGAAACTTATTTAGTCGAATTTCCTTGTGATGTTTATAAACTCAAAATACTCATCGTCAGAAACATAATTGTACACTTCAACTGGGGTCAGCAGCCAAACACGTGGTAAGAACCGCCCGCGTGTGTTCTGCATCTTACCACACATGGGCAGGGGCACGCCACTCCAGCCCTCATCAACAGTAACATACCGATTTCCTCCCGGTCGATGTTTAGGGCCCGGTCGATGTTTAGGGCCCGGTCGATGTTTAGGGCCCGGTCGATGTTTAGGGCCCGGTCGATGTTTAGGGCCCGGTCGATGTTTAGGGCCCGGTCGATGTTTAGGGCCCGCGGCATCAACAAATGGCTAAGTGCTATTTAATGTGTCAGAACCCTGTCAGCATCAGAGGTGTTCAACGGGCGGGGCGTAGGAAAGTTGACACCCCTTAAAGCCCTTTTCTGCATCCGCCGCTGTCTACCACTAATTACTCTCCCAGATCTGTTTACTCTTACGATTTTTGGCGTACAACGCACGATTTTGAGGTGTATACGTTATATGTACTGTATTTTTATTTTTTTTTTTACTATTAAGATAATGTATTGAACGATTTTGTGATCAGATTGTACGATTTTAAGAGTTTGAGGGTAAACTGGTCTGCGTTCCCCATTCCTGAGTAATAAAATAAATTATAAAAAGCCTCAGGCTGCTGTGTTTAATATTGGGCCGAATCTACCCCCTACCTGCCCCCTCCCAAACGCCCCCCCCCCCAAAGTTTTTCTAAGCACACCAAAACCCCATCAAAACTATGATTATATGACGGAAAAGCGGTATCATGGGGTGTATTGATAGGGTTAAAGGTCAAAACCTTAAACGGATTAAAAATGAATTGTGAACTTTGAGTAAGAAGAATCAGGTTATAATACCAGCACAACTAAGAAAGAACGGCTGATAACTGCATGGATAATTAAACAAATCCAAAATGTATAACGGTGGATGACTACACAAGCGTGAGCGCCATACACGGTACTAAAGGTTTCAGTCTTTAAAGCAGACATCAGAAAGCACTTGTACGTACGGTGCTGTAGGTAGTATGTACGGTGCTGTAAGTAGTATGTACAGTGCTGCAGGTAGTATGTACGGTGCTGTAGGTAGTATGTACAGTGCTGTAGGTAGTATGTACAGTGCTATAGGTAGTATGTACAGTGCTGTAGGTAGTATGTACAGTGCTGTAGGTTGTATGTACAGTGCCGTAGGTAGTATGTACAGTGCTGTAGGTAGTATGTACAGTGCTATAGGTAGTATGTACAGTGCTGTAGGTAGTATGTACGGTGCTGTAGGTAGTATGTACAGTGCTGTAGGTTGTTTGTACGGTGCTGTAGGTAGTATGTACGGGGCTGTAGGTAGTATGCACGGTGCTGTAGGTAGTATGTACAGTGCTGTAGGTAGTATGTACGGTGCTGTAGGTAGTATGTACAGTGCTGTAGGTAATATGTACGGTGCTGTAGGTAGTATGTACGGTGCTGTAGGTTGTTTGTACGGTGCTGCAGGTTGTATGTACAGTGCTGTAGGTAGTATGTACGGTGCTGTAGGTAGTATGTACGGTGCTGTAGGTAGTATGTACGGTGCTGTAGGTTGTTTGTACGGTGCTATAGGTAGTATGTACGGTGCTGTAGGTAGTATGTACGGTGCTGTAGGTTGTTTGTACGGTGCTATAGGTAGTATGCACGGTGCTGTAGGTAGTATGTACGGTGCTGTAGGTAGTATGTACGGTGCTGTAGGTAGTATGTACGGTGCTGTAGGTAGTATTTACCGGCATGACGGAGTAGAGATATCTTAAAGAAAGTCTCCATTATCAACGGCAAAAAGGCGTCATTTCTTGTTTCACTCTACACAATCCAGTTAGAAAGCAAGCTTTCTCCGTCTTGTATACACATACACAGGATCACGCCTTTGCAATACACACCAAAAGGTAAAACTATCATAATCCCGTGATCCTTCGCTTCAAATCTCCCGTAATCTGGGAGTTAACCGTGAGGTAATAGTTTTAATCTTACATGGGAATCACGCTGTTTCAGCCCCAAGGTAATATCATAAAGGTGGCTCGAGCCGGTTCAATCGTTAGGTAAAAATCTAATCAGTACTGGCAACTCGGGATACATCGCCCGTCCGTTGGGCAGAAGCCGCGAGACTTCACGTCTCGTACGAGAGCCGAAAAGAATACCGCAGAAAGAAAAGACTTTATTTATGTTTTGTGAGGTAACATGGTCAAGGCCTTCAGGGTAAACACGCATTCCCATAAGTCTCTTGACATTAAAAACTCTCAAGGTCAACTACTCCAAAGCAAAAAACCTTCGTCTCTGCCTAGCGGACGTTAGCTCTTTGTCTTCACTACTTGAGGGGAACCAATCGTGAGAGCAGTAAAACATCTTGTATGACGAGATCAATAAAACATCTCTTATCAGGAGATCAGTACAACATCTTGTATCGTGAGATCAGTAAAACATCTTGTATCAGAAGATCAGTACAACAACTTGTATCAGGAGATCAGTACAACATTTTGTACCGTGAGATTAGTAAAACATGTTGCATCGTGAGATCAGTAAAACATCTTGTATCGTGAGATCAGTAAAACATCTTGTATCGTGAGATCAGTGAAAGATCTTGTATGACGAAGTTAATAAAACATCTTGTATCAGCAGATTGGTAAAACATCTTGTATCGTGAGAGCCGTAAAACATTTTGTATCGTGAGTTCAGTGAAATATATTGTGTCACGAGATCAATAAAACATCTTGTATCGGGAGATTGGTAAAACATCTGATATCATGATATTAGTAAAACATCTTGTGTCATGATATCAGTAAAACACCTTGTGTCATGATATCAGTGACACACCTTGTGTCGTGATATGAGTAAAACATCTTGTGTCATGATATCAGTAAAACACCTTGAGTCATGATATCAGTGAAACACCTCGCCGAGCAATGATGCTGTAAACGTGCGATGGCAACCGCTCTTCTGAGTGGTGACATATTTATGGGACAGTCCGTAAAAAAATGGTTTATGACTGCAATAACTTTCATTTTAAAATAAATGAAGTGAACATAAATTCAATTTTCAACAGAGCCCATCAAATGCACGCGAGTTTGTTTGTTTAGTTTGTGTGTGTCTTTAAACAGATGAGACAGCGTCTTATTCGATCTCAGAGGAAGTGATGTAATCATGAGTGAATTCTTGCAGAGGTTTTTGCCAGTGTCTAAAGAGGGCGTGACTCAGAGATTGAGATCGGGGTTCTGGTAACCAATACGACCCCCATTTGCGTCATCGTGACACATTTATTTAACCTTTTTTTTTTTTTTTTTTTTTTTTTTGCAGTAACGCCCCAATGGATCTATTTTTGCACGCGCGAGAAACCAATAGTACAAACAGAGCAGCGTGCCTTGCAAAAAAAGATCTTTTAAAAACAGAATCGATACCATGGATCTATAGAGCGTGTTCGATAACTTGAGATCGATTTTTATCAGACGTTCAAACAGCCGGGATGAGAAGCGGGAGTTCTGGTAGTGGAGCTCGTGAGGGTCGGAGTGATGCAGCAAGACTTAAGTTCTGACATAAACGTCTCAATTAATATGGGAAGATGTCGCTCCTCCTGTCATTAGTTTCATTCATTATAGAACAAACTCACGAGAGACGTTATTTCCATACAGTCGGAGCAAAACTACAGAGTTTCGTGGGTTTTTTTTTCCTTTGAGATTTAGCCAGCAAAGCGTAAACCGAAACTGCAAAGCGTAAACCGAACCTCAAAAGCGTAAACCGAAACTAATTGTGTATTCAAAACAAGTGTCTAAAAACACACACACAACTAGAAGACATCCTTGAGACAAGGATTTTTTAACATTTTTAAATATTTTTTGTTGCAACCCTGAACGAAGCTTGCTAGACCGTTCTTTAACAAAAAAAAAAGGAAATATTTAAGTAAACAAGACTAAACAATGAATGAGTTTGCATGTTTTGTAACTCCTCTGGCAAAAAACAATCAGGTAGTTTTGTTGCCTGTGAGTTAAACACTACGCCCTTTCAAGTTTTACCCACACAACCAGCCACGTGCAATAGCACCGAGTTGGCAACACGAGCGCCTCGTTGACTTTGGGCCCACTTGTCTAATGCACCCATCCAAGCCGTGGCTGCCTCAAAGGTGACGTGTTACCGTACCCGGCCAATGTTATACCGTACTCCAGTGTTTTAGTGGTACACCACCATTGTTTTAGTGGTACACCACCATTGTTTTAGTCGTACACCACCAATGTTTTAGTCGTACCCCAACAATATTTTAACGTAACCAACCGATATTTTACCGTACCCCACCATTATTTTACCGTGTCCCACAAATATTTTACCGTACCCTGCCAATGTTATACCGTACTCCATTGTTTTAGTCGTACCCCACCAATGTTTTAGTCGTACACCACTAATGTTTTAGTTGTACACCACTAATGTTTTAGTCGTACCCCACCAATGTTTTAGTCGCACACCACCAATGTTTTAGTCGTACACCACCAATGTTTTAGTCGTACACCACCAATGTTTTAGTCGTACACCACCAATGTTTTAGTCGTACACCACCAATGTTTTAGTCGTACACCACCAATGTTTTAGTCGTACACTACCAATGTTTTAGTCGTACCCAACCGATGTTTTGCCGTATCCCACCATATTTTACCATACCCCACCATGGTTTACCGAACCCCACCAGATTTTACCGTACCCACCAATGTTTTCACATACTACACCAATGTTTTCACATACTACACCAATGCTTTACCGTACTCCATTGTTTTAACATATCCAACCAGTGTTTTAGTCAACGTATCAAGGCAGACCCGCAAAAAGTGTAACTTGCAGCAATAACTTCTCCCTTCTGTTCCGATTCCTGGTTGAGGAAGTTACTTTCCACTGACACGCATCGCACACAAATGAATGACAATGGGGCCTGCCTACAAACAAAAGAGTTAGCCAAACCAACCCACTGTTCCAAGTCAGCTGGTTGCGTGGCTAATGAAGAATATGCCCTCTACCATTGTGTGCCAATCATACTAACCACTATTCTATTCACAGAAGCGAATTCTTCTGTCACTTAAAAATAACCATTGACCCCGCAGGCCGGATAAACAAAATTTACGGGCCGGATATGAGACGCGGGCCGTAGTTTGGCGACCGCTGCATTAGGCAATGGCCGGTGAAGAAGGGTGCGGGTAACGACAAAATCCTGTAGCTTTTTTCAATATACATGTAAGTTTGTTATTTATATATATATATATATACTATTTGTCTTTGCTACACTATTTTGCGAAGTATTGTTACTAACAACAGGTAGCAGCTAACAGGAATAGAAAAGTTCCTAGAGTGCGTTATTTTTGTTAGGAAGCTACCAGGTCAAGTCGGGACGCTGATGAAGTGGGTTTTTTTTGTTGTTTTTTTTGTTTTTTTGTATTATTATTACGTTGAGACAAACCAAGGATCTGACGACAGCCTCTATTAGCAGTTAACGTTCAACAGGATTCAGCAACAAAGTCAGGGTCGCGTGGTTGTGCCACTTGTGCTTATCACTTCGTGGAGAACAATGGCTTTTGACACTTCCAAACTCCAAACAAGATCAGAGCGGAAGGTTGGATGCTATCCAGAATTTAACCAACGCTTGACGTTAAAAAGAAGAACACGTACAAATAAAATACATATTTCTAAATAAATGCGCGTCTCTATTTAAAAGTGTATTCACCAACATCTCACCAGTAGAGGCGTCATTTGGGTAGGACCCACACCCCCTGAATTTGCAGGTTTTATTTAAATTGCTATGTACTGTGGCGCCTCCAGTAATAAACAACTTAACAAGCAGTTCAAATTTTTATTACCCACACCCCCCCCCCTAAAACCGGCCAATCCATTTTTTAAAAACCTGAAATAACGCCCCTGCTCACCAGTGGAAAGCGCCACGTTATATGTGAATGCAGTCTCCACATAAACAAGTTAACATTTGAGAAAGTAATGGGGCTGAAAATCTGTAGGAAAATGCTATGAGCAGATTGGTACATTAACAGTCTCTTAAAATGTAGCTTTAACATCCGATGTGACTTAGCAGGTCAGAGGTCACAAAACACCCCGAAGGGCTACACAATAACGATTTCGACTGCCCAACAGCCACGCCATACCAACATGCCAAATCAGAGTCCGGGTTGCAATAGAGGAACAGCTAATTTGAAGAGCGTCATTTCTCTGGATAGAAATAAGTGTTTGCTCTTATTATAAAAGTTTATAATAAAACGAATCATGTAAATATGTATTAGAAATTAGATGACGTTGCATTGCGAATCAGATAATAATTAAGACTTTATGAATCAAGTTCGCGTCACTTCCGAAGTTTATACAACAAGCACCAGACGAGCTGAGTTTCAGTTTCACTACGACAAAACATTCAAAACATACCATTTCTCTATTTTTAATTTTGTTTAAACCTTTGATGGTAACTATTATCAACAGCGAAAGGCACGCTTCAAGTCTTAAACACCTGAAAAAAAATGTTCGATCTCGACAGTTTGGGTAACATCAACCTGGCGGGTGTTCCTGACGTCGATATTACCGCGACTGGGGAAACGTTATACCGATGGCGTGGGACGTGCACACAAAGGCAGCTAGACGTTTGCATGTCACAACAAAGCACACGGCGGTGGGCACAAGGCGTTATTTGTCTGAGGATCCCTGTCCAAGAACAGTTCTATCTCAGAATCTGGAGATATCGTTCATGTGCCGGTACGAATGGAGAAGCAAGAAAACTTGTTTTTGTGTGTCAGTTTTGGAACCAGATCCGTGGAAGGGAAAGGGAGGTTGGGGGAGGAGTGGAGTCTAGGGGTTAAGAAAAGATAAGATTCTTTTATTGATCCAAACAAATGGACATATTTTTAAAATTACATTGTACCTAAACATTTTCAGCACATAAATAAATACATATTTTGATAAAGTCACATTTTTACAATTACCAACTAAAAAAACCCATTTAAACACAAGACATATAGAAAACATTAACTTGTTTCTCTAGAGTAAAAAAAACCCAGCCAATCAGAGAACTCCCTTAGTCATGATAGGGACTTAATTAGTGATCATAAGATTTTGAGACCTCTGGAGCAGCACGCTGGTACATTCGTACAGTTTGAGGAACTAACGAATTTTTATATCTTTCAGTTGTGCCGACTCCAAGAAAGGGCATCCCTACCCTGGTGGTGAGATAATAAATTGCCTTGGGACTCGATATGATCAGCGCCTACAGTCGCCTGCCGTTACGTTTAAACGTGCGGCACTTTTGAAACCATGGATTTAAGAAATAATTCAAAATTATGCACCACAATCGCCGACGATCACGGATGGGGCCGACATCAGTCATAGAAGATTCTGCTTTGTCAAGTACAGATACATGAAGCTGTTATGTCATCTTACACACTATTTAACGCCCAGGGTATACCCTTGTGCCAGGACCAAAAATCTTCTTCTCGACTTCGAAAAGCTCAACAATAAACCAATAAAATATAAATCACACTTGGGAGATTCATACTTAAAGTAATCGGAATACTGTTGAAGCCACTTCAAAAGACCCTACATTTTTTTTAGATGTTACGAAGTTAATGTATGTCTTTTTCAAAGTGAAATCACCAACATCCAACCAAATAATGCCAGCCTCTATTAGGTAGTATACAGCCAGCCCTTCTCTAAAGTTTAACAAAATGTACTTAAAACACGAATAAGCACAATAGCTCCCGCCTTCCGAAAAAAAAAACACTCATAGCAACGGCGGAAACAACAAAATGGATACAAGGGCTTGCCATCCGAAAATACCCCCTAACTCCTAGCCAAGCTACTTGAGAACATCCCACAAGCACTTGGGGGTTGATTTTTTTGCTAGCAGTGAATGCTTCAACGGTAACCAAAGACAGGTCGAAGGCACGGCAAGGACGATCTGGCTACATAGCCAACATTCAACGCTACTCCCACGTCCATCACATCGGCAGAATGACCAGAGTGATCCCTGATCTCCCGTTCAAGTTCAAGGACGATGAACTATTAACATTATCATTATTTAAACTAAAGACGTATGTTCTTACTCAAAGGCGTAACGGGGTTGGGGAAAAAAAAAGGGGGGGGGGGGTTGTTGTTATGTTCCGCATGCAAAATGACCTTTGACTTTTAGAGACGTATCAAAAGTGTTCCCGTCATCATACCATGTAAGTGTAAGAATGTTTTCGACAAGATCCTATATGCACAATAGCCTTACTTATATCCACAATAGAACATTTAAAGCCTCGGTTATTTAAAAAAAAAAGGACAAATTAAAAAAAAAAAAAGAAAAAAAAAAAGCGATTTCTCAAATCTTCTAGCGTGCACAAATAGAACAGAGTTTAAGTCTAATTGGGATTATCGAATATCTGGGGAAATATTAATATTTTTAAAATATTCTACGCCCCCCCCCCCCCCCACATTACCCCTACAGTGGTCACTAGGTTTTTATTTTTAACACTTCTACCTTATGCGATGATGTAAAGTGAACGACGGACACTAAACTCTCACAATAATAAGGTGACCGTTTAAAAAACAAACAAAAAACAGGACTTTTTTCAAATTTAGCCACAACACATTTAAAAACATTTTGCGCCACGGCCCATGGCCCATATCATTATTATCATAAGATTCCAAAGTAAAACCATTGTTTCCGATGACACAGAAGAGCTCTTCTGTGAGGCTTTCGCTCTACTGTCAGTGAGGCTTTCGCTCTTCTGTCAGTGAGGCTTTCGCTCTTCTGTCAGTGAGGCTTTCGCTTTTCTGTCAGTGAGGCTTTCGCTCTTCTGTCAGTGAGGCTTTCGCTCTTCTGTCAGTGAGGCTTTCGCTCTTCTGTCAGTGAGGCTTTCGCTCTTCTGTCAGTGAGGCTTTCGCTCTTCTGTCAGTGAGGCTTTAGCTCTTCTGTCAGTGAGGCTTTCGCTCTTCTGTCAGTGAGGCTTTCGCTCTTCTGTCAGTGTGGCTTTCTTTTTTTTTTTAAGTATTATAATGATGCCAATTTGGATTAATTATATTTCTTTACTTGTGTAGTGTATTTATGCATGGAAATAAGACGTACTCAATCTTTTCATTCATTTATATATATGGAACGACAAAAATATAGCCCCCAGCACCAAAATCAGGCTGATGCGCTCATTAATCCTCTCCATTTTCTTATATGCCTGTGAGTCCTGGACATTAACTGCAGAACTTGAAAGGAAAATAAAGGCGATGGAGATGAGATGTAACAGAGGCATTCTTGGCATCTGCTATAGAGACCACATCACCAATGAGCAAATAAAAGAAAGGATACGTCAGGCAATTGGGCAATACGATGACCTCCTGACGTCTGTTAAAAAGCGCAAACTTGAGTGGTATGGCCACGTGACCAGAAAACAAGGGCTCGCCAAAGAGATCTTGCAGGACACTACTAGAGGAGGGAGAAGAAGAGGAAGACAAAGAAAAAGATGGGAAGATAATATCAAAGAATAGACGGGATTACAACTAGGCGATGCTATGCGTAGGGCAGAAGACCGAGAGGAATGGAGAAGAATAGTGTACATGTCATCTGTGGCGCCCCAACGGTCGAAGGACTACGGGACCTTGATGTTGATGATATATATATATATAATTTTCTTATCGTAAACTGTACTAGTTTCACCTCACTATAATCAGGACAAAGGTAAAAAAAAATAATTAAATAGTACGAATGGTCACGTTAAACCCAATCTATTTTTGTTCATACTCAAAATAATTTTCCCCAAACAAAAATGAGACAAATAAACAGAGAAAATAAAAATCACTACCATCGTGCCCTGGTGTCGTGACTAAAATAGCCGTAATTAGTCAGCCTTTGATCTCTGCCGGTATCCATGTCAGACATTACAAGGCTAGTGAGGTAACCCACCTGCCGCTCATAGTCTTTAAGTAGGGGGTGGGGGCAAGGGGAAAAAAGAAAAAGGGGGGGGGCGTAGCATAATAAACACACTTCAGTTATTTTCTAAACAGATAACAAGTTTTCTCCATACACATAACCCAAATATCTCCATACACATAACCCAAATAGAGAGCTTTTAAGTTTTAAATCGATTTATTTTGACGGTTGATGGCAAACATATGACGAGAGACTGCATCATGGGGGAGGATTAATTGATTATGAGAATGTGGCACCCTCATGGCTTTTTTCTCTCGATTATCAGTAAGACATTAAACAGCTGCGTATTTTAACAGAGACCTTAACCTTTTAAGTCATAATAATATACAAGCCACTTTCCATTATTAAAAAGTTCGATGAGTATGACATATGACAAAGCGGTTACAGCCACAGTATGTTACACCCAATACATCCACAGCCATGTGCTGTACATTATTTTGCAGACCAATCAGATGTTCATTTTCAGTTATTACGTATTAGAGCTTTTCAATTGTAACCAATTCTAAAATTCGTAGACGCTCGTTCAAACCTCACATATCCTTTTATTTGAATGAATTTGTTACAAAAACTTTTCGCCCTTGTTTTTTTATACAGATAACCTGGTAACATTTGCAGTGCATATTATGCCAGAATTTGTAGTACATCCCTTACTATACACACTTCAATAAGGCTAGGACTGCTTTCAGGTTGAAGCAATAAGAAATATGTAAAGAGTAGAGGAAAACCTGAAGAACGAAAATAACAGAAAGTGAAAGATTCGGTAAAAAGAAAGAAACAAAGCCTTCGATAGCAAAAACAGTTCACGACACAAACACTCTTAGCTTGTTGTATAGAGAGAACCCGTTATTTTTCCTTCCATACTGATAGACCAAATAAGGAGCTTTTATCGAGAGCTTATATAGTTAGAGCCTTTGAGCGGTACTCAGCCTTGTCAGCCCCGTCAGCCGATGAACAGCCCCCCCCCACCCCTAATAAAATGATGGACTCACAAGAGCAAACCCTTATAACGCGTTGTACTAATACGCAACTAACATAATAGTTCATGAAAAGAGATATTTCCCTAACCAAAAAAATGTCACACCGCTGAGCAGAGGAGTAGCGAATGGGGGGGGGGGGGAGGGGGTACAGATGTCTCCCGGCGCCTGCTAGTTAGGGGCGCCAAAATGTGCTTTGATATTATTTCATTGATGAAAATAATGGGTTTGAGAGTTGATAAAAAGAAAAAGGGGCGCTTTAAAATGAGTAAAATCTTGTCACCGGGTGCCAAACACTCTCGCTACGCCTCTGCCGCCGAGCAAACATTTCAAGGTTGTTTAGATGGCGTTAAACCTCTGAAAATTGTCAGGTCATCTTTTGAAAGCAAGAGATTCCTACAAAATAAATGATAAAGTAGGCATCGGTTTCACATTCGTGTACTGTTTTATCACGGTACGTCTCATCTTCATCTGCAATTCGGCAGATCACATCGGTTTAAAAAAAAGACACGTTATAGTTACGGTATCCGTTTCTAAAAGGGAAAAACCTGCAGGCGTGTCTCCATTTCCACGAAAGGCAAACACAGGAAATCTTAAGATAAAGGCAAGTGTGAATGTGAAAGTGTGTACGTGGGTTCAGAGTGCAGAGCGATCTCTCCACCGCCGTGTCTAAACAGAATGGAGAATGTTCCAATATATATATGAGGTGTTTGCTAAATATTTCGCCTGCAAACCATTTAACATCAGCTACATTCAAACGTTACTTTAAAAGGCCAAATAAACGCGTGCCAAACGGGGAGTCGCGAAGGGTTTTCTTTGGGGACAGCTGGAATGGTTACTTACCAAATATATTGAATCCAGTGCAGTTTTTCATTTTAAAATGAATGTCTCAAGGTTTGAACAATTTACAAACATTCACATTTGATTCCGAACCTGTCGGCGAAAGTTGATTTACAAAGCTTTTCATTTGAAAACAAAAATCACATCGTCCTAGTGAGCAGAAGGTATAAGCGTCTTGGATTTAGTGTCACCGATGTTGCATTTTTGGCCACCCACATTTTTGTAAATGGTCTACTCTTTCTAGAACATTCGATTTATTGTTTCTTTTCTCTATCTCGTTCTGACCCTCTCTCTCTCTCTCTATCGCTCTCTCTCTCTCTTTCTCTCTCTCTCTTTTTATCGCTCTCTCTCTTTCTCTCTCTCTCTCTCTCTCTTTCGATCGCTCTCTATCTCTTTCTATCGCCCTCTCTTTCTCTCTCTCTTTTTATCGCTCTCTCTCTCTTTCTCTCTCTCTCTCTCTCTCTTTCGATCGCTCTCTATCTCTTTCTATCGCCCTCTCTCTCTCTCTCTCTTTTTATCGCTCTCTCTCTTTCTCTCTCTCTCTCTCTCTTTCTCTCTCTCTTTCTATCGCCCCCTCTTTCTCTCTCTCTCTCTTTTTATCGCTCTCTCTCTTTCTCTCTCTCTCTCTCTCTCTCTCTCTCTTTCTCTCTCTCTTTCTATCGCCCTCTCTTTCTCTCTCTCTCTCTTTTTATCGCTCTCTCTCTTTCTCTCTCTCTTTTTATCGCTCTCTCTCTTTCTCTCTCTCTCTCTTTTTATCGCTCTCTCTTTCTCTTTCTCTCTCTCTTTCTATCGCCCTCTCTTTCTCTTTCTATCGCCCTCTCTTTCTCTTTCTCTCTCTCTTTCTATCGCCCTCTCTTTCTCTTTCTCTCTCTCTTTCTATCGCCCTCTCTTTCTCTTTCTCTCTCTCTTTTTATCGCCCTCTCTTTCTCTTTCTCTCTCTCTTTCTATCGCCCTCTCTTTCTCTCTCTCTTTCTATCGCCCTCTCTTTCTCTTTCTCTCTCTCTTTCTATCGCCCTCTCTTTCTCTCTCTCTTTCTATCGCCCTCTCTTTCTCTTTCTCTCTCTCTTTTTATCGCTCTCTCTCTTTCTCTTTCTCTCTCTCTTTCTATCGCCCTCTCTTTCTCTTTCTCTTTCTCTCTCTCTCTTTCTCTCTCTCTCTTTCTCCAGCACGTATTCCGTGCTCCCCTCCTCTAATAAGACCTGTTATTAGTATATGATTTCGATAGTAAAAGTGTGTTGCAATCGATTATCTTTACAACCCACAGCCTACCAGTAGACTAAATCTATTATACTACTGTATACCAGAATTACCCATTGCTTTCATTCAAAAATGGTTTGAGAAAGAAAAAAAGAGAAAGAAACGAGCAAAACAAAAACTCTTTCTTTCTGATGACTGTACGGAGGCGACGAGGAAGGAAATGAAGGTGTCAATCAAATAGCACCATGAACTATTGAATATCTAGTAGTTGGGGGGGGGGCGTGTTTCCTCTTTGTTTCCGTACGCCCCCCCCCCACCAATGGATTACAAAACATATCACTTTCAGGTCCCTACTCATACTCACAGCGGTCCCACACTTTCAGGTCCCTTCGCACAGCGGTCCCAAACTTTCAGGTCCCTTCGCACAGCGGTCCCACACTTTCAGGTCCCTACGCTAACAGCGGTCCCACACTTTCAGGTCCCTCCTCACTTGAGGTTTGTGATGGGGGGTGGGGTCATAGAATCAAGCATTTACATCAAGAGTTCGTGAAGTTGCGGCCACCGCCAACGCCGTAAAATATGAGATCGACTATATAAAAACAGAATATTTTAGGGCATCATTCTCCAGTTTATGATCACAGCCTGTGTTAATCCAAAACTTAAACCGACAAAGGTGGTCTTCATAGGATGTGTACAAAACTCACTATTCAGGGCTACCTTATTGGACGTCTCCAGCTACGCCAACCGCTGGCCAGCGCTAGCCAACACTTTGATTACTTATTGTCTGGGTTACGTGCCACACATACAACAGCGGTTGCTTGCCAGGATGGCATTGTAAAGACACTTTGAGTAGGGAAGATGTGTGGGTCTTTGAGTATGGGGTATAAGTGGGTCTTTAAGTATAGGGGGATATGTGGGTCTTTAAGTAGGGGGATATGTAGGTCTTTAAGTAGAGGGATATGTGGGTCTTTAAGTAGGGGGAAATGTGGGTCGTTAAGTAGGGGGATATGTCGATCTTTAAGTAGGGGGATATGTCGATCTTTAAGTAGGGGGATATGTGTGTCGTTAATTAGGGGATATGTCGATCTTTAAGTAGGGGGATATGGCGATCTTTAAGTAGGGGGATATGTCGATCTTTAAGTAAGGGGATATGTCGATCTTTAAGTAGGGGGATATGTCGATCTTTAAGTAGGGGGATATGTCGATCTTTAAGTAGGGGGATATGTCGATCTTTAAGTAGGGGGGTATGTCGATCTTTAAGTAGGGGGATATGTCGATCTTTAAGTAGGGGGATGTGTCGATCTTTAAGTAGGGGGATATGTGGGTCTTTAAGCAGGGGGATGGGGAGGGCCATCTCCATCAAGAATAAAAAACTTGGGAGAAATTATCGCAAAATCCAGAGATGGATAACTCTTGCTAGACAGACTTCAAATATGGCGATGGGCTCCCCCAGCACCCCCCCTGTCACGATCCCTATGTGGTTGGCTTCTTTCATCAAATTCTTGTACACGTGCATATGTACTGAACACATGTCACTTTTCCAATAGCAATTGTAAACTTTAATCCATCCCGTATCTACCAGGCTGTACGGTGAAGCAAACATGTATAACGCAGATCGCTATTAAGTACAAGAATAAAGTACACCCTTCATCCACGACATTCTCACATAGACTTCAACTGCTCAACGAAGATGCACGACACACGCCAAAGAAAGGACTATCGAAACTACGTCTCGATTACCATAAAATACGTCACAATACGCCACAAACGCTAGAGGCGTGAAAAAGCGTTCACAAAACTAATCTAACACATAAGACACACCAGGCACAACAAAACAAAATATTCGGTGCGCAACAATTACTAATGAATACCCCCTTACCCCCCACCCACATCCCTCCTTACTACAGCCCAGAATACTGAGCCCCTACCGAGAAGAAAACCTAAAGCTTGAAAATCTACGAGGTAGTTGACTAGTTGTATCATGCATTGCTTCAAAATACAAGGAACTTAAAAATATAAAATTTTTAATCGGCCGATAAATGACAAACTCACCAAAAAACTAATTTCACTTTGCCTGGAATACCGGGGTTGATAGAGCTATTTTAGTATGCACGTAGCAATACACGATAGCCTCGGATCAAATAAAATATCAACATGAACAGTAAAGCGCTCGTTGGCAACTAAGATATTCTTATTGCAATGGAAAAGGAAGGGGGTTGGGGCTGTAACAATTAAAAAGAAATAATCTCAAGAGGAAAACCATGCTAAATTGTATCTTACAGAGTCATGGTTAATCTAAAAAACGTTATGGTTAATCTTACAGGGCCACGGTTAATCCGGTTTTTTAGTCTACCGTCACGCCTGAAAGCGATGGGTAGGAGATTATACACGACGACCCAGAAACATTGAAAGTGTGGCATGTCGTCAATAAGCCTTAAACGATTGTGCAACTAGATTGATTGAAGATCTATCATTGCCAGGTTTTGCCAGGTGTTGCAAACTGCAGCTGTCGTTCCCAACACCAACATGTGACCGACTGCGTTCAAGGCGCGTGGAGTAAATAAATACTGCAACAAGTCGCGTTAAAGGTTGAAAAGGAAAAGATAGGAGAAATAAAAGGACGTGTCAACTAGATGCCTTCTTCTGAAGACAAGACAAAACAAGAAACAACAAATAATTACAAATCAAAAATCAAAACGTGTGTGTTCGAAGATCTCAATAAAGTCAGCCGTGACTAATGATTAGAACCAAAAGCGCTTTATGTTAGAAACGGAAGTTAAGTTGTGGAAAACTAAAATGTTAGTCCCACATTATTCTGTGGTGCGTACTTTGAATCTCTTATATATATATTTACGCTTCTGGTGTGACTCGTGAACTGCTTCCATTTCCGGCTGCTTCCTATTCAGCGTCTTTGATATTGAGAGTTCATTACAAATAATTTTCTGTGTTTAAAAGAAAGTATGGTTCAATAGCGCGCAAAATGTAATTCATTCCCTATATTTTTTTTTCATAACGCAACTGCGTTTCGTGCGTACTATTTTCTTTTTGGAAAATGAAATCGTCTCAATTTAAATATGGTGTAAAAAAATATTTGGTTTAAAAGTGGTTGGGACATCAGAATATTTAATATATTTCATGGCCGTGAAATAAAAAGTGTGCAGTGACATAACATGGAGGGAAGGGTTATAGCGAAAATTGGGATTCTTAAATGTGCGTTGCTTGAGTTCATGTTTTGTCAAGTAACTGTAGTAGATGGGAAATTCACGCATTGCTGTCGCCAATGTTAGGCGAGCTATATCTAGTAGATGGGCAGTTCACGCATTGCTGTCACCAATGTTTGGCGGGCTATATCTAGTAGATGGGAAGTTCAGGTATTGCTGTCGCCAATGTTTGGCGGGCTATATCTAGTAGATGGGCAGTTCACGCATTGCTGTCACCAATGTTTGGCGGGCTATATCTAGTAGATGGGAAGTTCAGGTATTGCTGTCACCAATGTTTGGCGGCCTAGATCTAGTAGATGAGAAGTTCACGCATTGCTGTCGCTAACGTTTGGCGAGCTATATCTAGTAGATGGGTAGTTCACGCATTGCTGTCGCCAATGTTAGGCGAGCTATATCTAGTAGATGGGCAGTTCACGCATTGCTGTCACCAATGTTTGGCGGGCTATATCTAGTAGATGGGAAGTTCACGCATTGCTTTCTCCAATGTTTGGCGGGCTAGATCTAGTGTAAGTATTATTAATGTAAAATTTCAAACAAAACACAAAACTGACAATAGAATGGCAAATTTTTGGAGTTCACTGGTTTCCATGGTAGCTATGCAAATGCCATCATCAATTTATCTTTGGTAAAATTATGGGATACGGTAACAAGGCCAGCATAAGCTTTCTCTACCGTGCATTCAAACAGGCCCATCAGAAGACACGCACAACTAGGGCCCATTTTTTAGTACCTTTGGCCGCACCCCTAATTGGGTCCATTAAATTAACATAACATTCAAAAGAATTGAGGGTGAGTAAAATTTCAGTCAGACGGATAAGGGTTTCAATATGCCTTGATGAATGTTGTTTGTTATCGAGTCAAAGTCTTAAAGCCTTAAGACAGTCAGTGCGTTCTTTCCTGGTCAGTCAAGGCGGTATTCATGTGATATGATCTTTGGGAAATAGGGGGGGGGGGGATGTATCGAGTCAAAGTCTTAAAGCCTTAAGACCGTCAGTGCGTTCTTTCCTGGTCAGTCAAGGCGGTATTCATGTGACATGATCTTTGGGGAAATAAGGGGGGGGGGGGGGGGGTGTATCGAGTCAAAGTCTTAAAGCCTTAAGACCGTCAGTGCGTTCTTTCCTGGTCAGTCAAGGCGGTATTCATGTGACATGATCTTTGGGGAAATGGGGGGGGGGGGGGGTATCGAATCAAAGACGGCCAAAAATGTTTAAAATCAAGGCGTCTCTCACTTTTTCCAAATTATCTCCTTAATGCAGTCCAACCATGCTTCAAAGGGCTGGGATAGCATCTATGGAAAAGGCATCCTAGCTCCGGATGCCATGCCCCCCCTCGCCCGAAGAGCGCCCGAGAGCGGCAGGCTTGTGCTAGGTTGTACCGCACTGCTCAACTGATGCATTGTATTCCACGTATTTAGCAAAGGCCATAACGAAGAAATGTGCTTCATCCCTCACCAACACTTTTCTTTTTTCAAGTAGAGCACATTCCCTTGTGACGTCACTCGTCCAAATAAACATTCATCGGTAGAACTCCGACATATGACATTATAAATTCGTGTAATCGGAAGGGAATAAAACAGGATGCGCCCCCCCCCCCCCAACCACCACACACTTTTTTGTTGCCATATTTATAAGGGCTCAAGACATAAGATTACAAATGAACCACACAATAGTCCTGGTTTGGTCTTAAAATTTCCCATTCTTAGTGCAATCACTTTCTCTTAATTATTTTAAAACGTAAAATGTCTTCAAATGAAAGCCCAAACTAACTACAAATTAAATATTATATTTTCCCCAGCATCTACAGAATGTAAAAGCACTCTTTCTTAGTTTCCACCCATCTCAAAAACTCATTCTTGCATGGGTTATTATTGGACAGTTTTTTTTTAAAGGTCGGGGGGGGGGGGGGAGGTTGACACAAAGATTGAACTTTAAAAACTTTGGATTTATAAAGGTAGAAAAAGGGGGAAGGTTCTAAATTTGGGATTTTGTAAAGGAAGTAAAAATTCTACCAGTCATTCTTTTCAAATATATATTTTAATCCTTTGATCGGGTCTGGCTCGCAGAAGGAAGTATAACTAAAGCAGTAGGGAAAAGTAAGCAGCGGGTTAAATTATCTTTTCCTTGCGCTCATTTTTAAAGGAGTTCAGGAAAACTCAAATACTAATGTCACGGCTGCATTAGCCAACCTGTCACGTTAGTAGTGTGGGCGGGATGACATCCGATTTGACAAAGTCCTGGAATAATAACATAATTCATTTTTTGGTCACAAATATATAACATGCTGAATGTGTATCTTCAGTATCTTAAAAAACTTCTTCGGCCCTCGGTCATTTCCCCACTAAGTGACACACAGTCAGATATGTAGGGTAGCAGCAGTGACTAAACATCAACGCCAAAGATTATGATGAAAAGATGTTGGAAGTGGTGTTGACGACTCCCACCTCATCTACGCAATATTGGATGTTCGAAACAAAAAAAAAAGTTGTCTTGACAAAACTCTCCAGTTCTTGTGATTTTAAAACATGGAATATGGAATATAGACCGTGTCAAGTCCTGTGTAGGAGAATGGGGCGCACAATGTTTAGGGGTCTCATGTGTAGGGCTCTCATGTGTAGGGCTCTCATGTGTAGGGCTCTCATGTCTGGGGGTCTCATGTGTAGGGCTCTCATGGCTCTCATGTGTAGGGCTCTCATGGCTCTCATGTGTAGGGCTCTCATGGCTCTCATGTGTAGGGCTCTCATGGCTCTCATGTGTAGGGCTCTCATGGCTCTCATGTGTAGGGCTCTCATGTGTAGGGCTCTCATGTGGGTCTTATATCTGGCGGTCTCATGTGTAGGGCTCTCATGTGGGTCTTATATCTGGCGGTCTCATGTGTAGGGCTCTCATGTGTAGGGCTCTCATGTGGGTCTCATGTCTGGGGGTCTCGTGTGTAGGGCTCTCACGTGTACCTATACATTAGACTTCGTCGAAATACTTGTTTTCAGCTCTCCCAAACCATTTCCGGTCATATCTCCTCAGATGTGTGTTATAATTGCGCCATTTAGGTTTCAGCAGTTCCATTTTTTTCCCCGGACGAAGTGGCCGTTTTACGGCCACGGTTTCGTGATTGTGGACATTAAATAAAGCGAGACAACCGGACATCCCGGAAATGTGGACCCGGTGAGTTCTGAGGACCACAGCCTTTTAGATTGTGATATAAGAAATTTAAACACAGAATTACATGCCGGTGGGTCTTGAGAACTAAAGCTTTTAGATAATAAAAAAAAAAACTGAAGTAGCCACAGAAATACTGAGCTCAAATTGTATTATTTTAAATTTTAGTCAATCAATAAACTTGTAATGTGTTCTCTACGCGTCTCCTTCAATTGAACCCATGCAATCCCACTTCCACCACTAACCGGCCACTGTCTGTCGCTAATATGTGTAGTGGAAGCTTACAATGCACGCTTGTGACTAGTACCATGCCCAAACTTACACTAGACAAATCCGTAGTACAGTATTTTGAGTTATAGTAATAGTAGCGTGTCAACAGTACGATATCTAAAGTCATGCTAGCCGTCAAAGTCAATAGTTCGATGTTTAAAGTCATTCTGGTCCTGCCGTGCGGAGTGAGCTAGGGGCGTGTGTGTTGCGGTATCGTATAACTTTGAGCCATAAATCTGAGCGGATACGTAACGTGGCCGCTTCCAGGCGAGATTAGACGTGACACGATCCGAGCACCGCGATTGCAGACCGTCCAAGTGTAGACTAAACTGATCTTAAATTTCACTCGTGTCTCGAGGGAGTTTAATCTCTCGTCCGAACTGTTGGCACAGTGATAGCCGCTAAGCCGTCTTTTCTTTCCATTATCCCTTTGATTCCGGTGGTGGGAACAGTTGTTATAGCGTTGGACTCACTTTACATCAATTAAAGGGCGTACCGGTGATGTTCAGCAGTTTGCTATTTAAACACATGACTGTTCATTTATCACAAGTCCAGAGTTCTGGGTGTTTTTAGGTGTCAACGTCCTAGTGTGTTCCGATTCTGGCTTTGGTGTCTTGATTACGACTCTATTATTGCAACAACAAAAAAGAATCAAATATTCTTTAATGTATGATACATAATTCAGAATGAAAATTACAATGAATCGGAATGAGGTGTACTGTTATATGATTTAAGCCTGCTAAACTTCAGTACTGCTTGCTGGTGTGGAAATTCATCGTCTGACATAAAAAAAACCCGATTAAATATAACCATCAAGAAATCTAATAATTTGACACAAACTAGACATCCTTCACTGGAAGAGCTATTTTGGAGAAAAATGCAGATGAAAAACTAAAAACAATTTGTAAGATACATTCCACACTCTTTGGGTGCTGGGTGGCCGAGTGGTCTAAACTGAGCAAATCTCAAATTGATGGTCTGGAGTTCAATCCCCACCAAAGCCCAGTCAAGCAACACACCACCAGCAGCCCGGGTGGATGGGACTCGTTAACCTTGGACGGCAACTCATCTAAGAGAAGGAAACTCTGAATTCAAACCAGGAGCCAGAATGATCAATAAATTGATCGTGGGCCCTCAAACATAAGACAAAGATATCTAACATCAGCGTCATCAGGGCGAATTCTTTCTCTTAGGACCGAAAGATATCAAACTTAGTATGTTCAGGGCGAATTCTTTCTCTTAGGACCGAAAGATATAAAACTTATTTTGTTCAGGGCGAATTCTTTCTCTTAGGACCGATTTTGTTCCCCTGTCTTTTACGAATTTACCAGCATGCTCCGCCAGCGGTTACCAAATCTAAAATGATCACTAATTGAGTCAATTTGACTCTAAGGAAGTTCACTGATGGTTGATTTCTGCGCTAGAGAAATAGTTGAGATGCCTTATGTTTAAACTGTTATAATTTTAAATGCTGTTTTTGGTTGAACTATTTATTCATTTATGTGCTGAAGATAAAAATGTAAATTGTAATCAACAAATATTTCCATTTATTTTGGATCAATGAAAGAATCTTATCTCAACCTCATGACACCGATGAATACAGGCACAGTTTGCGTCATGTTCTCATTCCGTTACAGTTGAAACAACAAACTTTAAATGAAACGTTTTCAAACTTTCATAAACGTGTTTTGCTCTTCAACCCAACTCTGAGTCTGAACGAAACGATCAAGTTCCAAGCTCATTACGAATTCTTTTGACAACTTAAAAGCATTCTAAACGTTTTGCAACACCCCCCCCCCCTTTTTTTTTTACACCCCGATATTTTTTTGCTTCCGCTTTGTGCTAATTTTAACGATTCCCCCCCCCTCCCCCCAAATATCTTAATGTTAACCATTATCGCGCCAGGCAGTGGTTGATGCCAACATCCAGCCTCTGGATGCTATCATGTTATGACATTTATTCCGCATTGAGCATCGGGCACACATGAAGGGCGAGAAAAAGGTGGTGGGAGGGCTGTCGGCAGTGCAACTACGAACAGGTCCGCCGGACTGTATATATATTATATATTAAGTATATACCAGAGACACAAGATTAGCACACAAAAAACGTGCATTAACGATGACGAAGGCGTGAAACAGTGTGCGAGAAGACCATTAAGTGTGTTTCTTAAAGTCTCCAAAAGCCGCCTCCCCCCCCCCCCTAAACTGACATTGCCTGAAACTGTTATGTCGTGATTTGGAATACACTGACATCTTGGGGGGGGGGGGTGGTCATTTTGATGTGACATCTTGAACCCACCGGAACAGCGTTTCATCCGTACGCCACCATCGTTTATCTCAGAGTGTTCAGTAAAGATACTGATACAAAGTCATCCGCTTTAAATGTTAACACGACACTGCACTCATGATCATGTACGTTCGTCTAAACAAAGCATCAACATTTAACACAAAGCTGCGTCTAGCTACTGAAACTATATATCTCCAGGCTGACAGTAATACTTCTGGAACAGGGCGGAGACACCGGCCATTTCTTCCTACAACAAGGGTGGTTAGTGAAGTAGTTATGTCAACAACTCACAGTGCAGGTGAGGCAGATGTCTTTGAATGGCGCAGTTAGAGAATAACAGTTATTTGTATAGCCGCGCCGCTCGGACATAGGTAGAGTCGAGCCATGAGTGGAAATGAGTAGACATCAGTAGTGACATGAGTAGACATACGTAGACATGAGAAGACATACGTAGACATGAGTAAAGGCGAGATCTGTCCCGAAAACATAAGCTGGTGTAAGAAAAAAAAATTAAAATTAAGTAAACCAATGTGAGTTGATTGGGGGTATGTTTGTCGCAGTTACACCTCTTTAATTTATGAGACTTAATTATTAGCCATGCATGCAGCGACCATGACTGGATATGAATGTCAATACACATAATGTCTGAACGGTGCGGTGAGATATTTTTTTTAATGCTCTCAGTTCTATTATGTTATTAAAAATGCATATACTCGACAACAAAAAGAGCGTTAAATGATAAGCAGCGTTGACGATATTACCAATGTGTACGACTTTATAAATAACTTGTTAATGTGTACCATGCCTCATGACAAATAAGTCCAACCATGGCCGGCAAACAGACAACATCCACGTCAACTTAAATAAGAGCTTTGTAAAAAAAAAAATTGATCGGAACTATTTCCTCGTTTCATAATGGGATATTTCAAATAACAAAAATCCTTGAGATTGAGTAGGATTCGCGGTAAAAAAGTGGCAGACCCATCAGTGGCGTAGTGAGCGGGGGCAAGGGGGACATCATGCCCCGGGCGCTACTCACAAAGGGGCGCCAAATGGTATATTTTACTATAATATTGTATGGTTTTCGAATAGGGGGGCGCTAAAAAGGTATTGGGGGCGCTAAAAAGGTATTGTGCCCCGGGCGCGAGTTAAGCTCGCTACGCCACTGAGGCCCATGCAATGTCAGTGACGCAAGCTCTGCCTGGCCACCTTACAAACATGACCTTTCCACGTTTGACTTTATCGCGGCTTCCATAGCTATATACAAAGGACGCTTTTTAACCTTCTCATCCCATCGGCCAGCCTAACGTGGTAACAAGAGCAGTTAACTCCCACCTACCACACTATAAGGTTATGATCTCACCTACCAAACTATAAGGTTATGAAACTTTCGCTTTCACCCTTTTTTTTTATATGCCACAGACCTGTTTACCCCAAAACTGTTAAAATCGTACAATATCACCACAAAATGTTTCAACACATTATCTTAATATTACAAAATAAACATACAGTATATATAATGTATACACCTCAAAATATGTATTTACAGTTTAAAAGAGGGACGGGAGAAATATAGACATGATTGTGTGTGGGGGGGGGGGGGGGGCATTAAAAAAAATTCGGTGCTCAGGTGGAGCGAAAATGTTGAGAACCACTCGAATAGAACATTCACTGAAATACAGAATTCACTGGAATGCAGACTTCTTCAAAGTTTGTGTTAAATTACGAAGCTGCTCGGTTACACCTTGTTTAAAACATCTCATTAAAGAAATCAACAAAAATTACTGAGGGGCAAGGTATTTGTATGTACAGACACGCTAAAATATTATGATTTTTATTTGATAACAAACTACTACAATTGAATCAATATCACACACACACACACGCGCGCGCGTTGCGGCTTCGATGGGACCTGATGTAACCATTGACTGGAAACAGCTAAAGATAGAGGATATTACAACACTTAAATATATAATATATGCTTCAAAGTTGTCTTGATAAATTTCAGGGAAAAATACAGCTTCGGAGACACGGCCTGGCACTTTACTTTAAGCCAGTGGTTCTCAGCCTTCCTAATGCCACGACCCTTTAATAGAGTTCCTCATGTTGTGGCGACCTCCGGCCACAAAATTATTTTCGTGGTTACTTCATAGCTGTAGAGCATATCTGTTTTCAGATGGTCTTAGGCGACCCCTGGGAAAGGGTTGAGAACCGCTGTATTAAGCGAAATCGAACCTAAAATAACCCTCATTATAATAGAGCTATAAAATGACAATCACTCAAGTTGCCAAAATGCATAAATATAGCCAGCATGTTGGACACGTGGCCAATATTTTTATTAAGTCGTTGACACATTTTAAGTCGCGGACACATTTTCATTTAAGTCCCGGGCACGTTATATTGAGGTCCCAGACATTTTATTTCAGTCCCGGGCACATTTTTCATGGGAGCAAAGCGAGTCAATCAATATAACAAATTAAATACCCTAATAAAAAACCCATCGAGAACAGTTTTGTTGTGAAATATAACACAATGTCACAGTTACTGCCTTCATTGAAACTTAACACAATGTCACAGTTACTGCCTTCATTGAAACTTAACACAATGTCACAGTTACTGCCTTCATTGAAACTTAACACAATGTCACAGTTACTGCCCTCATTAAAACTTAACACAATGTCACAGTTACTGGCTTCATTGAAACTTAACACAATGTCACAGTTACTGGCTTCATTGAAACTTAACACAATGTCACAGTTACTGCCTTCATTGAAACTTAACACAATGTCACAGTTACTGCCTTCATTGAAACTTAACACAATGTCACAGTTACTGCCTTCATTGAAACTTAACACAATGTCACAGTTACTGGCTTCATTGAAACTTAACACAATGTCACAGTTACTGCCTTCATTGAAACTTAACACAATGTCACAGTTACTGCCCTCATTGAAACTTAACACAATGTCACAGTTACTGGCTTCATTGAAACTTAACACAATGTCACAGTTACTGGCTTCATTGAAACTTAACACAATGTCACAGTTACTGGCTTCATTGAAACTTAACACAATGTCACAGTTACTGGCTTCATTGTTAAAACCCCACGCCGCAAGCCCCTCCCCCGCCCCGGGCCGGGCCCCCAATTCACTATTATCGCCAACGTTGTTGTGCTCGGTTGATGAAAGTTTGTAAGGATGTGTTACGTCACTCAACCCGCGCGTGTTAGATCAGACACCCAGGCGAGTGTCACGTGCCGCAGGAAGTGGCAGTTGCGTCCAATTACTAACTGCACGTGAGAAGAAAAAACAACAGGGTCACTTCATCTTTGTATGTCGTATGTGGGGGGGGGGGTGATGTGTGGAATCTTAAGAATGAAAATGTTACGGAGAGCGTTGAAGAGGAAAGGGTTTGTGAAGTGAAGAAGCGAGAAGGTGAGGGATTAGAACCGTCCCATGTAGAGATATCCAGGTGGATGCAAGTAGATGCAGCCCTCTCTGATGCCAGAACACCAAAGTCTGAGTCGCTTGGAACTCCAAATGAAACAAAAATAACAATAAAACTAAAAACATACAAAATCCACATCCTGTTTCAGTCAAGCCGTCTCAGTGGCTCTACATTGTAGTGGCTCTACATTGTAGCGTCTCTTAGTACACTGTCTTCATTGAAGTTCTATCTGTGGTTCTACCGTGTAGTGTCTCTTAGTACACTGTCTTCATTGAAGTTCTATAGCGCAGGCCTGCACAACTCAAAATGTTAGGCGGGCCGTAATACTTTATGAAAAACTTGTGTGGGCCGAAAGATAATAGGACGGGGGGGGGGGGAGAGGTGAGGGGAGCTATTACGAAAATAATAATAAAGGAATACTTCGTTACTTCGCGGGTCGCAAAGTGAGAGATTGCGCACCGTATGTTGTGCAGGTCTTCTATAGTGGGTTTCACCTTTTTTTTTTCCTTTTGGTGCGGCCTAAGGTAAATAATTTAACCTCGCGGCACCAATCCTGTCTTATGTTCTTCAGTATGTGTATATACATATGAAGAGATGATTTTCAAAATGCTGTATATCCATTTTGGGGGTTTTGAGATTATTCAACTTTTTACAAAAAATTAATAAAGCGTTTAGAGGATTAAATCATTTTTAGACACGAATAAAATAGGAATATAATGTGTTTAGTACATAGAATTTACCATGTCCTAAACGAACCTGGATTGCTCTACAAAATGGTTAGGTTTTTTAATTTTTTTAAAAATGGTGGATACCGCGTTTTGAAAAAAAGCTCTTCATATAGAGATATGTGTTTATACATATAGAGATATAAGTTTAAGCAGATATCTGTATATTAATAAATACTGTAAAACATCAGAAAAATTATGATATCCAGTTGGCAGGACCAGGTTCCAGACAACGGGGTACTCGCACAGGTATCCACCCATCATCTCTCTGCGCCTTTTTAATGCAGTCCTAGCTCCCCTGGGCCGGGATATGAGAAAATGTCAGTCGACCGTTAGCTCAGGAGATCATTTTATGGCCAGCTTGAGCAAGGCAGGCTGTATGCTGGTGGACAGAAGAAACGCCTCTCAAACACACCCAGGAAGCCTCACTTAGAAGCGGTCTGCATAAACCCGGGACACGTGGGAACAAATCGCCTAGATATCGACGCTCGTTTTTAAATAGATACTAGCCATCTTACCCGGAGTTTCTCGGGTTTGCATTAGGGCAAAACTTCTAAAACGTTATTAGCATACACGTAAACGAAACGATCTGTCAAAAACACTTTGCTTAAAAAAATCAAGTAATGGCGTTTGTCTACCGGACTGAACCGCATTTTAATATTTGTTTTTTTTAGTTTAGCGCGATGAGGCGCTACAGTTATTTATTGACAAATGCAAGCCTTACAAATATTCTCTAGCGGATCACTGATACGTTTTAATATTGAACCGTTGAGGCGAATCAGCAGCCAATACAATCGAATAAGTATTCATCAAAGTGAAATTACTGCACGTGGGCCGTTACATTCCTAAAGTCTCCGTGTTGCATAAGCAGACATGTTTACCGTCAAACTCTTAAAATCGTACAATATCATCACAAAATCCGTCAATACATTATCTTAAAATTAAAAAATAAACGCACAGTATATATAATGTACACACCTCAAAATCGTACATTGTACGCCAAAATCGTAAGAGTAAACAGGTCTGCATAAGGCATACGAAGTATTTTACTTGCAAAGTGAGTGGTGCCATAATTGTGATAAGAGAAAAAGAAGGTGCGCCTATATATTATCTTATTCAGCCCTAGGGTTATCAAAACTGCTCATGAATAAAACTGTACAACATGGACTGTTTTATCTGTGCGTTGTTTTGACAAACCAAAAGACATTTGCTGACTACAACTCCGACGTTTCAACGCGCATGAAAGGTTTGTGCTACACAGCAGCAGTAAAGCTGCTTGTTGAAACTATCATTTCACACACACCGGGGGGTCATCGAAACTAACAGCTGAGAAGCACCGAGCCATTCGAGTGTTGGCGGTGACACCTACGATAACGCAATGAACGTTCATTGCAACCCCCAAGAACTTTACGGGGAGACGGTTTGTGGCGGAAACAGGACAGACGTGCAGTGCAGACCATTTAACACGGCATCCCGGCGCCAATATTGATTTGTAGCCCACACATGTGCGTAGAGAGTGGATTTGAGATAGGGGTGTGGGAGGGTGTGTCGAACCCGGGTATGCAACTCAAATGTTTTCAGTGCATTTTGCATTTTTTTGAATGCACCAAAGATCGCTAAATGGTCATTTTGTCGAAACCGCCATGTCCCCCATTTTTTTTAGATCTGTAGTTTAATTTTAAGATTTTATTTCATGTTTCGCCTTCGGCTGTGCCACGGGAAATTGCCCTGACATGGCGACAAGAAACATGTCTAAGTAACCAGGCGTGAGCATTCATGCTTACGTCAAGCCAGAGCCAATGTCCGATTTTTGTAAAGTGACAATCATTAGGTTCTTTCGCTAGAGCAAGCAATTATGTGACCGAATTTATGAGGGCGGTGACAAGCGACTGATACACTTCTGGTGGCAGTTACTGTAACGTGACAGGTATTATTGCGTCAATGACAATTAATGACAGACTTAAAAAGTGCCAGTGACAAGAAACGCAGGAGATGAAGGGTTGGCGAAGCGGAGGGTGAGCCCCCGTAAGGAATACGGACCACGGGTGTACACAATGTTGAGTGGCTGGTAATGGAATTGTACATTATGTTTGAAAGAAAAGAAAAGAAAGAAAGAAGTAAAAAATGATTTCGGTCCCATTTCCACAATGCATAGGGTAAACTTATAATTGCATGTAGCGATTGTTTAGGACATTGCTGCTCAATGAAGCATATACGCTACTTTCTAAGTAATAGCAAATTAATAAGAGCAATAGCTAGTCTCAGAATTCTGGTCATCAGTGTCAGTGTGTTGTACCATTTTTGAAATCAGGGTTGAACCCCATTTGTGGTTAGTTATGGAAACGAGGTAGCGATGTCATTGGACTGATGTGAGGTACGGTCAGCACAAATCACTGTGGTAAGTTATGGGAACAAGGTAGCAATGTCATTGGACTGATGTGAGGTACGGTCAGCACAGACTACTGTGGTAAGTTATGGGAACGAGGTAGCAATGGCAATGGACTGATGTGAGGTACGGTCAGCACAGATCACTGTGGTAGGTTATAGGAACAAGGTTGCAATGTCATTGGACTGATGTGAGGTACGGTCAGCACAGATCAAAGTGGTAAGTTATGGGAACAAGGTAGCAATGTCATTGGACTGATGTGAGGTACGGTCAGCACAGATCACTGTGGTAGGTTATAGGAACAAGGTTGCAATGTCATTGGACTGATGTGAGGTACGGTCAGCACAGACCACTGTGGTAGGTTATGGGAACAAGGTAGCAATGTCATTGGACTGATGTGAGGTACGGTCAGCACAGATCACTGTGGTAAGTTATGGGAACAAGGTAGCAATGTCATTGGACTGATGTGAGGTACGGTCAGCACAGATCACTGTGGTAGGTTATGGGAACAATGTAGCAATGTCATTGGACTGATGTGAGGTACGGTCAGCACAGACCACTGTGGTAGGTTATGGGAACAAGGTAGCAATGTCAATGGACTGATGTGAGGTACGGTCAGCACAGATCAATGTGGTAAGTTATGGGAACGAGGTAGCAATGTCAATGGACTGATGTGAGGTACGGTCAGCACAGACTACTGTGGTAAGTTATGGGAACAAGGTAGCAATGTTATTGGACTGATGTGAGGTACGGCCAGCACAGATCACTGTGGTAGGTTATGGGAACGAGGTAGCAATGTCATTGGACTGATGTCAGGTACGGTCAGCACAAATTACCGTGGTAAGTTATGGGAACAAGGTAGCAATGTCAATGGACTGATGTGAGGTACGGTCAGCACAGATCAAAGTGGTAAGTTATGGGAACGAGGTAGCAATGTCATTGAACTGATGTGAGGTACGGTCAGCACAGATCACTGTGGTAGGTTATGGGAACAAGGTAGCAATGTCATTGGACTGATGTGAGGTACGGTCAGCACAGATCACTGTGGTAGGTTATGGGAACGAGGTAGCAATGTTATTGGACTGATGTGAGGTACGGTCAGCACAGATCAATGTGGTAGGTTATGGGAACGAGGTAGCAATGTCATTGGACTGATGTCGAGTATGATCAGCAGGGGAACAGCTTTAAAATACTGCATACAAACAAACAAACAAAAAACTATGTACGAATGTATATGTGTGCGTATGTGTTAAGCGTGTGAGTTTCTATATGACTGCGAGACAGCTTCTATGTGTATGTGAAATCTACTTTGTGTGTGTGTGTTTCTAATTGTGTTTGTCTATGCGTGAAGCTGTCAGCACGGCGTTTGGTGCAGATAGCGTTGTGGAAGCTGCTACCCGTGAACGAGCTGACAGGCTCGCCGTGCCACTTGTTGACACAAAAATTGATGAATCAATTTGACAGGAGGGGGGCGACTGTGTGTTCATCACACATGTTTGGAGATATCGAAACATAACATCGCCACAGGGGAGTTGGAGAACAATGCTAACAACAGAATCAATTCATCATGAACTTTTTTCCCCAACTTTTTTTTAACCGAGGACAAGACAATGTTCAAGAGTTGTGCAATATGCTTGTCTGAAATGGAGACCACATTCCATTATTAATTATACCCTTGTCCCTCAAGATGTTCCCATGGTGGATTGAGACTCAGCATAATCATATAAAATTTTCATTATAAGCTATTTATTTCCCAACTGTATTGCAACAGTATGCAGTAGCTATAATGCACCAGAGTAATACCAACTGCCCGTTTGGAAACGGTAGCCTAGAATGTGTGGTTAATGACCACAAGGCCATGGGAAAAGCGCACCTCAGAAAAGTTTTTTTTCTTCCTTTCTATATCTTAATATGTATTCTCAAGATTCGTATCTCAGATCATAAATGAAGTATTGAGTGCAGACGATACCCTAGCTGTCTCGCCAGCAAACAATACCCGAGCTGTCTCGCCAATCTACCAAACAATACCCGAGCTGTCTCGCCAAACTACCAAACAATACCCTAGCTGTCTCCCCAATCTACCAAACAATACCCTAGCTGTCTCGCCAATCTACCAAACAATACCCGAGCTGTCTCGCTAAACTACCAAACAATACCCTAGCTGTCTCGCCAATCTACCAAACAAAAACCGAGCTGTCTCGCTAAACAACCAAACAATACCCTAGCTGTCTCGCCAATCTACCAAACAATACCCGAGCTGTCTCAAACAATACCCTAGCTGTCTCGCCAATCTACCAAACAATACCCGAGCTGTCTCGCCAATCTACCAAACAATACCCTAGCTGTCTCGCCAATCTACATAAGGTTAAATAAATATTTTAAAATGAAAAAACAAAAACCACTTATTTACTCACCAAGAGAACATTGTGGTCTTTCTAGTCAACAGCCTTTTTTTTTTTAATTTATAAAATAAATCTTCACAGGAGTACTTTCCCCTCAGCTGTCGCACAGCAACATGTGTCTTCGGTGTTAATAATCAAACGTAAACAAGTCACGTGTTCATGACGTAATGCACAAGAATATGCATAATAAAAGGTGGAGTATATCCGTTAGCGAATCACGACACGGGGGGTGCTCATCTGACACAGTGCCGTGCGGACATGTGTTTCACACACGCGTGTCTTGTGCTACACTGTCTCAAAAACGTCGATGAACCTCGACGTGTGCTGTAAACGTCTGGTGCACACCACCATGTGTCATAAAAGCCTGGCGTGTTGTGCCGTCCCGAGTGTTAACATCTCGACTGGTGTGTTCGTAGTGCTCACAACATACCGTCATCATTTGCATTCGGCGTCTGCCCGTCTGTTGACGATCCATAAACGTTCACTGTGAACACATCACATAAAATTCACTGTGAACACACCACGCACACGCAGGAATAAATATTGACTCTTGACTTTATGTTTGTAGGCCTTCGCATAATGTTAAAATGTCAACACCACACTACTGAGCATTTTTCACCTACATTACTTGAAACACTCAGATCGCTACAGGCGGCTGAGCTGAAAGATCATTCGAACATTTGCATTATTATATAGAAACATATGTGGATCATATGCTCTTAATCCATGTTTAAAAATTGAACGAATTCCAAAATGACGTTATTAACATGCATACAAAATAAGTCATTAACATAGATTGGATTCGAATGTGTTTTCTCTGCGATGCTCGTATGGTGAAGTTAACTATTAACTTATCACAGACAGTGTAACTATTAACTTATCACAGACAGTGTAACTATTAACTTATCACAGACAGTGTGCTGTTACTGACTAATTGAAGGACCTGTGTTGAGCCTATGTCGGCATTTTGAAACACATCCATTAATAAGCACACTTATGGACAGTTAGGGGCTGGTGTCATTAATCGATACGGGGACATTCCAATATCCATATGATTAACTCGATCTTCTAAAGCGAGGGCGGCAACTAACATGAGGGTGCAGTGGGCTAGATGGGTTACGATTAGAGTTACCATTCATCAAAGCAATGGTTTAGTGACGTCCGTGGTACGACTAGAGATACCAATAATCAAAGCAATGGGCATACATTTCAGCTGTCATTAGTGACATGGGAAATATATAGAAACAAATGTGGCTTCAGTGGTGAGCCACGGCCCTTCGGAGTATTCACAATTTGTAAGGATGCCTCTCAAACAAATGTATCATTGGCATCTGTGCGCAGCTCACATACCCCGCAATTATTTTCCATTGGATCCGCCTCTGAATTTAAAAAAAAAATGCTGCGTTCGTTGGTTTCTGGTATGGTATGGCATCTTTCCGTCTTCGAGAGACGATAGATTTATCTTTCTGATTGCAGCTCTTGGTGTGGCTAGTGAGACCGATCCTCGAGTGGCAGTCTCTTTTGCATGTCCCACACACGAATGACATTAAGAAAACAGCATTGCTGTGCAATGTCACCAATCATTACCATCACCAATGTCACCAATCATTACCATCACCAAAGTCACCAATCATTACCATCACCAAAGTCACCAATCATTACATCACCAAAGTCACCAATCAGTACCATCACCAAAGTCACCAATCATTACCATCACCAATGTCACCAATCATTACCATCACCAATGTCACCAATCATTACCATCACCAAAGTCACCAATCATTACTATCACCAATCATTACCATCACCAAAGTCACCACAGCCCACGGGGGACTCGGGTCTGCATTGCTTTCATCCTTCCATTCGGACCACGCTTTCCGTCTCCTCGCAAGGACTCCCGGGTACTTAAAAGGTAGATCTGCCTCCGTGCAACGAATCTCGGGGTAACTTGTCATCAATAAATGACACATACACTTTTAGAAATAACAGCAACAGTTAACGGCCAGCAAAGCAAAAGCATATTTCATCGCTGTGCAAGACAGCAACTTTTGCTCTTACACGTCAAAAAAAAAAACTGGCTTAGCGCAGTGTTTCCCAGCCTGCAGTGGTGCGGCGCCAAGGGGTGGAGGAAAAATGATTGTGAGAACAGAGGACCCTCATGTCATATATAAATCTTTTCACGTTTCTTTTACGTCGTTAACTTTATACTTGACGTCTTGACGTAATAGGCAAAAAAAAAAATAAGTTTTACAGTTTGAAATGAAATTTTCTTTCTAGCTTTTTAAAAAAAATAGAATTCTTTTCCCCACAATTTTTAAAAAGCATTGTCACTTTTTAGGAGAGCAGATTCTACCAAAAGCTGGGAAAACTATCTAAAAGATTACGTTTCACAAAAGAAATTGAGAAATCTAATCCGAGATTTATCATTTTAACAGGGAAAATTCACAGCTCTCCTTAGCCACTCTACTTTAATACAATTACTACATTCAAAAAAAAAATAATGTTGTAATACGACTTTTAACTTTAAAAAACTTTCCTCGTTTTGTTTCCATGGATACATTACGTTCAGGATCTTATGCGAAAATTCTCTGCTATCGACGTTCAGGATCTCATGCGAAAATCCTCTCCTATCGACGTTCAGGATCTTATGCGAAAATTCTCTGCTATCGACGTTCAGGATCTCATGCGAAAATTCTCTGCTATCGACGTTCAGGATCTTATGCGAAAATCCTCTCCTATCGACGTTCAGGATCTCATGCAAAAATTCTCTGCTATCGACCGAATGAACTTTCAGGTTATTTTTTTTTTATTATTATTATTATTTTATAATTATTTTTTTATAATATTTTTTTTTCGCTACAAGAAGTTAATGCATAGATAAGGGCGTGAAGAATGGAACGAAATAAACTTTGCTACATATGATAAAAAAACAGCTCATAGAAAAGGTTCACGCTAACTCGTCTGGATGGTTTAAACAATAATATGCGTATGATGACACGTCCATCTGGTCACGAAACAATCTGCCGACACACTGCATGCAGCACGCCTCACAGAGAACAACACAACCGCTCTGTGCATGTGTGCTGTGGCCTGATGCTTAGCACCATATATCAGAGGCAAGAATGTCGACGTAAGGAGCCGGATGCCGATTCGTGGCAGATGGCGATCGCCGATCAGTTAGTCAAACCAAGAGCACGCAGCTGACGGAATGGAGTAGTGGATTTGAAGAGTTGGGTATCAGTGGAGTCTGAAATTTTTTGGTCACATTAAGCATAGGCGACATAGTCATGGTAATAGACAGAGCAAACAAACACACACACACACAAACTCACACCTGACGCCTATTATTATTAATTTTTTTGGCCAACGCTAGTTATTTGAATAAGATTGTGAAAAAACTCGACATTGCAGTCCACTATGCCTCACTAAACACAATTAACCACACGGATTCTCTAAAGTTACAAACCGACGGGAAATGTCCACAGTGTCCATATATTGTACGAGCCAGGTACGAGCCAGGTCCCAGAAGCTTGGCCCACTATTGCTATAAGACGACCTGCACCAAAGTATGGACATCGGTGCACAGGTAAAGCAACAGAGAACGAGACAAGAGTCGGCCAGAAACCACGACCAGAAGCCACGCACACGCATCCCCCCGTGGTATTTCCTCAGAAGACGTGACGACATAGAATAATCAATAACGAGGGGAAATAACTCCACGGCAAACATGAAAGTAGTAAAAAGTTCGATAACCCACCGACCACCGTGAGCCTCAAACACGCGGAGAAAGAAAAAAACAAAAATCCGCCAAATGAAATTCACATTGAAATTTTTCCGATTCTGATCAATTTAACGATTGCAGGCACCTGGATGGAACGTCGCACGTTTGGCGTGGAAGTACGGGAGGTTTTACCTGGCCAGCCTCGCATGTTTGGGAGCCGTCAGCACGCGCCTCAGGTTTCATTCACTAATTCAACTTGCCACAATAGTTTAGGGGGCGGGGTGTCCGGGGGGGGGGGGGGGAGAGGCTGGGTGTTGGGCAGGGTTACACTTATAAAAACATCGACCAAATATGCAGTTTAAATTAAAGTGCTATAAAAGCAGACATCATTAATGCTCCCCAGGTCCGAACAAACCCTTCTTGTGGACACGACTCACCAATTACTCGCTGAGCTTTTCGATATAACACACTGAATGATGACGCTGACAAAAATACAATATTCCTTCGGAGATATTTTTCCTTTGAATACTTCAGCCACAGTGTAACATGCATTTTTAAATGTATGACTACAGTAAAAAAAAAAAAAAAAAAAAAAAAAAAAAAAAAAAAAAAAAGGCTCCCTCTAACATCCACTGTTAGCCATATTTTGTCATGGGTCAATTCATTAAAATTTTATTTAAAAAAAACAACTAAAAAACCAAAAATAATAAATAATGAAAAAAGAACCGTCGATCGTGGAAGATGGTAAAAGTTTTTTTTTTTAAGTTTAAATTTAACACAGAGATGGTAGCTCATTAGCACCCATTGAACGGCTAACATCAAAACGCCCGAGCCGCCCGCGAGTGTCAGATGCTGAGATGATCGCAGGCCGAGCAAAAAATAGAAATTTTTAAAAATTATTTTTTTATTATTATTTTGGTGTGTCCTGTCTACTTCCTGGTTGAGAGATAAGAAATGTTCGACGCCGCATGGAAAGGAATATAATATGGTTGGGAGATGGCAAGAGACATGTTATTTACGTCCAGCTGGGAAGATCCAGAGAGATGATGAGATAAGTTATCTTCATAAGAGGAGTGGGGTGGCTGAGGCGGGGGTGGAGACCAGGGCACAGATAAATAGGGAGTTATCGAAATGAACGGCACCCAACAGGAGTTATAGGTTAGTGGTGTTGATTTTTGTATTTTGTTGCAAAACGAACATACAGTTGAAATGGTTAGACACAGAAATACACACCACTAAGGAAATGGCATTTAAAGATAATTATAAAAAAAGGGGGGGGGGGATAACTGATAAACAAAGAGATAAGAGCAATAAAGCGATGCCAATCGATGATGAGACACACAGCAATAAAGCGATGCCAATAGATGATGAGACACACAGCAATAAAGCGATGCCAATAGATGATGAGACACACAGCAATAAAGCGATGCCAATAGATGATGAGACACACAGCAATAAAGCGATGCCAATAGATGATGAGATACACAGCAATAAAGCGATGCCAATAGATGATGAGATACACAGCAATATTGCGATGCCAATAGATGATGAGACACACAGCAATAAAGCGATGCCAATAGATCTAGAGACACAGCAATAAAGTGATGCAAACAGATGATGATGACTGATTACTTGTATAGCGCTTATGTCCATGCTATTTTAGCATGCTCACGCATTCCGATGTCCTAAAATCCATTTAAAAGAAAAGTCTTTAAAAGGTTCTTAAATGACTTTTTAAAATTTTCTATGTACCTCAAAGATTGAGACAAACTGTTCCACAATTTAGGCGCAATAACTTCAAAAGAGCGCACCTCATAGGACTTCTTATGTGCCCATCCACACTGGGAACTCTCAGTAAGGACTGTGTTGAAGAGCCCAGGTTCTGTATGGATACATTTTTAGAAATCAATTTTTGAAGATATACAGGTGCATAGCCTTCTATACTGCTACACGCCAGGGACAGAAATTTGTGGTCAATGCGCTCACTTACAGGGAGCAAATGGAGATCTCTAAGAACTGGGGTGATGTGGTCAGATTTCCTTATACGCGGTACAGTGCGTGCTGTAGTATTTTGTAAATTCTGGAGTCTCTGAATATGGTTTTGAGGTAAATCCCACAAGTAACTGTTATAGTAATATAATATTGATTGGATTAGAGTTACTGCTACGGCATTGGCTGTTCTCCTAAAAGATGTAGAGACAGACAGCAATAAAGCGATGCCAACAGATGTAGATACAAAGAGATGGGGATATTAAGCTACACGGAGAGATGGTATGAGTGTTGTTAACCCGATACATTAAAAAATCAACAATTCCAATGCAGATCCTATAACATGGAGAGTGAATTGGGAAATACGTTTTTAAAGTGTGTGGTTGGTGGTGGGGGTGGAAGTGAACTTAGACTTGAGGATAATGGAAATACAATTTAAACTGATCAAGTGAGGCCATCCAGGTACTTCACAGTCCATTTAGTGATCGTTGCTATTTTACTGGGAGAACATGAACATGCGTTAACATTGCATTTTAAGAAACTTTACTTTTGTAGTTTTTTTCTAGTATTTTTTTTTTTGTGAGACCACGCACCAACGCCCGACCCAAAATAATATAATAATATGAATCTATATATTTATATTTGTAGACTATTGTAAAGATAAGTAAAAGTATAGATGTTTGTTCGGTCGATAGAGATAGATGCAAGAGAGAGAGAGAGAGAGCTAGAGAAAATTAATGAGGGACAGATGGCTAGAGAGAAATGGCTAGAGATAGATGGAGGGGTTAAAGAAATGGATATTCGCAGAAGTAAAAAAAATGAAAAGATATTAACGTCCACACATCGCCATTAGCTCCCAACGTTATCTCTTTGTTACGAGGACTATTGATCTAGACAAAATTTTATTAGCATTCTTTTGTAAACACAACACAGTTGTTAGGATTCGGGGGTAGGGGAGATAAAAGTGACAGAGGAAGAGGGGGGAATAATTAGCGTTGAAGGCAGATAACAAGTAGGAAAGATAAACTTGGTCCATATCATAAATACAGATCAAAAGAGAGGACGGGAGATGACGAGAAAAATACGGAACAGGGAAAGTGAGGAAAAGCGAAGTAGAGTGAGAGGGGGGTACAGCGAAGTAGAGTGAGTGGGGAACAGCGAAGTAGAGTGAGAGGAAGGAACAGCGAAGTAGAGTGAGAGTGAGGAACAGCGATGTAGAGTGAGAGTGGGGGACAGCGAAGTAGAGTGAGAGTGGGGAACAGCGGAGGACAATGAGAACGAGGGAAACAGGAGACGTGTCTATAGCCATTCAGGGGTGTTCACCGTCTCATGGCCACTAGACCCACTATTGTTGGGCCAACGAACTTCCGGTCGGTCAGAGGCCCGCTGCTAGACGTATGTAGTGTATCTCCAGTCTCTTGACCCCGACAAGTACCCATTGCCGTCTGCTTGTCATACGCTGCTCATCTAGGAGACCATTTCCTTTGAACGTGCTCCACGGAATCGCTCTCCCCTGAGGTCAAAGCATTACGGGTGGGTTCATAAAGGTCATTGCGTTCCAAACCTGTATTAAACATGGCTGCTCCATTCGAGGACTCCTGGAGCCCGAGTACGTGTGTACGAACACAACTTTCCAGTATTTTTTTTGTATTTTTCGGACATCCTAAAATTCTGACGGACTTTTAGGGACAAGTTATTTTAGGTAAAATTCGGCGAACGGTCGGCCACTGAATCCGGGTCAAAGGAGACCTCCGAAAGATGATACCGCATAAAAATATACTTGGACATGATTTCACTATTAAATTGATTAAACCCATTTGTTTTTTTAAAAATAAAAAATAATAATTTTTAAAAAACGGAAGAAAATGCAGCAGCGTCTCTGTTTCATAAATTTCAGAATTCTCCGCAGGACAAATGGTGAAGATGTTGGCATTACTTCGTTCGGAACAGATGCGCTAAACTTACGTGGCCGGGTATGACTTCCTTAATTTGGTTTACATCGATTTACTTCAGCAATGCTTGCAACATCGGAGAGCGTAAAAAGTGCAAGTGCTAAATCAATTTCTTAATAAAAAATAATGCGGTAACATATGGATAGATTTTACTTCACAATCACAGTCCTATTTTAATCCGCGCAGTTAAATAATCATACCTTTCAATTATATTCTCTTTGTCTTTTTCTTCTTTGTTGGGTTTTTTTTTTTTTGGGTGGGGGGGTGGGGTAAATAAAGGAATGTATAACATTGTTTACCTAAACCTTCTTCTTTCCCACCCCATGATATGGAAAAATAAGAGTCACTAAAACATCGCTCAAGTTGCTGGACCTAAAGCCCGTGGTTGTACTCAGAAAATTGCTCTCCTCCCTACGAGGTCCTAGCGACTTTCAAGTACTTGATTAGAACATATCAGCTGAACATCATACAGAACAGTGATAACTTTCATGTTGTGTTTGGCATACATTCTGAACATCATGCAGAACACTGATAACCTTCATGTTGTGCTGGGCATACATTCTGAACATCTCGTAACAGTATATTAACCGTTTTTTAGACGATTCTGCGATTGTCGTTTATAGGAAGTGTCGCTGAGAAATGTGACATGCCACATTAGATAGAAAACAACAACACAGTTCATCAAAAAGGTCTTTAAAAGACGACATTGTTAGAGTTTTAAAAATCGCTACATTATTTCCTTGCACGCAATAGGACAATGTAATGATTGTCACAAATTAAATTTTTCACCCGCACCCCCCCCCCACCCAAACTTTTTTCCCCACTCAGTAGCACATAAAGCGCACTGAGCTAGAGATTCCTCAAAATGGACGGCTCCCAGAGTTGGGAACATAAACTATCCACTGACAATGGTTATTGAAGGATAGCAATCTTCAGGGCATACAATCCAAACTCTGGAAGGTGTCGAGGTGGATATCATAAAAGACCCAAGCCGGTGAGAAGGGGGGAGGGTGGAATCAGCAAACTAAGGGAACTAGCCAGGGGTACAAACCAAGGGGACTGTATGCTTGTAATCGATGGCTGCGGGTCGATAGTGAGTGATAGATTTAAAGTAACTGTGATGACTTAGAGAGATATAAAAAGAAAGAGAGAGAGTGGGAGGGAGGGAGAAGGAGTAAAGAGGGAGGGAGGGAGAGGGGGACAGAGAGAGGGAGTGAGAGAGATAAAGAGAGAGAGAGGGGGAGGGAGAGGGGGACAGGGAGAGGGGGACAGAGAGAGGGAGTGAGAAAGATAAAGAGAGATAAAGAGAAAGAGAGAGAAATGTGGTGATGGGTTAGGGCAGTGGTCAGCAAACTCATTAGTCAAAAAAGCCAAAAAATCAGCAGCAGGACAATGTAAAAAAAATTTGAGAGCCAAATTTCTTTTTAAGAACCAGTCAAGAACCATGTTTTTTCGGAGTCAAAACCAATCTGTGGCCGAATGGCCGAGCCGCCCTCAGGTCATTAAAGAGCCGCATGTGGCTCGCGAGCCGCGATTTGCCGACCACTGTGTTGGGGTATAGCGAATCACATAAAGTTACTATCACTAAGTGAAACAACAAGTGGTCAAACATACTTCATCATGAGGGCCACACAGGCCAACAATTGTAGGAGCATGTGTAGGTCACGAGAAGAGAAACTGGCCACACAGGCCAACAATTGTCGGAGCATGTGTAGGTCACGAGAAGAGAAACGGTTAACATAGGCCAACAATTGTAGGAGCATGTGTAGGTCACGAGAAGAGAAACGGGTCACACAGGCCAACAATTGTCGGAGCATGTGTAGGTCACGAGAAGAGAAACGGTTAACATAGGCCAACAATTGTAGGAGCATGTGTAGGTCACGAGAAGAGAAACGGGCCACACAGGCCAACAATTGTCGGAGCATGTGTAGGTCACGAGAAGAGAAACGGTTAACATAGGCCAACAATTGTAGGAGCATGTGTAGGTCACGAGAAGAGAAACGGGCCACACAGGCCAACAATTGTCGGAGCATGTGTAGGTCACGAGAAGAGAAACGGGCCACACAGGCCAACAATTGTCGGAGCATGTGTAGGTCACGAGAAGAGAAACGGTTAACATAGGCCAACAATTGTAAGAGCCTGTGTAGGTCACGAGAAGAGAAACGCAATGATTGTTGGCTATGTGCAATGATTGAAACTAAGAAACAAGCTAATTTGGTGTAAACGAAACAATAAGATAATCATCATGCCTGTTTTCAAAAGTGACTTCTTGTAGTTTCTTGGTAGCATTCACTTGGCTCGTGTGAACGTTCGCTGTCCTTGCAGTTGGACAGAACAATTAGTCAACTGGCCGTCTATAAAACTGGCAGGTTCACTTCAGGTGTCCTCCACGTCACGTTAACAAGATCTTTTATACTCTCTCAGGGACCCGCAGACCTACTTTACGTGTCGTAGATATGCTAATATATGACTATGACATTAGCAGGTCTTTGGTAGTAAGCGAGTTCCTAAACGTCATTCAAGTTCTCCTCTGTTGGGCGAGTCCAAGGGAACGTGGACTCGCCCGTGAAGGGAGGTGGTAGGATCATCCTCATTAACACTGAATGCAGAAGCATCCAATAGGACCATATAATGTTGGGATGCGAAGCTGTTACACGGGCAGTAAAAACAGGTGTCTATATAGTTTAATGGTTCCTCCTCACGAAAATAAATGTTTCTTTTTTTTTTTATAAACGCAATGTTTAGGATAATAAATAGAAGTTTGTTGGTGTTTTTTTTTTTTTTTTTGTGTGACGTTAGACCAGGGGATCTTAACCATTCAGCAGCGCCGAGACCCTCTCGATTTCAAATTATTTCACCCGGATCCCACTCCACCCCCAACCCCACCTATTTCCCCGATAAAAAGTATTGCAATAAATAAAACAAATAGGTAAAAATTCAGATATGGTAGTTTCCCCGTTTTTTTTAGGAACTCGCTAGAAAGAAGACATGCACCAGATTAACAGACGACATGCACCAGATTAACAGACGACATGCACCAGATTAACAGAAGACATGCATCAGATTAACAGACGACATGCACCAGATTAACAGAAGACATGCACCAGATTAACAGAAGACATGCACAAGATTAACAGAAGACATGCACCAGATTAACAGAAGACATGCACCAGATTAACAGAAGACATGCACCAGATTAACAGAAGACATGCACAAGATTAACAGAAGACATGCACCAGATTAACAGAAGACATGCATCAGATTAACAGAAGACATGCATCAGATTAACGAGGCACAACCAAACGATCCTTAAAAATGTGCAAATAAAAATTCAAATAAATCTGATTTGCCGGGTCTCCTCACCACCAGGCACCGCCTCGTACACTCATGGTTAAGACTCCCTGTGTTGGAGTCTGGTGGCGCAACTTGTATGACTGGAGTCGGGCAGAGTGGACAAGCAGACGTAAAAACCAACACACAAGAACCAACGTTGTTGTTACCATCGGTCGGTGTTTTCTTGAAATGCAGTAGTCCCGCCATCTTTGTTTTCACTTATAATTTTACGGAAGTTCCCACCCACACGTAGTGAGAGTGCATTGCCCTATGTCGTAGTGAGAGTGCATTGCCCTATGTCGTAGTGAGAGTGCATTGCCCTATGTCGTAGTGAGAGTGCATTGCCCTATGTCGTAGTGAGAGTGAATTGCCCTATGGCGTAGTGAGAGTGCACTGCCCTATGTCGCAGTGACAGTGCACTGCCCTATGTCGTAGTGAGAGTGCATTGTCCTATGTCGTAGTGAGAGTGCATTGCCCTATGTCGTAGTGAGAGTGCACTGCCCTATGTCGCAGTGAGAGTGCACTGCCCTATGTCGCAGTGAGAGTGCACTGCCCTATGTCGTAGTGAGAGTGCATTGCCCTATGTCGCAGTGAGAGTGCACTGCCCTATGTCGTAGTGAGAGTGCATTGCCCTATGTCGTAGTGAGAGTGCATTGCTCTATGTCGTAGTGAGAGTGCATTGCCTTCGTCAAACGTTTGTGTTGAGAAATATCCCACTGAGAGGTGCAGGCAGTTTCCAGATCCCGGAATAGTGGTGACGTTGTACCAAAAATAGCGTCGACAGGGAAGATACTGTCGTTCATTGTGTAACAAAGACTTAAGAAACAACAGTCGCGGTATAACGAGAATAGCAATACCTTCCTGTACCAGAAAAACAATCAACCTATTTACCAGAGTCCAGACGTCACGCAAGAAGATCGCTGCGTGGCAGACTTTTTTTTTTCCACTCAGAAAAATTAATATAAAACATGTGGAGTTGGGGGCGGTTTTGAAGAGGAAGCAGGACAAACCACAAGCAAAATGTATATAAGAGAAAAGATGACCGGCCGCTAGCTCGTCACACGTCTAGACACTAAATATAGCGTGACGAGAATGAGAGATCTTACCCTAAATATAGCCGCACCACATCCGTTTTTAGCCGCACTTGATTAGTGGAGACTTGAGCCGGGTGTTAGTACAGCACAGTCCCCCCACCCTCTCCACCCCCACTCTTTAAACATATAGTAAAACCCCCGAGTAACCAGGAATAGTCAGTCTACTAGTCATTATTGAGCAACGCTCAGTAATTACAAGAAATATTACCTTTTTTTTCCTTGCGTGTTCCTCTAACCACTACACTTTTGTTAAAAAGTACAAAGTGTACAACTTTACCACACTAACTTGCAGAAACTCGACGCAAAAGTACGGTAAAACTAGGTACATTGAACATCCACAAATAACGTAACTTACTGCACAATTCGGTGAATTACCGTAAACCAATAGAAATACAATTACGGTAGGCTACCGTACAAGTTTTCACGGTAGTGTACAGTGAAATCACGGCAGTTTATAGGCAGTCTTTTAAAATAAAATTTTGAGTCCTGAGTTACTCGAGACATCTTGTCTCGCAAGCACATACCATATACGCCCTTTCCCCGGCAGCTGTCCAGCCACGACAGTGTCCTAATCTATATTAAAGTATCAATTCACCGTAAGCTTTACCGAGAATCCAACGGCATCTTAATTGGATTTCTGGGAAATCGATGGCGGCTAATTCGATCCGGTCCGGTCGAAACCCACCGTTGAGCTGAGAGCCGGCGTCCACAACAGGGTGGCCTTGGTTGAGCCCCGAAAGTCGAGAAAATGACCTAAGTGTTTTACGATTAACCGAAGGGATTCGACTACGAAAGGTTATCTCAATGAACCGTTGCAACCCTCTCCAAGGGATTCTCTGTCCGCGATGCTATCACCAGACTTACAAAGGTAACCCACCATACAATGTTTAATTTTTTTATAACTGAGTACGGAATAAAAAACGTTCGGTGGTCGAAGGTCCCACATGACTTAAAATTGGGAACACATTTTTATTTGATTTACCAATCGTTCGATGATGGCTGAACAATATCAAAGTGGCAAAAAAATCCCATTTAGCATCTCCTTTTTGTCTGCAAGTTTGCAAGAGCACAAAGACTATAGAGATTTTTTTTATTTGACCCTTTGCCTTAAAAAACCACAAGAGCAAGTGTAAATTGGTTTTCTCCTGTCTGCTTTCGTTACATGATTTCTTTATTAGTAAACAATCAGCGCTCATTGAAATGTACCGAGGAGCACCCTTTAAAATTAGCTCCGTAAGTTAAGTCTATAGCACTGAAAACGTCTTGCACACGATAGATTTAGTATAATCAAGACGCAATAGTTGTTGCAGATCACGAACCAGCAAACAACGGTTAGGGCGCAAAAAAACAACCAAAAACATGCTTAGCAAATGTTTCAAAACGTTTTTTTAAAAAGCTGGGTGGTGGAGGGTACAGGCGGCGGCAACCGAATATTATTTGCGGTGGGACGAAATTCATTCCTTGTAAAAGAAGGTGGGTGAGATTATTAATGAAATCTAAAAGCATTTTTTCAATAACCGGCAAATTTTAAATTCAATACTCTAGACAACAACACGTAGGCCTCTTTTTTTCTGTGCTATTATGCTCCTGTGGTGCATGAAAGGGTTTTGAAAACACTGGCAAAGGACAAGAGGATTCTAAGATTTTAAAAACTATATTTGAAGTGGATCATTTATGAAAAGAAGCGGGGCGGGGGGGGGGGGGGGGTGTTCCAAATCAGACCCAAAAGAGCCGCAAAAGTTGAGCAAAATGTGCTTAAATTGCAACAGAAAAGTCAATTTTAAAACACACGTTACAACTTTTTTTTTTTTTAATTTATTAATTTAAGTTTTAAAGGAAGGGTTATGAGAATCCACCTGAAGCTCAAGCTTAAACTTGCCTAGCAAAATCTAATTTGATAATTTCAGTTGTCAACCTTTGTCATCGATAAAACATCTTTCTCTGTAAAATCATGGCCAACCTTTGTCATCGTTAGAAAATCTTTCTTCGAGAAATCATGGGCCATCCATGTCATCATTAGAACATCTATCTCTGTAAAATCATGGCCATCCCTAGTCATCGTCAGGACAACCTTCTCCATGAAATCATGGCCCATGTCATTGCCAGAACAACCTTCCATGTGAAATCATGGCCAACCATTGTCATTGTCAGGACATACTTCTCCGTGAAATCATGGCCAACCCTTGTCATCACCATAACAATCTTTCATGTGAAATCACGGCCAACCCTTGTCATCGTTAGAACATCTTTCTCTGTAAAATCATAGCCAACCCTTGACATCGTTACATTATCCTTCTCCGTGAAATCATGGCCAGTCCTTGTAATCACCAGAACAAACTTCTCTTGAAATTATGGCCAACCCTTGTGATCGTTTCTCATCTGAACCTTCAATGTACTCACCTTATCCATAACCATCTTAATTATTTTACGTCTGCCATTTTCAGACAGCTTACATCGTCACAAAAGCGCACTTCAGTCTGCGGGCGCTGCAAAGCAGTGGGGCGCTATAATTAGCACGGGCTATTTTAAGCCCGAACTATAATCGAAGGGGAAGCAATGCACGCAGAGACCGAAATGCCAACAATGTTAATTGTGTGTTGATAGAATGGGGAGAGTGTTCGATCTGTTTCGTTGGAGAGTGCTTGGGGGGGGGGCGTGTCATATTTTGTGGATCTCAATACAGAGACGTGAAAGTATCTCACTCAAATGACTTCCCATATATCGAAATCAAAGTGATATTCCGATATGTCAACTTTAGTATTTACATCCATAAAGTCAACTTTGGTATTTACGTCCATAAAGTCAACTTTGGTATTTACGTCCATAAAGTCAACTTTGGTATTTAAGTCCATAAAGTCAACTTTGGTATTTAAGTCCATAAAGTCAACTTTGGTATTTAAGTCCATAAAGTCAACTTTGGTATTTAAGTCCATAAAGTCAACTTTGGTATTTAAGTCCATAAAGTCAACTTTGGTATTTAAGTCCATAAAGTCAACTTTGGTATTTAAGTCCATAAAGTCAACTTTGGTATTTAAGTCCATAACGTCAACTTACTTATAACCATAACTTACACATAAAGCCTACTTTAGTATTTCTGTTCAAAAACGCCAACTTTATTGTTTACGTCCATAACGCCAAGTTTACGACTTACGCCCATGTAAATTCCAGGAAATCGAATGATGTAAGTATTGAAAGCCGGGTCTTAGTATTCAACTTATTGTGGTCTGAAATCCTCCCAAGATATCGATAGCATTGAGCTTTGCAAGGTCTCCAACTAACACACAAAAACAAATTGTTTTTTCTTAAACTAACACAAGTCTCTCAAATTTAGTCCTATTAATCAAACGACCCATATTTGGCACCAAACATTCTGAGAAATACACAGGACAGAAGCCACATGGCCCGACAACAGCTGCTGCTAAAAAAATGCGTAATGAAACCAGCAGCGATTGCTGGCAAGTTACTTCCAAGCAGAGGCGGGTCAGAAGGCTGGCATCTGCCTCCCCATTCCAGGGAAACATTTAGGTAATAAGATAATTGAAAGCCCTTTTAGTGTTGCCGTATTTTCTATTTTTATCATAATTTAAAAAGTAGTCTCTAAGGCCGAACGGCATAAATACAACATACATAAAGTTTATATAAATTCTTTTCTTAGTTATTTGTGGGGGTCTGAGGGTATTCATCTTTAAAATTACATCACCGAAAATTGATTTTTTAACATTGTATTTACCTATACTTTAAAGTATGGTAACTAGAATCAAAATAATTTTAACCATCTGGTTTGATTTTTTTTTAATAGTTGTCAAATATATTAAGGGAAACGATGATAATGGTAACAATTTTCAGAATCTCTCCATGTTTTCACCTCAGCCATCCGCCGATGGAATATTACGCCAGGTGAGAGCAACGCGCGCAAACAATGTTTACTTAACAATAGGTGCGCTCGTCCGGCAGCTTGTAGTGACGGATCATAACACGGGCGCATACGGAGGGCAGGAATCAGGAACAGTAAACCGAAGGACTACTTCTATATACGCAATAGAGAGGGGAGTAATTGCGAGTCTCTAATCAGCCACGTCTGTTACGGTGGCATTAATACAATCGTCCACTTACTCCTGCATACGCCACGGAATGAAACCCTATGCCAAGCACGATGCTTTACCGCCTCATTTAACGAATTAACTCCGCTAAACCATTAGATAGCTTCCCCTATCCTTCTCTCTCTCTCTCTCTCTCTCTCTCTCTCTCTCTCTCTCTCTCTCTCTCTCTCTCTCTCTCTCTCTCTCTCTGTTGGCCTAATTTAGAAGTTATGGATAGAATGTTTTCCGGCCAATCGATTTAGAACCTCTCATCCACAGTCACTTTAGAAACCATATCAACGACATCGTTCAATCAAATAACAAAGAAATGAAATTAAGAATAAGCGCAAAACTCCCGCCCGAAAGCGCATTCAAACGATACGAAATGCTGTAGAATCCGACCGTTTGTGGATAAATATTTCCAGCCATTCTCCGATGATAACCGATTGGGGGGTAGGGGGTAAGGGGGGGGTAGGGGGTAAGGGGGGGTAGGGGTTAAAAAGGGGGTGGTGGTTTATGCACATAGAAGAAAGAATCGTTCACTTGTGCATGGTATATAAACGTGACAGCCGCACTCAGAGATTAAACTTGGGCAGTTGCCTTAGTGAGCATATCAACGGCAAGTCAAAGAAATGGCGTCAACCATCTTCGCCAGACGTTAGGCGACCTTCACTCGACCTGAACAAAATAACAGGTAACAAATACAGTACCCGCTCCAGGGAGGCGAGCCTAACACCCCACGTTGTTTATTGGGCGTGGTGGCTCGTTAGTCATTGACGCGCCCTTAACCGGCAACCGACGGTGCGTCGATCTAAATTTCTAACCATGCGACCTTGAACTTAACTGAGGAATGATACTACGCGAGAGCATTTGACCCCGGCTCGGAAGGGTCAGCGAAGCTATAGTTTATAATGAATAGGCTTCATATCAAATAGCCTTATATTTGTTAACCATAAAACAAATCCCGTATTACACATGCAGCGCTATGCAGACCTTCCTAACCCAGTTTATCCCCCCCCCCCACTTTCTCCAGCCCTCGTAAAACCATATCTTAAGTACATAACATCTTATAACCAACTTACATAAAAAAAAATACTCCATCTTCTTCATTTGTTAACAGATTTAACTGGATAATTGTAGACCACAGTCTTTTTTTGTTCACGAAAGATACCGGCGCATTATGATGTTACAGGGTTCTGTCTCTGAAGGGCGAGCCAATCTCGTCCAGATAACAGTGCATAATAGTGCATGTCAGACCTCCTTGGCCCCGACATGTGCAGCCGTTAACGGATAAAGCAATTTGCTTGCCAACGGTGGAGTAATTAGGAACAAAAAGAATAAGGCCCATTTCATCGGACTTTTCAATGGCGGTGGTAAATTATAAAGCAAGGGTGCGCCTCGCCATTCCCACACTCTGCAGGACGGATTACAGCAGAGTATTTACTTTTTTTTTGTTGCGTTTTTTTTTTTTTTTTTTTTTTTTTTTTTTTTTTGGTAAGTTAACTTGTAATACTTCATTTACTACAAGGCACAATAACCTGGGACAGGGGTTTGCTCAAGATTTAGTAATAGATTAACAAGTTATACACATAAACAGTTTAGTCGCTGATTTTGCATTAGCCCAGACCTGTTTACTCTTACGATTTTGGCGTACAATGTACGATTTTGAGGTGTATACATTATATATACTGTGTGTTTTTTTTACTATTAAGATAATGTATTGAACGATTTTGTGATGATATTGTACGATTTTAAGATTTTGAGGGTAAACAGGTCTGTTAGCCTAATAATTATAAACCGATTACAATTTTCCATAAACGTAATCACTCCGTGCGCTTAGCACGAGAACCTCTGCAGCTTATTAACATGCTCACAGAGAATTTTTTAAAAATCGTGTTTTAACAATGATAAACTTGAGTGTCCCGGGTGACGTGGTTAATCAGTGCAAACCATCGCCAGACATGTCAGGTGACAAAGAAATTAAAGGGAATCATTTGGTCTAATCGCCAAGCGTCTCACCCGACAGAGATATTATCATCTGGCACGGTGGCAACAATTATGTTGGTCTTTGAACCCTTCTACACCAAAGATTACTTCGGCAACATTCAGCTGGTTCGATCCCATTCGTCTCCTCGACGAATACCTTCGTCTACGTATTCAGAAACGTTTAGTGCTGACTGCGCACTCACTTCACAACAGCTCAACATACAGCGATGGGGGACGTGCTGAAAATCAACTCGCTAGCATCTAACAAATCTAATGTTTTGTTTGTTTGCCCGGGGGGGGGGGTGTTGTGGCCAGCGTCACAAAAATTGTTCGAAGCCACTTTCCTAATTTAGACCCCCACCCCCCACCCCAAACGCACAGTAGCGGATGCAGAAGGTGAGCAACTGGTTGCCAGCATCTAAAAAGTAACAAGTGACTATTTTTTTGAATTTTTTTTTAATCGAACCTAATCTGGCATTTTTTTTAAATTGGAGACCAACTACCACTACCACCCAATAGAGTGGACTAATAGTTTGATACTCTTTCTGAGGATTGAATAGGAACAAGGTAATTTCTTCCAAAACGCTCTTGGTTCTGAAATTAAATACTGTTGCCCTGTGCTAGGAGGCAGCATGTAACAAATTGTGCGCCCTTAAGCGTCACGTGGTCACAGTCGGTTGTAAACAGGATATGCATGGCTTCCGGCTGTCGTGCTATCGATTTTTGTGTGGATGTTGTGGCCTTAAACGAAGGTCATCAGTTATTAGCAGCTGCAAGTGGTAGTTGGAGTGCAAAAATTAAAATGTTGCTCATGACTGATTCGCCATGACTTTGTGCAGTTTCACCATCATGGTGCAGAGTAGAGAATACGTATGGAAACCTTTATTAAGATTCTCTACTCTCTCACCCCCCCCCCACCCACATCTACCTCCCTCCCTTTCTCCCTAAAGTATATCAAAATATGGCTGATGACTCAGCACTAGTTACGGTTCAAAGCCTAACAGCAGTCGATGTAACAAATTAAACTTAATTTTGTTTTGTACTTATCCTTGGTCAGGAAATACAGCAATTGTTGTGATAACTAATTTAGTTCGCATATTTCTGTTCAATTGTTTCTTCATCTTGCCATTCGATGGAAGATAAATTTCAAATGTATGGGTCCTTTCAGTTCTCCATTCCCCTGAGTTTCTTATATAAAAGCGATCGTCACTGTAAAACACCTTTCCGGTGCATGCGTTCACAATTTTGAACTGAAACTGGCTAGACTAGACCTCAGCTTTAGATAAAAACGTAATTGTGTGACTTCTATTTCGAGTTGCCAAATTGTTGTGAACTTAAATCTATACTCTATCACTAGCACTCCGAATAGATGGCCAGTTATGTCTCCTGGCTGAAAAAAATAAGGCTTTCATTTCTTTTACATTAATTACGTCGTCCCCCAACTCCCTGCCCCCCGCCCCCAACGGTAAACCCATGTTTGCAATGTGGACGGACCAAGTGAACTATGTTTGTACGCCGAATTAAGGTCAGGGAAACACTGGACACTGGCTGGTCACTGCGTGTGGTTACGTGACAGTGGCTCTGCCCCGCCCACGAAGAAGCCGTTCAGAAAACGAGAATTAACGAATGGCGGCTCCAAGGACGACTTTCATTCACTTAATTGTTTCACCGTGGCTCGACACGAGTTCTTGCTGGAAGTAAGGTCGTAGGCCAGGGGCGGCTAGTTCGACTGTCAGAATTGTGTAAATTCTCCGCCCGGGTACCCGCCGACCACCGTAGCCTTATCCTTAAAATTATATTCAATATTTGTTGAAAAATTAAACAACATTACCGATTAGTTTCAAATAACACTAAATCATTTAAAGCCATTTGTCCGAGAGGTATGGCCGAGGTACGATAACTTGAAATGAGTCCAGTGTGTATGCCACTTTGGCCGGCTATTTCTCGAAGTTGCGGGAAATCCCTGGCCGAAATTCGATGTACTGGTGCAAGACAATCTTGTAGTTGTCATGAACGTTAAGAGTGCTTTAACCAAGATTCGAACAGAACGTGGTGTTCTCAAACCACGGCTATTCCAGAAGTGGATTTTACATTCTTAACACGAAACTGCTCACACTCGACTCAGTGAGCAGAGAAGTAAAATCACTATGAACCTGGCCGATCGGCTCTTGCCTTTTCGCAAAATGACCATCGGCTCTTGCCTTTTCGCAAAATGACCATCGGCTCTTGCCTTTTCGCAAAATGACCGACGAAATCAAGAAATATCAGAACTTGGCCTGTTAATTTACAGCGATATTGGCCATTTCCTGATTTGTCCGAAGAGTTCCAGAATCGGTCGATTTCGGGTTATGGCCGTAAAACATATAATTTTTTTTCTTATTGTGGGTGACGGCACGAGTAGAGTAGACGCATGATTGGTTTAAAGTCTTTCATTTATGTTCTTAATTAGATTTAATGACATGCGGCCCGCGAAGTCATTTTGGGTTGGCTACCATTACGGCAGGCGATACCTTAAATAAACGACACAACATGGAAACGCACGTGTCGGCCAAAAGACTTCTTCGGCGTAAACAAAAAAAGACGTGTTTTTATGGTGACAGTTCGCTGTACTAGGAACATAAAACTGAAAAAATTACTGAAGCAATCAACGCCAACTGTTATCGATTGTTATGACATATGTGTAGGCCTATTTTGGCCCACACCACTTGTCTCCGCTTTGTTTTGCTCTGATATTGACACCACCGAGTAAATGTGCTGTGTCACGTGTTACCCACCCCACCCTTGTTTGGGAAAAGATCGTAAAGAATGCTATCTGGTGACGCAACTTCTAGAATTTATTTTTCTAGTTAGTTCTGATATAATCCCTCTATATAGCCTGGATATTGGGGATATGATTGTGGAAAATGGTTTGGATAAGGCTGGGGTAGGGTGTGGATAAGGCTGTGGTAGGGTGTGGATAAGGCTGTGGTAGGGTGTGGATAAGGCTGTGGTAGGGTGTGGATAAGGCTGTGGTAGGGTGTGGATAAGGCTGTGGTAGGGTGTGGATAAGGCTGTGGTAGGGTGTGGATAAGGCTGTGGTAGGGTGTGGATAAGGCTGTGGTAGGGTGTGGACAAGGCTGGGGTAGGGTGTGGATAAGGCTGTGGTAGGGTGTGGATAAGGCTGGGGTAGGGTGTGGATAAGGCTGTGGTAGGGTGTGGATAAGGCTGGGTAAGGACAAGGCTGGGGTTAGGGTGGGTTAAGCCTAGAGATACGGTTTCGACAAGGTTTCGGGGGGTAGCGGTAGGACAAGGTTTTCGGAAAAGGCGTGGAGTATGGTGGCGATAAGGCTGAGTGTATAGGATGAGGATAATGGTGTAGAAAGGGCAGTTTGGTTGGGGAGGTATGGTTGGGGTTAGGTTCGTGGATATGATAATAAGGAAAGAGGTTAATATAAAGAGTACCAATATAGAAACATGATTGATATATCACAAAGTTTATAAACGCTCGTTAGAGTTGATTAAATACGTTGTTGTTATATATATATATATATATGTGTAATTAGTTCATCCAGATACATGACATAGGTATTACAGACAGAGATTGTATTTTTTAAAGGCGTTAGTATTTATCGTTATTTAACGTTTAATCATTCTAAATCTAGGCACTCTAAGTTAAGACCAGAGGGAACACATTTCCGAGTTTACACAATACCGTAACAGCATTTACCCCACGGATTAAACGTTTTGACCGACATAACCAAAACCCGTTCCGCCGCCTTACAACCCCCCCCCCCCCCCAAAAAAAATAACAACACTTTCTCGTCATCGTTTCATTCTTTTAGTAGACAATTCACTTTTTTTTTTGCGGAAACAAAACCAAAAAAAGTTGCTAAATTTAGAACAAATGACATTGCAATTCAGTTACAGGTGTTATATTTTAAAACTCTCAGGCTGCAGTGATGTATTTGGTATAAATAGACCAAAGAATTTCAGGTAAAAAATTTCCTAACGTTTCCCTAAACGGATGTCACTTGTTCTCTGGTACAACACTGAACAACATTAAAAAAAAAATATGAACTAATTATTCATCAAAAAGTAAGAGTTCAGTATGAAAATGCTTTTTAATGCAGAGTTGAGTGTTTAAAGTTTCACTATGAAACGATTCCGGAATATGATGCCGCAAAGTTTCTTTAAGCTGGTTGGTGAAAACAGATTACACGCTGGTTCATTGTTAGGCGAAAGAAATTAGTCAGCCTAACTTTAATTTGCATTTACTTTAAAAAAAAAAAAAAAAAAATCTCATAGGACTGAATCTGAATTCGAGGGAAAAACGTGTAACCATTGAAGTACTTTGGTGACTAACTCGGATGACCTAAAAAAATGAGAGATAATAGTTTTCAGAAAGAAGTTATAAGCAGTTCTGATTAGAGGCAGCGTTGCTCAATTGATAACCTTCTAAATGCCGAGTTTCAAACCTTTGAATGAATAATTGAAGAGGCCGACTCTGATGAGTTATACATAACAGACTGGGGCAGCACGACTATCCAAAGTTGACGTTTTAATGTATAGTATGCCCTGTGGTTACTGCATAGGACCTTATTTCATGGCCGACTATTTAAGTAAGAGATAGATTATTAATCGCGCCCATCAAGGTCATCTAGCTGGACGCATACAATTTCATAAGGGTCCGACAATAAAAAGCACCACCACGATATAGAGCCATTATTGAGTAGAGTCTTGCGATTTCTCTCTGTCATTTAACCAGTTCGTTTGATTTATTTGAGCTTACGGCGTAGTGTCGTGACATGTGCAAGCTTTCGACTTAATTCTACGCATTGAGCCAGATTCTATCTATAGGAGTGTGTGAAGTGAAGTATCACGTCGATCTCTGGCAATAAACAATCGTCGAGGAAGAGCACTTCCAGCTGCTATATCATTAATTCGACACAAGTCCGGCTGCTATATCAACTATTCGACACAAGTCCGGCTGCTATATCAACTATGCGACACAAGTCCGGCTGCTATATCAACTATGCGACACAAGTCCGGCTGCTATATCAACTATTCGACACAAGTCCGGCTGCTATATCAACTATTCGACACAAGTCCGGCTGCTATATCAACTATTCGACACAAGTCCGGCTGCTATATCAACTATGCGACACAAGTCCGACTGCTATATCAACTATTCGACACAAGTCCGGCTGCTATATCAACTATTTGACACAAGTCCGGCCGCTACATCAAATATTTGACACAGGTTCGAATGGTGAAATGTGGCACACGTTTAGGTTTAGACCAGTGTGGTTCTCAAATAGGCCGGTACCGCCCCTCAGGAAACGGTGGGATGTCCCGGGGGTGGGGACAAGCTAAAGGGGCGGGAGTGGGGCATATCACTTATATCAAAACATTTGTTTATATAATAAAGTTAAATTAAATGATTGGATCATTATCGGCCTTGAAAAAAAAAAATGAGTCAAACAGTACAGGTCACTGTCAACAAGAAATCTCTACTTAGTAAGGCGAAGTCGATATGCTGTACACAATGTAGGGAAAGCACTTTAATGAGGAGCAGCCGACTTATTTTCTAAACATTCCCTTGATGCAAAAATAAGAACTAAAATCAGAACGCTTATTCGCGCCCAAAGAATGTATCACCACCATGAATACTTTTAAACAAGAATGTATTGTTTTAAATTTATTAGACTGCAGAGTGTTGCCAGATATGGTTACAATCGAGCAGACAGGTTGACTCTAATAAGCATTATGTCATTTTATGCCTTCGCTTCTATATACATTTATTAGTATTGATTCAGAAATGAAATAAAAGTCACTTTGAGAAAGGAGAGTGGTGCGATGTGGCAGAGTGGTGATACTGTTGGAGAGTGATGCGACCGTGGGAGAGTGGCGCGACTGTGGCAGAGTGGTGAGACTGTTGGAGAGTGGTGCGACTGTAGGAGAGTGGTGCGACTGTGGGAGAGTGGCACGACTCTGGTGGAGTGGAAGAGTGGTGCGACCGTGGGAGAGTGGTGCGACTGTGGAAAAGTGATGCGACTGTGGGAGAGTGGTGTGACTGTTGTAGAGTGGAAGAGTGGTGCGACTGTGGTAGAGTGGCACAACTGTGAGAGAGTGGCGCTACTGTGGGAGAGTGGCGCGACGGTGGGAAAGTGGCGTGACTGTGAGAGAGTGGCACGACTGTGGTGGAGTGGGAGAGTGGCACGACTGTGGTGGAGTGGAAGAGTGGTGCGACTGTGGGAGAGTGGTGCGACTGTGGGAGAGTGTCGCGACTGTGGGAGAGTGTCGCGACTGTCATGGGAGAGTGGCACGACTGTGGTGAAGTGGGAGAGTGGTTCGACTGTGGGAGAGTGATGCAACTGTTGTGGAGTGGTGCGACTGTAGGAGAGTGGTGCGACTGTGGGAGAGTGGTGCGACTGTGGGAGAGTGTCGCGACTGTGGTAGAGTGTCGCGACTGTGGGAGAGTGGTGCGACTGTAGGAGAGTGGTGCGACTGTGGTAGAGTGGTGCGACTGTGGGAGAGTGGCGCGACTGTGGTAGAGTGGTGCGACTGTGGTAGAGTGGTGCGACTGTGGGAGAGTGGCGCGACTGTGGGAGAGTGTGCGACTGTGGGAGAGTGGTGCGACTGTGGGAGAGTGGTGCGACTGTGGGAGAGTGGCGCGACTGTGGTAGAGTGGTGCGACTGTCATGGTAGAGTGGTGCGACTGTGGGAGAGTGGCGCGACTGTGGGAGAGTGGTGCGACTGTGGGAGAGTGGTGCGACTGTGGGAGAGTGGTGCGACTGTGGGAGAGTGTCGCGACTGTGGGAGAGTGTCGCGACTGTCATGGGAGAGTGGCACGACTGTGGTGAAGTGGGAAAGTGGTTCGACTGTGGGAGAGTGATGCAACTGTTTGTGGAGTGGTGCGACTGTAGGAGAGTGGTGCGACTGTGGGAGAGTGGTGCGACTGTGGGAGAGTGACGCGACTGTGGTAGAGTGTCGCGACTGTGGGAGAGTGGTGCGACTGTAGGAGAGTGGTGCGACTGTGGTAGAGTGGTGCGACTGTGGGAGAGTGGCGCGACTGCGGTAGAGTGGTGCGACTGTGGTAGAGTGGTGCGACTGTGGGAGAGTGGCGCGACTGTGGGAGAGTGGTGCGACTGTGGGAGAGTGGTGCGACTGTGGGAGAGTGGTGCGACTGTGGGAGAGTGGTGCGACTGTGGGAGAGTGGTGCGACTGTGGGAGAGTGGTGCGACTGTGGGAGAGTGGTGCGACTGTGGGAGAGTGGTGCGACTGTTTTACCACTTATAAATTAACGCCTTATTCTGGAGAGCATTGGCTACTTAGTTATTTCATGCAAAACAGGAGTGAACAGCTCATACATTATGTTCAAGAACATTTTTTTGTACATTTAAAAATGTGCCAACTACTGTGTGCATGGGGTGCCAGATGGTAGATTTGAATGGTGAATGTGTGCAAGAATACCGTATTACTCTGAGCAATGAAAGTCGCCCCTATTTGTGTATCCACAGTGAGTGCCATACTTCTGCTTTAAATATCGGTTTCACTCGTTGATAGAGTTCATTTTTACTTACACTTTCCTGGTGAACGAAGCGAACGCCTGAAGCAACATTTGCATGGTGGTGTCCCCCTGACCCATGTGGCTACGGCCCTTGTCGTGGACATTCATGAGCAGTGGCATGGTGGTTGTGGTTTGGTGACCAGACAAAAGTCTTCAACTTGTAATTTGTGTCATGACCTAGCGGGCGGCCCGACAGTGATAATCCTCCGCATTATCCTCCAAAAAGTAGTCAAGAGAAAAATAAACGATGAGAAGAAGAAGATTTTCAACTGCTAATTACTACAACACCGGTAACACAAATAACGCGTAAATTAACGAATAATTGTCTTTATGTATGATGAGATGAGCGTCCTAATTAAGAATGCTTATCACAAGCGATCGCTGTCTCAAACCAATAGCGAACGTTTCTCTGCTAAAATTACATGTAAATACAAATACAGAAATTGGAAAATAATGTTTTAATTTTTTTACGGTGCGTAACAATATTGATACAGTATAACTTGTCTAAGAATACAAAAAAACGGGACACTGTTTAAGCTAACACAACACCATCGGTACAATGTACAACATCTCAAATGAACGCATCCCAATACATATCCGAGGCTATCAGGGCGATTAATGACCTCCTAAAGACGTACACACGTCACAGCTTATCGTTAACACCAGCTGTACGGGGGTCCCAGGCTGGGAGACGTGTGCGTATCTAGAGAGTGATAAGTTCGATCTGTGATTAGTCATCGACTTCTAACCCACCTGAGCACAGGTTGTCACACGGCTGCTAGTCATAATATCAGACCAGAATGTCAGACATTGGGATGTTGGTGCTCATCGATGGGGAGTAGTCCAACAATCACAACAAGGAAGGTAATACGAGGTAGTGGTCCCCGTCGGCAAACGCCATCAAAATAATTTAACAAGGATACTTTGTGTTTTATTTTATCAAATATATCCCCATTATATCCCCTAACCCCGGAAGACCACGGAAACTATGTATGGCGAGAAGACCTCAGCAGTGAGAAAGAGAGAGAGAGAGAGAGAGAGAGAGCAGAAGAGCAAGAGACCTTTTTGAGTCGATAGCAGATTTAGCCTTGGTACCTGTAGATAAAATCACAATCAATAAGCGACTTACTTAAGTCTCACTCCGTTCACTCTCTCTCTCCCTCACTCCACTCTCCCTCTCGCCCTCCTTTTCTCCCGCTTCACACTCCACCCTGAGACGGTCCATTTCCTGACCTGACGGATACGGTAAATGTTGACTGTTTGACCTTCCCACTGCCATGTGACTTTGTGCAACCGACACCGACCTTGGGCGGATATACCCGTGACGTGACAGATATTGCTTCGTTATTTACTACACACACTGGCCCCCTTCTATTCTTTGCATAGACTCTACACTGGCCCCCTTCTATTCTTTGCATAGACTCTACACTGGCCCCCTTCTATTCTTTGCATAGACTCTACACTGGCCCCCTTCTATTCTTTGCATAGACTCTACACTGGCCCCCTTCTATTCTTTGCATAGACTCTACACTGGCCCCCTTCTATTCTTTGCATAGACTCTACACTGGCCCCCTTCTATTCTTTGCATAGACTCTACTGAAGTCTATGGACGTAAATAAACTTTACACAAATGTCTTATTATATATTATAACATATATTTGATCTCACAAGCTGGACGTTCACTTAATGACTTGGGTGCTGGCTTTCTCGTTGGTAGATGTGGTGGGTCTAGAGGCGTCGCACCATTTGGGGCACAACACGACATACGGACTTAACCGGTGTGTGTGTGTGTGAGGGGGGGGGGGCTGAGAGGTCAGTTAAAGGCCGATGTGCGGTGTTACAAAAAAATGATTCTCGTTGTACTCAACGTAGCTCGGGGTGTTAAATGAAAGGGAAAGTTTATAACGATAATCTCAGTTATCCTAAATTGTCCATTATTCTGGAAGCCCCCCTGACCAGTCCATGAATCAGGTCGCCATTATTTGACCTAGAGATCACAGCATGGCTAATGTTTCATGATATCTGTCTGGCACACCTAAGAAAGTGTAACACAGATTGGGAAACAATGGGCGGCTAATTTGGTGGTAGATTTAACTTGGAACACAGACTCGTTGCCGATGACAACCCATTCTATCAAATCCTCAACCCCAACTTCCATAAATCCGTTTTTTCCTGTTTTTCAAGGGGAAGATAAAAATGAAATTCCCGATAACTGCACTAAATGAGATTCTTCAGGGGCGTGAAAAAAATGTGCGGTTGCGAGCCTAGTGGGGGGGGGTGGGGCGGGGCACTAATTGGGATTCTTATAAAGTGCGTTAATTGGATGCATGTTTTGTCGAAATTTCGGCACCACCCCCCATTGCTTGATATTACATTTTATAAAAGGATTGCACAATAAACTTTGTTTTGGGGGGTTATCTAATAGGGCACAATTTTCGGATAGCTTACTGACCCACTTCCGTCAACCTATCGACCCGAAACTCGGCACATAAACTCGTTGCCGATGATAACACATTCTATCAAATTTTTCAGCCCCCCCCCCCTCCCCCAATCCCAACCCTTAAAAATCTGCTTTTCCTGTTTTTCAATGGGAAAAACGAAGGAAATATGCCACTGATTTCATAAAAAATAAAATTCCCGACAAATGCGCTTAATGAGATTCTCTTTAAAAAGTGCGTTTGGTGGATAATATTTTCTTTTGTGGGTGTTTTTTCTCCCCGGACCAGGTGGTGAAATAAATCTGCGTCGTGAAAGCGGGTAAAGCATTGGAATATCAATAAATATTAAAATAATAAAAATGAATATAAAGGATTTATACTAAAAACTTTGGGGTTGTTCAATTGTTATATTATCGGGGATGTACGTTAATATGAACCTCCTTGACTTCATACAACATCCCCCCACTCCCCCACCCTCAGCTCTCTGAACCGTTCGTCTTGAAAAGACCTAGCGTGGTGACTAATGCCGCGCGAGTGTTGGGGTCTCAAAACTGCACCAACAGACGTCACTGGTTTTATCAATGAACAATACACTCTCCACTCCAGACAATTACTTAACGGCCACTTTGGGAACTGGCATGAACAAAAAACAAAAACTTCTGAGAATTGGTTGCATGCAAAAGCAAACGTTCATATTGACCCACTTGGGATATCAGAGGCTGATGAATGGAGGTGAGGGACCTGGAGTGCAGAATACAAGCCGAGCTAAGCACAGTCCCGATCTTGTTTTGTGTTAAATGCGGGATTTGAGGAAAAAATATGTCGAGTCGACAACTTTTGGTTAAAAGTAAGGACACTTAAATATTGTTCATCACTCTAATGTATAAGTAACTTCAAAGTGAGATGATGCACTCACAAACCTAGAGCATTTTTAGCTGCGTAAGATTTTATGTAATGATTTATGCGTATCCGGAAATTTGTTTGAAAGAAATTTCGTCGACGGAAAATTGATCGAACGGAAGTTTGGTCATACGGATTATTTTGTTTTACTATAGAGCAGCGGTTCTCAACATGTGGGTCGCGACCCCTTTGGGGGTCGAATGACCCTTTCACAGGGTTGCACAGGACCATCAGAAAACACATATACTCTACAGTTATGACGCATCAATGAACATAATTTTGTGGTTGGGGGTCGCCACAACATGAGCAACTGTATTAAAGGGTCGCGGCATCAGGAAGGTTGAGAACCACTGCTATAGAGTATAGTGTGTTAAAAAAAAAATTGGACGGAAAGTTGATCGTGTGAACTGAAAAAAAATTCTACCAAATGTCCGTTCGATCAAACTTCCGTCGATCAATTGTCTGTCGACGAAATTTCTTTAAACAAATTTCCGGTAAAAGGATGTATGGGTATGTTTATGAAGGGTATGGACCTAAATTAAGTAGAAGGTGGTATTATCTGGTTAGTAATTTGTTACATACGTTAAAATTTTCAACAGGGCTGATGATTTGAACTTTTTAATACGACTCTCCCCCCCCCCTCCCCCCCCCCCCAAGTTGTATGCTGATAAGCAGGTGCTAACTATACCTTTGACTACCTAATATTCCAACGCATTTGACTGACCACTAATCAGTAATGTCGAGAGGAGTGTGGGTTGAGGAGACCCGACTTACTTAACTTGTTGAAATTAACAACTGACTAACTCCTAGCTTATGACACAGCAGTACCAAGAATACTCAACACCACAATGTCAAGTCTTGGAGTGGAGTGCAGGCCGTGTAAGGAGTGGAGCACTTGAACGGTATGGTGACTTCATGCCTTCGCTCCGTCTCTTGTCATTGGGATAGGCAAGTTTCTGTTGGTCGAAGCTATGAGTTCACCTTAATAAAGGAATGTCTTGTACCGTCCCAAGTATAAGGGGGCAGGACAGAGACAATGTGATCGACAAACTCAATTAGCGGAAACATTGTTCTGGCTTGATAACGCGGACCTTTCATTCATTCGCTAGTGAACGTGTCCTTGTACTAAACAGGAGGTTGCTATGACTAACTACATCAGAGGCGTAGCTGGAGTGTTTGGCGCCCGGGGACAAGATTCATTTTAAAGAGCCCCCATCCTTTCTTTTTTCAACTCTCAAACCCATTATTTTCATCAATTAAAAAAAATCAAAGCACATCGAGTTTTGTTGACTTTCGTTTCAGTCCACCTCTTGCAAACTGCAGACAACCAAGGATTCAACCGTGGCTCCTGGCAACCGGACACCTGTCATGTGTACACAGAACTGAGTTTTTAAAGTGCACATCCTCATAATGCTTATAGAGAGAGAGAGAGAGAGAGAGCTATTGGGGGTGAAACGGCTGTATAAATGTGATTGGAGTCATGTATTGGATACTGCATCTTTTTCAATGTAACTCTCTACCAACCAAAGCTTACTTTGTTTCATATATGTTTGAAGCCAAAATATTAAATTACTGTATGGTTCGGATATGGGGAAGATATTTTATTGTATTTGGGGCATTTTTTTTTGTTCGTTGTTGTTTTTAATAGTGATAACCAATCGATTAATTATGTTGATTCTTTAAAAAGAAAATCGACATTTTCAATAAGCGATATTTTCATATATGAATGGTATAGTATCAGTATTTAAATGATGCCAATAGGCTCGTGTAAGTATAGGGTAAATCACGACTGAGAGCAGAGGTGGCTGAAGTTATAGCTTATTTCAAACCATGTCATCTTTTGAAACAAGGAAGAAGCGCACGCCGCCGTGAACCGAATGATGAATCCAAACAAACAGTGCGACTTTGAAAACTTTTCCTGCACCGAGAATGAACTGTTCATCAACGTCTGAATCGGCCAAGTCTTTTAGATCACCGGTTGAGAAGGGAAATCAGATTATGAGCAAATGCCACAACTAAGGGTCTTTCAGAGAAACGCAGGCCCTTAATCACAATACTGTGGGCTTCATTTCAAACCATTCACCGGCCAGCCTGGGTCTAAATGGCAAGCTGAGTGAAGCCTTCAAACCAATCCTGTGTTACATTCGTATGTCTACGTGCAGCTACACAATGCACAAATCTGAACAGTGTCCCTCGTAGACCGATATTTAGTACAGGGGTGGCCAACCCAAAGACTTCAAGGGACACTGCGGCAGCGAGGTAACTTGGGATCCACTATGGCGCGAGGATGTCATGGAGGCCAGGGTTGTTGTGTACAAATATGACCTGAAAAAGACCACTTGGTGAGTGTCATTTCGCGAGAGCAAGAAGACCTCTTGGTGAGTGCCATTTCGCTAAGAAGACCTCTTGATCACTGCAAAATATGTGCTGTAATTTTGAGATGACGAGAGAGCACGGACTAACTATTGCAGCCACTCACCGAAAGCACGTCTCCGGGATGCATGGACAATTAGCTTATCGACCCAGGCGTTCGGTAATAGTGTAAACGAGATCAATAAAATCAATGCTTCATGATTACTACAAGTTTCTGCGTGATCTTTAAACCTGTTAGCACAATATTACTAAATCAATCTATTTAGAACTAGAAGGACCGTGGAGTCGAACAATACATCTCCGACTCCGGATGTACTGCAACTCCGGGTGTATTTCCACCCCGGCCGTACTCTGACTCCAGTGAAAAGAATAGTGTCCCTTGCTTGAACATTTTCTAAAATAGGATAACGTGAGCTCAAGACATTCATTACAGCAGTGCTACTCAAAGTGGTGGTCCGCGGACCGGTGCCGGTCCGTGGGTCATCATCCGCCGGTCCGCAGAAGGTTTCAAGAAAACTCATTTCGCTACCACGTCAGTACAAGAAAAATAGTGCACCCGTCCCTGGTGCAATGGAAAAATTCCTGCCGGTCCGCCATACTAAAAAGTTTGCATCACAGGACGCCAAGCCCCATCCAAAATCGAATCACGTGTGTGTGGCTCTCACGGGGCGAGTCTGCTTACAAGAGTAAGCGAAATTATGTAATCATCATGGATATTCTCATGAAATGAACATAGATATAGTACTGATATAAAAGATATAGTACTAACATAAGATGACCATTCTCACACTGCAGATCTAAAGAAACGGCAGTAGTACCACAAGGTGTGTGAAAGCTTTTATCAAAAGACGAGACAAATAAGGTATTAACGTTTCGGCTAGGAACCTTCCTCAGCAGACAGGATAAATGAAAATGTTACAAATTACAAGCCATAGAAACTAGTTGTTTTTTTTAAAAGTTAAGTGTTCGCCATTGTTACTGTCGGAAGTTGGATTTTCCCAAACCAAGATTACAGGAAGTAAAAGAATTTATGTATTATTACTTTGAAAGATAAGATGTTAACGGGAAAAAAATATATTTTGGAGATATGTAAAATATAATAAATCGGAAAAGAAATGCAAGGCAATTGAGAATCATTAGTAGGAGAGTGATCCATAGATCACTGACGCGTCCAGAGAATGCACCACCCACCAGAGCTTAACCCTAATATTTAAATAGTTATCCATTCTCCTTAAAAGCCATCCCCGCATTTTATTGTTCGGTCCCAAGACATGGTGACGTAACCGAGACGCGGGTCATCCGATGTGAACGCTGTAGTCTCTGTTGTGAACGACGTAATACACGGCCCCAGCATGTATCAAGTCAAACTCGGGCACCACTCCTTTGATAAGAGTAATGAGAAGCGCGCCCCAACTCGATTAATTATCAGCACCACCCATCAAAACTCTACCTGGTACCTGGACCCCGGGGAGGCGGTTACGGTAACGGTAACTTCACGCCGAGGGATTGTTACAAAGAGAAATAAATGGTCATTTTGTTACTTTTGTAGGGGGGGGGGGTTGCATGCGTGCACACTCGCCCGCGGTTACAGCACGTGGTATTGACAAGACAGCCGCAGACAGGACTGACAAAACATCGTGACTTACCAAAACCGGCCGTGGAACATGTATAGGGTCTCGATGACGTAGCTGAGACCGCCGCCCCGTTTTTTATCCGACTTGAAGTAGTAGCTGATGCTGTCCACTGTCGCCATGGACATGGGACGAACCGGGAGTAGTCTTTCCCGGGTTTTTTTTTGGTACGTCCACTGGCCGAAATGTTCGTATGACAAAAACAACGTCTACCTATAGACGTGGCAACATCAGCACAGAGTTTATCCCCGCTTCGTTTCCCAGAAGTTAGTCGTGAGCTTGATCACCACTGAAAACTATTTTCGCTGAGGTGTGTTTTGACAATGTTTACAAACTGCTTCATGATTAAATGGAACACTACCGTACAAATAAACTGTGATACCTTTAATATAGTGCTACGATACGTGATGCTTTTATATTATTACTTAGCTCTCCCCACATTTGGAATGCAATATATCCCAAATGTTTCACACAAAAAAAAAAGATATTCGTATCTGACTGTTACCACTTTCAGCGGAATCAAACCGTGGACAGCGAAGCACTCTCTTTCATTAGAATCGCGTTGTTACTTATTAAGCTAAGCAACACTCAGCCCCTCTCGATTCTAATCAACGGTTAATTTATTTATTTTTTTTTTTACATTTATCCACTAGTTTATAACTGGCAAAACAACGAATATTATGACGACATCACATTTAGATACAATTCAAATCGCTGCGTCGGCATATTCCAGTCTTCAGTGGACGGTGAGCCTAATGTGTTTGGTATGTTGGGCCCCCACTTTTCAGCGTCACGTGACCAAACGGCTCAGCATTTTCAAAACAATTACTCGAAAAACACACAGTTAAGTTAAAAACGGCCCTAAAGCTGCTAGACTGTCAACTGCACAGGTCTTTTGTTCTCGGTCCCCCGGGGGCTCGTGTCAAACAGGTGCAGACTGTGACCATACACTCGAGGTTTTTGGGACATGCAAATATCTGCTCACGGGGGAAGAAAAAAGCCTTCGCGAGTTTGTTTGATGCTTTTTTTTCTGCATTTCTTTATCAAAGGAAAGTGAAAGGTTAACTTATTATGGCTATCAGTGCTGCTTGATTACCAGAGATTCTCAGATATATGATATGGCCTATTGCCCTGATGAATTATAAATTATGTATTTTCAATTCAATGAATTTATTTAAAAAGGTCAGATTTGTAGATCTTTTTTTAAATTATTTTTTATTAGGAAGGGGAGTGCGGAGCGGGGAGTACGCCCCTAGCGGATCTTTTATTTTTTCTTTATATGGGGAGGGCATTTTCGGTCAACTGCCGAGTTTTTTTGTTTTTTTTTTCGTGGAAGGGAGGCGGCGAAATTCTCGGCACGCCCCGAGTGGCATTAACCCTTGCTACGCCACTGAGCTGATACTGATGGTAACGAGCGCCATTAACCCTAGCTACCCCACTGAGCTGATACTGATGGTAACGAGGAATACAATCACGACTTCATTTTAATTAAGGAATTATGAATTCCCAGAGTTGAACAGGATCCATATTGATAATATATTTTCATGGAGACGTCCAACTACATTTAGTAGTGAATAATATACGATCAAAATTTAAAGTCTAAAGTAAGTCCTTAAAAAGAAAACCCACATCTCTACCCCTACCCCTTTTTAAAAAAAATAATAATATTAATAAAGGTAAACAAAAAATTACCCCCAAAAAGGTTATAATGAATTATTTCGTTTAGTAGAAACAAAATAATCAATACAAAAATACACAGCACTCCGTGTCCTTAAAAAAAGTCTCGATAGTGTTATGATAATTAGGCCTACCTTATTTCACTAAGAGATTAAACCCAAAAAATGTGTCAACGAGATATGCTCAATCTTCACGGTTCCTTTAACCTGAATACCACCGACACACAAAATTAAAAACAAACATCCCGCGAAAGAAGCGTTGCACTGGCCGATGACACAAAACTCATTTCAATAGACCACATAATAAATTCGTTTTTCTTTTAAAAAGTTTCTAAAAACTGGTCGATTCTGCCAAGCGGATGTAAACATTGGCAAGGGCAAGTCACTCCGAATCATAAACGCAAACAGTCGTCGAGTGGTTGTCATCGTACGATGTATTCCCCTTTTACAAGACGGATCGCTGCTGCGTCACCAAGTATGACTGTCGCCCTGACCTACCATGGTCGCACTTTTCCTAAAATAGACCGTGAAATCACAGTTGTTTAAAATCCTAGTTATACCCCGTGCGCCTGAGTGAGAAAAAACAGTAATTGAAATATTGTGCTATTCAAGTTGGGTTAATAATAATAATAAGCATGAAGGGTTTCTTCCCCAAATTTTCTTGCTACCAGAAAAGGAGTTTCTTAATTACCTTTACTCTTCATGAATGACTAGTCAGGGGTTCTAAGAAAACGTTCAATAGGTATATAAATGCGTTGTTTCTAAAACTAGGGTCCATTCACCATCGTCAAATACATTTTTAATAATTTATTTTGGAACAAATCAAGGGTTCTAAGACGTATCGTCTATGTCGCCCCAAGCATAAAACGTTACAGCCATTTATAATAACGGTTCCTTAAAAATATATTGAAAATTTACCAAAGTTATAACTGTAAATAAAAAAATAATTAAATTCATTTGATTAGTTCCTTAAACCCGAACTTAACAAGTACAAACTGATCTGATGAAGAATTAGAAATTGCCCAAGGTTGACACTGAGCAAGAACTACGTCAAAATATTATCATTTGGCTTTTTTTTCTTTTTCTTTTTTGGAAAGGTGGTTTCACTGAGATTTGAAATATTTCAAACCAAATTCTGTAAATAGATTTGACTGAAATATTGACAGCGATATTTCAATTGTTCCAATATTTAACTTTTAAGCAGGAAAACAAAAATAAAGCAACGAGTAGCAAGAAACAAACCTTCAGAGAAACCTTCAGAGAAACCTTCACATCGTTTTTCATTCATTAAAGCGACGATAACACTTCAGCATTTATTTCAATTCTCTTGATTATTCGTTAATTTGGTGTGTGATATATTTGATATGGAATTAAATTTATCTGGAGGTCCCAGGGAAAGAGAGTCACTTTCTGTTTTGGCGTCCTGTAATGGATGTTTTGAGCTCACTATTATCCTATTTTATAAATTGTTCAAACAAGGGACACTATTCTTTTCACCGGAGTCAGGGTACGGCCGGAGTGGAAATACAACCGGAGTTGCCGTACATCTGGAGTCGGAATGCATCTGGAGTCGGAGATGTATTGTTCGACTCCACGGCCCTTCTAGTTCTAAATAGATTGATTTACTAATATTGTGCTAACAGGTTTAAAGATCACGCAGAAACTTGTAGTAATCATCAAGCATTGATTTTATTGATTCTATTTTCCCGGAATAAGCAAAACCCTACTTTATACACAGGGATGGGGGGGACAGGGTGCGGCGGATACCATGAAAAACGTTACCGTCTCTCCACATCAAAATCCGCCCGTGGCAGAATCCTTTGATGACACAAGGTATTGCCTCCATAAGTAAAGCCCATCTTAGTAATAACTCTCAAATAAAACGCGTCTGAAAGACCCCTCCCCCCAACACTCCAAGGAATAACCCTTTGCTGTTTTGACACCCCTGAATGCAGAACATAAATAGCGGCTACGACCTGCGCCACTGAGTCACAACTGGATGTGTTTGGGGTGGGAACGGGGCGACCCTGGGCGGGGAGGAGGGGGGGACAACACGCGTGCCAGTTATCCATTGGTAATGATATATATTTTAAAATCCACATAGCCATGTGATTAAAGTTTAAAAGTGCACCTTCTAGCGCAACCGTGAATGGCTACCTAAATAGGCCAAGGTAATAATACCGCACACTTACACTTTTCACAGGGTGGATGTTATCTTTGTATCCCAACATTTGACGACCATACCGACTGAACCAGATTGCAGATATCATCTAACGGGATTTCTTGTGTGTGCACCGGGTGTGTCGAATTGGGCTGTTTTTTTTGTGTTTTTTGTTTTGTTTTTTTTGTGTGTTGTGTTCGTGTCGTAATTAACGATAACTTGCGACAGCCACACGGATACAACAGTCAAGTGAGGCTTATTCGGTCAATAGATATGTCTTTGGTGAGATTTAATCAAACCCAAAGAGGAAAAGAGTTGGGGGGGGGGGGTATTGTTAGTATAACAACAGTGGGGTCTAGGCATTCTAGCAAGATAATTTATTTTTGTTAATTTATTGTTAATTTATGTTCCTTTTTTAGGGATAGCATTATTTTTATCTTTGGTTCTGAAGTGGGTCCGGTCCAGCAAGAGTTTTAAAAAAGCATTCAGTGCTCGTGGCCACGAATGTGTATGGATCGATTCTCCCCGAAATGACATATCCTGAGTCCCAGAAGAAACAATAGTTAGGATAAGGATTGTTTAATGACAATCTGATTTCCGGATTCCGGTTTTCGAAACCCGTTTAACCGGTTGTTGATTTTTTTTTCTTTACAAAACCATAACCCATTTATAGATTATTTTTGTATTACTTATTTCTAACGTGAGCGTTAAGGAACAACCGCATGCTGCTTAAAGGACAAGTACTAGTAATACTAGACAACGCAATGGAACGCGCAGTTCTAAAAATAGATATACCACGCAGAGTTCTAAAAATAGGAATACTATCTTTAGCCAATTATTATTGTAAATGATCACTTCACTCTGACCCTGCTTGGGGGAAAAAGATTAAGGCTGTATTGTAAAGGAACGAGAACCGGTGGAAAAATCAAGATGCCGATAACCTGGTTGCTGGGGGGGGGGGGGGGAGAGAATTTTTTTGTATTAGCATCACTGATTGGGAACACATTTTATTAACTGCAGGCCCCCGAGGACAGTTAAAAAACGTTTAATACACAGCGGTATGCAATGTTGTCGTGCACGATGAGCAACGACTACAGTTGTATCAGTCAGACTTTTGACGATGATGGATACATCCTCGTCACCTGCCCCGCCCTGTGTGTAAGTAGGTAACGAGTTACGTTATTTTACTACATACATACATATCATATACCAACATATTGACAATAAACGGCCGTCAAAGTTGATTGATTATCGTTTTACCAACATATAAATATTCATATATTATATTTTTTAATTGAACGGTGTAAAATTTGTGTGTAGAAAATATAAAAAAAAGGAAGTCCTCAATGGGAAAATAAACCCGTTAAGACTATAAGGTAAACACAACCTTTTGGCTTCCCTGTCACGTGATTCATAAACCTGACTAATGGCCCTTTTTTGTCCGACTCCCTGTGCACATAAACAGCCACACCCCAGAAGATTGTGAGAAAATCGTAGAGCTCACCAGCAGAGCTGAGATTCGAGAATTGAATTCAAGGCGATACAAAGACCACCATGGGTTGATAATAAAGACAAAAATAATAATAATAACATATGAAAAGATCTTCAAAAATAAACAACATTTTTTTTTTAAAAGATCAATAATCAATAAATATGACATCGACCCCGGCTGTTCCATAACACTGATTAGCCAGAGAAGTACTGCCTTACACAGCTCGATGGCGGAGAAGGAAGCTGGGCTGGCACTCATACATTCGACCAGTGATTGCCCAAAACACCTAATGTATAGGAGATCTTTATAAAATGAGTGATGATATGTTTAACGTATACTTACTATTTCCTGTTCGGATAACGTTAAACCGTTGAAAAGAAAGGGGTGTATTAAATATCGCCCAGTGCATACATTTGATGTACAATCAAGTAGTATTGACACACACACACAAACACGAAGAACAAAAAATGCGCCGACAAACTGAAGTATCATTTACTTTTGTTAAATTCCTCTCTATGTGACTCCACGATTGTAAATCACACAAATAACAACGTACGCGAAAACCACACCAAAAAAAAACGTATTTTTTGTGAGGGTTATTTTTATACGGTAACCGGAAATTTGTTTAAAAGAAATTTCGTCGACGTAAAATTTATCGAACGTAAATTTGGTCGAATCTTTCTTTTTTCTTCAGTTAACATGTTAAAATTTTCGTCAAATTTCCTTTTGAACGCACTATACAACATAGTAAAACAATATTGCGTTCAAAAAAAAAAAATTACAAAAAAGATTCGACCAAGTTTCCGGGTGCGAATGGCGGCGCTGCGTGTCCGGGTCCATTTTGACTAATGCTATTCGGATGTCATTTGTAGTAGTTTATTTTAGTTAAACTGAAGAATTAAGTTTACAAACGTATAGTCCATTCAATTATCTTTCATTTGATACCTCATTTGGTCTTACAAACCCAACAATAATATTTTGAATCGTTTTTTTTTTTAAATCCCAACCTGTCACCTCTGGTACCCGGGTACCAATTGGTGCATCCTTTTGAAAATTTGGCGAATGGGTGGTGGGGGTCCTCGGCAGAATGTGTACTTACATTCATGCACACAGTCTTCAATCATTAGTCTGCAATTCTGACAAGCTATAAATAGCCATTATACCCCTAAAATAGCCAAACGTGTTTCTCAATATTTACTATTGAAATAAAATATCAAGCGCAACATTTCGTATTTATCCCCATGTTTTTGCTTCTTGTCTTCACAGAAGAACTCGCCAGATATCACAACAGTGTACAGTGATAACTTTAGTAGACCGTTCACCTTTGGATGTTTCATTGCGTGTGACGCACTTACTTCGTTCTGCTGACCCAAAGTGTATAATCGCTACGTGAAAAGGACAGCGGTCGCGAAAAAGGGAAGTGGCCCCTGACATTATTTTTAATGCGGTTTACGGCAGGGGTTCTTAACTTGTGGTCCACGGACCCTTTAGGCTAAAGGCGTCAGGGGGGTATGTGAGCTTCATTTCCATTGCAATTTTATTTTATGACTCCAAAACTCTTTATTTAAGAATGGGTCCGTGGCCTTCGCCCAACTGGCAAAGGGGTCCATAATAGGGGGGGGGGGGGGGTGGGGTGGTGGTTTACTGTGACTGTGTTTATTATATACTGCTTCTCAAAATTGTCAATAAATAAAATGACACGGAAGAATCGGTGCGATTCAAAAGTGTATTAAAAAGAATGAGGGAGAGAGAGAGAAAGAGAGAGAGGGGGGGGGGAGTACGTTAATTATAAACCCCTAACTTACGATTAGTTATGCCTCCTTGGCTGAGTGGTCTATGCATGCAGTTCCTTTCCAGAAACTATTTTTTTTTTCATTGTTATCCAATTTTGAGGCCAGGAATGGACATTAATAATCGAAGAGGGAGGTCGAGACAAATATAGCGCTGATGAAAATGGAACCGAATAATTCCCTCCCGCAAGTTAATCAATAGCATGGACTTTCTTCTGCTACACGGCCGCGGACAGTTTTGCATGCAAGGACAACAAGCAAATGTTTGGGATTCTAAACATTGGTTGCTATACCAGACCTGTTTACTCTTAAGATTTTTGAGTACAATGTACGATTTTGAGGTGTATACATTATATCTACTGTATGTTTATTTTTTACTATTAAGATAATGTGTTGAACGATTTTGTGATGATATTGTACTATTTTAAGAGGTTGAGGGTGAACAGGTCTGCTAAACCCACCCGAGCAGTGTGTTATTTTAAATGGATATAAATTTAATAATCTTTGAATTGATACAAATTTTTAATATGCCGGTTACTTATTTTTACACCCATGTCATCTAAGGTCAAAATAGTTTCCGGCCCCACACCAGAGCTAATGTATATGTCCATTTGTATGTAAGTATGTGTATAAAATACGAGATGTCTATAAATATACATATAAACACTAGCTGGTCATTCTGTTAAGATTTCCAAACAAGCTGTTATTTATTATTTTGGTAATGAGGGGAGAGACTGCAATCAGGTTAGCAAGATAGGAAATGAGGGAAACAAAGAAAGGTTAAACCTGAAAAAAAGGAACGCAGCAAAACAACGAACATGTCGACAGGAAGCCTTCGTCAGCCACCAACAAGCAACAACAAAAAAAAAACAGAATATTTTTTTAATATAATAATATATATAAAAATATATCACTTAGCTGAGAAGTAGTGTCCCAAAGAATTTTCAGGTTTAAACTTACTTTGTTTCACTCATTTCTCATTTATTACTGTAAATGTGTTTATGCTGGCAACATTCCTTCTCTTAGGGCCGGGCCCAGATTCTTATAACCCGGACCATCTTATGACAGGCGAGCCTCATCAGGTGAGCATCGCCTTAAAATAGTCGGTAGGCGCACGTTTTTTGAGTGGACCCTTCCGATTCACCAACCTGTTAGGGGCACCCTGCTAGCAAGTGTTCCACTTAGGGTCTCTCTCCCCGGTAACCCAAGATCCCTCGCGATTTTTTTTAGTAAACAAACGACTTCCCGGACAACTTGACCACTCGGTCAATCCCAAACGACTTCCCGGACAACTTGACCACTCGGTCAATCCCCAAACGACTTCCCGGACAACTTGACCATTCGGTCAATGCCAAACGACTTCCCGGACAACTTGACCACTCGGTCAATCCCATCTAAACACTTTTAGAACAATTTTTTTTTCTCCTTTTTAAAAAAAAAATAAAATTTTCACAAAAAGATTGTCACAAGTTGTTACTTTAAGCAAGACCTGTCAAATCTCGTTAACAGAGCTGCATTATTACTAAGATCAGTAGCGCTAGTGTAAAGTATTCTACTAAAGAGTTTGCAAGTCACGCCACATTCCTATAGAGACAGTTTGCCCTTACCACGATATTGTTTTTTTAAAAAAAGGAGTTTGAAACAGGGTAAATTCTTGGAAAAGAAAACATTTTAAAATTTGAGAGCCAAACTTCTTTTTCAAGAACCATTTTTGCGGAGTCAAAGCCGAGCCGCAATCAGGTCGCTGAAGAGCCGCGATTTGCCGACCACAGTCTGAGTCTGTTGTTTTAGCCGGCCGACCCCGCATAAATCCCTTCGCTACCCCATTTGAGGTCACCCCCCCCCACCCATGGCCCCATGGGCTGAAACCTGACCTGTGCTCTAGTGGCTTCATTATCCCAATATGTCCATGTGTCCCACTACCTTTATATTATGTACCTTTTCTTTTTATTTCCAAAATCAGCATAGTAAGACATATACATAGATAGATCCATGTATTAACTTTCTAAATTGTTTTATTCGAAACGAACCACTTAGTTACAAGTTGTTAGAAACATTCTCTTATAACTATTTAGTGACGGATTCGAGACTAGAATACAGCGCCTTGTAAAGAATGAAAAACTCATAAAGTGTTATGTTGTTGTTGCTGTTTTTCAACAGGCGGATATATCTGACTTTTGCTTCTAGGGATAAACCGTGGAAAATGAAGCAACTGGTAGCAAGTCACCAGCCTCTCAGCTAACCTTAACATTGTTTTTGTTCGTTGATTAATAAGTAATAAACAATTAAACAAATGTAAAAAAAAAAAAAAAAAACACTCTGTTATAGTTCAATCAGTTTATGATATATTTTAATTAAATTAATGTTATCCCGGGATAACCAAGAGACTAGGGACACTTCATTTCTGTTTTCCCGGAGTAAGCAAAACCCCGGGCAATGAGGAACCCTAGTCCTACTGTTTCGGCCCGCAAAGCCACGGGGGTCAGCAGTTCGGATCCCCTCGAGAGTCCAGTCTATGTTTTTGTAGACAGCCGCGTGTCCGGCGGTGCTCTGTCCGTAAAGAGAGTTTTCTGGCTGCGTGCCAGTCTCCACCAGGGATCGTCGCTTCTACTGGGCCGCGGCATGTTGGGGGGTAAAGTCGTCCCACTTGCCGCTTAACAGCTGAGCCACACATCAGCTGATATAGAACTTATATTGGTAGTTGATTTAATTTTTTTTTTGAAATCAGGCAGAGTTGTTGAATAAGATGATGCCCGGAAACAGAGCACCGCAGCCAGTGCGCCAGAATGTGAGGCTCTGTGCTCCGGGCATCATTCATGCCAGATTTTATGGTGGGCTTGTAAATAGGATAATGGCGTGTTGATTTAAAAAAAACGGGACGATGACTGGCTTGCCGTTTGTGTCCAATCATAATGAATATTAAACGTTGTCCGCTCACGGGTCAACGAGTTGAGGAGTACAGTGCCAAGTTGACAGATTGAAAATCTAAAATAAGTAATAAGGAAGGTGAAAAATAAGACCTGGTGTCAACGTTTTTGGGAAGCTAGAGACCCGGATGCAAATCAACATGCCCGCAACACATGTATGCGTGGATAGTTTTTCAATCAGTGTTTTTTGGGTCTAATGATGTTTGAGAAGCAGGTGTATATTTTTGTTCATGACTGATATTGTTGAAAACCTATTGACAATGTGTCAAATAATACTTCTGCCACAATTATTTTATTAGAAATAAAAATAAAGAGAAAGTTTTACTCCCAGTTGAGGAGACAATGGAAAGCACAGATCCGAGGTATTGTATGCTTTAAACTCTACTACCCCAACTGATTCCCCACATCTGATCGATAAACGATGCTGCTGGCCACCGTCCATGGCTTGTCATGTAAAAGTTCTGGGGTGGGTGGGGTGAATATGCATTAGTTTTTGTTTTGTCTTTATACAGCTGTTCTTTATTATATAAATGTATTTTATTTTATTGTCACGATTATGTCTCTTTTTCTAATATTTTTATGTACAGCGCTGTGAGCCCAGCCCTAGGCTGGGGTACCGCGCTATATAAGAAAAATAATAATAATAATGGAAACTTTATCACAGAACATTACCTCTAAATAAATGTCTGCAGCAGAATAACGGTAATAATTATTTTTTTTAATAATAAGATTATTACTTAAAAATGTATAATATTCAATAGAGTAATTTTGTTAGTGTGTGTGTGGATTTTGCCTGTGGGCAGTGATAGATGATTGAAAAATTTTTGCTTCATGTGTCAAACCACTAAATCCAATAGTATACATGACACATAGCTGCATTCATCTGGAAGCATTGTTGGTCAACACTTTTCCAATGCACTAGTGCCAGATGAGCTACAGCAAATGAATGTGTTAACATAATTAAAACAAAGGGATACATAGAAATGCACACACAAAAATTGGCCACTACCACAAATCAAACAGAACCTATTGCAATTTGCTCTGCAACAACATATATTGATACACTGCTCCAGGAAGAATTTACGGTCAGTTGATAATAATACAGAGCAGTTATATGTAATATGGTACCCACTACCCAATTATAATACCAACAATGTAATAAATAGAGGGAATCAAAGGGAATTTGTGAGGAAGACAAAAATTATGAAAGTGTAATGGATAAATATTTGTACACTGAGTGCACTGAGTAAATATTTTCATTCAGTGCACTGGATAAATATTTGCACATTGAGTGCATTGGATAAATATTTGCACAGTGAGTGCATTGCATAAATATTTTCACACAGAGTGCATTGAATAAATATTTGCACACAGAGTGCATAGAATAAATATTTGCACAGTGAGTGCACTGGATAAATATTTTAACACATAGTGCAATAAATAAATATTTGAATATTGAGGGAATTGCTCATTGGAAAGATATTTGCACAATGAATGCATTAGATGTGAAGAAGATACAAATTAAGACAGTAAAAGAGCGTATTCCACTACTTCGACACAGTTGAGTTGTGCTGTCATTGAGTGCATTAATTCAATATTTTCATATTGAGTGCATCAAACATTGGATAAATATTTGCATTACCCAAATAACTTCACTGCTTCAGTTAATCAAGGCTTTTGTTTATTTCCTCTAATTCCCTTGCATACAGACTAATTATAAAAAGAGTACTAACAAACCTTCTAGTTTCTAGTTCTAGTTAAATTTAATTTTGCATTTTAGCTAGGTCTAGCGACTTAAGACTAGGCATACTATTACTAGTAACTACTAATAGGAATATAGTATTACAATGACTATTGTTGACTATACTTATACTATACTATAAGTATTTATATGATATTCAATAAATCAGTTATGAAGGCCTAGTTGCATAATTATAGTATTAAGTATAGTATTTGACCTAAATTATAAATTAGTGTAACTTTATTAGGCTAAGTCAGACTCGCTAACTTACTAAGTAAGCCTTACTAACTTTAAGTTTAAGTTTTAAATAACTGTTCTGAACACTGTTCATGCCTGACTCTTCAGGCCTAGGCCTGGCTTCCTAGTAGGATGAGGAATGAGTAGTGTAAGGTAAGTGTAATTGTACGTTGTAGTAAGCCTTCAGAAGTAGAAACCAGTATATTATTAGTATATTATCTAAGTTACAATTGACAATCTGATTTCACTATTTACACGTTACTCATGGATAATTAAATTAATAAAGAGTATTATAAAGAAGTTTTAAGAGATATACCGGTGTGTAGTGTGTGTGTGTTTTTAGGTGATTCAGCAAGAGCCAAGAGTAGGATTAGGAAATTCTCTGATTGGCATTGAAAACTAGGACTGAAGAATTAGAACAAGAAAACAGCTGATTAACTAGAATTAGTTTCAGAAAAATAAAAAAGATTTTCACACTGATTCACAGTATGCAAATAGACGATGATTGCTTTAAAAAAAATTAAAAACTCACCCCATGAACCAGTCCATTGTATCTCTTAGATACTCAGGTATCTTATCCAGCTTGGAAGCTTGCGTCTGAAATAGTTTTATGCGAACGTATTTTTATTCTAAAAATAAACTCAATATCCCAAACAAAAGGATAAAATGGCGACGTTTTATTGATGCGCAGTCGAGATGCGCATTCAAATGGAAATGCCGAGATATCAATCGATATTTTCTTTTCCATCAAATAATAATAACTAATGTTTCAAGTTACGCCATATAAGTCATTTTTGATTAATTTATAGAAAGTTAAAATGTATTGATTTAAAATTATTATATTTACCATGTAGTTGAATCCACTAAGTTTCTTTTAAAAATCATTTTATAGTCTAATATAAGAACGCCACTAAGGCAGGTAGTTAGTACAAGATAATAAGTTTAATAAGTTATAGTTATAATTATAAGTAATAGCTTTCAGTTCCTCAATCGCTAATTTGTAACTAATCGATATTATCACTATCTTTTTAAAAAAATAGGCTGTGTATTTTTATTTGCCGACGATTTGCATTTAATGATTAAACGTTTAAATAAACAAGTTTAAACAATAAACATAATATGGTTAACATGTATTTCCTTCCTATTAAAAACTTGACTTACAAAGAAAGTAATTAAAGTTAAGTTTACCACTTGTTAAATGGTGAATCAATTAAATTTAAACTCCAGGAATAGGTATAAGCTATTAATACTTAAACGGTAAGTTGTCTTTTGTTTATACCCATGATTCAGTGCAGGGATTTGTTATTTTCGCACGTCACGTCAGACTTTACTTCGATCAAAATCATTTAGCAGACTTCACAGTAACTTAATGTAGCTCTATTTTTAAAAGAGTAAGTGCTAACATATTAATAATTAACTCACCAACACGATGATTGTTTTTTTTTCTTATGATTTATTATTATTATGGCATATTGATTTTTTTCTTCAAACACCATTTCTTGGAGGAAGTAATCGAATATCTATAATCAGCCCCGAAAGTAGTGGTACTTTATTATAAGCCATATTGAGTAAAAAGCATGATTAAAAGGCCAAAATATCTTTACATGAATTAATTCCACAGATGGATTGTAGAGACCATATATATATATATGTATATATATATATATATATATATATATACATATATATATATATGTATATATATATATATATATATATATATATATATATATATATATATATATATATATATATATATATATATATATATATATCATAATATACCGAATATACGTTTACGTTCGGTTCTTGAAGTTGAAACAAGTGGTTGAGGAAAAGGGGGTTTGGGAACAGTGGCGAAGGGAGGGTGAGGAGAGGGGCCCATTTTTATTTCTTAAATTGGAGGGGCTTCATTTTCGGCTAACTGCAGAGCTGTTTGGTGGTTTTTTTTCGTGGAAGTGAGGGCGGCTAAACTCTTGACAAAACCCGCGGGCAGCACTTACCCTGGCTAGGCCAATGTTTGGGAATGTTTTGTTTTTTGAATTTTAGTTCGGACTAATGTTTAGAATGTTATAAAACATGGCTTATTGGCGTTTCAGAAAACTTTTTCTTTAATTTTTTCAAAATCCATTTGAATTTGAATCACACAATATAGAAAGGCTACTGCTTGGCTATGGATGCATCATTGAGACAACTCAGTGGTCGGAAAACTCATTAGTCAAAAGAGCCGAAAATCATCAGCAGTACGATTAAAATTTGTTTGAGAGCCACATTTCCTTTCAAGAACCTGTCAAGAACCATGTTTTTCGGAGTTAAGCCCGATTCGTGGCCGGCTGGCCGAGCCGCACTCAGGTCACCAAAGAGCCGCATGCGGCTCACGAGCCGCGATTTTGCCGACCACTGCGCTAGATAATCAAACCAAACACTTAAAACTATATTTATATACTCACTTATTCCCCTTGAATTAGTCCTAATCATGTGATTCAGTATATGCCACGGATCAATTGGAAGCGTATGGATAGATTTGGACGTTTATAATATATTCATTGACGTAGCAACGGTTTGGTGGAGGGGTGGTCCGCATTGTTTTCTTCTATATATTAAGGGTGCAGCATTATCGGCCAATGGCAAATTTATAGTGCGTGGTCAATGGTGAGGCTGCAGCAATCTTGGCCCACCCCGGGCGGCACTAACCCAATCTACGCCCCTGCATGTTGCAATACATTTATATTGCACATAATTAATTTTTTAGAGGCTTCCATTTCACGAAGGGGTAGCGGCGGCCTCCCCACCCCACCCCCCCTCCCCGACACAATTATTATTATTTTTTTTTAAATACGGCCATTTCAGGGAAATAATCATTTTTTAACATTTCCGTTTGTCGGAAATTTTTTTTAATAAATTTTCTTGAATTATTAATTAATTAAAACGTTGACCACAAATATCTCTTCTGCTGCTCTCCCATAAAATGTAGAATTGTGAAATCTAAGGTCCGGTATGTGCCAAAATGCCCCCCCCCCCCCCCCCCCCCCCCGATTATATTAGCAGTCCAGATCCCCTTTTTTATGAAAACAAAGTATCGTTTCTGTATGAAAATCTATTGTTCCACGCAACAGTTTTATTTAAATGTTTTTCTTTAAGTAGAGAGAGCTTATTGATGGGCCGTTATTTTAATATAGCTATTTAAAAAGAAAAATTTGAAAATCAACTCGTTAACTTTAATCTGGCAAATGCTTTTTAAATTTTAAATCTAAAAGTTTTGTTACATGCTAGTTTGGCGTTCGCTTCTCATTCTTATTGTAAATAAATATCTTCCGAAACGTATTTTCTTATTAGTGATTTATTAAGAAGAATGGTAATTAAGTATTGAGAAGAATGGTAATTAAGTATTGAGAAGAATGGTAATTAAGTATTGAGAAGAATGGTAATTAAGTATTGAGAAGAATGGTAATTAAGTATTGAGAAGAATGGTAATTAAGTATTGAGAAGAATGGTAATTAGGTATTGAGAAGAATGGTAATTAAGTATTGAGAAGAATGGTAATTAAGTATTGAGAAGAATGGTAATTAAGTATTGAGAAGAATGGTAATTAAGTATTGAGAAGAATGGTAATTAGGTATTGAGAAGAATGGTAATTAAGTATTGAGAAGAATGGTAATTAAGTATTGAGAAGAATGGTAATTAAGTATTGAGAAGAATGGTAATTAAGTATTGAGAAGAATGGTAATTAGGTATTGAGAAGAATGGTAATTAAGTATTGAGAAGAATGGTAATTAAGTATTGAGAAGAATGGTAATTAAGATTTCATTAATTTGAAAACACTGATTATTTGAAACAAGTTTTGGCCTTAATAAAATCTCAGTTTTTTTATCTATTTTTTTAAAAATATATATAAATTATAACAGAGATTTGTTATGGGAAATTTTTGGAGGCGTAACCGTGTGTAGAAGATATTAGGGGTTAAAGGGAGACCATTTCAGTAAATACCCAATACTAATCATGAAAAATAATCGTTATCAATGTCTCTCCATAAATTGATGACAAGTGACATTATATTTTGATGCTACAGATGAAAAGGATTTTAATGAGAATATTGAGAAATTAGCAGAGGCGTCGCGTGGGCAGTTGGCAACATAAGAACCTTTATGAGTTGTCTGGGAAAATGGACACCAAGGCCCAGTGCCATATCCTATTTGTAAGAGCAGACGGTACACGTGTCTCAATGGGCGCTCAGTAGTAGCGCCGTACATCCCCGCGTCGTCCTTCCGACTAATGATGTGTAAGTTGTGTCTCGGTGAACTACCGACGGAACACAAGCAACGCGAACCATCTCATTCAACGTGTTCACTTTCACATTCCAAATACTTTCCTTCGACCACCCGAATCTCCGGATTCCGGCAACAGCCATGGCCCGAAACGCGTGTTTTTTTCCCCCAACCCTACACAATAACAGGAACACATCTATCAATAAGAAACACGGAAAGGATTTTTTTTAAGTAAAGAGTATTGATAATTAAATTTGGTGGATTTCACAGATTTTCTAGTTGACAGTTGGCTTTACCAGGAATTATACCCGTCTTTTCTCGGGTTTGTACGAGATTAAAAAAAACAATAACTTAAAAAGCTTTATCAGCGTACAAGGAAATTTACGACCCTGTCAAAAATACTTTGCTAAAGTACCAATTAAATTCTCATCTATAAAAATCCAAATTTACAATAAATCCTGTAAACATTTAATTCGGGGCCCATCCCCTTTCAGTTAATAAAATTTAAGTTGGGCACAGCTAAGGATGATAATTTAAAGACAAATCCAACTTTCAAAAGATTTTTTATTTTAAAAAAAAAAACGATATTCACCAATGCCCAAGTTATGGCCGTTTATCAATTAAAATAAAAGAAAGGTCCCCATTCCAAAGTGTTACTTTTAGTTATCCCTAAGATAACCGAAATATAACAAATATCCAGATAAAATTTAAGTTAACAGAATATTGAAAAGGTATATTTACCAAGTTTTTCTCAGATTCAACAATTATTTACGTAGCAGCTTGCAGTGTCAGAAATGTAACCTAAGGGGTTGTCCACAAAGGATGTCCGTAGAGCCGGGGGTCGTTCAAAAGCGGATTTGTGGTTAAAGGGTCTTGCTGATGTCCGAAAGCTAGCTTTTTTTTTTTTTTTTTTTTGCTATACGCTGCTTAAGGCCCATTACGTGTATTCCTCTATGGCAGCGGTTCTCAACCTGTGGATCGCGACCCTTTCACAGGGTTCGACTAAGACCATCTTAAAACACAATGACGTATGAGGAAATGTATTAAAGGGTCGTGGCATTATAAATGTTGAGAACCACTGCTCTGTTTTATTATAAATATTAGCGAAATTTCAAACAAAATTATTATCATAAGTCATGAACCATTTTAGTAAAAAAAAAAACTCAGAAGGGAGATCACTCACTAAATATCTGGTTGCTATTTAACAACTTTTTACGTCCAATATTAGACAACCTGTACCCAAGATTTAGTGGTTTCTGTACCCAAGATTTAGTGGTTGTTGTACCCAAGATTTAGTGGTTGCTGTACCCAAGATTAAGTGGTTACTGCTGACGACCGAATGTCTAAAAGTGTTTCGATTCCCACATCTATGACAAACTATCTGGCAACGCAAACTACCTACATCATTGAGTGGTGAAGCGTGGAGGTTGGGGGGGGGGGGGCGCACTTTTCAGGCTTCCTCTGCAGACAATGTTAAAATCGTATGGTAAAAAATGAAATCACGTTTTCATTTGAACTCTTTTATTATATTTCAAGGACTATATTCACTTACTTTAGACTTTAGGAGGAGACAGCATCAATTAGTTAACAGCTATATTCACTTACTTTAGGAGGAGACGGCAACAATTAGTTAACAGCTATATTCACTTACTTTAGGAGGAGACGGCAACAATTAGTTAACAGCTATATTCACTTACTTTAGGAGGAGACGGCATCAATTAGTTAACAGCTATATTCACTTACTTTAGGAGGAGACGGCAACAATTAGTTAACAGCTATATTCACTTACTTTAGGAGGAGACGGCATCAATTAGTTAACAGCTATATTCACTTACTTTAGGAGGAGACGGCAACAATTAGTTAACAGCTATATTCACTTACTTTAGGAGGAGACGGCATCAATTAGTTAACAGCTATATTCACTTACTTTAGGAGGAGACAGCATCAATTAGTTAACAGCTATATTCACTTACTTTAGGAGGAGACGGCATCAATTAGTTAACAGCTATATTCACTTACTTTAGGAGGAGACGGCATCAATTAGTTAACAGCTATATTCACTTACTTTAGGAGGAGACGGCATCAATTAGTTAACAGCTATATTCACTTACTTTAGGAGGAGACGGCATCAATTAGTTAACAGCTATATTCACTTACTTTAGGAGGAGACGGCATCAATTAGTTAACAGCTATATTCACTTACTTTAGGAAGAGCCGGCATCAATTAGTTAACAGCTATATTCACTTACTTTAGGAAGAGCCGGCATCAATTAGTTAACAGCTATATTCACTTACTTTAGGAGGAGACGGCATCAATTAGTTAACAGCTATATTCACTTACTTTAGGAGGAGACGGCATCAATTAGTTAACAGCTATATTCACTTACTTTAGGAGGAGACGGCAACAATTAGTTAACAGCTATATTCACTTACTTTAGGAGGAGACGGCATCAATTAGTTAACAGCTATATTCACTTACTTTAGGAGGAGACGGCATCAATTAGTTAACAGCTATATTCACTTACTTTAGGAAGAGCCGGCATCAATTAGTTAACAGCTATATTCACTTACTTTAGGAAGAGCCGGCATCAATTAGTTAACAGCTATATTCACTTACTTTAGGAGGAGACGGCATCAATTAGTTAACAGCTATATTCACTTACTTTAGGAAGAGCCGGCATCAATTAGTTAACAGCTATATTCACTTACTTTAGGAGGAGACGGCATCAATTAGTTAACAGCTATATTCACTTACTTTAGGAGGAGACGGCATCAATTAGTTAACAGCTATATTCACTTACTTTAGGAAGAGCCGGCATCAATTAGTTAACAGCTATATTCACTTACTTTAGGAGGAGACGGCAACAATTAGTTAACAGCTATATTCACTTACTTTAGGAGGAGACGGCATCAATTAGTTAACAGCTATATTCACTTACTTTAGGAGGAGACGGCAACAATTAGTTAACAGCTATATTCACTTACTTTAGGAGGAGACAGCATCAATTAGTTAACAGCTATATTCACTTACTTTAGGAGGAGACGGCATCAATTAGTTAACAGCTATATTCACTTACTTTAGGAGGAGACGGCATCAATTAGTTAACAGCTATATTCACTTACTTTAGGAGGAGACGGCATCAATTAGTTAACAGCTATATTCACTTACTTTAGGAGGAGACGGCATCAATTAGTTAACAGCTATATTCACTTACTTTAGGAGGAGACGGCATCAATTAGTTAACAGCTATATTCACTTACTTTAGGAAGAGCCGGCATCAATTAGTTAACAGCTATATTCACTTACTTTAGGAAGAGCCGGCATCAATTAGTTAACAGCTATATTCACTTACTTTAGGAGGAGACGGCATCAATTAGTTAACAGCTATATTCACTTACTTTAGGAGGAGACGGCATCAATTAGTTAACAGCTATATTCACTTACTTTAGGAGGAGACGGCAACAATTAGTTAACAGCTATATTCACTTACTTTAGGAGGAGACGGCATCAATTAGTTAACAGCTATATTCACTTACTTTAGGAGGAGACGGCATCAATTAGTTAACAGCTATATTCACTTACTTTAGGAAGAGCCGGCATCAATTAGTTAACAGCTATATTCACTTACTTTAGGAAGAGCCGGCATCAATTAGTTAACAGCTATATTCACTTACTTTAGGAGGAGACGGCATCAATTAGTTAACAGCTATATTCACTTACTTTAGGAAGAGCCGGCATCAATTAGTTAACAGCTATATTCACTTACTTTAGGAGGAGACGGCATCAATTAGTTAACAGCTATATTCACTTACTTTAGGAGGAGACGGCATCAATTAGTTAACAGCTATATTCACTTACTTTAGGAAGAGCCGGCATCAATTAGTTAACAGCTATATTCACTTACTTTAGGAGGAGACGGCAACAATTAGTTAACAGCTATATTCACTTACTTTAGGAGGAGACGGCATCAATTAGTTAACAGCTATATTCACTTACTTTAGGAGGAGACGGCAACAATTAGTTAACAGCTATATTCACTTACTTTAGGAGGAGACGGCATCAATTAGTTAACAGCTATATTCACTTACTTTAGGAGGAGACGGCATCAATTAGTTAACAGCTATATTCACTTACTTTAGGAGGAGACGGCATCAATTAGTTAACAGCTATATTCACTTACTTTAGGAGGAGACGGCAACAATTAGTTAACAGCTATATTCACTTACTTTAGGAGGAGACGGCATCAATTAGTTAACAGATTTTAAAAAATTAAATTTTAAAAAAACCAGCATCACTTAAACTTAATGCAATTCTTTGTGCAAAAGATGCAACCCTTTATTTCAATGAAGAGGAAAAAATGCCTGGCACCAGGAAACCTGTAAATGTGGGTTATATAGAAACAAGGATCAAAACATGAAGTCAATGAAGATAAAAAGATGGCACATGCATTGAAAACTCACCAACATTTATTTTATCTAATTTAAGCATGAAAATAACAGTGTTAAATTTGTTAAAAAGTTGTAAAATCCTTAGATTCTGATAGCTAGGAACATCATGGAATATTTAAGAGTTGCTCTACTTATATATTATAGTCAAATTCCTATGTTTTAATTATTAATGGAAACTTTTATTCACAAATTATGTTAATTTAACCAGAATCCACTGTTAACTTCATATTGCAAGAGAAACACACAAAATGAATTTTAAAAAAAGATTTACTTATATTAGCCAAGTGATATTGGGAAAATTATAAAGTTGACATTTAATGTCTAAAAATTCAAAATTATTTTTTTTTAAAAATTATTACACCTCACATGATTCATACACTACACCCAAACAAGTTCATTTGACAGAAAAATATGAATAAATGTCTTGAGCCTTCCTTAAGATTAGTGTATGATTCTGAGCAAAAAGGTCAAGGGGAAATTTCAAGGTTGCCAACTGTCAGTAAATGCACTGACGGTTTGTAAAAATTCACCTTAAAATGACTAAGAACTTCAGGATGTCACTTATGAAAATGCCCTACAAAAAAAGACTGTTATAAAATAAAGGACAAAGAAACGTAATAAAAATTATATTTGAATATTAGCTTCATATTTTCAAGTTTATGACTGTAAAAAAATATTTCCTTGTAAAAATTGTGTACATTTAGAACAGAGTTTCTCAAGCTTTCTAATGCCGCTACCCTTTAATATATTTCCTCATGTTTTGGCGTCCCCCAACCACAAAATTATTTTCGTTGCTACTTCATAACTGTAAGGCATATGTTTTTTTCCGATGGTCCTAGGCGACCCCTGTGAAAGGGTCGTTCGACCCCCCCCCCCCCAAAGAGGTCATGACCCACAAGGTTGAGAACCACTGATTTAGAATATTTGTCTTATGAATTTTATTTGACTGAGTTGGCAACCCAGGACCATTAACACATCTTGAAAGGACTGAAAGAGGACACAAGGAAAACATAAAATTTAGTTTTTAAAAAAGTTTACTAACTAGCACACATATTCTGGTGAGGGTCTGAGATTACTCCCTTATGACCCCGGCTAGTACATTGGCTACCAGCTCCACCTGTTGAGTCCCAAGTTCATTATCAAGTCATAGCTATATTTTCATGTAGTGTTGAGATAAATCAGAAGGGCAAAATATCATAGTATATGATAATATATAGCAGACGGACTGAATATTTAAACAAGGGCAACACAGACCATATAAGAAAATTAAACTAAAATACTAACATAGATAATTTAGGAGGCACTTATGCAATCTAACGAAAAAATAATTTGTCAGGCGAATAAAGGTCAAAGTAGCAAATTAAAGACCACGACTAATTTAAATAATATATTGAATAATAATACTTGGCGTGTGCCATAGCACGGATGCGTAAGGTTTAAAATCTTGACTTCATCCATCTCCGAAAATTGAACTTATTCAAATGTAAATAAATAATGTTTCTATTACTTTAGATCAGTGGTTCCTAATCGCTAATCGATGCGTTGCCCCTGAGGGCTCCACGTGCACTTCTCAGGGTTTACGCTGCTGCTCCAGAAAATAACATAAATACAAATTTTAAATAAATACATTTTAAAAAAGAACTGGAATTTAAATTATTTTTAAAAAAAAAAGGTGGCAACGTTAAATGTATCAGTGAGTGATGTTTTGGAAATGAACATTTAAGAAGTTCCCTGAGCATTCCTGAATCCGCTCAAATTGTCTTGAAAAAAATGGAGACTGCCTAGACAATTTAGGTCACCTCACATTGAATGTTTATAGTGATAGCATTGTGAATTTAGCAATTTTTTCAATGTGCCTTTATTAATTTTTTTGTGACTGTCAAGTTGCGTAGTTAGAATCAGGTGTAACAAAATCACACCAGATCTCGACCGCTGTCGGCAGCTTGGTGGTCTCAATGGCATTTGTTCGTGATGTTTACTTACAAAGCCATCAGGAGAACCTTCTACTTTGCAGACCACTACCAACAGATTTATTATTTTCATCCAAAGGAATAACGGAAAACTGCAGATTTATACACTAATGGGGCAAAGAAAGTGATGGGCAGCATTGCTGGAGCAGCTGCTGAAATTAAAGAAAAGGCAAATAGATCTGCAGCCATTGTCTTCTTCATGGACAGTTGCAACCTTTGAGCACAATCCCTTATGATCCCATGATAGTGTGGAATGGTACCATAACAATAATAAACTATGTACATTCAAAAACCTCTAAAAAGCAGGTTTTTCAAATAATGTATGAAAATATAGGTCACTCCTACTGCACACTGTACAGTTGTCTCAGAAAAGCTTGGGCGTCTTTGGTGAAATTCTGTCTCTGCCGTTTCCCCCAAATGTGAAAACATCACAGCAATTTTGATGGACCACCACAAAATGAATACATTTTCATAGCAGTTAAAAGCCAAACTGTCTTCTCCCAAGAGGAAATTGATGTATTGGTTAGATTAGTTTGAGTGTGTGGAAAAGGAAGATTTAGTGACCTTCCCTCTTACAAAAAAACTTCTTGAATGAAAATAACAGCAAGATTTAAGACACATTTTCAGACACATCTCCAAGCTTTGAAAGACTCGGAACATTATTTTCTACAGCCCAAAGGCAGGTACTTCATGAATATCAGTGGGTACTGAATGGGTTCTTTTTGACTGAAGAACTAGCCAGTTATTGCTCATCGGAACACAAGGTCCTCATAGATTTGACATTTAACAACAAACTAAAAATAACTTTTCCAATACAATACTTGTTAAACATGAGGTAGGCCTATGGGGCTCCCCCAAAGAAACTGATTTTTATAAAGGGCTCAGTGAGTCAAAAAGCTTGAGAACCACTGACATCAGTCTCTTTTTTATTTTTGAAAAGGGCAGTTTCTTCAGTTTTGTAAAAAAAAAAATTTTATTATAAAATATGTAATTTATACTTAGGACAGTTTTCATACACAGTTTAAGATAGGGTTCATTCATTCTATTAAATATTACATAGCAGGGAACTTTCTTTAAAAATAACTATGTCATGTAAAGGACTTTTGTACAGTTTCAATACATTATAAACCAGACTTATTTAGGTTACACTTAGGTAATAAATAGCTAAAGTAGGCTAATAATAAAAGTCAATACTTAATGCTCAAGAATTTGTTGAGATTCACAAATATAATTGCAAAGATGCCCAAAATGTTCCATGATGAGTTTACACAGCTTTAAGAAAATTAAAGACAAAATAATTTTTATACAATTTAAAATTTAAACATGCATCTGCCAATGGCGTACTAGCTCTTAATAAAAATTTACAATGAATGGTGGTAGCCTTCATTACCATTTGCATTTTCAATTGCAATGGTGGCACAAGCATTTGTTTTATTAAAATATTTTCTATACAACTAACAATAATGTATTCAGTATGTGAGCATTTATTTTTAAAAGTCTAAGTGTAGCAGTATACAATTGTAAATGGAAGTTTACAACTTTTAAAGAAAATGCCATCCACTATAACCTTTTTTTTTTTTTTGGGATGTAGGTTATGTTTCTGATATGTGACAAATTCTGAGGGTTTGCACCAGCCAGGTCTTGGAAATGCCAGCATCATTGTGAAAGGCTTACCATATATATTCACATACAGGTCGCACCCTGAGTTTGGGGTTGCCAAAGAGGGTATTTGCAGTTGACATATAGATGAGTAACATCCTTAACTTGGGGAGTTTCATGGCCCTTTTTAACATAAATATAAATAACTAGATGATATGACGTAATGTTACTGGGATAATTATGGAACATATGCAGACCTGTTTACCACTGGGTTAGTGTCTGAGTAGTTTTCAGCTCTCAAAAGTGTAGTTTCAAGCTCCAAAGAGTAGCTTCAAGCTCTAAAGAGTAGTTTCAAGCTCCAAAGAGTAGTTTCAAGCTCAAAAGCGTAGTTTCAAGCTCCAAAGAGTAGTTTGGTCAGCAACAGGGAGTGGTTTGCAATCAAAATACAAGTTGTGTAAGGAAATCCACTCACTTGCTTATGTAAGTTAAAACAAATAAATATACAGGATATGGTCTTCCCATTTGTTTCTTAAGAATGAGAAAATGTCTTAGGCAAGCTCATTGGCAGTTAAAATATTAACAACGCAATCCTCTAAAAGAAAAATATTATGGTATGTTCATTGATAACGAGACCACAAATGCCAATCACTGTTATTCTTATACAATTGCTTACGGTGTTTACACAAAAAATGTGGAAACTTTTTACTGAAAACACCCAAATTATTAATTGTTTCATTAAAAATAGACAAAACAAACAAAAAAAACTCCCGGAAACCATAGTATTTTTAGGCACGTCGTAGCGCCGTTGTCTAAGGATTAAAATACAGTTACTACGCCGAAAGAGTAGGGGTAAACAGGTCTGCATTTTTAATTGAATCAGGTTTTGATGTATTACATAATCAGAGGAAAATCACAAGAATTTTCCATTCTTTAAATGTATAAGGAAATAGTAAATCAGACTTTTATTATTAAAGAAATATCTTTGTATAGATATTTACAATTTCTGACATCATTTGGTTTTGAGAAATTGTTCTATTCTAAATAATAAAAGCTTACCAAGCCCTTTTCACACTCCTACATTACACACACAAAAACATTCTAAAGATTGTAAAAGCTTGTACCGGTACTAACAGGCTCATGTTGTTCCTTTCTTAAAATGATCATCATCACTCAAGTCCATAGAAATTAACTTGAATTGGTGGGAAACACTTGATAGTGATCATATAAGCTGGCAAGGCAAGAATCATTGCTGGAGCACAATCCTCAGACAGCAATCCCACCGCTCAAGCCCAAAGAAAGCGCACAGCAAGGAAAAGCAGAATCAACTGCAATCCAACCTAGGACCCCCAAAACCCCTGTGTGTGCCACTTGCACAAATATAACTGGTAAACCAACTGCGTACTCAACAATGAATATAGCACATAAAATTGTACAACCCCCCCCCCCCCCCATCTTTTTGAAGGAAGGTTAAATCAATTATTAAATTCATTTTAAAACTTTCTCCGCGCCATATTCCGGTGTGTAACATATTTGGGATCTGAGAACTGTGGGGGGAAACTTATGCTGCCTGGGGCAAAATTAAAAAAATGTAGCCCTTCATAAAACAAAAGGACCCCCAGAATGATAACACCCCCCCCCCCCCTTTTTGAGGTATGCTACGTCACAATTTTTGCACGTCCCTAAACTATTTTAATATTCTTGTGTGCCACCTCCCATTTACCATGCAATGCTTAAATTTTCTTAAAATAAGTGTTTATGTTTTTAAGAATGTGGTTATTTAATTATTAAATAAAAATCCATACTGAAGATCAAATCTATAATAAAATTGCTGTTGGAGATATAGGTATGTGGTAAAATAGGTACCGGTACTAAGAGATTTTTCTTGCATTAAAATTGAAAATAATACAAATATGATAGCAAAGAATTTTCTGTTAAACGATTTCTTAACTCTCACTTTCAGATAATTAATTAAATTTATTTTAAAGATTACAAATACTTGCATAAAAGCAAAATTATTATATCAGATTTAAAATGATTCAAAATCTGTAAAAGAAAAAAATAAGATGACTAAAAGATGACTATTGTTTTTAAGAATCCCATTTTGAAAAGAATCTTCTTCTTTTGCAGCTACTGAACACAAATATGCTGTTTTGTGCATTTATCATGAATTTTATATTAAAACTATTGAGTTCAGCATCACAGGGTGACATTAGCTTATTCTTATGCATGTGGTTTGTTAAACAGACATAACAAGAATGCAATTGTCATAAATGAAATCCTCTTAAAAAAACATTTTAAAAAAAAACTGACTGCCTTCTATTCGAGAGCAAGGAAGAAAAGAAATGTTTGTATGAATTACAATTCCACTCTGAATAACAGTAAGCAAAACTGATGTGAATAGGTTGCACTCCTAATTTTATTAAAGTTTTTGGTAAAAAAAGTGCGACCTCTATGTGAGTATATAATAAATGTGGTATAGTGGTTTAACAGTTGCACTTGGGTTGGCAGAAGACTGTCCCAAAGCATCACCATTAACCATGAGGTGAACCTATGCATTTCAAGCCAGTGCAACCTTCAGTAAAATGTCTAATAATTTATGGACTAGGAAAGGCATCAGCTCCCAAACTAATTAACACATTTCAAGGATGCTGTACTCTCTATGCTTCTCTGTGCATGCAATACGTGGACATTCTATCTATGCCATGAAATGAAGCTGAAACACTTTCATACAACAAGCCTCAGAAACTTCATTAACATCAGTTAGCAGACAAGCTTCCAGGCATGAAGTTATTAGCCAAGGAATGCCTCCCCAGTAACAATACTATCCTGATCTCACTGTGACGGACGAACACCGACTATCCAGATGCAGTACCAACTTCACTTCATGGGACAAGTTGTGTGGATGTTATATATCTATGGTCTCCTGAGAACAAACAGCAAAGGATCAAGCTTCTTGGTACACAATGGGTCCAACTTTCACCTACTGCAAAAAATTGGTATCATCAGATATCTTCTCACCCACAGACAGAACCAGCTTCATTTGGATGATTAGAGTGGTCCTCTTTGAGTCAACTGACAAACAATTACTTTTAATGTCACGGATGTTAAATTGGGGGTTACGTTTAACACCTCTCCCACTAGGAGGTAAAAGAAGGGAAAAAAGAAGTTATGTGCTATGCTTACATAAAGACTAAAATACATTTATATACAAAATATGTAAGTAGTTCTTTAAATCTTTTAATCATTTTAGTGTACACCATACAAGTCAACCAGTACAGTTTACCCATACTTTGTACAGTATAGGTTTGCAGAGGTGTATGAATTACAAATCTGTATGTGGTAAAAAAAAGTGCAGTGTTATTTTGATTTATATTAAATAGTTAAATATATTTAATACTAGCATACTAAAAATCGATGACTAGCATTAATCTCTATTCCTATTTAATACAATGGCATGGCTTAATCCCTCGACCTGATGCTTTTCTTTTCCATGCTTGGATTTTCAGCTGCTGTAGATACCTCTCCACATCATCCATCCATCTAAGCCTAGGTCTGCCTTTGAGCCATTTTCCTCTGTGGTGTTGATGGTGCCACCCTTTCACTCCTCTGTCATTTAGCATTCTTTCTAAATGTCCAGCCCAGTGAAGCCTGCCCTTTCTTATTTCTGCTGCAAGTGTGGGATCCTGATATAGACTTTACAATTCCTTGTTGGTTCATAGTCATCCTTTGTTGGTACCTATATTTTCAAGAGAACTATTCTTTCCCATGTGTTTAATAGGATTCAGCAGTTTTTGTTAAGGTCCAAGTTTCACTTGCGTATGTTACAACTGGTCTGATTAGTTTTATAAATAAAGTGTTAGTTTTGTTGCCACTATAAAATATGGTGTAGTCTATTTTCTAGAGCAATTGTTCTCAACCTTCCTAATGCCGTGACCCTTTTATACAGTTCCTCATGTTGTGTTGCCCCCAACCATAAAACACTAACACTCTAGGAACAGGATTTGCCATTAAAAATAGCAGTCAGTGCAATCATCTGTTCATTTTGAATAAAATTGCAATAATTGACCTGGGTAGAAAAACTAAATAATATGACTAAAATTGGACTTAAGCTCATTTCCTTTACAACAGTGGTTCTTAACCTTCCTGATACCGCGACCCTTTAATACAGTTCCTCATGTTGTGGCGACCCCCAACCACAAAATTATTTTCGTTGCTACTTCATAACTGTAGAGTACATGTGTTTTCCGATGGTCTTAGGCAACCCCTGTGAAAGGGTCGTTCAACCCCAAAGGAGTAGCGACCCAAAGGTTGAGAAACCGCTGCTTTAAAAGATGAGATGTATCCATTAATAATGTAGACATGCATGTGTGTGCAGCAAAGGGGTGACGATTCATTTTTATTCATACATTCAAAACATTTGATAAAAAATATGAAAAGTTATAAATTATGCTTTTTTTCTACCTCATTTTTTTTGTGTGCAGTTTTTCATGCTGCCATACACTATTTTGGGGACTTTAGTACAGTTTTTTTTTGTACCAAAGGTTGGCATGTATGGTATACACCTACAATTATCTACACTATACTGGATTTAAAAACATTAACATATTTTTTGTAATTCATTTTAAATTAATTAACGCATAGTAAAAAATGAGAAAATACTACTGAATACTGCATGCTTTTTTTTAAAATAATTATCTTCTTCATCTTCACTTAGAGACATCTTATGAACTCTAACAACTTTGTGCTATGAGTATTGAGGCATGCTGGCACAGTAGCTTCAGCACTTTCAAGGCTGTAGTTTTCTGGCTCATACTTTTCAGTGCTATCAATATTGTAACGTTCTGTCAAAGCATTATCAATATGGGACCTTGTAATGGTCATTTTCAGCGTACTGGTGAACAGCCTCATCAGTACTCTCAGACACATTTTTTAATGTTGTTTTTTAATTTTTTTTTTAGCAAAAACGTTCCAGTGCTTACCACTTTAGGAAATATGGGAGAAAAATTACTAGCATTGTAGCATGTTAAAAGCATACCTGTTTTTTGACATTCCATTCTGAAGTCTGAAGCAACTCGTCTGAACTGTCACTGTCACTGACTGAAGAGTTGTTATCAATAACACTGGTATGTTTAGAAACATTCCCAGAAGACCGGAGTGTTCTATCCTTGGACTGTGCAGACTTGTTAATGTTCTTACAGGAGTTAGCAGTGCTATACTTAGCTGAAATATTCTGTGGAAAAAAAAAAAACAATTTGGTGTTCTCATTAGTAATTGTATTCGGAAAATATTTTTGTGGATAAAAATTGTTGTAAATATACAACATTCCAATTGTTGGCTTGTTTAAATACTTACTTATTCTCCTTTGGGGAAAAAGTTATGATGTAATTTTTCAACTATTATTTAATTTATTGGTAACTAAAACTGCTTCATTAAAAGATCCTCACCAGTTTCACTCCCTTCTGAACAATTATCTTCTCTGGATAGAGTTCTGTAAGTGCTGCTTGCACCTCTGACAGAATCTGAGGCTGCCTCATCCCTATCATACCATGCGTCTCAGTAAACACAGTCTCCAGAATTTCCTGTGCTTCTTCTCTGTAAGCATTCAAATTAACAAAAACATTTTTTGTTTAAATAGCAGCAGGCCTACTGTAGAGACTGAATATGTATAAGGAGTAAATAAAAGTAGACAGTGGTTTACATGATTCAATAATGACAGCTTTAACTTGGGGAAAAATATGAGAAATAAAATGTTTACAGTCACTATGTGTAATAAATGAAGGTCCTTTGCTAGAAGCAGTTTTTATTTTGCGCTTCCTAATTAACAGTGTTACAGCCTTAAATACAAACCAATAGAATTATTATAGAAATAAAATTCCTAGAAGTTAGCACTAAATAGGTACGCATGAATTATTATAGTAATAAAATTCACAAAAGCTAGCACTAAATAGGGGGACACGATTTATTATAGAAATAATAATTACCAGAAGTTTGCACTAATAGGGATGCATGAATTGTAATAAAATTCCCAGAAGTTAGCATTAGCACTAATCGGTATGCAAGTTTGGCAAGTAACTTAAGTATTTGGGAAAATCATGCTTTGATGCCACCATTTTTTGGCAGGTTACTTTTAGTGCAATCAATAATAAGCAGTACAGAACAAGAATTAGTAGCAAAAATGCTGGTGACCTGGTTAAATTCTTGTGAATCCCTAGGATGCGAGTGGTCAAGTTTTTATACTTTTCCTGCTGCCTGAACTCCTCTAGTCTATCACTGATGGATACCTTCTGTTTCTTGGCATTAGTCACCTACAAAAATAAACGTACTATAATCATCAAACAGTAGAAGTGTTATTTAGGATCCTCTGTACAGCAAGAAATATATGGTAGGTGGGATTTACTTTAACCCCACCCAACCCCTCCTTCTAAGGCCAAGTAAGGTGGTATATCTCTGGTATCAGATGGGAAAAGAGTGTAAACAACTATTACACATTTTTTAAAAACTAAAAAGGGTTGTATTAAAATATAGCTCTATTAAGTTGTTTTCCTTTAATAATTAATTATATTATAATGGGGGTGGGGGGTGGGGGGGGGGGAGGAAAAGGAGGAGAGAGAGAGAGAGAGGTGAGAGAGAGATGGCAGCAGGCATCTCCACAATATATGTTCACTAGCCTTTGTCTTACTTTTCCATTCCCAAGATGCCCCTCTGATTGATCCTCCTTTTTGGATGTCCACTATACATTGTGTTTAATGCTTGACAATGTTCTTAGGAATTTTTTTTTCCCCACTGTATTATTTGTAACGAAAGCTCAATTTTTTTTAAATGAAAAGCAGATATTTTACATTACTCGGAAAGCCAAAGTCTCCAGTGTTGCCTACAGCTGAAGCAGCGTTAATTAAATATTGTAATAACCAACATTAAAATGTAACATTTTCCCCTCAATAAAAAACAAATTTATTGACATTTACTTGTGCAGGCCAGGGAGGCAACCATATTTTAGTTTCTTTATAAATTCAAACTAAGTAAAAATAAATAAGAGATTGGCGAATTGTGACTAGATTCATGAACAAATAAAGAACAACAAATCTATCCATATTTGTCTCTGATGTAATGTTTGAGCATGACGCACAGATTCTTCTGCACTATTTGAATAAGATTAAGCAGGTAACTTGATTAAAGTTATTAGTTTTGTATTACACTTTTTATTCAACATAAAATCAAATAAGAAATACCTTCATCCAAACCAGATTGTCATCTCCAGAGCTTTTCTTTGTATCTGGTTTGGCCTGATCTGAAGAGTTAACATTTTACACATTACAAAACAGTAAAATGATTTCATGCTCAGTTCCCAACCTATGGGTCCTTACAACAATTGTTTTTTTTTTTTTAAATTTTTGGGGTAGAGGATCAATTTGCTTCTTTGAAATGGGGTCATGTGTAACTTTGAAGGGCCGAGTAGAAAAATAAAAAGTACTTAAGTGTATTTTTGAGGTTTTTAGAAAAATGAGTTTAAAGTTTTAAAATTCTTATTAAAATAACCTTAACAGCTGCTTGAGGTAACTCTGTATCAAACACTTTTGTACATTTTTCATGAATGATATTTACAAGAATGATTCAGAGGAAGTCATTAAATATAATACCTGTCTTAACTCATTTTTGAAAAATTGAAACTTAAGTACTTTTTCTACATGGCCCTTCCTTTACTTCTTGAAAATGGGTTCAAGTTGGGAGCCTATGATAAAATGATTAGTCAACTTTTACCTCAGCAGGATTTCTGGATCTATACAAATCAAGGTCTTAAAAATGTTATGATACCTGTGTAATCTTTTGTTGTCATGGAATGTTCTCCCAACTGTTTCAACATCTATCACATTAACTCTGGAAAGAGTTATCTTTAAAAAAAGTACCTACATTTCTCATTTGGATGATAATTTCTGAAAGTGTAAAAAGGAAGGGGGCTGGTGTGGTAATGACACTTCTTCATGTAAAAAAATTCATCACCTCCTTGGTTGTAGCTTTAATTCAAGACACAGATATTATGTTAATTGAATAAATTGGTTGGTACCATCCCAAGCAGCAAGTGTATTGCCAAAAAAAATCAACTGGTTTGGCCACCTGGTCAGAATGCCGTGTCAACCAACCTGCAAAACCATCCTGCCTTAAATTTGGGCAACCGTGCCAGACCAACTGTACGACCAGCTTTGCTGATGCTGCATTGTAACACAACTTAATTTCCCCTCCCTTGGATCTACGATCTACCTCCAGAGAAACATTTAAATGCCAAGTCCAATTTCAGACAAACAGCAAAGCCATACGGAGCAGCAGGAAGGATTCTTTACCATGGGGAAAGGGAGGTTCTCAACAAAAGCCAACGGCCAAATATCCTGAAGGCCTATTATAACATCCCAGCTGCTTGTGGCCATTTTGATACAGATGAAACATTAGCAAAATCTGGCTGTTATTACTGGAAGAGAAGAAAGAACAAAGTTCACATGCATTTCAAAGCCTGTCAAAAAGGTTTTGTCAGCCAAGAGGCTCCACCACTGAACATTGTACTAGTGCCTAGAAGAGTATGGACCTTATTTGGTAGTGATATGACCGGTACCCATTTTGAAACATCAAATGCTAACAAATATATAGCCACTGACCATTTCTTCCAGTGGACTGAAGCAACAGCTTTCCCACATAATAGTGCAAAATCAGTGAGCAATTTTTTGTGCCTCCGTTATTTGTTGCCTTGGTTGTATGGAGCCTCTGATATTTTTACCAGAAATGATAGTTCGTGAATTTGATCATTGACAACCTATTGGAGCATGTCCAAACTGATCATCATATTGCATCTGCCTACCACCCACAAACAAATGGCCAACAGGAATGAGGCAATTGAACATTCAAAGAAACTCTTATTTAGCTTGTCCATGGCAAAGGAAACTACTCGGACCAGTACTGGTGTTCTGTTTTCCTTATACACATCAGATGTGTATGATTCAAACAAGTGCACTTCTGCTGAGGTCATGTAAGGAAGGATGGCCATCCTATGGACCTCAAACCCTCAGAATGGGGACATTGTGAACCATATGACCCTTTCAGATGATAAATACAATTATGATGATACATTTACAATAAATGACAATTATTCATAAAAAGCTCCCCTCAAACCATCAGAACAAACATCCACTCTGCCCAGGAACAACAGAATCATACCTTTGATTGCTGACAACAACAGCAACAAAGAAATCATTGATCACTCCAGTAACACTGACAAGATACCAAGCAACACCTACCACGCCAGCAACCTTAAGATTTACCATGATGAAGAGGCCTCTCCACCACCCCAATTGCGCACCCTCCCTCCCCCATGATGATTATCCCAGTGACTCTGCCAATGTCAGACCAAAGTTAAAGAAACTCAAAAGCACAAGTGAAAAACTATTCTCCACATAAACACTGACTTCACCAAAAAAACGAGGGCTTCTTGAACCAAATTGTGGAGGAATGTGTAAACAACTCTGGGATGTCTTGTATGGAGTCTACGCGACTGATGCAGAGGACATGGCAGCAGTCAATCTGTCGAGTTGTGATATTGTCATTGACACAAAAGTTGGGGACTCTATGGATTGGTTGACCTATCCCACAAGCTTCAATATGCAGTCAACAACAGAGCATGCACTTAATCTTTTAAAAAAAGGACTATCATTTGATGTTGTTATCAGTATTTAACTTTTTAAATTGTAGCGCAGACTTGTTTGTTTTAGAAGCTGTAACTTCAGGACATCATTATCATGTTATATTATGAACAATCAAATTAATTGGCCTGCTATTTCAGTAATGGACAGGGGTGCACTTTGGCCTGCTACTTCAGTACTGGACAGGGGTGCACTTTGGCCTGCTATTTCAGTACTGGACAGGGGTGTACTTTGGCCTGCTATTTCAGTACTGGACAGGGGTGTACTTTGGCCTGCTATTTCAGTACTGGACAGGGGTGCACTTTGGCCTGCTATTTCAGTACTGGACAGGGGTGTACTTTGGCCTGCTATTTCAGTACTGGACAGGGGTGTACTTTGGCCTGCTATTTCAGTACTGGACAGGGGTGTACTTTGGCCTGCTATTTCAGTCAAAGTGGAGAGAAGAATAAAACAAACATTCACCTGTGTTTCCATTTATTTCTCTTCTGCCATACTTTTCCCACAGGCTGATGTCTTCCAATTGTGAGTGTCTAGATTTTCTGGTGAAGGAGTCATGAAAAACTTCATCACTTCCATCCATGGATTTTTTATTGGTTCTGTTATCATTCAAGACCGAACTGCATGAAAGCATGTCCCCTTCAGTGCAGACATCACCCCCGGTGAGGCTAGAGAGGGATTCAGACAGACTGATGTTATCAATATCAAACCAGTCTTGTCTTTTGCTACTTTTCATAGCACTGTGGTCTCCAACATGGTTATTCAGGTTACAGAGGGTCAAGTTGATCTTACAGTCCCTTGTTTGGGGGGCCTTAGTGTCTTGATCTAACTTGAACATATTTCCCCAAATTCTATCAGACTGCATTTCCTCATCATGATCCCCAAAGTTAGCCTTGGCAATCGAAGATTTCTTAGTTTGAAAAACTTCATTGTTGCCAGATGAATATGTGGGTGTTTTCAATGGAGATGATTTGATAATTGTAGCAAAATAATGATCTTCTAGTGGTGCATTAGAAACACTTGACCATGCTGGAAAAGTATTGTTTCCTCTTGATTCCAATGCTATTAATCTGGCCGCCACTGATGAGTAACAGTATTTGTTCAGAAGACTTTGTGGAGTGTACAGATTGCTTTTGTTTTCTGGCAGGGAAGTTCTGTTGTGGACAGAGTGACTTCCAACTGAACTTCTGGAACATGGCTCTGATTTTTGTGTCGATTCAAGATTTCCAGTTACCCAATCTTTCACACTCTGAAGACCTTCCCTGGAAACTTTTCTTACTCGCACATTCAGTGGTGCTTTCATACACAGTTTCTTTAAAGGGCTTTCATCACTTAACTCTGAAGAGGTTGGCAACACAGCAGCTGAACATGATCCTGAATTTGAAACATTAGTAATGGAACCAGAAAATGCTGTGACAGACAGGGGAGGATTCAGCATCAAGTTATGTGACTGCATCAGAGGATTAGAAGAGTAAGAAACACTAAGATGAGAAATTGTGCTGCTGCTATAGGGCACAGTGCTGAATGTTCCAATACTTTTATCACTTAATATTTTAGGTGGTAAAATAATGGGTTTAGCTTCAAGCTGAGTTTTGATCTTGCTCCATTTTTCTAGACTTTTCCTAAGGTCATCTGCCTGCTTATCTACTTCACATTGCATACTTTGGCCTGTTACTTGGCCTGCAAGAGGTTTAGACATTGTTGAAGTGGAAAGAGCATCTATGTCAGAAAGATTTGACATTTCTGATTGGATTCTGGACCTCAGTTTAACATCCTCTTCAATGTTTTCAAAAGCACTAGATTTTGAAGCTTCTTTAAATGGGCAATCAATTGAATCCTTGGAGTATCCAGTGGCTTTGACCTTGTACATTTTATCTACAGGCCTGAACACTAGATTTTTTAAAGCTTGGCTCTTTGTTTCCCGATGGCCTAAGGTGCTTAAAAGCAATTCATAGGTTTTTGATACACTGCTTGGGCCTTTCTGTTGTCTATTTTCTAAAGCCTTGTCAAGGCTCAGGGACTCAACAGTAGATTTAATCTTTTCTGGATTCAAACTTGACTCATTGCCTTTTTGCTCTACTGAGATGACAATACTTTTTTCTGACATCCCTTTATGCTGAAGATGATCTGGTGTGCTATTTGTACTTGACTTGCTAGTTGGATAGGTTTTTTGTTCAGTATTACAAGATTTATATGGATGAGATGAAGCCATTGAGTCAAAAAATTGTTGTAGAGATGGACAATATGTCTGATTTGGACAAATGACTTTGTTGGCCAGGGGGCCAAAAGTTTTATCATCTACAGCGTCAGGGGCAGCTAATTTGGGAGTTTTATCTTTTTGGATTGGATTGGCAGTATGATTTTTGTTAGAGACGGAAACAATTCCAACTTTGTCACCAGTCACAGCTGTGGATGACACAACTGCCGATATGGCCAGGCCAGCTGACAAATCAGCCGATGAGAGGGAGACTCCAGATGATGAGTTAGACAGATGCATTCCTTCTGCCACAAGGGCAGAGCCTTGGGAGCACATCAGAGCTGACTTGGTGGCTGAATGTGGGCTTTCTGGTGAAGTTTCTTCTACATTAATAACAGTTGTTCGTACCAGAGGATTTTTAAGTTCATGATTCAGTGGAGGCTTTGATACAACTGGACTCTCCATCAGAGAAGCAGTAATCTAAGGAAACAATTGAATAAATGCTCTTTATTACTATTAAGCTCCATTGAAAATGAGCATGCAAACATTACATTGCAATACTTGTAATTACAAATTTAATCATGCTAAAAAAAAAACAAGAAAAACTTCTACATTTGTTTAAGTACATTTAATTGTGCATTCTATTTTATTTCAGAAATTTTCAGTTAAAATAAATTATGATACATAAAGAGACCAGCTATTTTTTAAATAATATCAGCCAATAAGTACGCTACAGTGCTGGCTGCATAACATTATTGATTACTATATGGGGCTACATTGTTAAGTTTCTGCTGCATCTTAAATTGAAACACAATTTCCTATTCATTGCACTATCTTCAATATACTCTTTTTCTTTTAACAAAAGCTTTCAAACATTCAATTAATTTACATATTTTTAATTTGAATTTTCACATTTCCTGCCATTTGCAAATTATTTAATGCCCATAGCCAAAATGGCTCAAATTAAATAAGTAGTTACTGACCTCATTTAGAATGTTAACCTCCTCCCTCAGCCTTGCCAACAGGATGCTGTTCTGATCAGGAGAAGCCAGGGCTGGTGAATCATTAAGCAAGCCGATGACAACTTGACAGATGAGCTCATCTTCCCAATCACTAACATCTGTGTCCTGAGTAGGTTCAACGGAAAATCAAAATCTATTCTAAGTACCCTAATTGGTATTTTTAAACAGACATTTTTATTTTTGAAATGTCTAACTAAAACTAAATTAAATGTTTTTTCAGATCAAATCTTCTAATTAAAGGGATGTCAAATATGTATTGGCCTAAGTAGGATTATTTTTTACTCAAGGTAGAAGAAGAATTTTTTTTGCCCAACACCCAAGAAAAAAAAAAACAGCACTTGGTTAGAAAAGTCTGGCCTTAATATGTAGGGAAAAAGTGCCACCCTAGGGCAGACCGCCCCTAAGACAGAGAAAATATATTCTGATACAAAAAAGATCAAACTTTCATTATTCACCCTAGACCCCATCCCATCCTCAAATACACCAGTATGAAAAATCTCCTAAATCAACCCCCGCCCCCCAATACACACATAACAAATGGATATCACCCTATCAATACTGTGATATAATATACTGTACCAGTGCATGGCTACAGTTATTTAACTCTTTCACTGCAGAAATTTTTTTAATGACAAAATTTACACTTTTTTCAAAGAGCGAAAAAGAGTGAGAGGTTTGGCTTGTTAAAAAATATTTTAAATATTATTGTTTGGTGTATAAGGATAAAATTAGTATCAAATGAAAGATAATTGAATGGACTATATGTTTGTAAACTTATTTCTTTAGTTTAACTAAAATAAGTAACAGATAAAAAATTTGAAGTGTGAAAAGATTATATCCAAAACCTATTTTTCCTCAATCCCTTTGATGCAGGCATACATCATCTTCACTGCTACAACTCAAATCATCTAAAACTACTTACTACTACTGTAGGAATCATGTAAGGCAGTGGTTCTCAACCTTTCTAATGCCGCGACCCTTTAATACAGTTCCTCATGTTGTGGTGACCCCCAACCATAATAATATTTTCATTGCTACTTAATAAATATGTGTTTTCTGATGGTCTTGGCGACCACTGTGTAATGGTCGTTGGACCCACAAAGGGGTCACGGACCCACAGATTGAGAACAGATGATGTAAGTGATCTAAATTTAATTCATCTTCACTATCAATTGAAATAGTATAAAACATTTACAGTTTGTTGAGCTAGGAAACTTACTCTTCATACTAGGGCCTGGGGTAACAATGGCAACAGTATTGATAAAGAAAAAAACAGCAAAGAATATTAATAACACAGAGCTTCATATACAAACAAATAAACCTTGCTTTCGCTCATAAACAATGAAGTACTACTGTTCTATGTAAAAATCTAATTAAAAAATAGCTCTTAAAAAGTTTAACCCGAGAAAAAGCAAAATATAAACAACCATGATATTGAAATAATGCACAGTGCTTTTTAGCACGGTGGATGAACTTAGTGTGCATTGCGCCCCAGCAAGAGTTATTCCACTCCCAAAAATTAGAGATATCCAATGATAAAAAAAAGAAACAGGGTGACAAGCTACAATAGAGTTTCAATACTTTCATGAAATTAATTCATAGTAAACTGAAGCTTTAAAGCTTTACAACCAAATTTTTTTACATATTATTTAAAAATTTCTAAATAAAACCTTAGTGCCAAACTGTTTGTACAGCATCTGCAACTTTTTCTTTAGTATTTTCTTCCATTCATCTTGGCTCTTAGTTACTTCTGATGACACCCTCAACAAAAATGAAGCTTGCAAGGCCAGATATTTTGTCTTATGCTCCAAATTTAGTTTCTGTTATTAAGGACAATAAAAGGCTTAGAACATCATATGAAAAAAAAAAAAAAAAAACCATAGAGCATTTATGATTCAAGGTTGAATTTTTCATATCAATGTGTTATCATACCTCTCTTTTGCATCAACCAAAAAGTTTAGATGAGAGACCTTACCATTTAAGAGATTAGGTTTTCTAATGGGGCAGTATGTCCCCCGATTTTGTTTTAAACTTTATGTATTTTGCTATTGTTCTTAAAATTGCAATTAATTTATTATGTTATTTTATTAATTATTTTCTAAATTAGTCACAATTATAGAAGTACTATGACAGAGTGAACTATTATTAGCATAACAGGATGAAGAAACATAAGCAAACAGCCCCCCGATTCCGAATCATTCGAATGTTGTGAATAGACATGGATGTTTTACTCTCTGACCGCTACCATAAAATTGCGGACCGTCTTTGGGAAAATTATGTCAAATCCACAAGAGACATGGCCAGGAGTGTGTCTTTAAGGAAGGTGTCTTTCAAATAAAAGGGAGGGGCCTTCAGTGTGTCAAAGTAATAAGTTGCTGAGCAAGGCAGCTCCTATGATAATGGTTTTGAAATTTTTCATGTTTTATGTCAGGTATATTTTAAGTCTGCCTTTTGTTAAGATAATTAAGTAAATATACACATATTTTTTTTTTCCAAACAAGGCCCCATCCCATATAAAATAATAGGGGACGTAATACACAAATTTATTTAAATTTGCACAAATTTGCGAATTAACAAATACAAATAAAAAGAATTCATCTGGATAACTTGAATGTAACAGTATTACACAAGTACTTTTAAACTGCTTGTAAATAACCAAACAAAACACCTGAAAGATGAGTTACATCATATCCCGCTATATTAGTCTGGACAACAACAAAAAAATTAGAAGAATATTTGTTGTCACCCATGTCATGTTGTTAGCAATGTAATCTCGTAATTACAGACTAAATCATTGGTTAGTAAGAAGAAAGGGTGGCCGAGCGGTATAAACTGACTCAATGCAAATAGCTGGTGGTCTTGAGTTCAATCCCCACCAAAGCCAACATTTCAATCCCCACCAAAGCCAACATCCCAAGCACCCCAGGTGGAATGGACTCGTTAGCTTTGGACGGCAACTCATCTAAGGGAAGCAAATTCTGAATTCAAACCAGGAGCCAAAATGATCATAAATTGATGGTGGACCCTCAAATATGACGGAAAAAAAAAGAAAAAGTATGTGTGTATATTTTTAAGATTGATGTAATGATTGAATGTTTAATGTAGCTTATGTAACGATTGAATGTTTAATGTACCAAGTGTAATGATTGAATGCTTACAGTACACAAGTCATGTAACCAATTTAAATAATTAAACCAACAGTTATATTTATGTCTTGGTTGCTTAAAAGTAATCGGCTTAATAAAACAAACTCCTAAATTACAATATAATTATGTAACTAGATTGTACTCATCTAGTAATAAAACATTCACCTTAAAAACTGGTTTAACTGAACATTTGTCGGAATCAGATTGCTTTCCTTGACAAATGGGACAAAGTCTGCTATCTGGCTTTTCCTTATCATCTGTTTGCACGGTAGCATCTTTCACAGTCCTAATTTTTTTGGCCTTGGGTACGTTGGGCAAAAGCAGTGGTCTGAGTGGAGGCCTGGTTTGCTGAACACACACAGGCTCAGTTAAAACATCCTTTCTTGAATGTGATTTGGTGATTGACAAATTCTCTCCTGTCATAGGCCCCTCTTCGGTTGAACTATTAACAGAATTCTCTTCAGTAGAAAAATCTACATTTGCCTCATTTCCGGGATGTTGAAAAGCTTGTGGTATGTACACATCAACCAGTGGATTCAAGTGTTTTTTTTGGTCAATGGCTTTAGGGCAAGAGGAGTCAAAAGTTTGGAAGTTTGGTTGTGTTGAATTTAAAGGGCAGTGCTGTGATCCTTTTCTGCTAAGTTCAGGGAACTCCTCATCATTGACCAATTCAACTGTCAATCCATGTTTTTTTGCAATACTGCAGAACTTTTCAGTGACTGAAACTGACCATTACAAATTATAAGTATAAATACCATTTCAAATGAGAAACACAGTTTTTTTATAACAATTTTTCTATAGCATATACAGAAGAGGTCAGAATAGCAGTTAAAGCCAGGGCCCAATAGTGAGAGATGTGGGGAATAAGAGTTAAAACATACTTGGGAGTAATTTAAGGTCTTACATATTTCCCCTTGGGTGTAAGATAGAAGTTTCTTATAAAATAATTTTAAAAATCTGTTACATCTTTCATGCAGTGCATCTCATAAAACCCATAAGAGCTTATAAAGGGACTTAAAGCATTACATTATTAGAGTGCTTATATATATTAGAATCCTTATTTACTTAAAACATTACTTATTAGAGTGCTTATTTACATTATTGACTTTAAGCATTGCATATTAGAATGCTTAGTTGCGTAACGCATTACATTTGGATTCCTAATTAACTTAAAGCATTACATATTAGAATCCTAATCACTTTCTATTCATTGAAGAGAGTTTAATTTCTTTAAAGTTAAGTTATACCTCCCTAAAAAAAACAGAAATATTTGAACCTCCGAAAAAGTGTTCTTAAAATTGTTAATAATCAGGAAGTCACTTCAAAAGTTTATCACTTAATTTCTCATACTCTACCAATTCATTATTTGTTAGAATTTAATAAACTAACATTTCCAAATATCAAAACTAGTCTTATTTGGCAGCTTAACTTTGTAATGACCTACTGTTCCATTTTATTTACTATCTTTGCAAATAAATCAAACTATCACAAACGCTTCAAATAAACTTCGCATTCATTGGTTTCAAATACTAAGCCATATTTTGTTATTATACTAATTGTACTGCCTTTATAAGCAGTGTTAATATTTTTATTTTAATAGCAGCCAATTTTTAATTAGGTGAACAGCCTAATTGTAACCCTTTGCAAATAAAGTTAATTTCAATTAAATATGCAAGCGAATCAATTTGCAACACTTTTATTTTATTAATGAGTAAATACACCCAAACTGGCTAATTCAAATTTTAACCTAACTACTAATGGTTTATTCTCTCTCAGCAAAGACCCTTTTAATTATGTAGACTAATAGTAATGCAAAATAAAACAATAAGATATGATCAACAAATTCTCCAGAATGACTTATCTGTACAACTCTTTTATCCCTGCTTGACACTGCTTTGTGTGTAAAATTACTAAATAACACTTATTATTGTCCACCAACTCTTGTCACTAATGATAGTTCAGGTGTACCAACAACACAATGTTTACAGGCCTTGTAATGTATCAAGTTTATAATTCAATGGCCTATTCAGAGATCTGATGCTAAAATTCTTTTAGCTAGCTACCACCTCTACATTAACATATCTTCCCCAACACACTCATCACCCCATAAACGAACATATTTCAAAAAGCTGGTGCAAACCAAGAGCATGGGGTATGTTTGAAATGAACCTATCATAATTATGAAACCATATAATGCTTAATTTTTAACTTTTTAAAATTAATGACAATAATGAGAAGAAAAAAAAGTTAATTTCAAGGCAGTGTTACAAAGTGTTCAATATCTTATTTGTCAAATGTTTATTCCTACTAAAGATAATAATATTTAGGAAATAAATTGTTGTGAGCTTCTCAATGATAGTCATCAACAGAAAACTAAAAGTTAAAGAAAGTAACTTACTTTTTGTTGGAGTGAAAATCCATTCCCTTTGACGCCTTCGTTTCATAAGAAATTTAGAAATTAATCAGAAACTTTTAAATAAAAACTTACCCTCTGGTGACTTGCTAGCCTGAGAGGTTTTTGTCAAGCTGTCCCTAATTAAACAAATAAGTTATGAACAAAAATGAGTAAAAAAAAGTCTACCAGGTTAAGCCTTATATAAATGTGTTTTTTTCTAATTTAGAAAAAAAAAAAAATTGGATTTTTCCACAAGGGCACAGGATAGCTTCCCCTTTGCCAGCGCTATAAATAGGAAAGCCTGACTAGCGTGTCAGAAGTGATGTCATAAAAGCCAATGTCAGTGTTATCGCATGTGTGTTGACCTAACTTTGCTTCAACGTAGAGCTGTAGTGTCCACCACTTATCATTCCCATTTTGTTTTGATGTTGATGCTTAAATGAGTAGTGCTCTACCACTACCTATCTCTTCCCTGATTGGGAAAAGGATGTTTACATTCAAATTTTTTCTAAATGAAAGGTAGAGAATAAGCTAGGGTGATGCAATTTCTAGAATGTCTTTTCTGGAGTGTTCTAACTCTGTATCTATAAATAAACCAGCAGCTTTCCCAGCCAGAAGAGATTAGCTACATTTCCTAAGCCCAAGACTTATGAGACTTCATAAATGTATGGGAGCCTTTCATGATTTTACTCTTTGTTGCTCTTTATGTATATGCATACATTAATATTTGTATTTTTCAAGGATTATACTTTTTCACTTGCTGTGCTGTAATTCAATATAGTTTTTAATTCTGTTTATGTTATTTTGTCTTTTATAAAAAAATTAATAGTATAATTAAATTGAATATTGTTAATATCACTAGCTTTGGTATAATTTTTCTTTGTATACCCGGTACTGGTTTTCAGTCCTTTGTTACGTATTGTTCATCTATTGAGCCAAATCTTAAAAAAGATTAAATTTGCAAAACCATATAACAATGCATAAGTCAGCTATTGATGTCTCCCTTAGGCTATAGTAGGCTATACCCGCTACAACAAACAAAATTTCCAAATTCATGAACATTGTGTACAATTTAAAGTCAATGAAATGAAAAATTCATAGAATTAAAAAGTATTCAGAGTATGTGTTTTTCCTCCAATTTAAGCATTTATAATATATACAAAGAAAAAAGAAATCTAAAATGATAGTTGAATAAAATGGTTGCAAACTTTTTTTTTTAAATGGCATACAGCTAAAAATAAAACATGACCTTTCACTAATTGTCTGTAGTTGCTGGCTCATGAATTGTTTAATTAGTCAAGAAATGAAGTACGTAGTAATTATTCTTCAATTCAAAAAGAGGATGCACATTGATTTTTGGACTTGATATTTAGTAAGGTTCTCTTTAGCAATTACTCAATTACCTCCATTTATACTTTTGTATAGTGTAAGGGACCCGAATCCACAATGAAAGATAAATGTGTCAAACAATTGAAACTTAATGTTGGCTTCTTTTTTTTTTTTTTTTACACAGCATTGTTTACATATTGAAATCTATAAATTTATTTACTTTATAATAATTTTTAATGCACAAAGTCATAGTAGCACTTCATAATAAATAGTAAATTTTATCTGAGCTAACTACACATTTTCTTTATAAAAGGTACCAACCTTTTTTGACAGGTCTGTATGGAAGACTCACCCTCTTTCAAACAAGTGTCAGTCTTTGTGACAGAACCTGAGATATAAATTAAACATGACCTCAATAATATTTTATTATATATTTTTATTTTTTATTTCAAAAATGTATGTAATCAAAATTTATCAATTAAATTTAATATTGCTTCATTATTATGTAACAGAATAGGAATTAAGAAAATAAGGAATGTTTATCAACTTTGATTATTTTCAAATTCAATTGATAAACAAAGCTAAAAGTAAGTGACTTAAATGTGTATTAAAGTTTCACTTCTAAATGGTTATTTTTAAACTCACAAATGAAGCTCTAGCACTTTGATATTTTCTATAAAGGTGGCTTTCATGATCAGATTATGTTGTGGTGTTTTGTTAGTGTTCATAACATGTATTTTGTTTAAGTGTGAGATATTGCACTTTTTGTGAGTTTGAGTAACAGAGAAAGCAATGAACATGTTAATGGTATGAGTTACCGGAAATTTGTTTGAAATAAATTTCGTTGACAGAAAATTGATCAACAGAAGTTTGGTCAAATTTTTTTTTCAGTTCATGCTATCAAATTTTCGACAAATTTCTTTTTGAACGCACTATACTATATTATAGTATAACAAAACAATGCTTTCTTTTTGAACGCACTTTACTATATTATAGTAAAATAAAACAATGCTTTCAATTTCTGGATCCGAATGGTATCATGTGTAATGATTCACGAAGGTTTGGACAATCCTAAGATACAGTACCAACCCCCCCCCCCCCTTTATTTTGAGATGCAACTGGAACAGATACTTGCTAAAATGGGTGACATGCATCATCAACATAACATATTGAAAAGAATATATATACATAATTTTATTTTAAATTTTGTTAATCATTATTTTTTGTCAATAAAAAATATAACGTATATGGTGTTGATCAATAAGTTTTAATATTTTACTTTTAAAATTCAAAACAGAGTAATCGAAAAATATCTTACCATAATAAATCTCTCTTGAAACAATATTGTATTCAGAAAAAGACTGAACACTTTCGGGTTTCCCTAGAAGGCTCGGTGGCATTAAAGGATGAACAAAAGGCATTGGCATCAAAGTGTTCAGCTGGAATTGGATACAAAGGCAAATTACTTTATTTTACACATGACCTGAGTTGGGTTTCCTGATTATCATTTTGGACAAATCTCAGCAAATATTTCACTACAAGCTGAAGTTTAGTGCACAGTTTAGTCTCACACTGTATTTTAAACAAAGTTTGTCAGATTTTCAGACTTCATACACCAGAATTTGCAGAATAGAAGTACTTTAAAATGTTAATAAGAAAAATATATCTAAAATTTTACTCAGTGATTATTGAGCCTTGCTAGAGCAGACAGTAGAACATGAACCTGCCATTGTAAATGGAGGTGAGCCACTAATATGCACAATTTATACAATTAATTTTTTTCAATACCTTGGGGTGTGCAGGAGGCAGTATCAGGGGGTGTGGGAATAGGAAGACTGAGCTAAGTTGGTTCACTCGAATTTTTATTATAATTTTTTATCATTCTTTTTATTATGTTTTGAAATTGAGATGGTGGTAAGGGAAATCTTTTTAAATTAATAGGAGGTGCAAAATAAGGTAATGACCCCCTTGTTCTACTATATTTATATTCAGTTGTGACATTATATTTATATGGAGACCTGAGTAATAATCCTAAATTCTATTGTGCTGTGTATTTTGGTATGGACTCCTATGAGTTCTTATTCCCCTTTAAATTTATACCCCCAGCACAGTAATGGATAAAGATTTTTTCTGAAATATGGCTTATTAATCGGACTCAAAAATTTAGAGACGTCCTGAAATTTCAAGTCTCTACCACTTTTCAAAAAGAAAAAGTTACATGTACTTCAATTTAATAACCCCAAAGTTACAAATGCAGCCTGACAAAGATTAAAGTAACTGAATAATAAATGTAAAACTCAATATGGATAAAGAGCCTGATGATAATTAGCCCCTATGGCACAAATTTTTAGCTAACAAATATTATTTTAAGTATCTTTTACCTGTGAAGTTTGCTTCGGAGAAAGCAGTGGTGGGCAGCCAAAAGGTATAAAGGACATTTGCATGAGAGGAGGTGGATGTTCAAATCTTGCATTAATCATGTGTAGGCCTATATTGGCCATTTGTTTAGTAGCAGTCATGCTGACATTAGATTCTTTAACTTCCAATTTTGCTATTTGCGCCATAACTTTTTGTGTTACTTTTCCTAAGGATTTTTTTAAAAAAGGTCTATCAACTTAATTGGCGCATTAAACAAAGCACACCTTAATAAAATATTAGACCTTAAAAAAAATAATAAAGCAATCTCTTGTCTCTTAACAAATTAAATTTACAGTTTTTAAGTGTAGATAATTTTATTTTTTGTAACTCTAAGTCAAATCATGACTTGTATGACTTATTACTAAATATTAACAAACTAATCTAATAATCTTTTTAAAAATTGTATCTATTAATTTTTATTGCAGCTTTTAATTAAATTTACAGCATATTTTAAAATGATATATTGACATGTCTCTTGATAATCTGTCACGTTCACCAAAACACTCCTTAGAAAAATTAAAAAAGGTTCAAAACTCAGCTGCTAGGCTAGTTCTCAAGGCAAAAAGACATGATCACTGTCACACCTCTAATTCATTCACTTCATTGGCTCCCTGTACAAGCATGGATTGACTATAAACTCTCTGTTCTCTGCCACAACTTTTTCTTGAACTCCTTCCCATCCTATCTAACGGAACTTCTCTCTGTCTATTCACCCATTCGACAGCTTTGCTCCTCCCCAGACGAGCCTATTCTTTCTGTCCCCAAGACTCGCACAAAAACATACTGGGAACGATTTTTCTCATTCTGTGGCCCCAAACAATGGAATTCTCTTCCACTACACATCTGCAATATAACAACCATCACAGCCTTCAAAACTGCACTCAAAACACATCTCTTGAAACTCTACTATCCTGAATGATTCCCCCCTCTGACCGATAAACGATGCTGCTGGGTGTTGTCCATGGCTTAACATATAAATAGTTATGGAATGGTTGGAGTGAATACACATTTTCTTTTGTTTTATTTAATTAATGTATGTTTATTTTAAGTTCATGATTATGTTTGTTAAATTGTATGTACAACGTGGTGAGCCCAGCCCTAATAATACTATTAATAAAATAATAATAATATATTTTATACCGTACTTGTTATTCTACAAAACATGGAGTTAAAATTAATAGCCCTGTCACTATCACCAAAAATTCAATTAATTTTTTTTGTTCAAAAGCAAATTAGCAAAATTGTTTATACAAATTAAAGGCTAATTCAGACTATTGGTGCCATTAGGGATACATTTAGGGTTCAGGTTAGGTTTAGTGACAGTGAATTATAACAGTTCAAACTTGTGGCAACCAAAATGGCAGCCGATTGATATGTCATGGCACCAAATGTCTGAATTTACCAAATTAATATTTATGATAATCAGATAGGTAGGCATGATAGCATTCAAGCACATTGAATATTTTAATAATTTTATTATGTTCTACTAATAGTTAACTAGTGTTCCATTACTGATTTTTATTAATATAATTCATAAAATTACTACTCTTCGACTTAGTGATTAGTTCTACTTGTTTGATGACTCTGTCTACTACTAATACTACTTTTGATTTTACCGTTCACTATTAAAAATAAGTTTAATGCATTGAATTGGTGAGCTTGACTATAGACTAGTATTATATAGATAGTGTCTACAGTCTACAGGGTGTGTTGTTGCAGTGTGTAAATTAAATTGTTCAATCTATCCTATTCAATGCATTTTTAAATTCAGTAACAACGTAGCTCCAACTTTCAACTAACTGCAAATATTCCAAACATTTTATTAAACTTATTTTTAATAGAGAACAGTAAAATCAAAATTAGTATAGAGTTAAAGTAGTAGACCAAGTCATCAAATAAGTAGTTCTAAGTAGAAGAAGAGTAGTATTTTTATGAATTATATTTATAAATAAAAAAAAATATTTTAAAAAAAATTATTATGATTTTTACGGCTTAATATTAATATGTTTACCTAATATGACATTAATGACATTATCATTATGAGCTAACCCTCTAAAAACATAAAATCTTATTCTTATTGCAATTCAACTCATTATTAATTATTTTAATAATTTATTAAGATGAGACATATTTTTATGTTTTGTTTGCACCAGTTTATTTTTACACTCGGAAATCATAATATTCATTTCATTGAATCAATGAAAGTTTATTCTTATTTAATTGATGAGAGCAAACTATCGATGCATTTTTGGAAAAACATCTGGTACTCTTTTCCCATTACAACATACGACATACGAATCTGGCCCACGATGGCGGCGGCAATGATAAATGATGTCATTGGGTTTGTTGACGCCACCAATTAGAATCTCAGACATGATATTATCATATAAGTATCATTTCATTTTCATTCTTATCATCATTTAATTTTATACTATTTGATAGGCTAGGCCTCGCTTCGTAAATTTAAAATAATATAAGTCCTCAATCGTACAAATACAATTCAATCATCTTTACACAGTTTCTAACTAGTAATCATTCATGATTAGTATTTTGTTTCGAGCCGACTATGTTTACTTGCAGTTAAATACTTCTGATTAAATGAGTTAACTTATCTTCCAAAGATGATATCCGATAGCCAATAACATTTGGTTAAAAGTGTGCACATGAACTTTGTTCTCACATGCCAGGCTTTTTTCCAACAGTTATTTTTAAAAAATTAAAAATTATATACCAGATTCATTTTTAAGTGACAGTTTTGAATTAATAAGGCAATATGGTGCCCGTCTTCTCAATTCATATTGCATTATTGAAGATAACTGGATTCTTTTTTGTCTTCTTTTTTGGTCTCCTTTGGGTGATGAAGGAAGATAAAACTGCAGTTACTCTTTTATTTAATTATATAGTTATAAGCAACTTGCGAGAGAATAAAAAAAACATATAGGCCTACCCATACATACCATTCTATTTCTTTGTTATGAGCGCACTTACTTTTTCGCGTTAGTTACTCCAACTTAGTGTAAGTCAAAGTTTAAGGGTTGTTCAAAATGTGTGTTTCAAATTGGCAAAAAACAAACAAAACAACAACAAAAACCTAAAAACCGCAGCAACAAAAAAAAATGTAGATCTAATAATAATAATAACATAGTAGACTTTAGTAGAGCCAGAAACACTGAGAGGCAAGGAAGATTTCTTGATACACATTTAAAGTGAGTGTACGCGTAAAAATGAGTCTCAATCATTCTTCAGCAATGCAATTACCGTTGGTTTTTGGGCACATGCCAAACAATACATGCTTGAAAATTCTTCAATGTTTTAATTGGCTGATTTAAGGTGGTCCACGGGTGAAAAAATCGATACTTTGGTTATTTTTTTCCAAAATGAGATTACGTTTTTTTCTGCTAGATTAACCTCTTATGAATACTTTTCTGTTAAGGGTTTTTAAAAATATATATTTTAAAGATCTTAAATAAGTATTTAATTCATAGGTACTATTGAATTATGTTTTTTTTTAAATCATTGAAATTATATTGATTTCTAAATTTTCAAATATAGGTATGCTTTATTTATTTAAATATTAAAATTTAAAATTTTAAATTATTATATAGACCGCCTAAGTAATGTAAATTCATTTTTTTTAAGTAAAAAGCCTACCATACTTATGTTTAAGAAACATAGAATAATCCTCTTAATTGCCTATTGCTAAGTGTTTTAGACTGTATGCCAATGTTTGATTTAATAAAGATGGCAGCATCGTGGACAAGCAAGGTGGGACAGATGCTGACATCAAAATGAGGGTAGGAAAGGCACGGGCAGCCTTCCAACAACTAAAAAATGTCTGGGCCTCCAAACACCTAAATACCAAACTGAAGATCAGAACCTTCAACACAATGGTGAAACCGGTTCTACTGTATGGTGCAGAAACACGGAGAATCACTGCTGGGAATATGAAGAGAATCCAGTCCTTCATCAATAACTGCTTAAGAAGGATTCTCGGGATTCATTGGCCCGACAGAATCAGCAACCAGAAACTGTGGCAGCGGACAAAGCAAGAACCTGTAGAACAAGAGATCCTCCAGAGAAGATGGAGATGGATTGGCCATACGCTCAGGAAACCTGCCTCCAGCATAACTAGACAAGCCTTGAATTGGAACCCTCAAGGAAAACGGAAAAGAGGCAGGCCTAAGAACACTTGGCGCCGTGAAGTGGAGGCGGATACCAAGAAACTTGGCCACACTTGGGGGAGGCTGGAGAGATTGGCTCAGGATCGTGATGCCTGGAGGGCTCTTGTAGGCGGCCTATGTCCTAATCACAGACGTCGATGAAGATCGGCTGCTGTTCTTCGAGGACGAAAAGGCGAAAGAAAGAAGAAGAATAAAGATGTGCGGTTTCCATGATGAAGGTGCTACAGAAGAAGCACATTTGTCTGAACGAGATGAAATGGATGAATTCCATAGGGAAGCTTAATTAAGAAAGTCTGTCTTCTGTGTAATATTGGTAATACCACTATTGTTGGGCTCAATGTTCGTTTCAATGCCACAGTGAACATTTCTAATAAGTGCCTATCAATTCCTCTAGATGAACTGAAAGAAAAAGCAAAATTACTGGCAGATCAATATCCCGCTGAAATCAGAGAATATCTTGTAATGGAGATAAGTAATTTGCCATCTTTTCATCGAGCGAACTTTATAGAGGACCATCCAAATTCATTTGAGCTGCTGCATTTCTCGAATATATGTGTCTGCCTCCGTATTGTTTTAAAAGTTCCTGCCAGCGTCGCCTATGCAGAGCGCTCATTCAGCAAACTAAAGCTGATTAGAGAAAAAAAAATCTAACATCAACTATATCAAAGGGGCGACTGGTAGTCGTGGCAAGACTCGGTATTGAGTCTGATCTTATAAAAACGATTAATTTTGTTGATGTGATTCACCTCTTTGCCAGGTAAAAGGCTAGGAAAGTTTTAGAAGAACATAAATGCCATTACATCTCAACTGTAATAACTGTTATGAGCTTGTAATGAATCTAGTATTAAATTCATTGCTCGTGTATATTGTTTCATTATTATTTATATACTAATGTGCATTATTTTTATTTTTTTATCTTTTACAAAAGTACAAGTCCCCATATTCATATATTTTTAAGTATGTTTGAATTATACTTGATAAATTATGACATCATTGATTTATGTGTACATCGTTAGGTGAGGGGATCCAATGTTTTAATCTTGTTCCAGCACTTAATAATCCTCTTGACCACTTGCATGTAGGCTTATCATAAAATTAAGTGATAAATCCGGGATATATATGTTACTAATTTGTTTGTATCCATTCGGTTGTCTAGTGTGGAGACTTTACTATTCAGGCTTACAACTATCAACACATATAAAAAAAAAAATAGGCAAGCTCCAAAAAGGCGTGATTTCAGCACACAAATCTATTTCTAGGCCTATTTATAAACTTCAACGTGCGCCCCATCACACCGTGGGTGCTCCCAAAAAAGGGGGGGGGGGCCAATTTCGACTTACTGAGGCCTCCACGGATCATAAATCAGCAATGGCCCCAGGGATGATACCACTCATTTGAGAACCATTGCCCTTCTGTTATATATCTATGTCTAAAGTCAATTTACAACGCAGAATCTTTAAAAGAATTCACAAGGTCTAAATATTGTTTTTAGTTGATTTAATTTTTCCTGTCCACGTTGATAAGCCAACTGTTCCTCTTTTGCGACAGCGCATAGTAACTGATTATCTTTGCCATACTCTCATATTATTGTGGAACCGGCAAACATCATCCCTGCCTAATCTAACCATTTAGAGCAGCGGTTCTCAACCTGTGGGTCGCGACCCCTTTGGGAGTCGAATGACCCTTTCCCAGGGGTCGCCTAAGACGATCGAAAAACACATATACCCTACAGTTATGAAATAGCAACGAAAATAAATTTGTGGTTGGGGGTCGCCACAGCATGAGGAACTGTATTAAAGGGTCGCGGCATTAGGAAGGTTGAGAACCACTGATTTAGAGCCTCAAATTTCTGCATTTTTCTCTGTGTGCAATAATTGCAATACCCTCTCTCTGTCTTTTGGCAGCCACTCGATTTGGTGCCATGTTTTTTTAAAGACCTACTTTCTACTAGGGTTTCCATTTAGTCGGTCTGTCGGTCTCCAGTCTAGCGTAATTCATTTGTTTACAACACCTGAGTGAGTGAGGTCGCTCGGTTCATCGTCTATCTCGTGGTCACCTGAAAGGTCGCATCTGAGTTGTGTCATCATTACGTCTGTTTCGTTCATTGCACAGTGGGAGAAAAAAAAAAGAAGTAAGAAGAAAAAGGGGCTGGGGGGATAAGGGTAGGTCATATGAGAGCGATAGGATTTTGAGAATTTAAAAAATAAATTAAATAATGCATCTTTTGTCGATGATGATTAATAATATACAAATTATATTTTAATACTTAAAAGCAGCAAATAGAATAAAATAATAATAATAATTTTTTTATTTCATTTTTTTTTTAATGAAAGACGAGTTTAAACTGCTAAACAGTAGAAAATAATTTAACATTTCTTAAAATGTATTTCGCATTAAAAAATAAACTATTTTTATTCCTTTGTTTTTAATGAGCCAATGTTAATTTCTTAAGCCCAAAATGCATCATCCTTACTATTCTGACCATTTGAAGTTATACGATTTTGATAGACATTACAAATATATACATTTTGCAACAAAGTATCTCGAATTTTTGTGTGATGTTTCTTTTATTTACACCGCTGTATCATTGGGTGCTGGGTGGCCCAGTGGTCTAAACTGAGCAAATCTCAAGTTGATGGCGGGGAGCTCCATCCCTACCAAAGCAAAAACATCACCAGCACCCCGGGTGGATGGGACTCGCTAAACTTGGATGGTAACTCATCTAAGAGAAAGAAACTCTGAATTCAAACACGGAGATGGAGTCCCTAAAGGCAGATAACAGTGATACAATGAAACATTCCGACAACTACTGCTACGCCACTGGTGCCAAGCCGTATCATCCACATGATGAATCGATTTTGCTCCTTTGGAAAAATGTATTTCTTTTTTACTCCTCATATATCTAGCAAATATATGGCGTTGTTCATATTAAATACCACCCTTCTGTGTATGTATGGCTTCCTCCCGTCTTCACGAGACGATGGAGTAGCTATATTGTAGTCCTACACTTCGACGAGTGGCTCACTCGGCCAATCCTGGAATGACAATCTCGTCTGCATTTCACGCAGGAGAATGATGATTCCTGGTTAATTTTGGTCTTCCGTGCTGTTCTTTTTCTTGCAAGGGCTTCGTTCCGCACATCTTGTGCCATTTTCACTCCTTCGTACACTGCCGTTCGCCAGCTGGAACGTTGTTCGGCAATGATCTCCCATTTGTTGACTTCAATGTTCGCTTCCTTCATGCTCTTTTTGCAAACGTCCATATATCTTAGGCGAGGCCGTCCAATAAGTCTTGGCCCTTCTGCCAACTCTCCATACAACAGCATCTTTGGAATACGGCCTTCTTCCATTCTCCTTACATGGCCTAACCAGCGAAGGCGCTTCTTGCTAAGAGCGGAGAATATGCTACACATTTTGGAACGTTCCAAGACCTCTGTGTTAGTCACCTTGTCCTGCCATCAGATGCGTAGAATGCGACGCAGACATCGTTGATGGAAGCTGTTGAGTTTCCGCTCAAGACTGGTATATGTGGTCCACACTTCACTGCCATATAGGAGCGTACTAAGCACGCATGCCTGATAGACACTTAGCTTTGTTTTTTCAGTTAGATTGATATTATTCCACACTCGCTTATTCAGTTTAGCCATAGTTGCTGCTGCTTTTGCGATTCTGATGTTTATCTCTTCATCAATGGAGAGAGAACTAGAAATATTGGATCCAAGGTATGTGAAATGCTCAACAACCGACAGATTATGGCCCTCAATAGTTATAATTGGAGGGGACGGCGCTTCTTGCATCATGAGATGAGTTTTCTGTAGACTAATTAACAATCCAAACTCTTTACAAGCGTGTGATAGACGGTTAACTAGCCGCTGAAGACCTTCTTCTGTGTGAGATGTTAAGGCGGCATCGTCAGCGAACAGTAGTTCACGAATTAGTACCCTTTTTACTTTAGTCTTTGCACGAAGGCGAGCGATATTGAACAGCCTACCATCAGATCTGGTATGTATGTACACTCCATCTTCATAGTCCTTGAAAGCAAATTGAAGGAGCATCGAGAAGTAAATGTAGAAGAGAGTTGGTGCCAGTACACAACCCTGTTTTACTCCGCTGCTGACTGGGAATGCCTCAGAGACAACGCCATTGAATGTGACTGTGCTGTGCATGTTTTTGTGAAAGGATTGTATGATTGTGAGCAGTCGTGGGGGGCAACCTATTCTTTGTAAGATACTGAACAGGCCATTCCGACTTACCAAGTCGAATGCCTTTGTCAGATCTATGAAAGCGATATAAAGAGGCATATGCTGTTCACGACACTTCTCCTGCATTTGGCGTAACGAGAATATCATGTCTATAGTTGAGCGCCCACTCCGGAAGCCACACTGGGACTCTGGATAGATGCGGTTAGCCAGACTCTGCAATCGTTTTAAAGCAACACGGGCAAAGGTCTTTCCAACTAAACCAAGGAGAGAAATTCCTCGGTAGTTATTACAATCACTTCGGTCCCTTTTATTTTTGTACAATGTTACGATGTTAGCGTCTCTCATGTCCTGGGGAATGTGACCTTTTTCCCAACACAGACATAGGAGCTCATGTAAGGGCTGAATTAGTATTGTTTTTCCATTGTCGAGGACTTCCGGGGGAATGCCGTCAATCCCTGGTGCCTTCCCAACAGCAAGGTAATCTATTGCTTTTTCGAGCTCCTGCATTGTTGGCTTTTCATCTATAGTTCTTCCATTATTGTCAAGGCTGGAATGTTATTCAGAGCGGTCTCAGTGACTACATTCACTGTTGCGTATAGCTCAAGATAATGCTCAACCCAACGCCGAAAGTTTGTTCGTTTGGGTTCTGAATAATTTGACCAGTCTTGGACTTGAGCGGTGCTATTTTTGAGGTATGTGGACCTAATGCCCACGTACATGTTTCTTGCATCCCCGTTGTCAGAAGCTGATTGGATGCAGTTGCAAATTTCCAGCCAGTAAATGTTGGCACAATGACGGGCAGTCTGCTGGGATATTTTTTTGGCATTTTGGAGAGCCTGTAGTGTACGAGCACAAGGTGCATCCCTATAGGCAAGTATGGCTCTTCTCTTCATCTCGGTTACGGGTTCCATCACATTCCAATGCGCCTCGTACCAGTCATTAATTTTATGCTCCATTTTACCGTAGGCGGACATGGCTGAATCGTACATAGCATCTCGTAAATGAGTCCACTTAGAGTCAATAGTGCTATCGGGTGACCCTTTAGCAAGGGTATCCTGCAACACTTTTGAGAATTGCTGAATTTTTTCTGTAATCCTCATCTATAAGTATCATTACAGTAAAACGTTATATCCTCGTTAGGACTGAGGTGGGTTCTGACCGGAATACCCGGAAATTTCGAGGATTAGCACACCGGTACATGCTCGGACTGGGCAATACAAAAGGAATCTTTGTCTGCGTGTTTTTTTAAAAAAAAGGTTATCTTCTTATTTTTCAATAACGTGTAAGTCGTGTATCATCATTCAATGGGAACTTCCCAGGGAAGATATATAGAAGCAGTGCATTATATATATATTTTTTTTATCCGATTTAAATGAATAATAAGCGCTAGGTACGAAACAAAATTATGTAAGATAATTTTTTTGGAAAAGCTTCATAAAAGTTAAAGAAACAAATCTGATTTTCATTTTTGTTTCTTTTTTTCTTTTTTGCCTAAACGTTAAGGTTGGCAGCTTCCACTCTAAACTATAATCAGGTGTGTGAGTTTATCTAAAAAATTTATGGGGATTTACTTATTTACCCCCCAATGGGGAGACGTGAGAAGTACATGTATAGAATCAGTAACAATCACGAAACCATCAAAGTTGAAGGCTTCAAAAACAGTAATCACTTAATTAGAAACTAATTCTAATCCAGCTGTTCTCAACTTTTTTTTTTATCCCGCGACGTCTATAACATTTGCCAAGTTGCAGCGACCAACAATCACAAGTAGTCTATACCTACCTTAAAATTGTGAAACAGATGTTAAGAAAAAAGGGGGGGGGTAGATAAAATGGTGTTGGTTCTGTAATTTTGATCGGGGTGGACTGAAGCAGAAATAAGGAGTAAAAGGGTGGATGGTCCTGTAAAGGAAGCTCTGTAGAACATACCCGAAATTTTTTTTGTTAAATGGTAAAGAATTACTTGGTTGGTATAGGTCCGAAAAATCGAGTGGTGATACCATTTCTTTACCGTTCCGGGTGACACCAGCCCTAGAGACACGTCTGCCACTCGACATCAATTTTGGTTACACTTACTGTTATTCAGAGAGGAGTAGGTATTTATACGAAAAAGTCGGATAAACTATTTCTGCCTTACATACGCTCAAGCAGAGTGCAATTCGTTTAAAAGAAAGAAAAAATCCATTATAGATCACTTATGGAATTTTTGTCCCTAATGCCTAATGTCTGCTTAATTATATTTACGTTTCAAAAAGGCTCATGAGTAAGTCCCCAAACTAAACGCGTGACATATTTTCGGGTCCAGCGAAATTACCAACTTTGACAACCCCCAAACTAAGGGTGCCACCTACCTACTAGTGCGACATATATCATATACGCGAGTATATACGGTATTTATTTTTACGTTGTTCGAATTGACGTTGTTTACTTACTATGGGAAACAGTAAAAGAACAGAATAACGTTTTTACCGAGTATGTCTGTTTTTTGGCATTCGTCCATTTCAAAGAGACCATTGGATAATAATACTGAAAGTGTCACTTGAGTTGTTTTTTTTTTTTAAATGTCTATAGCTATAGGGAAAACAAAGAAGATAGTGTGCAAATCTTAGTGTGCAACTTGAAACTCTCACGACAGAATCGAAGTGTAAAAAAAAAAATCCTTCATTTTAACTTCGCTTTTGTTCGTGTGACCGTTCGCGGCAAATTTTCGGACTTCACGTCACCCTATCGAGCTGAAACTTCGCACAGAGACTCGTAGCCGATGACACCACATTTTCAGCCCCTCTTCTCGCACCAAACTCCCAAAAACCAGTTTTATTGCTACCAGATGCCACTGATTTCACGAAATAAAATTCCCGATGACTGCGCTAAATGAGATTCGTAATAACATCGCAAAAGCGTTTGGTGCATAATATTATCTTGTTTCACAGAAATAGTTGGTGTAATAATTCTGAGGTGTAAAAGCGGTTGGTGGGACATAAGAATATTAATATAGTTCAGGGGCGTGCAAAGAATATGCGAGCCTTGAAAAAAAAATGGTTGGGGGGCACTAATTGTTATTTTTATGGTGCGTTACTTGAATGCATGACTTGTCAAATTCTTAGCCTTGAAATACTAACAGGTCAAATTGTGGATTGAACTGTAGGAAGGTTGAGTGTTAAACGTAAAGTAAGAAGACGGAGTGTTAAGTTCGAGAGAATGAAAATAATCACAAAACTATGCGATATAATCACAAAACTATGCGATATAATCACAAAACTATGCGATATAATCACAAAACTATGCGATATAATCACAAAACTGCGATATAATCACAAAACTATGCGATATAATCACAAAACTATGCGATATAATCACAAAACTATGCGATATAATCACAAAACTATGCGATATAATCACAAAACTATGCGATATAATCACAAAACTATGCGATATAATCACAAAACTATGCGATATAATCACAAAACTATGCGATATAATCACAAAACTATGCGATATAATCACAAAACTATGCGATATAATCACAAAACTATGCGAAATGTTAAAGCAAATAAAAAAAAATATATAGACTTCTGTTTTTTTTTGGACATTTTAAGTGCAGCCATTGAGTCAATACGATTGACTGAGAAGTGAAAACATTTTGTTAAGTTATAGATGTTGGTGGTCACGAGTTGTAGGTCAAACAACGATCTTTACAACTGGGCCGAAACCCTCCGTACCCACCACTAACCCCGGCAAGTAGTGATCAGTATGGTCGACTTTCTTAGTTGACAGATTTTTTTTCTCTCCGGGTTAACCGCATGAGGACTTGAAACCCGTGCATCGCCACGGTTTATCCTTTGTGGTTCTAATCTAAAACTTCCTAGTATTTGTAAGTATAAATATATATGAGATTGTTTGTTCTAAAATTTCATACTTTAAGTAAAGTTGGGATTAGATATATTCACAAAAGTGGAAGGAGAGTGGATGATGTTTACGGACATTTTGATTGGTTTCCAAAGAATCTGACACGCTTTGTGCCAGGTCCTTCCCCCAAAAGACACGAACAATGCACTTCTACGGTTAGTCTTGAACTTAACTTGTATCTCATGTAATACATCCGAAGCTGACGTCACCTAAAAGCAGAGACAAACGCACCGTATTTATTATTCTCTCTTCCCCCCCCCCCCCCCCCCTTTCCTTTTCCGCGAACAGCTCTTCACTTTCTTAATTTTTATCCTCTGAATAAAGTGAATGCTTGCCATATTCCTGCAACTTATTCACGACTTGGCGATCAATACTCAATTTCGTATTAATAAATAGTATATTGCGTTCAAAACGAAATTTGACGAAAATTTTAACGTGTGGGATGAAAAAAAGATTAGACCAAATTTCCGTCGATCAATTTTCCGTTGACGAAATTTATTTCAAACAAATTTCCGGTAACGCCCCACAGGCGCAGAATGACAGTGCCTGGATAAACATGACCCATCAACTTCTTTATTGACCAAATGGAGATAGAAAGTCTCTATCAGGATCCAACGCCAGTCGAAGAAATAAAAAAAGGGCAGGCTACGCTAGGTGGAACATTTGGAAAGACTGCATAACGACAGCGGAGTGAAGAGGGGTGCACCACAAAATCCCAGAGGAAAAAGGCTCAAAGGCAAACCTAGGCTTAACGTAGGTGGATGTGTGATGTGGAAAAAGATCTACAGCAGCTGAGAATCCAAGCATGGAAAGGAAAGCATCAGTTAGGTCTGATTGGGTGGTGAGGCAGGCCAAAGCCCCGCACGGGCGGCTGTAGTGCCATAAGGATAGGTGGAAGGATGTGGTGAGGCAGACCAAAGCCCGCATGGGCGGCTGTAGTGCTATAAGGATAGGTGGAAGGATGTGGTGAGGCAGGCCAAAGCCCCGCATGGGCGGCTGTAGTGCTATAAGGATAGGTGGAAGGATGTGGTGAGGCAGACCAAAGCCCGTATGGGCGGCTGTAGTGCTATAAGGATAGGTGGAAGGATGTGGTGAGGCAGGCCAAAGCCCCGCATGAGCGGCTGTAATGCTATAAGGATAGGTGGAAGGATGTGGTGAGGCAGACCAAAGCCCGCATGGGCGGCTGTAGTGCTATAAGGATAGGTGGAAGGATGTGGTGAGGCAGGCCAAAGCTCTACATGGGCTGTAGTACCACAGGGATGGATTGATGATGGATGTGGTGAGGCAGGCCAAAGCCCTACATGGGCTGTAGTGTCACAGGGATGGATAGATCAGCGATTCCCAAAGTGGTCTATATCGACCCCCAAGGGTCGACGACACCTTGCAAGGGGTCCATGTCAGCGAAAAAAAAAATTATGGGGTCCATGAAATGAAAATACGCATCAACGATAGTGGTTCTCGTGTAAACATGTCGTGACCTCTATTTTGACATCCTATGAATGGAATACTCCACATACTACACAGATAGGACCTATTTACTTACATACTATTACACTTATAATATAAAGACCTCTATCTTCCTACATAAATTATACAAGTACCTATGAAGTAAAAATGTTAAAAAACATAAATGTCCATGAAACGTGATAAAGAATCATATTAAAATGTAAGTTATTATTATTAGGTATATTTTCTGATATATGAAACTGTTTAAGAATTATTATCAACAAGAAGTTTCCCGCAGCTCTGCCCACGTACGTTTTTATTTTCTCTGCGTTAAGGTTTTATTTTGTAAAAAAAAAGTATCTTTCCGCAGTAAATTGTAGCCTGCGTCAGCTCTATAGCTAGTTAGACATCCAACTTTATATATAAATTTAAATCTTTCAAAGTGAGTAGCACTATACTTGCTATCAAAAATCCATTTTAAGTTAATGAATTTGCAAAAAATCAATATCAGGTATGCAGGGGGTCTACCCAAAACCGAAAAACATGGCAAGTGGTCTACAGTGGTCTACGAGACAAACAAGTTTGGGGACCTTTGCTTTCAGGCATTAAGCCAAGATGTTATTGTTTTCTAGGAAAATTTTATGGTAAAAAAATGAAATCACGTTATCGTTTCAAGTCATTGATTATGTAGAGGATTTTATCCACTTTAATTTAGGGGAAGGCAGCATTAATTAATTAAGAGATTCAAAGAAAGGCAAAAAAGTAAAACTATTTAATGCAATTATTTGTGCAAAAAATGCAACCCTTTATTTCAATGAAGAGAAAATGCCTTGCATGAGGAAACCTGTAAATGTAGGTTATATAGAAACAAGGATCAGAACATGAAGATAAAAGATGGCACATGCATTGAAAACTCACCAAATTTTATCTAATTTAAGCATGAAAATAACACTGTTTTAAATTTGTTAAAAAGTTGTAAAATCCTTAGATACTGATAGCTGGGAACATCAGGGAATATTTTAAGAGTTGCTCTTCTTATGTGAAGGTTGAGTTTCTATTTGTTAATACTTAATGGAAATTTCTATTTACATTTGTTAATATAACATCAACGGTTTACTTCACATCATAAGAGCAATACACACAAATAAAACACAAAAAAAGTATTACTAAATTATCTGAACCAAGTGATGTAAGGAAAAGAAGTTACCGATTAAGGCAGTGTTTCCCAATGTGGGGCCCACACCCCACCTGGGAGGGGGGGCGGGGGGGGGGGGGCTACTTGGATTGTTTAGGGGGCATTTGGAAAATGAGCAGTCTAGAATTTGAAAACCAACCATCTACTATTATTTAACTTGTATTTTGAAAAAAAGAGCAACATTAAAGTCTCTATTTACTGCTTATACTGCAACTGTCAATCGTACTCTTGAGGCTAGTTATGAAATTTCCTTTCTCATCGTTAAATCTTGGAAAAAATCATACTATAGGAGAGAATTTAATCAAACCAACAATATCAGCATTGCTTAAAACAGTTCTGGAAAAAGTTAACAAAGACGTGAAAGCTATGCCACTCAGTAAAAATACTGTTTGCAGAAGAATAGAGGAAATACGTGAAGATATTGCAATAAAATTTGTTGACAAGCTGAAAACAAGAATATTCTCAATGCAAATGGACGAATTTCTTTCAGAGACAGTGAGGCTGTATTGATAACTTACGTAAGATATATTGATAAAGTGTATTTTGCTGAAGAAATGTTATGTAAATCATTAGAGAGCACCACTACCGCCAAAGATATATGTAATAAGCTAAAAAAAAACTTAGATGTCAATAACATACCAATGAAAAATACGACATCTTGTGCTGCAGATGGAGCTCCTAATGTGACGGGCAAGAAAAATGGCTGCTTAAAATTGATGAATGATGAGAATCCAGAAATGTTACTTGTGAATTGTGTTATTCAGAGGGACAACTTAGTAGCTAAAAAGCTTTTGCTGTTCTAAATGAATTAATAATTCAAATATAAAGTGTATAAATTCTATTAAAGCTAATGCCAAATGTTAGCGTCTCTTCAAGCTATTTTGTGAAGAACAAAATGCGGACTCTGTGAGACTTTTACCTCACACTGAAGTAAGGTGGCTTTCGAAAGGGAATTGCTCGAAAAGATTTATGGAACTCTTTGATACTCTTGCGATTTTTTAAAGTGACAAACCTGGAATGAAGTATCTGTTAGCGGTCGATGGTAAAGCATTTGTGAGTTATTTAGCCGATATCTTTGAAAAACTAAATTTAGTTTTATTACATTTATTGAATTATGTCATAAAAATATTTACAACAAAAATGTTGCAAAGTTTCATTGGCTCCAAAAATGTGAAGTGACTGATACCGCTATACTTGTTATTGTCAATCATCTGAAAATTCTATCGGCCGATTTAAAAGAAAGATTTTCTGATTTGAAACTAATTGATTTTCCAACTTGGATGATGCAGCCAATGTTAGTGGATTTGTCTGAAATTTCATAGATGCAATATCAAGAAGAACTCACAGAAATGTAAAATGATGAGTCTGTTAAAACCTTATTTAATGAGCGATGGCATGGATTTCTAAGGAAACAGAAATCAAATATCCAAATTCAACTAAATGTGCAAGAAAACTATTTTTACCGTGTCCATCTTCATATTTAGATGAATGAGGATTTAGTGACATAAATTATTTTTTGCACACAAAAAAAAAGACTAATCAGCTGGATATAACACCAAGGGGAGACTTGAGACAGAAGCTAACTAAAATGGAACCTAACATAAAATCTCTCACTAAATATAAAATAATAAATAATTAAAATAATATAGAACAATTTTTCATTAAAATTGTTTCGTTCTTGAATTTCAATTCTCCATTGAATGTTTTGAAAATTTACTTTCTGTGTTTCCTCACCAATTTCCTAGTGATTGCTTCCTAAAACTTATCATTTAATTTCTTCAGTGAACAACCTTATTTTTTGAATATTAAAAATTATATATCTGATACATGGGGGGGGGGGGGGGGGGGGCATACGAATGTTAGAAAGGCTTTGGTGGGACACAGCACAAAAAAGGTTGGGAAACACTATTTTAAAGTTATAAAATTAAAATTCAAAATTTGTGATATTTCTAATGTTGGGAGATTTAATGAATACATTGTATTTTGTAAACTTTATTGCACACCACATGATCCAGTCATATCACAAGTAAATTTTGTAGAAAAATAATACATTTTGATAACATTCCAAAAAATTATGACATCATTGTGAATCTAGATATTTTGGCTACAAGTTATCAGTAAATTTACTGACAGTGTGTACAAATTCATTCTAAAATGACTTGTCTGTAAGAACAGCAGAAATTCCCATTTCCTCTATCTTGGTTTAAACTTCTTTGATCATAATATTAGTTAGCTGCAACTCAATACTCATTAAGTTTCCATACAACAGACTAATTTTATCAGAGACATAGAAACACATTCAACAGATATTTCAATTATTTTTTCAGCTTCATAGTTTAAAGTTTATTTTAAAAATGTCTGTAAAAATATTTTTTTTCAGTGAAAATTGTGTTTGCCAATAAATTTTATTTTTGCTTTGGCAACCCTGGGCCATTCTTACGTCATGAAATCACTGAAAGAGGACACAAGGGAAAATGATAATTTACCGTTTTAAAAAGTTGCAACAAACTTTTAGGAAAAGGGGGTGGGGTGGGAGAGACAAATAATGTACAAGTGCCGCGTTGGGCAGTGGGCCAGTATAAAAATTTCTTTTTTAAATTTTGGCCCCTTTATTTCAAAGGTATATTAAACTGAAAAATAGATAACTTAAAAATGAATAGAATGAGCATATATTGAATTCAAATGAATGGCTGATAATATTAATCTGCAAAAAATTAAAAAAGACAAATATCCATTCAACCTTAAATGACATTATCAATTTGTAATAATGCCAATTTTAAAATGAGTTCCAAGCTCATTATGAATTTATAGCAACAGCATATGCTAGAATCATGAAAAAAATATTTCAAAGTTGCATAAATTATGGAGATAAATGAGAGGGCAAAATGTCATTGTATATGATAATTTACAGCTGAAAAGATTTCCCATTTTTAAAAGGTACCAATACAATGGCAGTTAAATGAAAAGATATGAACATCCTGGGGTTCAAGGGGAATAGAGGCCTTTTAGGGGAATAGAGGCCTTTAGGGGAATAGACGCCTTTACGGGAATAGAGGCCTTTAGGGGAATAGAGGCCTTTAGGGGAATAGAGGCCTTTAGGGGAATAGAGGCCTTTTAGGGGAATAGAGGCCTTTTAGGGGAATAGAGGCCTTTTAGGGGAATAGAGGCCTTTTAAGATAATTCAAAATGCACAAATTAAAATCCTAACGTAGGCAGATAATTTATTTTTATCTGGCCTTCATCAATACTTTTACATATCAATCAAATTATGAAAACACAATGACAGGTAAAAAATCAGAAAGTTAAATGCTGATTTTATAATAATATTATATGGACATTCCGGACTATACTATAGAATATTTAAAAAAAAAACAAAAAAACACATTGTCTAGAACCAAATTGACATTAACATAGAATCTTAAATTAGTAATTCAAACTTGTCTGTGCAAATATTCTGTTTTCATATTTTAAGAATAAAAAATTAAGAATTAACAAACAGTTACAAAGTATGTAATTAGTTTTTTTTAAATCTTAAATTATTTTAGTATACACCAACAAGTATAGCCAATATATTGTATTAAAAACAGTTATTGCATTTTGAAAATACACATTTAAATTAACTCATAGTAAAATATTACAAAAACTGAAGGGTAAAAAATAATTGTTACCAGAAAAAAGTGCATTATAAGCAAGTTTTTATCTTTAAGCATATCATGTATTTCTTTCATCAAAATGAAACACTCAACAACAAAAAATTACTACATTAAAAAAATTAATCAACAACTTGTCCATACAAATTAAATAATAAGAGAAAAAAAGCTATTTACTGAATACTGCATGCTTTTTTAAAATAATGATCTTCTTCATCTTCACTTAGAGACATCTTATGAACTCTAACAACTTTGTTGTGATATGTCACAGCATCATCAGTGCTATGAGTATTGAGGCATGCTGGCACAGTAGCTTTAGCACTTTCAAGGCTGTAGTTTTCTGGCTCATACTTTTCAGTGCTATCAATATTGTAGCGTTCTGACAAAGCATTATCAGTGCTAACTAAAATATGGGACCTTGTAAGATCATTTTCAGTTTCAACGCACTGGTGAACAGCCTCATCAGCACTCTCAGACACTTTTTTAATATTGTCACATTTTTTTAGCAAAAACTTTCCAGTGCTTAAAACTTTAGGAGATATGGGAGACAAATTACTAGCATGTTCAAGGCATACCTGTTTTTTACTATTCCATTCTGAGGTCTGAAGCAACTCCTCTGAACTGTCGCTATCACTTTCTGAAGAGATGTTATCAATAGCGTTGGTATACTTAGAAACATTCTCAGAAGAACGGAGTGTGCTTTCCTTGATGTTCTTTCTGGAGACACCAGTGCTATATTTAGCGGACATATTCTATGGGGGAAAAAAATAATTAAAAATTTAAATCAATTCCTGTGTGTTGAGTCTCCAGTGGGCATTTCAAGATATTTATTTGAAAAAAAAAGCAATAATGTCAAACTTGTCAGATTTCATTATTGTTTACAAATTGTAGGTATCATAAATGAGTTGTCAACAAACCTGTATATGTTATGGTACCAGGATAAAAAGGAATTCGGTATAAAACTTTAAAATGCATTTAGCAAGATTTTAAAAACGTAAATAAAATTACAAATGCTAAACCTGAACAAGTATGACCATGAAATGATATAGATTCTCAATACATTTAGTTTAAAACAGAACAAGCAATTGATAAGAGTTTCAGATCTTAATAAAAAAAATTTTTAAAAACTAGCTACATTTGGAAACTTTCATTAAATCAAATGCAACAGAAAGAGCTATCCTCTTTCAAAGTAGCCACTCCACAAGGGAAGTAAGAATTTTTGATTTACCATTTAAATTTGATTTATGTAGTTACTTTCCAAATATCCCCAGATAACTCCACAAGATGCTGTTGGAAAGGCAGTTATGTTTATAGCCATTTTCTTTCTTTTTTTAAAATTTGGCTTTCATATATCTACACCATATTTAAAGATGCTATCAGCTATTCATTAGTGATAAAAAAGGAAAAATTAAAAATTTTAAATACTCCTTGATGGGTTTTTCTATAGATTGTTAAGTTCATGAACATTTATTTAAACTACTAACTTTAAAACCTGTTACTAGCATATTGAGAATTTTATAACTTTCTCGCTTTCTAATTCTTATAACGAAGTGGCTATTCGCACCAGGGTACCAGAAATAGCATTTAGTCAAAATGGACCCGGACAGGCATCGCCCCCATTTGGACCCGGGTCCCATTAGTCTCAATGTCAAGCGGATATCATTTGTGGTTGTTTATTTTAGTTAAACTGAAGAAGTAAGTTTACAAACTTAAACTTATAGTCCATTCAATTATCTTTCATTTGATACCAAATTTTTCATTACAAACCCAACAATAATATTTAAAATAGTTTTTTAATCCCAACCTCTCACTTCTGGTACCCGGGTGTGAATAGTCGTAGCCATCTTTTAAAAGACCATTTTACACCTTATTAAACAATGTGAACGAGCAACTTTAAAATTTTATCTCAATCACCATAAAGATATAACATTTTATTGAAAACACTTTGAAGTAAGTGTTTTGTTTTCATTTTTTAGTAATGATATACTTTATTGTTGCCAGAGTAAAGAAGAGGCTGCTCCTGATTAGAAGCACCACCCTTAAAGTTTGGTACTATTTTTTATTAACACAGTAGTTAAATTTTAAACTTTTCTTAGCAACATTCCATTTTTAAAAAAATTCCAATCATTACACATTAAGCATACTTAAAAAGGTTAGCCAGGATTTTATGAAAGCTAAAGGTTATGATGTAATTTTTTTCAACTATTATTTAATTTATAGGTAACTAAAACTGTTTCATTAAAAGATCCTCACCAGATTCACTCCCTTCTGAACAATTATCTTCTCTGGATAGAGTTCTGCAAGTGCTGCTTGCACCTCTGACAGAATCTGAGGCTGCCTCATCCCTATCATACCATGCGTTACAGTAAACACAGTCTCCAGAATTTCCTGTGCTTCTTCTCTGTAAGCATTTAAATTAACAAAAAAATTTTTTTGTTTAAATAGCAGTAGGCCTACTGTAGAGACTGAATATTTATAAGGAGTAAATAAGAGTAGACAGTAGTTACCCTAATTTACATGATTCAATAACTTTAACTCAAAAAATAAGAAAAACAACTGTTTACAGTCACTATGCATAATAATTGAAGGTCTTTGGCTAGCAGCAGTTTTTTATTAGAAAATATGGAAGATGTCAAAAAACATATACATTTCTGAAAGGATCTAATGTGCAATCTACCTCATTCATCACTATTTCATTAAAAGAAAATAACAAAATTTATAAAATTAATTACTGCTTATTAGTTTACTACACCATTTATTTTAAAGAGCTTCATTTTGAAGAAAAGTAATGATGTCATTTATATTGTAACTACAATAGACAACTTAATAAAAGATAATGAAACGTTAATAAAGTTACTTTTTTAAAAACAATTATTAGATGTTAGCACTAATCGGTATGCATGTTTGGCAAGTAACTTAAGTAGTTGGAAGATCATGCTTTGATGCCACCATTTTTTGGCAGATTACTTTTAGTACAATTAATAATAAGCAGTACAGAACAAGAATTAGTAACAAAAATGCTGGTGACCTGGTTAAATTCTTGTGAATCCCTAGGATGCGAGTGGTCAAGTTTTTATACTTTTCCTGCTGCCTGAACTCCTCTAGTCTATCACTGATGGATACCTTCTGTTTCTTGGCATTAGTCACCTGCAAAAATAAACGTACTATAATCATCAAACAGTAGAATAGTCATTTAGGATCCTCTGCACGGCTAGAGAATATATGGTGGAGGTGTAACTGTATTTGACATTACTTGGAAAGCCAAAGTCTCTAGTGTTGCCTACAGCTGAAGCAGTGTTAACTAAATATTGTAATAACCAACATTAAAATGTAACATTTTCCCCTCAATAAAAATCAAATTTATTGACATCTAGTTGTGCAGGCCAGGGAGGCAACCATATATTTTAGTTTCTTTATAAATTCAAACTTATCTATCATATTTGTTTGTGACCTCCGATGTATTGTATGAGCACAAGATACATTCTTCTGCACTATTCCAAAATGGGGTAACATTATTAATCAGGTCATTTCATTTATGTAATTAGTTTTGTATTACACCTTTTACATGTATCAAACATAAATAAAATCAAATAAGAAATACCTTCATCCAAAACAGACTGTCATCTCCCGAGCTTTTATGTGTATCTGGTTTGGCCTGATCTGAAGAGTAAACTTTGAGACATTATAAAATAGTAAAATGAACTAATGCTCTGGCTCTCACCCTATGGTTTGTGACCAATATCTTATTGGGTGGTATGGTAATGAAACTCCTTGTAAAAGAAAAATAATTCATCAGTTGTAGTTTTACTCCCAGCAACAGATTATGTTAAATGAATAAAACAAACATTCACCTGTGTTTCTATTTATTTCTCCTTTACCATTCTTTTCACAATGGCTGATGTCTTCTGATTCTGAGTGTTTAGATTTTCTGGTGACGGAGTCATGATGAACTTCATCACTTCCATCCATGGACTTTTTATTCGTTATGTTATTATTCAAGACCGAACTGCATGAAAGCATGTCCCCTTCAGTGTAGACATCACCCCCGGTGAGGCTAGAGAGGGATTCAGACAGACTGATGTTATCAATATCAAACCAGTCTAGTCTTTTGCTACTTTTCATAGCACTGTGGTCTCCAACATGGTTATTCAAGTTACAAAGGGTCAAGTTGATCTTACAGTCCCTTGTTTGGGGGGCCTTAGTGTCTTGATCTAACTTGAACATATTTCCCCAAATTCTATCAGACTTGATTTCCTCATCATGATCCCCAAAGTTAGCCGTGGCAATCGAAGATTTTTCAGTTTGAAAGTCTTCATTGTGATTTAAACTGGAATGAGAACTGGACTTTCCTTTCCAAGATGAAATATCTCCTTCTTTCCAAGACCACTTACTCACAGCAGTCATAGGTGAGCCAGATGAACATGGGGGGTCTGAAGATACAACTGTCGATGTTTTCAATGGAGATGATTTGATAACTGTGGCATAAGAGTGATGTTCTGGTGTTTCATTAGAAACATTTGACCACGATGGAACAGTATAGTTTCCTCTTGATGCCAATGCTATGAATCTGGCCGCCACTGATGAGTAACAGTATTTGTTCAGAAGACTTTGTGGAGTGTACAGATTTGTGTTTTCTGGTAACTGAGTAGCTTTATTGAACTCGGTCGAGTCTTCAACATCAAAAAAATGTGCAGTCTTTTGTTCATCAGGTGATAGTGCACACATCCTTTTCCTATCAAATGGTGTCAAGAACTTATTGCTAGCAAATACATTTTCCTCACCAGCCACATGCCATTGATCATCTGCAGTGATGGTGTCTGGTGACAGGTTTACTTTGGTTCTGTTGTGATCAGAGTGACTTTCAACCTGACTTTTGACAGCACTCCTAGAACACAGATCTGACTTTTGTGTAGTCTCAAGGGTCTGAATGTTTCCACTAACCCAATCCTTCACACTCTGAAGACCTTTGCTTGAAACTTTTCTGACCCGCACGTCCAGAGGTGTTTTCTGGCATGGTTTCTTTGAAGGGGTTTCTTCACCCCAGTCTGAGGCTGGACTTCGGCTAGGAGAGAATGTATTAAATCCCACTTTCCTTTTGGTTTCATCTGATTCTTCAAAATTCTTGTTAATATATTTATTGTTGACCTCACTCATACTTTCTTTAGAGCTAACGTGAACAGCAGTTCCTGGAAAATTACATTCTCCAACTGTGTCGGCAGGAGAACTGGTGTGATTAGGATCTGTAAAATTCACATTTGAAGTACTACACATAGAATGACTTTGTAAATTCATCATCAGATGAACATACTTCTTCTTCAAATTGATCAGTTCTTCAGTCTCTTGCTTTGTCTGCAGCTCTAGGATTTGTCTGAGAGAAGCCCGGTCACATCCTCCATCGGCCTGCTGTGAATTCAGCACTTTGCTTTGAGCAATTGATTGAGGCAACACACCCAAAGCAGCTGCACAACTTGAAGCATTTGAGTAGTATGGAAGGCTTGGCCTCAGTGCAGGATTATGAAGCATTTTCTGTTCTTTAACAAATTCATCAAAGTTGAAACCTGCTGTCAAAGTCTTTAAGTTTCTTTCAGAAGCTTTAGGCCTTTCTGTTGATAAGACAGCTTCAGCCCTAACTGTTGATAAGACAGTGTTGCCATGGTCAACAGCAGGGAAAGATGAATTTGTTAGTGATTGCTGGCACAATGGATTCTCTTTAGAAACTGGTGTCGGGAACACGGCAGATGATCCTGATTTCAAAACATTACTAATGGTACCAGAAAATGCTGTGACAGACAGGGGAGGATTCAGCATCACGTTTTGTGACTGCATCATCAGAGTATTCCAAGTGTTAGAAACACTTGTATGAGATATTGAGCTGGTGCTGGAGGGCAGGGTACTGAATGTTTTACTACTTTGACCACTTGATATTTTAGTTTGCAGACTCATAGGTTTAGCTTCAAGCCAAGTTTCAGTAGGATGTTGTGGAGTTTTTAGCTCGCAAAATCTTCCAGGACTTTTCCTAAGATCCTCTGCCTGGTTATCCACTTCACAATGTATACTTTGGCCTGTTACTTGGATTGCGCTGGGTTTCGAGACTGTTACAGTGGTATGGGCATCTTTGTCAGAACAATCTGAGGTTTCTGATTGGGTCCTTGATCTCAGTTGATCAGCTTTTACTATGTTTTCAAAAGCACTCGACTTAAGTGCGTCTTTAATTGGGCTATGAATTGAATCCTGGGAGTATCCAGGGGCTTTGACTTTGTACATTTTATCTACAGGCCTGATGACAAGGGGTTTTAAGCCTTGATTCTTTGTTTCACTGTGGCCTATGGTGCTTAAGAGCTTTGCATAGGTTTTCAGTTCTCTATTTTCTAAAGTGTCAAGTTGTTGAGAATCAACAGTAGATTTAATCTTTTCTGGATTCAAACCCGACTCATTGCCTTTTTGCTCTACTGAGATGACAATACTTTTTTCTGACATCCCTTTATGCTGAAGATGATCTGGTGTGCTATTTGTACTTGAAATGCTAGTTGGATAGGTTTTTTGTTCAGTATTGCAAGATTTATATGGATGAGATGAAGCCATTGAGTCAAAAAATTGTTGTAGAGATGGACAAAATGTCTGATTTGGACATATGACTTTTTTGGCCAGTGGGACAAAAGTTTTATCATCTAAAGCGTCAGGGGCAGCTAATTTGGGAGTTTTATCTTTCTGAATTGGATTGGCAGTATGATTTTTGTTAGAGACGGAAACAATTCCAGCTTTGTCACCAGTCACAGCTGTGGATGACACAACTGCCGATATGGCCAGACCAGTTGACAAATCAGCCGATGAGAGGGAGACTCCAGATGATGAGTTAGACAGATGCATTCCTTCTGCCATAAGGTCAAAGCCTTGGGAGGACATCAGAGCTGACTTGGTGGCTGAATGTGGGCTTTCTGGTGAAGTTTCTTCTGCATTAATAACAGTTGATTTTACGAGAGGATTTTTAAGTTCATCATTCAGTGGAGGCTTTGATACAACTGGACTCTCCATCAGGGAAGCAGTAATCTAAGGAAACAAGTGTATGAATACTCTATATTACTACATAGCTACATTAAAAAGTAGCAAGTAACCATATTTTTTGTATGCAAATTCCACATACTTTAAAAAAAAAAAATATATATATATATATGCCTTAGTACTTTTAATTGTGCACAAATTCAAAAAATAATTTATGAAAGACGAAATGACACAAAATATTTATTAAATAATATCAGCCAATAAATAAGCTACAGTGCTGGTTGCATAAACATATTGTCCACTGCATAGGGTTACATTGCTAATAATTGAAGGACTTCAAGCCTCAACATACATTGTTTTACTACTACATTGCTAAGTTTATCTAAAATTGGAGCACAATTACCATTTCATTGCAATGTCTTCAATATAAAAAAAGACTTTGCCCACATTTCATAATTTTTAATTGGAATCTTCATGTTTCCAGACAACCGCTAATTATTGTAATGGCCATAGCCAAAATGCTTCAAATAAGTAGTTACTGACCTCATTTAGAATGTTAACCTCCTCCCTCAGCCTTGCCAACAGGATGCTGTTCTGATCAGGGGAAGCCAGGGCTGGTGAATCATTAAGCAAGCCGATGACAACTTGACAGATGAGCTCATCTTCCCAATCACTAACATCTGTGTCCTGAGTAGGTTCAATGGAAAATTATCCATTTAAAGTCTACAGACAGTTTTTTGATGTGTTTAAAATTAAATCAACTAATTAAAGCCATGACAAATTTATACAGCTGCATAGCTAGGATTAGTGATGCCCAGGGCTGCATGAGTTTTTTGCTGCACCCATTCCCTCCCCTAGCCCAGAGAAAAAACTCAGCATTTGGTCCAAATGCAGTCAAGTCACTCAATATGCAGGAAATAAGTGCTGCAATTCCTCAAGCCAGTACAAATATATTCTGATGTACAACATCCATATATTATAAAACCTAATTTTTTTAAAATTTTCACAACACTCAATGTTGCATTCTCACATTTTTGGACCTCCCCCACTCCAAAAGTATAGTACATGATAATTTTCAATCACCCCAACCCTTTTTTTAATTTTAAAGTTTCAAACAATTATGATGCAATTGACAATTATATGATGCCATCGTAAACAGTTTAAAATATTATTAAAAAATTATACACATTTTTAGGTGACAGTTGACGTCGTTATTATAAATATATATGATTTTTTATAGACTGGTCAGAATTTCAGGATATTTGCAGTATATGTGCATAAATATACGTATAATTCTGTCGTGACCCCTCTCCCTCCTCATACAAACTTGTTCGCAAAATCTCCTAAATCAATACCCACCAAATAGTATATGGATGGCGCCCTATCAATACTGTGCTATAATAAACCTTGAACAGTACATAGCTACACCTTTTTTAATCCCCTCCCAAAAAAGCATAGATATGCAAGGAAAACAGACAAGGTAACAAACTATTAAACAGTTTTAATATTTTCAAGAAAAACGTACATTTTTAATTTCTGTTGATTTTTTTTGTTTCTTGTATTGTCTTGTCTGTGACGTATGCCATTTAAGAAAAATGTTCTCTTAATTTCCTATCTTTTTTTTTATTCAAGCCCAAACATATCTTGTTCCACTATCTATTTATTAATATTGTAATAGATTTAACAGTGCAACTCTTTTTTTTTTTTAATCCACTCCCAAAAAAAGTAGAGAAATGCAAAGGAAAAAAAGACAAGGTGACTGACAAGCTAATGAATAATAAAATTAAATTCTTTTTTTTTTTTAATTAATTAACTGGCGCTTTAATTTAGGGGTTAGCATCTTATAATTTAGCATATCTATCAAGGTAATTATAATGAAAAATCCCAAGTTGAATAACAGTTTCATGAAAAGTGGAGCATCATAAACTCTTTCTAATATTGTTGGCAACCAAAATTTAAAAAAAATATTTAAATTTCCATTATAAAATATAACCTTAGTGCCAAACTGTTTGTACAGAATCTGCAACTTTCTTTTTAGGATCTTCTTCTGTTCATCTTGGCTCTTTGTGCCCTCTGATGACTCCCTCAACAAAAATGAAGCTTGCAAGGCCAGATATTTGGTCTTCTGTTCCAAACTTATATTCTGTTATTATGTATAATAAAAGGCATTAAAAACAATTGAGGGAAAAACATGAGCAGTCCAATATGCATTTTCTGTTTAAATTTCTTATTCAATTTTTCATATTAATGTGCTATCATTGCAGTCTTTTGCAATAAGCAACAAGTTTAGACAAGAGAGATCATGCTGTAGAAGAGACAAGGGTTTCCAATGGATGATCATGTATTATAATTTATGTATTTAGCTTTTATTATTAAAATTATAATAAATTTACTTTATTATTTTATTAATTAATTACAATTTAGAAATACTATCACATAGTGAATTGTTATTACATAACATGGTGAAGAAATGCAAGTGAGCACCCCTCTGATTAAAATGCATTTGGGAAAGTTATGTCAAATCTACAAGGGACATGGTCAGGGGTGTGTCTTTATGGGAGGTGTAACTAAAATAAAAGGCCAGTGACTTTAGTTTTTTTATATCACAATAAAAGATTTTTTAAGACTGTCTTATTTAAAAACAATTATACACTCAAAGGCTTCGTATCACAAACAAGGCACCATCCTATCTAAAACAAGGCACCATCCTATCTCAAACAAGGCACCATCCTATCTCAAACAAGGCGCCATCCTATCTCAAACAAGGCGCCATCCTATCTCAAACAAGGCACCATCCTATCTCAAACAAAGCACCATCCTATCTCAAACAAGGCACCATCCTATCTCAAACAAGGCACCATCCTATCTCAAACAAGGCGCCATCCTATCTCAAACAAGGCGCCATCCTATCTCAAACAAGGCGCCATCCTATCTCAAACAAGGCGCCATCCTATCTCAAACAAAGCACCATCCTATCTCAAACAAGGCACCATCCTATCTCAAACAAGGCACCATCCTATCTCAAACAAAGCACCATCCTATCTCAAACAAGGCACCATCCTATCTCAAACAAGGCACCATCCTATCTCAAACAAGGCGCCATCCTATCTCAAACAAGGCGCCATCCTATCTCAAACAAGGCGCCATCCTATCTCAAACAAGGCGCCATCCTATCTCAAACAAGGCGCCATCCTATCTCAAACAAGGCACCATCCTATCTCAAACAAGGCACCATCCTATCTCAAACAAGGCGCCATCCTATCTCAAACAAGGCGCCATCCTATCTCAAACAAGGCGCCATCCTATCGCAAACAAGGCGCCATCCTATCTCAAACAAGGCACCATCCTATCTCAAACAAGGCGCCATCCTATCTCAAACAAGGCGCCATCCTATCTCAAACAAGGCGCCATCCTATCTCAAACAAGGCGCCATCCTATCTCAAACAAGGCGCCATCCTATCTCAAACAAGGCCCATCCTATCTCAAACAAGGCGCCATCCTATCTCAAACAAGGCGCCATCCTATCTCAAACAAGGCGCCATCCTATCTCAAACAAGGCCCATCCTATCTCAAACAAGGCGCCATCCTATCTCAAACAAGGCACCATCCTATCTCAAACAAGGCACCATCCTATCTCAAACAAGGCACCATCCTATCTCAAACAAGGCGCCATCCTATCTCAAACAAGGCGCCATCCTATCTCAAACAAGGCGCCATCCTATCTCAAACAAGGCGCCATCCTATCTCAAACAAGGCACCATCCTATCTCAAACAAGGCACCATCCTATCTCAAACAAGGCGCCATCCTATCTTAAACAAGGCGCCATCCTATCTCAAACAAGGCGCCATCCTATCTCAAACAAGGCGCCATCCTATCTCAAACAAGGCGCCATCCTATCTCAAACAAGGCACGATCCTATCTCAAACAAGGCACCATCCTATCTCAAACAAGGCACCATCCTATCTCAAACAAGGCACCATCCTATCTCAAACAAGGCGCCATCCTATCTCAAACAAGGCACGATCCTATCTCAAACAAGGCACCATCCTATCTCAAACAAGGCACCATCCTATCTCAAACAAGGCACCATCCTATCTCAAACAAGGCGCCATCCTATCTCAAACAAGGCGCCATCCTATCTCAAACAAGGCACCATCCTATCTCAAACAAGGCACCATCCTATCTCAAACAAGGCGCCATCCTATCTCAAACAAGGCACCATCCTATCTCAAACAAGGCGCCATCCTATCTCAAACAAGGCGCCATCATATCTCAAACAAGGCACCATCCTATCTCAAACAAGGCGCCATCCAATCTCAAACAAGGCGCCATCCTATCTCAAACAAGGCACCATCCTATCTCAAACAAAGCACCATCCTATCTCAAACAAGGCGCCATCCTATCTCATACAAGGCACCATCCTATCTGAAACAAGGCACCATCCTATCTCAAACAAGGCGCCATCCTATCTCAAACAAGGCGCCATCCTATCTCAAACAAGGCACCATCCTATCTCAAACAAGGCACCATCCTATCTCAAACAAGGCGCCATCCTATCGCAAACAAGGCACAATCCTATCTCAAACAAGGCGCCATCCTATCTCAAACAAGGCGCCATCCTATCTCAAACAAGGCGCCATCCTATCTCAAACAAGGCGCCATCCTATCTCAAACAAGGCACCATCCTATCTCAAACAAGGCACCATCCTATCTCAAACAAGGCGCCATCCTATCTCAAACAAGGCACCATCCTATCTGAAACAAGGCACCATCCTATCTCAAACAAGGCACCATCCTATCTCAAACAAGGCACCATCCTATCTCAAACAAGGCGCCATCCTATCTCAAACAAGGGCACCATCCTATCTCAAACAAGGCACCATCCTATCTCAAACAAGGCACCATCCTATCTAAAATACGGGTCTTAATACCCACATTTCTTTAAATTTGATTTGTAAATTTACAAAATCAAATAAAATAAATTTATCTGGATTACTTGAATGCAATGCACATCATCCAGTTAAAGTCAAGGCAGTGATATACGTGCACATGCCAAATATGTATCAGAGTAATGGGTGGTAATAAGTATCAGAGTAACGTATGGTAATAAAAAAGAAAAGAAATAGAGACAGTATCATGCTAGTGCCTTTTAACAGCTTGAAATAACCCAACAAAAACTCCTGAAGAGGTTCATTATATTATATTATTATTATAAATGGTCTTGGTGGTTTGTATATTGCAGATGTGTAGTGGCAGAGAATTCCATTGTTTGGTGGTGCAGAAAGAGATTGTTCATCATGTTTTAGTGCCTGTCTTGGGAACAGACAGAATACGCGTGTCAAGTTATAAAAATATTTGTTGTTGGCCATGTAATGTTGTTGGTCATGTAATTGCCTAATCACCAGCAAACTCATCATTTAGGTGGAAGAAAGAAAGAAGATTGTGAGTGTGTATAATTTTAAGAGTGATGTAATGATTGAATGTTTATTGAATCCTACAAAGACTGAATATTTAATGACAGATGATTAAAAGAATAATAACTTGAGTGCCTGGTGGCTTAAAGAAAATTGGCTTAATAAAGCAAAGTCCTGAGTTACAATATAACCAAGCAACTAGATTGTACTCATCTAGTAATAAAACATTCACCTTAAAAACTGGTGTAGTAACTGAACATTTGTCAGAATCAGATGGCTTTCCTTGACAAATGGGACAAAGTCTGATATCTGGCTTTTCCTCATTATCTGTCTGCACTGTAGCATCCTTCACAGTCCTAATTTTCTTGGCCTTGGGCATGTTGGGCAACCACAGTGGTCTGAGTGGAGGCTTGGTTTGCTGAACACACACAGGCTCGGTTAAAACATCCTTTCTTGAATGTGATTTGGTGATTGACAAATTCTCTCCTGTCATAGGCCCCACTTTGGTTGAATTATTGACAGAATTCTCTTCAGTAGCTGGGTGCCAATTCGATACCAAATCTTCATTTGCCTCATTTCCGGGATGTTGAAAAGCATGTGGTATATAGGCATCAACCAATGGATTCAAGTGTTTTTTTTGGTCAATGGCTTTAGGGCAAGAGGAGTCAAAAGTTTGGAAGTTTGGTTGTGTTGAATTTAAAGGGCAGTGCTGTGATTTTTTTCTGCTAAGTTCAGGGAACTCCTCATCATTGACCAATTCAACTGTCAATCCATGTTCTTTTGCAATACTGCAGAACTTTTCAGTGACTGAAACTGACCATTACAAATTAAAAGTATAAATACCATTTCAAATTACAAATACAGTTTTTTTATAACAATTTTTCTATAGCATTAGCATATACGGAAAAGGTAAGAATAGCAGTTAAAGCCAGGATCCAATTTTAGTGAGAGACTAAGGTAATAAGAGTTAATTCATTCTTCCAAACTGGCTCATAGAAATTTTAACTAAGCAACTAGTGGTTAATTCCCTCTCAATATATCCCCTTTTTATTATGTAGGCTTAAAATTTAGTTAAATAAAAAAATCAGTTAATCTAAACTGTCCTTTTCAATAACATTTCTCAATGAAACAGATATGATCAACAAATTCTTCAGGATAGCTTACCTCTACAACTGTTTTATATATGCTTGACACTGCTTAAAATTACTAAACACTTCACTGTTGTCCATCAACTCTTGTCACTATTTATAGTTCAGTTGTATCAACAACACAAAGTTTACAGGTCTTGTAATTTAACCAGTCTATAACTCAAACCTTTGTTTAGTGATGTGCTCATAAAATTCCTGAGCCTTCTCAAAACCTCTCCATTAACACAGCTCTCCATTAACACAGCTCTCCATTAACACAGCTCTCCCAACACACTCATTGCCCCATAAACACACATTATTTTTAAAAGTCTAGTTCAAACCAATAGTAGCCTGGCTTTGGGTATGTTTGAACAGGCCCAATTTATAAGCTTAATTTCTAAAATAATCTTTTAAAATTAAAGATGAAGAAGTTTTTTTTATAAATTGTGTACTCATAAACAGCCTGATTATGACAATTATAAGAAGTAAAACTAATAGTTAAATTCAGTGGCAGTATGACAGAGAAGTAAAAATCTCATTTTTCAAATCCTCAATCATACAAATGGGTAATGATAGTGATGCGAAGAAAATAAATTACCATGAGCTTCACAATCATAGGCATGAATAGAAAATAAATGTTTAAGAATGTATGTTTCTTTTTGCTTTACTAAACATAACATTTTACTTTAAATGCTCAAAGCCTATGCTGGCAATCTTAGCTTAAAACTGAAACCATTCTCTTTGTTTTATAAGAAATCAATTGGAAACTTTTCAATAAAAAACTTACCCTCTGCTGACTTGCTAGCCTGAGAAGCTTTTGTCAAGCTGTCCCCAATTAAAAAAAAAGTTATGAAAAAAAGAATCAGGGAACTAAAATGTCTACCGGCTTAAGCAAAAGGCTTGAGCAAAAGTGTCTACCGGCCTTAAGCGTTATATAAATGTTTATTTTTAAATAATGGAAATTACACCAGAAGGGCAGTAACTGAACTGCACAGGACAGCTTTCCAGTGATTTTGGGGGTGGGTGGGTGGGGGTGTTCCAGATTATTTGGAAGGCCTGTCTAAAGCCTAGCTTTCAATGTTTAGTCTTGTGTGTGAGAAGAGATGTCATAAAAGTCAAAGTCTTCCTGTGGCTATGGCTTTATATCAACAGCCCACTATCCATGAAGCAAAATTCCATAGTTCATGATCAATGTGTACAACTTAAATTAATGGAGTTCAATGAAATGTTCATAGAATTTATAGAATTAAAAAGTGTTCAGTTTATAATATGCTTTTTCTCCAATTTAAGAAATTAAACTATGGAAGCAAACAGAAATCTAGCATGTAAAAAAATAAAAATAGTCATAAAGTAGACACAAACATGACTTTTACTAATTGTCTGTAGTTGGTTGCTGGCTCGCGTCTGTTTAATTAGTTGTAGTATTTCTTTAGGATGCACATTGATTTTAGGACTAAATACTAGTAAGGTTCTTTTTAGTGCAAAGTAATTACCCCCATTTAGACTTTGGTATACGGTAAGGGACCTGAATCTACAACGAAAGATTAGCGTGTCAAACAATTGAACACCTAAATGTTGGCTTCTCCGCTGCCTTATTTTTTTACAGCATCCTTTACTTATTTTAATTTATAAATTTAAAAATATTATAATTATTTTTGTGCAAAGTTATAGTAACACTTCATAATAATAATAACAATTTTTTTTATCTGAGGTAACTACACATTTAGTTATAAAAGGTACCAACCTTTTTTGACACGTCTGTGTGGAAGACTCACCACCTTTCAAACAAATGTCATAACTTGTGACAGAACCTGAGATTTTAATTAAACTGGATCTCAATTATTTTGTATTTTAGCTTTTTATTTTAAATTGCAAAAATGTATGAAATCAATAAAAATCAATTACATGTAATATTGTTTCATTTTTATTTAACAGAATAGGAATTTTAAAAAAGAATGAATTTTTATTAACATTGTTCCAAATGTTCCATTTTAGGTAATATACAAAAGTTACATGTAGGTGACATAAATGTGTATAAAAAGTTTCACTTCTAAATTTAAATGGTAATTTTTAAATTCACAAATGAAGCTCTAGCACTTTGATATTTTCTATAAATTCCAGTCTACAACGTCAGCTAAAGGGAAACAGTGTGTGGTTGTCACGATAAGATGATTTTATGATTTTTTGTCATTGCTCATAACATGTATTTATTTTAGTGTGATATAATGCATTTTTTGGTGAGTTTGAGTACGAGAGAAAGTTATGAACTTGAAACTTGTATGTAACGATTCATTAAAGTTTAGACAATCATAAGAAACAGTCACATAAAAAACAAAACAAAAACTGTGCTTCAGATGGGATTGGAACAAATACCAACTGAAATTGGTGAAATACATCGCCACTTAAAGAAAATTTTTGAACACAAATAATTTTTGTTACAAATTTGTTATTAATCATTAACAAACAACAAATGTTATGTTGATCCAGTTTTTATATTTTTCTTTTAAAATTCAAAACAAAGTAAAAGGAATATATTTTACCACAATAAATCTCTCTTGAAACAATATTGCGTTCAGAAATAGACTGTACACTTGCGGGGTTCCCTAGAAGGTTAGGTGGCCTTAGTGGAGGAATATAAGGCATTGGCATCATTATGTTCAGCTGAAATTGATACAAAGGCAAATTACTTTACTTTACACACGACCTGGGTTTGGTTTCCTGATCATCAGTTTGGACAAATCTCAGCAAAGTTTTTAGTTTTTACCACAAGCTTAAGTTTAGTCTCACACTGTATTTCAAACTAACAAAGTTTGTCAGATTTTTAGATTTCATGCATGAGAATTTGCTGGATAGAAGTATTATACAATTTAAATAAGAATAAAACAAAATATATCTAAAATTAGTAAAATTTTACTGAGTGATTATTGAGCCATGCTATAAAAATAAACATTCATACCACATACTGACTGTCATATTCACATACTCTAGACTAGAGTATTTATGTGGATATTTTTTTATTTGAGTCTAGTAAAAATATCCAGAAAAATGTGTAATAGAAGTGCATATTTCTATTATTTGCAGATTTTCATCAAATGTGAAATTTTAGTAAGGACCTCTAAACCACTTTATCACAAAGGTGTTTTCCTCCACATGTTGTGACTCATTTTTTGCTTGTGCTTGCGTTTAGAAGTTTATTGTAAAATGCGACAAAAATATAATATTTGAAGGGAATATAGTTAAATATGAGTTATTTCAAATAAAGCCACAAAATATAAGTTAAGTTTTTGTTAATATTCCAAAAAATAATAAAAAATCTTTACAATTTTCCGTATTAAAAATGCCGACTTATCACTTATTTGTATTTAATTAATTAATTTTGTTTAAAAATATTTTTTTTTAAATTTCCCAACAATGATAAGAATATTCTTTAGATATTAATTTCAAATTTTCTATTAATTATAAAAAAATAATACAGGGATTATTTGATTCATTTAGTTAAAATTGCTACTTTTTATTTTACAATTTCCTATAAATGAATAGGCCTATGTATTTTAGTCTCATGTGAATAATACCGAAAAATAAAAACCAGTAGGCCTTACGTCATGTATTTTAAGCTTGTAATCTTGTTTCAAAAATCAACATGTTTAATGTTTGGTTAGAATCAACCTTGCCGTTTGATCAAATTTAAAATAAGTACTTGTCATTTGCTAGAGGTAAGTAGGGCCTACTAGTTTTTTTACGATTGTTCCTTAGTAATATTTTAAGTAATTCTTGGATTATTGTGGCAAAAGGTGTATTTTTTCTTTGAGAATACCGAGGGTTAGGCTATATAATAATTCTCATGTGGTATGTTATTGTGATATGTGATTAATTAAAGGATATTTCAATATCAAAGGTAAGTAAATATTTTTTACATTAATACTTAATTTATACCTAAAGAATTATATTGTTCATTAAAATAATATTAGGTCCTACAAATAATTATTTGGGATGTGGCTATAAGCCCTAATATATATATATATATATATTAGTTTTAAAAATAATGAAGCTAATAAGGCATAAGGGCTACTTAACCCACTCACCATTCAAAACTCTTCAATAAAAGCATCAAATCATGTTAAAATATATATATTTGTGTTATTAAAATATTTGTTTTGGTTTGTAAATTATGGGGTGATAAGCTGGGTTTCCGGTGTAAATAAAGTTATTAACTTTTTAAAAAGTCAATGATCAATAACAAGTCATTTTGGGACATGTGACTGTGACTGCGTATTTTCACCAATGAACTGGGTCCTAACCTCACAAATTTTGGATATGTTGTAATTTATGCAGTTATCTTTGGATGTCTTTTCATTTAAGATAGACACATTTTCCAACAAAAAAAATTTGAATGAATAAACTTTGCATTTTTTACCTTCAATTTTCAATGTTAAAACCTTAAAATTTTTGAAGAACTAAAGTCTCTAGCCTAAATGAAAATGATAAAACAATAATGTCTACTCAAACATATGGGCAGAAATAGAATGTGCATGCTCAGTCTGCTGGGCATTAATTGGCAAAAGAATCCTAAACAACTTGACTCTACTCTGTAAATTAAAAAGTAGAGGTCGCCATTTGATAATAAAATCAGGTAATTGCACGCTACTGGTACCTCTATCGCTCACCCTAACCAGAACCCTAAATCTATCATAAACAAAGGGCAGTGACTACCAATAAGGGACCACAGAAGCACATTAGCCTAAAATCACGACACCCGTTTTATTCAGCATTTAAGAGGTGATCACAGAGTGCCTAGGCCTAATCTAAGTCACCCTTAAGCCTAATCCAAGTGACCAACACTTTGATATTGTCCTGTGGGTTTTTTAAAATAATTTTTATAATTTGACTTTGGCTATATTTATTTATGCAGTGTAGAATTTGGACAAAATTATTTATTATGTTTCACAGAGAGTTTATTTAGTAAGTAAAAGTTCATTAATTGAAGATCTAGGCCTACTTAAATTTTTCATTACTAAATTTGCAATATTTTCAAAAGCTAGAATTTAGAATCTTTATTGATTCATTGTCTTTTTCCTGGTATATTTAATCAGTAATAAATAAATAATATTTAATTCAGCGTATTTTAATAAATTAATAGGCGATAGTGAAATAGCCGGCATTTCATTCCAACTTTGATTTTGATGCCATTTTTTCATTTGCTATTTTTCCAGTTTGGTTCCTTCAGTCGGATTGTAGTAATTATGGTTGGACGAGTAACACTAATCTTTCCGAAGTTACCGTTTTACCACAATTCCGTTACTAATTGCCAAATAGAAACATTCCACACGTGGGTGGATTTTCTTTAATTTCTTAATTGTATTACTTTTTAATAGAATATTAACTTTAATTAATAAGATTTCTTATAGGAAGTGGCATTAAAAAGTACAATCAACTTGCCAGATTTAAAATTGGAACGTAATGAAACAAATATGTGCTTCCTTTTTAAAAAAGAAAATGTATTCTCATTATTTTCAAGGTTTATTGCTTTCTTTCAATGAATTTTCCCACAATTTTCACAAGGTTTCGCTTGATTTTGAATAGTATCCCCAGATCCCAAGCGGGATCGTGAATTGCCCTGTGTCTAGCAGCCCTGCGTCTATCAAGGACCGCATTGCTTCGCAGCACCCAGGATAAGCTTAAAATAATCCCCTACTGTGATAAACGCAAACACAAATTTAAATATTCTGTAAATCAATGTTTGTGGGCTATCATGTTTCCGGCTTTTTCTACTATTTTCTACCATATTTGAAACGAACAAACTATGGATTTGTTAATTGTAGCCGAGGTCAAGGGGAGACTATAATTAGTACACCACCCTAATGATAGCGCAGTATAGCCAAATTGGGTCAAACAGAGTTCACAGCACGGGGAAAGAATGAAGCAAACAAGTCGTCTACATAACACATTAAAATATAGAACACGCCATCAAAATATAGAACAAGACATCAAAATATAGAACAAACCATCAAAATATAGAACAAGTCATCAAAATATAGAACGAGCCGTCAAAAACAGAGAATCTGCCAGAAAGACTTAAGAAATATTCCAATTGTTGAAAATAAAATATTTCTCAAATCAGACCAAAGACAAAGCGGAAATAGCTACCAAGAAAGCCAAGAACAAATAAATGGGCACAGACAGGGCCGGATTAAGCCATTTTGGTGCCCAAGGCACAAACCTACATGGGTGCCCCCTTCTGCCCAGGGCCCCTGATCTTTCACTGACCGTGACCGCTGGTATTAGTATGTTCAATATTATGCAAAGAAAACATTTGTTAACAAATATGTTTGTAGTTTGTACTACTATCACTTATATAAAACCTACAATAAAGTATTTATGTATTAAAATTAATTGTTAATAAATTTTGAAATAATAATAGACAAAAATACTTTATTTTTTATTAGATGAAAAAATCAAAAAGATATTGTCATTTACATTTTTAAGTTTTTTTTTCTAGATTTTCATCTAGCGAAGTTTTTGAGTATATCGTCAAAGTTAATTTTGAACAACACATCTGCCTCGATCATAAGCAGAAATAAGGAATCGAGCCTTTCTTGTTTCATTGTTGATCTATTTGGATTTTTTGTACCTAGGGCTTAGAGGTCGCAAAACCGGTCCCTTTTGCCAAAACCGGTATTTTCGATATTGAAGTTTACAAATACCGGAATCCCGGTATTTTCGATATTTTCGATATTTAGAGAATTTTTAGCTGAGATTCGAGATTAGTGTTGATGATTTATCAATGAAATAAAAACATTGAGAACAAATATCACATTTTGATTTTTAATAACACAAATGTTTATCTTCAGACTTTAATCAAATGAAAAAAAAACATTCTTAACTTTTTAATTTAAATAGTTTTATTGATCAAATATTAAAATAGATGGTGTTGTTTGAATCTTTGGTCAAATTTAAATAATGAGATCGTAAAATGACAACGTGTCTAATGTTTGGTCACTTAACTTTGACCGCAAATGGTTACAAAAGTAACCTGATGAAGAGAACACCCGCTCAGAATCCATACTGGTCGGAGGAATAGACCTTACGCAATTTCTCGATATTTTCCTCTTGAACCGACTTTCTCAAATAAAGCCATTTCTATTTTTACAAATGTATCAATGTCTCCATCCGTTGGTCTGGATGTCTTTGTTTCCGATAGTTTCATATGCTTTTCAAATAAAGGTTTATTTTTTTCAGGGTCCCCCATTTCTTTCTATCAATCCGGGAAAATAAATCATAAATTTATTTTTTTATTAATTCAATCAAATTGATTTGACGTGTAAAACTATTTTTAATGTTTAAATTGTCATGTAGGCTAAATGTTTGACTAGGTACGGTACAGACAAACTGGGAAATTCAGCCTGAGACAAAATAGCTCGAAAATCAATTATGAGTTAAATGTAAATTATTAATATTGTTATCAAAAAATAGTCGTAACATTATTTGTCTGTGTCTTAAACTTAAGGTACTGGATTATCAAAATACGGATTTACTCATATTTTTAGTGTGTAGGTTTTATGGCATAATTAAAAGAAATCAAGCAATCAAAAAATAGTTTAATTAAAAGTTGACCCCGTGATTTGAGTGCAACGTGCTATTATTTCCATACAAACTCTTAATGGAAGTCAAAATTCGACCTTCATTCGACTATACAAATTACTTATTTGGCAATAATATCAAAACATTTACCTATCAATCCTGTACCTTCACGTCGTGACTCGTCTCCACTTACACACTACACACGCACGATGAAGAAACAAAACTAATCACAACACCATGATTCTTGACAAATAAGAGTACACAGATCTAGTCCATCGGTCGGCTTTCTTTGAACTTGTGACACGTGGTGTGATGGATTTGCACATCTCATAAATTGTTGCTATGCCTTGCTTTAAATACGACGTGGAAACTAAGAAAAACTATATTTAAAAAAAATCCAATCCCGGTATTTTCGACCATCAATTATGGTCCGGTATTCCGGTATTTTCGAAATTCGGGATCCCGGTTTGCGACCCCTAGTTTCAACTGAGAAAAATAGCGCTCAGTTGAACAGTTAGTAACTAATAATGGTAAATTTTTTTATGCGCTTAATTTTTAAGCATTCAAGATTGTACCAAACTTGAATGTGAATTTTTATTATAATGTATTTCTTCAGTTTCATAGCACTTGTTAAATTTCCAGTTCTTTCTGGACTTAAATTTGTTCAAAAAAAAAAGAATTTCTTGAAGACTTGTGGTGCCCCCAAACGCTTGGTGCCCAAGGCACGTGCCTTATTTGCCTAATGGTTAATCCGGCCCTGGGCACAGACAACCGCAGAATTAAACCTACCCAAGGATGGGCCCGGGACATGGGCCCTTTTAAGTCATCTCTGTGGTGAAAGGCGGAAATGCAACACAAAGTTAATGAACTGTGAACACGAAAAAACAGGGGAAGATCAAAATCTTGCCCCAATCAACAATGGAAAAAAAACAACAGTGACCGATAATTGCTGGCATCCGTCCGTCACAAGGTGACGATGGTATGGAATTCGCAAGACGAAATCCACAAGGCCTGGAATTATTCTTATAGGATGTACCAACAGCAAATCGCCTCTCTCCACGCCACTGGATGACCCCAAGGAAATATCACGTGGATGATACAGCTTGGCACCAGTGGCGTTGCAGGAGTTGCCGGAATGTTTCATTGTATCAATGTTATCCGCCTATCGGGACTCCATCTCCGGGTTTGAATTCAGAGTTGCCTTCTCTTAGATGAGTTGCCGTCCAAGGTTAACGAGTCCCATCCACCCGGGATGCTGGTGGTGTTTTTTGCTTGACTGGGCTTTGGCGGGGATTGAACTCCTGACTATCAGCTTGAGATTTGCTCAGTTTAGACCACTCGACAGATAATTGATAGATGCCATAAAATCCAGAGAGAGCTTCTTATGCAAGCATTGCCATTTTCGGAGAAACATTCACTCTGTGTGATTGTTTCTCCGAAAATGGCAATGCTTGCATAAGAAGCTCTCTCTCTGGCTTTTATGGCATCTATCAATTATCGGTCACTGTTAAAACATTAAGCAGGAAAGGCTGCAGATGATGTCAAAAAGCTTTAGACCGACAACCTTGACCTCCTGCATTGGAAAACTTGCAGAAAGAATGATCAACGGTGACCGCTAATGGTGGATAGAAACACGCTGCACCCTTGATAGACACGAAGCGGGCCTCAGAGCCGGACAACGTGCAGATGCTCAATTTCTCCGCCTGAGCCAAAGCATCCTAAATGGCTTCCAAGAGAATAACACACCCCCTTAGTCTTTGTTGACCTCCAGGAGGCAAAGGGTGCGTGGCGGAAAGGCTTACTCTGGAAATTAAACAATCCAGAGATTCATGACAAGCTGTATATATGGTTTAAGTTCTTTCTTACTGATCGTACTTTCAAAAAAATAAATTAATGCCACCTCACCAAAGCTTGTCCTAGAATAAGGGCTGCCACAAGGTTCTTCGATGAGCTTTACACTATTTCTAATATTCATTAATGACCTAAAGGAAGAGCTACAGTTGGTGAAGACAGTCTACGCGGATGAGCTTGTGATGTGGTATACTTGCCGACACACAGCTGATATAAGGGCAAGGCGTATCAGCCAAGCCTTGATCATAGAGAATGTAAACACCACCAAAACAGTAGACTCGGTCTTCTCAAAAAAGCCACAAGGTAGCCAAACATAGCAATATACAATGCCTACAAGGCAACAAAATGCACACAAAAAAGTGTATGGCAGAAGGTATGGGATAAGGGAGTTGTATGGCAGAAAGTATGTGATAAGCGAGTTGTATGGCAGAAAGTATGTGATAAGGGAATTGTATTGCAGAGAGTATGTGATAAGTTTAAGAAAGTGGGGGGAGAGTACAGTATGAGAGAACATGGGGGGGGGGTGAGTGTGGATGAAGGGATATCGAGGTTGAGCCTGGGGAAGATGTTTAGCGCAGTGTTAAGTTAGAAAAAGTCATAAATTATTTATATTCTGTCTGGAATCATTGGGTGTTTTGTAGGTTTGGGTGATAAAGAAGTAGGTCTACACGAAGGACGAGTATCACATGCAAAAATACACTGGGGAAAATTTAACAAAGAAGAACAATGTGAAAGAAATAAAAATGAAAGGAAAGACAGCGTTGACTCTATTTCTTATCCTATGGATTCCACCCTAGTGTAATGTAAATTTAAACTCTGTTGGTGTATTTCAAATGAAACATTCTATCATACTATGCAGCCCTGAGAAAGCTGCTCCTAGGTAACCGTTTCGTCCCAGCTACTTCGCGAATTAGTTGCGAGGTGGAAACCCACTGTAGAATCCCTCTTAGAGGGCGTCCGATGCTTCCCCGGGACGGGTGGGGGGAGATATTAGGACGTTAATTTACCGTCCCGGCCCCTAGGAAAGTGGACTGCGGACGCTTTAAACGCAGCGTCTTCGGTCGACCAGATGTCTCCGGGCGGGGAGGGTCTCCGTCGGCAAACCCGATCGAGCGGTTGCTGGTGGGGACGCTTCACGCCTGGGGAGGTCTCTGGCGTTCCCCCGCACGGCCCGGCGTCGGGGAAACCCGGCACCTGGCAGGTGTGGGTGGGCGCCAGGGAGGGCATAAGGAGCACGAGCTCGACGGCCCGCTGACGCCATTTCCTAATGAGACATTATACTATGTCACAAACTGTATTGTTGTGACGTTTCATTTGAAGAGGTTACAAGAAGACAACGCTGGCTTTATGCAAGCACATGACTTCTTTAAAAAGAAAAAAAAATAACGTTACTTGTGTACAATTTGGCTCAAAATTAATACTCCATTGCACTTTGTAGCAGAATTTTCAAGTAACTTAACGAATATAAATCTCAATATGGAGTATGTGGTAGATAAAATAGATTGGTGCATCATTAAGATCGACACCGGTTAATTTGCATGCATCTACAATACCATTGCAACGAAAAGATAAGAGAGTTACTCTTCGCGAATAAAAAATGAATAAAAGACTTACAGCTTGTTCTTGTTTGATGACTTTAAATAAATTAACCCACGCAAAAAAAAAAAAAAAAAAAAAAAAAAAAAAAAAAAATACGTCACACAGGAAGAGGATGGTGATAATTAGCCCCTATGATATTTATTTTGTAGTTTAAAAAAATATTTTTTAAAGTATCTTTTACCTGGGAAGTTGGATTTGGTATAAACAATGGTGGGCAGCCAAACGGTATAAATGATATTTGCATAGGAGGGGGTGGATGTTCAAATCTTGCCATAGGCATCGTTACATTGGCCATTTGTCTAGTTGCGGTCATGGTGACATTTAATTCTTTAAATCCCGATTTGTCTTTTTGTTCCATGGCGTTTGGTGGTATTTTTTCTAAGGATTTAAAAAAAAAAAAAGGTTTATCAAGCTTGAAGGGCAAATTAAACAAAGCACACCTATGTACAAATTATACACATTTTATAAATATATATAGACTATATAAAGCTATCTCTTGTAACAAATTAAAATATATATAGACTATATAAAGCTATCTCTTGTGACAAATTAAAATAATTTTCAATTTTAAAGTGTGAATACTTTTCTTTTTGGTAATCTGAGAAAACATAACTTTGTAACATTAAGAAATAGTTGAATAAGATATGTTTAGGTTTGAGAAATATGACAATTCAATTTCTTGTCACGAAGTGGCACAGTGGAAGCACCCCCTCTCCTACTGGAAGTACCCCTCCCCATCTGAATCACCCCCTCCCATTATGAAGCCCCTACCGCCCCTGCTGAAGAACCCCCTCGCCTTCTGAAGCACCTCCATCCCACACCTGCAACTCCACTCGACTGAATAGGCAAATTGGGGCTACCGCAACAAATGAGAACTTGGCCGTCGGTAGTGTTGTCCCTTTTTACACCACTAACAATCTAATTTTCTAGGTTCCGGGTGGGTGCATCAATGTTCATGATCTCCCCCGCTCCCACCTACCCACACGCACTTTTTTCCATCCCGGGAGGCTGTTGGACGCCCTCTAATGAGACTTTTAAATTTGGTTTCCATTTCGCAAATATTTCTACCTCGCAAATAGTTCTCGAAGTAGCTGGGACGAAACGGTTGCCTAGGAACAGTCGCCATCACGGGGGGGGGGGGGGGTTACCGGAAATTTGATCGAAAGAAATTTCGTCGACAGAAAATTGATCGACGGACATTTGATCGAACGGAAATTTGGTCGAATCTTGTTTTCAGTTCACACGTTAAAATTTTAGTCAAAATTCTTTTGGTTGACTCACTTTAAAAAAACGATTACTTTAAGTTCGTTAGAGTTATGATAATGGGGGTGGGGGGAGAGAGAATGCCATCAGGTTTAGGTCAAAGGAAATATGAAAAATTAGGTTTGGTAAAACCTGAATTAAAAAAACACTTTTACTTTTAAAAACATTTTTAAAAACACTTTAAAAACACTTTAAAAATAATTTTAAAAAACAATTTAAAGAAAAAAAGACATTCCATCAAAGACGAATTTTAACGTGCTATAAAGAATACAATAATTCAAAATTTCTTGAAATGCATTATGCAAAGAGAGGGACTGTGCAGAAGTGTAGATGTGCGTTATATGTAGCTCTCTATGTGACTAAAGGATTCGAATTAAATGTAGACGAAACTTAAATATGTTTTAGTTGTATTAAATTTTGAAAAAAAAGAAAATTCTGCACAGAATTTCTTTGCATGATGCATTTTAGGAACTTGCTTAAAAAAGACTAAATGATCGCAAATAAAAATTAAAAGAAAAGTAATTTAAATTTGAATCGAATTTGTTTATTTGTTCCTTTTGTAAAATGAAATGCTTTTTATCCTTTTTGTATCTAGCAGACCTTTGTCTTTGTTCATATCAACCATCCTCTTACTGGCATTCTCATTGCTAATTATTATGAAGTATGAAGTTTTTAAAATAACGTTATTTCTCGGGTCTGAATTAGTCTTACAACTTTCAGATATGTCATACATGGGCATTAGCAGGACCGTGCGAGAAAAGGGTGGGGACGACGACAGTGTTACATCTTAAAAAAGGTGCCAAAACTGTCAATTTTCAAGAAAAATATGTATATTAATTTTTAAAAAAATTGGGGGGGAGGGGGCAGAGGGCGCCGAAATTCAGGCTTTAACTTGCCACTGCCCTTGACATCAGAGCAAGTGATGTGGTACAGTCGATAACACAACCGATGACACAGATGAAACCGACAGAGTCATTAATTATTGTTCTTTTCATTTGACCTGAAATGTCTTACAGTATTTAAAAAAAATTAAAATCAGTAATCAGCCACTTCGTTAGGAATGGATTAAACGATTGCCGATTAGTTCAAGCCATTGATAGTTTGTTTTTGATTTTTGTTCAGGAGGATTTCAAAGAAATGGGGTCTAAGGTCTTAGACTTGATAGAACTTACGCCTTTAATAAAAGGTTTTTCCGCGTAAGGGGATTTTGCGAGGCGTAACTAGTATTTGTGCCACCTAGGGCGGGCCAAGATGTTTGCCGCACCCTTAGAGAGAAAAAAACAACTCTGGCCGAAAATGTAGCCCCTCCATAAATATAAAGAAGAAAAAGGGCCACCAGGGGCGGACTGCCACCGCCACTTTCATACCCCAAGGGCGGACCGCCACCTCCATACACCCCCTCCACTGTCACCTTCATACACCAGGGGCAGACCGCCACCTCTAAACATCCCCTCCACCACCACCTCCATACACTCCCTCCACCGCTATCTCCATTCATCCCATCCAGACTGGGGGATTCGGGATAATAAATGAAGGACTGCGTTCAAGCTGTGTGAAGGAAATAGTGGAACAAGGTGTGTGGAAGCTGGAAATTTAAAGACATGACAATAAAACTAAAAGAAGAACGTGTCGGATTCGGCTATGGTTTGTTTCATGTCGAATAAAAAATTTGTGGAAGAGTTTAATCTCCCATGGAGAACTTAAATTTAATTCATTCAATTTACAGCCAGTGAGTTTAAGTTGAGATGTTTGTCCCATACAGGGCGCAGGTGCAGTGGCGTAGCTAGAGTGTTTGGCGCCCGGGTACAGCTGCACCCCCCCTGCCCCCCCCCCCCCTTTACGCTACGCCTCTGCGCAGGTGTGACGCAAGAAAATAAGGAATACAAACTCGCAAGATGTTTTGGACACCAAAGAAGACGAAGAGTAGGCACGCAGATGCTTTCCCCTTGGCTCCTTTGCATTTGCATTCACACGCCTTGTTAAGTTAGTGTGTTATCTGGCAAACTTTCTTTCCATAGAAACATTACTTGGGGTTGCCAGTTTAGGCACTATCTTATAATGCAAACAAAAAAAAAAAAAAAAAAAAAAAAAAAAATAATAATAAAATGTTGACTTAATAGGTTTGGTCTTGTTTTTGTGTGATTTTTTAATTGGTGGTTTTTCCACATGTTTAAAATGTTTATCTGGCACATGACGTCAGCTTCCCACCATCCCCAAGCTCCTCTAGATGCCTACAAAGTGGGATTTTTTTTAATGCTTAGAACGATACCGATTGTAGGAAAACGATACTCAAGCATTTAAATCCCCCCCGCCCCCAGATTCTTGACTAATGTTGTGCGAACAGGCAAATCAACGTAAGGCTAGCGGACCGGCGCCAGTCCACCATTTGGGAAACGAAGTGGCTATTGGTACCCGCGTACCAGAATTGAGAGGTTGGGATTAAAAAACGATTTAAAATATTATTGTTGGGTTTGTAAGACCAAATGATGTATCAAATGAAAGATAATTGAATATACTATACGCTTGTAAGCTTAATTGTCCATTTTAACTAAAATAAACTACTACAAATGACATCCGAATAGCATTAGTCAAAATGTACACGGACACGCAGCGCCGCCATTCGCACCAAGGTACCATTAGACTCAATGGTTTTTAATCCCAACCTCTCAATTCTGGTTTCCAGATGACAAGCTGTTAAATTTTGAGATTTATTTTATGAACTGTTTTCAAATGCCGCAATTTTAACACAACGCATGCTAGGGGGTGAGACAAATGGTTGGCACCTGTGCTCTTCTCTTTTTTTTTCATTTACTAGTACATGAACCAAGTCTTGGTTTTGGTTCAGATACATATTTTTTTAAAAAAATGTTTGCACATATCGCCATGACTGTTTCATTAAAAAAGAGCGGAGCGTGGGTCTAAACTGAGTCAGATTCAAAGTAAGGGAGAAAAAAAAAAAGGGGGGGGGGGCAATAGAGACGTTAGACTTTGGAGACAAAAGAGATCACTATTCAGGTATCTTGTATTTCATGTGCTCTAATTTGATGATGATGTAACTGACATGCTTTTAATGAGATTTCTGTCTGCCCAATGTGCTCGGGTGTAGTGAAGATAAGCAATTCTTTAAATGAATAATCTCTGGTAGTATACAGCGTGGGTCGTAGTGCTTGGATTTTTAAACTTTTAAATATTTTTTTTTGGGTGGGGGGATGTTTGTGTGTGTGGGGGGGGGGCGGGGGGGGTAACGTTACTATTTTGGGACTCCCACCAGCGTAACCAGGTCTTTTACGACATTGTCATACTAAAAAAGTAGCTCAACGTTCGTTCCCATTTTTGTTTAATTTTGGGTCAAGTATAAAATAAGCTGATAAATTGGGGATAAACAGAAAAATTAAATGTCGAGACCAATAAGAAAGCGTGTCTCAAGGAAAATTTAAGTTTTAGCGCAGCAGTTCTCAGCATGTGGATCGCGACCCGTTTGGTCGAACGACAGTTTCACAGGGGTCGCCTAAGACCATCGGAAAACATATGTACTCTACAGTTATGAAGTAGCAAGGAGAATAATTTTATGGTTAGGGGTCGCCACAACATGAGGAGCTGTAAAAAAAAAAGGGTCGTGGCATTAGGAAGGTTGAGAACCACTGTTTTAACGGAACAAAGATTTCATTCGAAGCATATGTCTAGACATTTTAATTGGCCATACCAATCAAAAAATTGCATGGGTTCTTAGCTTTAGATCGATACCAAATGTGTCTAGGTATAGCTTTGTAATTATATTATAAAAGCAAAGGGCGCCCAATCTTGCGTGAATTTTGCGCCCCTAAGTTAAAATGTTCTATTACCATAATATTTTAATACATTTTTAATCATTTAAAATTACTTGTTAATTCAAATGATAAAAATAAAAGCCCAAATATTCATTCGATGTTTATCTTTTGAAATTCAAGGTAATCTCATTTTTTTATAAAAGGAAGATAAAATAAATATCAATACTTCCACCCATCATTTTTCGATGTACGCAGAACGTATTCACAAAAGAGTTTCAAAATATCTAAATCAGTCGGTCACAGTTTCGATCGCAACCCTCGATAAAAGCTTTTGGTTTCGGTCGAATGTCATTTTTAACTTTCGGTTTCGTTTCGGTTTCGGCCGAAATAAGAAAATCACATTCGGTCGGGCTCTAGGTTAAATTTCAAATCAAGTTCCCTAAAAGACGTGGGGCCTCTAGGCACATGCCTTCTTTGCCTTTAGGTTAATCTGGTTGGACCTCTAGGCACATGCCTTATTCGCCTTTAGGTTAATCTGGTGGGACCTCTAGGCACATGTCATATTTGTCTTAAGGTTAATCTGGTGCTGAAAACAAACCTATCGTTTTTCTTGAGCTTAAAAAACAACAACTGAATACAAAAATTCGAATCCCAATGCCCTGAATATTCCTCCCCTCAAATCCCATTCTTATTATGTTACCATGGGTGGAAGTTGACCTCAAACCCCATTCTTCTTATGTAACCTGAGTGGAAGTTGACCTCAAATCCCATTCTTATTATGTAACCTGAGTGGAAGTTGACCTCAAACCCCATTCTTCTTATGTAACCTGAGTGGAAGTTGACCTCAAGTCCCATTCTTATTATGTAACCTGAGTGGAAGTTGACTTCAAATCCCGGCTGATTTTGAATTGTTTATCCGTGACGTCATTTGCGTGGATTCACTCCCCTTATTTTTTAAATATTTTTTAAAATAGAGTTACATTTTCATTAATATGACGGAGGCAAATTTTTTGCAAAATTTTTATTGGTTGATTAATTATAATTTTTAAAATTTCATTGGTTGGCCTATTAAATATGTTAATAAGCGCCGCCAAGCACCGCCATTTTTTAAGATAATCTTAGAGGCTGACCACGCTGTGTTTCATTAATTTTTGGATATTCTTTTCGTTGGAACCTGAAATAAAGTGTGTAAAAGTGTATTCCATGAAAATGTAAGTTGGGTTTTCATTACTTCTTTATTTTATAATTAATTTTGGCCACTTTCCTTTGTTTTTTTTTTAACTTTTCCTACTTTTCAGGGTCAAAACCCAGCGCCACGTTAGGCTAAGGAGAGTGTCAAAACGCTGGTTCCGATAGGGTCAAAACCCTGTTAGGGAGAGGGTCAAAACCCTGTTAGGTAGAGGGTCAAAACCCTGTTAGGGAGAGGGTCAAAACCCTGTTAGGGAGAGGGTCAAAACCCTGTTAGGGAGAGGGTCAAAACCCTGTTAGGGAGAGGGTCAAAACCATGTTAGGGAGAGGGTCAAAACCCTGTTAGGGAGGAATTTAGGGTTCAGGTTAGGGTGAGGGATAGATTTAGATCATTTTTTCATTTTTAAAAACTTTTTATTCGTAATTTTAGCAAAAACATGAGTTATTTTATTTTTCCACGGCCGCCATCTTGGTTGTCCCGACCCGTGAACACGTAAAAGTTCGCGGGTCGGGGCAACCAAGATGGCGGCCATGGTAAAAGACGCGGATAGATCTCTCAAAATTTACCAAAATCCCATTCTTATTATGTAACCTGCGTGGAAGTTGACCTGAAGAGACCCGAATCGCTGACTTGGCTCTTAATCGTATCTCACTTACCTGCCGAGGAATTCATTTTCACATCAGTCTGTTCTTTGCCTCTACGGTAGCCCACTTAGAACAACGCGGTATAGTTTTGAGGCAGCGTTATCCAGTTAACACAGACCGCTTAGACAATTTACCGTAATCTCCTAATGTAGCGTAATCCCCGATGTATCGCAACCTCTGATTGTTCTTTTCCCCCCCCCCATATCGATGGAATGCCTGCAAGCCGTGTGGCTTTGAATGACTTACAGCAGCAACTGACTGGCCAAGCCCTGGCGACAGGACAGGTCGTTGGCTGTGTCCAGATTATTGTTTTCGGTTAGATTTTTCTTCTTCTAAAAACAAATCGTGATGAGCGAGCACACACAAAGCGAGACCGGAGTCAAAACATTTCTCCCGCCACGCAGGCGAAGGTTTAACAGGAAGGGTTTAAATTAAATCGATGGCACTAGCTCAGTGTGTAGTAAGGAGCCACTAGCTCAGTGTGTAGGAAGGAGCCACTAGATCAGTGTGTAGGCAGGAGCCACTAGATCAGTGTGTAGGAAGGAGCCACTAGATCAGTGTGTAGGAAGGAGCCACTAGATCAGTGTGTAGAAAGGAGCCACTAGATCAGTGTGTAGACAGGAGCCACTAGATCAGTGTGTAGGAAGGAGTCACTAGCTCAGTGTGTAGGAAGGAGCCACTAGCTCAGTGTGTAGGAAGGAGCCACTAGCTCAGTGTGTAGGCAGGGGCCACTAGATCAGTGTATAGGCAGGGGCCACTAGATCAGTGTGTAGGCAGGGGCCACTAGCTCAGTGTGTAGGCAGGGGCCACTAGATCAGTGTGTAGGCAGGGGCCACTAGATCAGTGTGTAAGCAGGAGCCACTAGATCAATGTGTAGACAGGAGCCACTAGATCAGTGTGTAGGAAGGAGCCACTAGCTCAGTGTGTAGGCAGAAGCCACTAGATCAGTATGTATGCAGGAGTCACTAGCTCAGTGTGTAGGCAGGAGCCACTAGATCAGTGTTTAGGAAGGAGCCACTAGATCAGTGTGTAAGCGGAGCCACTAGATCAGTGTATGAAGGAGCCACTAGATTAGTGTGTAGGAAGGAGCCACTAGAGCAGTGTGTAGGAAGGAGCCACTAGATCAGTGTGTAGGCAGGAGCCACTAGATCAGTGTGTAGGAAGGAGCCACTAGATCAGTGTGTAGGAAGGAGCCACTAGATCAGTGTGTAGGAAGGAGCCACTAGCTCAGTGTGTAGGAAGGAGCCACTAGATCAGTGTGTAGGAAGGAGCCACTAGATCAGTGTGTAAGCAGGAGCCACTAGATCAGTGGGTATGAACGAGCCACTAGATTAGTGTGTAGGAAGGAGCCACTAGATCAGTGTGTAGGAAGGAGCCACTAGCTCAGTTTGTAGGAACGAGCCACTAGCTGAGTGTGTAGGAAGGAGCCACTAGATCAGTGTATAGGAAGGAGTCACTAGATCAGTGTGTAGGAAGGAGACACTAGATCAGTGTGTAGGAAGGAAACACTAGATCAGTGTGTAGGCAGGAGCCACTAGATCAGTGTGTAGGAAGGAGACACTAGATCAGTGTGTAGGAAGGAGCCACTAGCTCAGTGTGTAGGAAGGAGCCACTAGATCAGTGTGTAGGAAGGAGCCACTAGCTCAGTGTGTAGGAAGGAGCCACTAGCTTAGTGTGTAGGAAGGAGACAATAGATCAGTGTGTAGGAAGGAGCCACTAGATCAGTGTGTAGGAAGGAGCCACTAGATCAATGTGTAGGCAGGAGCCACTAGCTCAGTGCGTAGGAAGGAGCCACTACCTCAGTGTGTAGGAAGGAGCCACTAGATCAGTGTGTAAGCAGGGGCTAATAGCTCAGTGTGTAGGCAGGAGCCAATAGCTCAGTGTGTAGGAAGGAGCCACTACCTCAGTGTGTAGGAAGGAGCCACTAGATCAGTGTGTAAGCAGGGGCTAATAGCTCAGTGTGTAGGCAGGAGCCAATAGCTCAGTGTGTAGGCAGGAGCCAATAGCTCAGTTTGTAGGCAGGAGCCACTAGCTCAGTGTGTACATAGGGTCCATTAGCTCAGTGTGTAGTTTTGCTAACTGTCCGTAAATTTAAGGACAGTCGATTGTAAAAATTCCACCTAAAATATCAATTTAAGTCAGTAACAACGTTAGGATGTCAGAGGGAAAATAAGTTATTTTAAAATATCACATTACGCTTTATGGAAAAAAATCTCAAATGTGTGATGTCGTCTTGTTTGTATGATCATAAGCGGGGGATGTGATGTTGATAAACTATAAGCCGAAATCATCTAGTCAAATTTTGACAAAAGAATAGTCTTTAGGAGTATGAGGAGGCACAGAACAATTAAACGGCCGGAAGTGCACTAATTTATTGGAGGACCTCTCTAAATTAGATATATTTGAAAATAATTTAAGAAGAAGGGCTGCTCTGACAGTCAATACATTGACACTGAACAGCGGCAGAATGTACATTGACAGTGTGCAGTGACAGCAGATACATTGACAAGTGTTCAATGGCAGATAATACATTGGCAGTGTACAATGACAGCAGATACATCGACCCTGAACAATGGCAGGCGATACATTGACACTGACCATTGGCAGACTTTACATTGACACTGACCATTGGCAGACTTTACATTGACACTGACCATTGGCAGACGTTACATTGACACTGACCATTGGCAGACGTTACACTGACACTGACCATTGGCAGACGTTACATTGACACTGACCATTGGCAGACGTTACATTGACACTGACCATTGGCAGACGTTACATTGACACTGACCATTGGCAGACTTTACATTGACACTGACCATTGGCAGACGTTACATTGACATTGACCATTGGCAGACGTTACACTGACACTGACCATTGGCAGGCGTTACATTGACGCTGACCATTGGCAGACGTTACATTGACACTGACCATTGGCAGACGTTACATTGACACTGACCATTGGCAGGCGTTACATTGACGCTGACCATTGGCAGACGTTACATTGACAGCGTACAAGCGCATATTATTATCTTGGATTTACGGGTGAACTTTTCCACTCTCACTTATATGTTAAACAAAACAAAGCCCCTCCCCCTCCCAAAGAGGAGCTGATTCAGTCTCATGCGGACCTTTACTAATTTATTTACAATGAAACGAAATCCCTGCTGCTCTTACTTAACGCGGAATGAATCTTAGTTTCTTAGTTTGATGATCACTCATTGCTCCAGAGCAGGGGTCAACAAACTACGGCCCGCGGGCTGGATTCGGCCCGCAAGGCCATTCATCCGGCTCGCCGACGGTACTTGAACTTGCTTGTAGGTAATGTTCAGAATGATTATCCGGCCCGCGCTCGTTATTTTTTTCCGTTATCCGGCCAGTACATCCGGCCCTCCGTGAATAGAGTTTGGTGACCCCCTGCTCCAGAGAATTGTCACAAAATAATTATTTTCAAATTCATGTGAGATTGATGTGAGATTGGTGTGAGATTGACGTGAGATTGACGTGAGATTGATACGATGTATCAATTAAAATCAAAGTATACTAAACATCTATGTAAGCAAGTGCAGAACTTTTTTACTATTCTATTTGGATTTTTTTTGTTGGTATGCTGGGATTTAGGTTGGGGGCGGGGGATGTCATTGAAACGAGTCTGGAAATATATTCCCATGGACCAGCGGTTCCCGGGCCACGAAGGCACAACACCGGCACGTGAAAAGAATATCCTTTAACCCTTAGATAGGCGTTGGGTTTGGATTTATTTTTATCTATATTCCTTTCATTTCCCTATACGAAAATTAACATTAACTAAAAGTGAATATGGACTAGGTCGGCCAAGAGCTTCGTGCTCATTGCCGTTTCTGCCGATTGTTTGTCTGGACTAGAGACAGGGCCGGCCTTAGGCCACTGCAACCTATGCGACCGCAGTGGGCCCCGCACTTTCATAGGCCCCGCCCCGAAGTTATTTTCTAATACAAAATCTTAATTTTGACTTATTATCCTTAGTCCTACCCAGACTGGGCCCCGCGGAATCCGTTTCGCATAGGGCCCCACAATTGTTGGGCCGGCCCTGACTAGAGAAGTGAATGTTGCCCTCACTCAATGGTTGGGGCAAATGATCCTTAACAGTGGGACGTCAGGGATATATGTGATTTTAAGATCTCTTTGTTAGAGCAAGTGGTGATAGAGGGCGATGTCAGAGATGAGCTATTTTATGACTGGAATAAGTCAATGCAAGCACGAAAATACATTTTGGGACGTAGGAGGTGGTGTATTTGATCATTTTCAATGTGTACACACAACGACGACATAGGAGGTGGTGCATTTGCTCTTTTTCAATGTGTACCCAAACGACGACATATGAGGTGGTGCATTTGATCGCTTTCAATGTGTATCCAAACGACGACGTAGAAGGTGGTGTATTTGCTCGTTTGCAATGTGTACCCAAGCGACGACGTAGAAGGTGGTGTATTTAATCGTGTTCAATGTGTACCCAAACGACGACGTAGAAGGTGGTGTATTTGATCGTTTTCAATGTGTACCCACGACGGCGACACAGCGAGATATAACGGTCATTACTCTGACGAGCGCCACCTGCCGGGTCGAAGATGGTTTTTTTTTCTTTTCTATTACCGTTAAATGCCCAGACATGCACAGGGTGACAGGTGATCGGGTTTGTATAGCTGCTTTTAAAAAGCTCGACCCGTGCTTCTCATTTCCCGAGGCTTTTGTTTGTCACAGGACAACGGTATAAAAGTGAATCTCATCCCGGTGATTGGTTGTATAATGAAAACAAAAGAAGGGGGGGGGGGGGGTGGCGGAGAAAGTGCAAGAGGAAAAAAAAATGAAATTCATATCATGTGATGTGACCAGAGCCGTCGCGTGGAGGCCACGACACCTGTGGCCGCAAGGGGCCTCTGATATTTAGGGCCCCAAAGTTGTGATGTAAAAAAAAACCAATAACGTACATATCAACATTGAATAGAAAAAAAAAAGTTGGGGGGGGGGGGCGGCACAAAGCTGAAAAGTTGCTGGGTTTCCCCACAAAAACTGGGTGTCGGAGCTCCCATCAAACAGTGGGTGTCAGAGGTCCCCCGTTAGTGTGTTTCGGTTACTTCAGCAGACCCACACTGGCTGACGTGTTGGTACAGACACAATACTCGGATTGGGAAGACACTCGAATATTATCGATTTTTGCTCACCGTTTTATATGGCACAAGGTATAAGGGACTACATAGAACCAGTCCTTTTTAGCTGTTACTTATTCTATTTGTTTTTTGTGAGTGATCCTTTTCTGGGACTATTGTTGTCGTCATCCTACGTTGTTTCTCCCCACTGCCACGTCTGCTGTATTTCTTATCGCTTCGACCTTAACGCAGTCCACCCCATACGTAAGTCTGATATCCACCTGAAGGAAAGAAAGAAGAATATACCCTTTAATCATTTAATTACCATAGTATTTCTTATCAAACTGTCAAGCAAGTCTAGCCATGCTGATTCTAAACTGGAAATGTGAGGGGGGGGGGGGTCGTGTGTGGGGGGGAAGGGGTGGCTGCGCCATGTATGGGCCTGAAATAGCAGTTCAAATGGACAGAGTTGAGGGAAAGAATAATTTAATTATACCCATTGCATACATTTCATGTGCTTATATCCTTTCATGTGCTTATATCATTTCATGTGCTGATATCATTTCAAGTGCTGATATCATTTCAGGTGTTGATATCATTTCCTGTGCTGATATCATTTCATGTGCTGATATCATTTCATGTGCTTATATCATTTCATGTGCTTATATGATTTCATTTGCTTATATGATTTCATTTGCTTATATCATTTCATGTGTTTATATATCATTTCATGTGCTTATATGATTTCATTTGCTTATATGATTTCATTTGCTTATATCATTTCATGTGCTTATATCATTTCATGTGCTTATATCATTTCATGTGCTTATACTTTTTCCAGCTGTTTATATATCATTTCATGTGACTATATTATTAAAGGAAATCAAGGAGTACCAAGAACATACGGGTACTGGCAAGATTTAAGTTTTAAAAACATTATCAGGCCCCGGGCTCCCAACTTTTAGATATATTGAGGGTCGGCATTTTCGACCAACAGCTGGTTTTTCAGAGGGAGGCAGGATATATAATAGCTCTTCCCAGACGGCATTGACCCCCACCACGTCACAGTGCGGGGAGGGAACGTGCATGGAACCGCATTAACCCTTAGCTACTTTACAGAATCGGGAGGGAATGTGCATGGAATAGCATTAACCCTTAGCTACTTTACAGAATGGGGAGGGAATGTGCATGGAATAGCATTAACCCTTAGCTACTTTACAGAATGGGGAGGGAATGTGCATGGAATAGCATTAACCCTTAGCTACTTTACAGTATGGGGAGGGAATGTGCATGGAATAGCATTAACCCTTAGCTACTTTACAGAATGGGGAGGGAATGTGCATGGAATAGCATTAACCCTTAGCTACTTTACAGATTGGGGAGGGAATGTGCATGGAATAGCATTAACCCTTAGCTACTTTACAGAATGGGGAGGGAATGTGCATGGAATAGCATTAACCCTTAGCTACTTTACAGATTGGGGAGGGAATGTGCATGGAATAGCATGAACCCTTAGCTACTTTACAGATTGGGGAGGGAATGTGCATGGAATAGCATGAACCCTTAGCTACTTTACAGAATGGGGAGGGAATGTGCATGGAATAGCATGAACCCTTAGCTACTTTACAGATTGGGGAGGGAATGTGCATGGAATAGCATGAACTCTTAGCTACTTTACAGTATGGGGAAGGGATGTGCATGGAATAGCATTAACCCTTAGCTACTTTACAGAATGGGGAGGGAATGTGCATGGAATAGCATTAACATCTAGTTACGCCACAATTTGGGGAGGCAGTGTGCGGGAGAGAAAATGTTCATAGCTTACGATGAGACTTCACATCCGTGTTGTTTATCCTAGGCTAAGCCGGGTACTGACCCTGATCCCAGGAAATGCCGAATATTAAGCACTTCCGGCACATACCTGGACCCAGCCAAAAACGGAACCTGGTCCGGATGTTAAAAAAAAAAAAAAGTTCTCTGTTCATTTTCGATTGTGTTCTACCCAATGGCGACAAATATAGAACCAGTACATCTTTTTATTTGTATTATTGTTATTATTTTAATAATTTGTTAACATCTTTTTGTGTGTTACATGTTACTTGAATTAAATAAATAATATATAAAACTGACTAGCTCAGTGTTTCTCAAACTGTAGTAGTCCACGGTCCCCTAGAGGACCGCGAAACGTTATCAGGGTGACAGTGAGGTGTATTTTAGAAACACATTTTGTGCTATTTGCGATTGTTGCCGCTGGTAGCTACGTCCCGTGTAGGAATCCAATATAGTTCCCATGAGACTTGGTATATTCACTAAAACTTTGAGAACCGCTAGTATTACGCAGTGGTATACGCAAACTTCTTTCTTTCACAGTAGAGAGTGAGTAGAAGGTTTAGGCCCACTCAGTTCTTCTTCTATATATTAGGGGCCCAAATCTGGCTCCTATTTCCAGAAATCTCTTGCATTTTTGCATATTGTGAAGCGTCAACAATCAGAGTTGTTTCAGTTAGTATCTGCTTCTCGGATCTCCAAATACCAGCCTGTCGATTCTTAGAAACTAAGAGCCAAACTTAGAGCTAACCAGAGGATGCAACATTGGCTTTGGCGGTGGATACGTCACCGAACTCTCTTCGCGCTACTTAATTTTCTTCAGTTCTCTGCAGAAGAAAGTTTGTGTGTAAAAAACCTTCTCCGTCCTTTCATACCTAACAACCTATCGTCTTCAGCCCGTTCCCCCCCCCCCTGGTAAAATTTTCTTTTTCTTTTCTAAATGATGCTGGTTATACTTTGGATGTTCTAGTATCTTAATTAATTGACCTATTTAATCTAGTTTTTAAGTGTTAAATTAAATAATATCAATTAATAATTAAAATTTCAACAAGTAGGTTTTCTTTTAAAGATTATAATCCCCTCCCCCCCCCCCCCCTTAATGGTTAATTATATATGATGTTTCCTGTTTCGAAATTTGGTTTCATTGTTAAAAGTTCTAAGAGGGTAAGAGAAACCAGAGTGTCCTTTGTGCTGTGGTGTGTCGGTACCCGGTACCGGTATCCACTTCTCTAAAGTCCGGCAAGTTTAAAGAGACACTGGGAAACCAAACATTCTTGCTCAATAAACAAAGATGTCGACTTCTTTAAACGCCAAGCCGAACGATTGCACCAATCCAGGCTTGAGGACACGTGAATGGTTTTTTTTTCGTAAAACATTAAGGCTTGCCTCAAAGCCTCAACGTTTTCGCCATCGGACTGAGGCTCACATCCCATCATTTACTTTTGATTAACGGGAGATATAGCACACATTAAAGCATGCTTTTTTAAAAATAAATGCTACGACTTTCAGGATTGTAAACTGTCGGTTCTAGGATCAGAATGATTACCTGTACATCCTTAACCAAAGCACTTACACATTTGTGTTCATTATTGGTTTTACTTTCTGGAACGGTGCTGGTTTATTTTGTTGTGGTTAAAATTTATATAATTAGGAGCCGTTAAGATACCAGCATCGCTTCCCCCAACCGTTGCAAAGATGCCAGTACATGGATTCAGCAACGCACCCTATACCAGAACTGAACCAAAATGTGTTTACCGTGTGGGTCTTTTTTTCTGTGTCATCTGTCCGTCACAAACTCAAAGAGAACATGGTGTCATTTTACTGAGAGTGTCTCTGTACAGTGACAGTAGGTTTTATCTCAGCGATAGATATGAGGAAAAACAGAGAAGAAAGTGCGCAAATTTCAGTGTGCAATTTTATACTCTCACAACAAAGTGGGTGGGGTTTTATTTTTGGTGCCACTATAAGTTATCGCAGTGGTAAATTTCTGCGTACTGCTGCACCTCCAGTAATAAACAACTCAACAAGTCGGACATGTTTTTGGTTCCCCCCACCCCTTTGAAAAACAGCTGAAATGTTGTCACTGTCTATTGCAGGGGTTCTTACACAGGGGTTCCCTGGTGGTGTGTGAGGCAGAGTAATCGTGGCGCGGGAAGACCCGGAAAATCAGATTTATGGGACTTTTAAAAGCAGTGTTATTGTGGAGGCTTTTGATCTAGAATTTTTTTTTTAAATTGAAATGGAGGTAGCGATATGTTTTGAAATTGAAATGGAGGTAGCGATATGTTTTGAAATTGAAATGGAGGTAGCGATATGTTTTGAAATTGAAATGGAGGTAGCGATATGTTTTGAAATTGCAATGGAGGTAGCGATATGTTTTGAAATTGAAATGGAGGTAGCGATATGTTTTGAAATTGAAATGGAGGTAGCGATAAGTTTTGAAATTGAAATGGAGGTAGCGATATGTTTTGAAATTGAAATGGAGGTAGCGATATGTTTTGAAATCAAGATGGGGATGCACACTGCAAAAAAAAAAAAAGTTAAGAATCTCTGCTCTAATGACCAGCCTAATATGACAATAATGGCCAATAGCTGAAACGAACTGAACACACAGTAGATAGAAAGAGATAGAGACAGTGAGTGAGAAAAAACTTAAGAGAGAGAGAGAGAGGGGGGTGGGGGGTGGGAGAAAAGAGCAAGTAGGAAAACCTCAAAACGTTTTCCACCTCGTACGTTGTGTGTCGAGCCGTAGTGTGTAGTGTGTAATGTGTTGTCTGGCGTATTGGTAAACATGAGAGTGTCGATGTAAACAACGCAATACCAGCTGGCATGCACTTAATAATTTACCTCGTCTTGCTCAAAATATCATCAGAAATATCTCGGAAATATATGTCATTGTGCTTTAAAATTTTCAAAATATAAAGAAATGTTTTAGTGTGACTGAGAAAAGTTTTGTCAAAATACATTTGGTAAATTCCAAGAATTTTTTTCCGCGATGTCTCACACGGCCGCCATCTTGGTTGCCCGCGACCCGTAAAATCAAGAATAAAACGCTATATAATAATGCAAAAAATGAGCCGTGTCAATGAGGGGGGTTGGTTGAACAATGAGCCGTGTCAATGAGGGGGTTGGTTGAACACAGAGCCGTGTCAATGAGGGGGTTGGTTGAACAATGAGCCGTGTCAATGAGGGGGTGGTTGAACATAGAGCCGTGTCAATGAGGGGGTTGGTTGAACAATGAGCCGTGTCAATGAGGGGGGTTGGTTGAACAATGAGCCGTGTCAATGAGGGGGGTTGGTTGAACACAGAGCCGTGTCAATGAGGGGGTTGGTTGAACACAGAGCCGTGTCAATGAGGGGGTTGGTTGAACACAGAGCCATGTCAATGAGGGGGTGGTTGAACATAGAGCCGTGTCAATGAGGGGGTTGGTTGAACACAGAGCCGTGTCAATGAGGGGGTTGGTTGAACACAGAGCCGTGTCAATGAGGGGGTTGGTTGAACACAGAGCCGTGTCAATGAGGGGGTTGGTTGAACACAGAGCCGTGTCAATGAGGGGGGTTGGTTGAACAATGAGCCGTGTCAATGAGGGGGTTGGTTGAACACAGAACCGTGTCAATGAGGGGGTTGGTTGAACAATGAGCCGTGTCAATGAGGGGGTGGTTGAACATAGAGCCGTGTCAATGAGGGGGTTGGTTGAACAATGAGCCGTGTCAATGAGGGGGGTTGGTTGAACAATGAGCCGTGTCAATGAGGGGGGTTGGTTGAACACAGAGCCGTGTCAATGAGGGGGTTGGTTGAACACAGAGCCGTGTCAATGAGGGGGTTGGTTGAACACAGAGCCATGTCAATGAGGGGGTGGTTGAACATAGAGCCGTGTCAATGAGGGGGTTGGTTGAACACAGAGCCGTGTCAATGAGGGGGTTGGTTGAACACAGAGCCGTGTCAATGAGGGGATTGGTTGAACACAGAGCCGTGTCAATGAGGGGGTTGGTTGAACACAGAGCCGTGTCAATAAGGGGGTGGTTGAACATAGAGCCGTGTCAATGAGGGGGTTGGTTGAACATAGAGCCGTGTCAATGAGAGGGTGGTTGAACATAGAGCCGTGTCAATGAGGGGGTTGGTTGAACACAGAGCCGTGTCAATGAGGGGGTTGGTTGAACACAGAGCCGTGTCAATGAGGGGGTGGTTGAACAAAAAGCCGTGTCAGGAAAAATCAGCGCTCGGGGCAACGCCGTAATTCAGGCGCCCTCTTCTAAAAAGATCTACATCATTGCACGGTCCTGGTTGAACGGCCCTCTATGCTAGTAAAGCTGAATGACTTTTTCGGTAAATTGTGCAAATCTTCAAAGTGTGCATCACTAACACGGACCGTTTGGAAAGCTGTGGGGAAAAAAATGCTATTAAATTCTTTATTTCACTTACTGCTGCTTCGAGATCTTGCTTGACACTCACTTAGACCTGCCACCCGCGTAAACCAAACAATGGCGTCTAGTGTCAGCCACCATTTTCTGCTAGTCCGGGATACAGCGAAGAAGCAATGGAGACTTCTGTGATTCTGATAGTCAGAGATACAGCGAAGATGCAATCTTGTGATTCTGATAGTCGAGGATACAACGAAGATACAATGTAGACTTCTGTGATTCTGATAGTCAGGGATACAGCAAAGATACAATGACGACACTCTTGACTGTCAACTGGGTCCAGCACAGTCTTGGTACGGTACACATTACTTTGTTTCAGTGCATATTGTGAGCTGTATTGGTCACATGTTCAAACACATGCAGTCATTGCCACGATCACGTGACATTAACGACAGTGGGCACCGTCCGAGGCGTAGAAGCCTTGGCGCGACGTGGTGTGGTGCTGGTGTTGGGGGTGGTGGTGCTGGTGTTGTGGGTGGTGGTGTTTGGGTGGTGGTGCTGGTGTGTAGCCGATATCATAATAACGGGAGTAGGGAGACTAAACAAATCAAACGCAGATGTTGGCGGTACTGGGTAATGAATGTGTTCTACACTCCACAGCAGGGGTCAGCTACGATTATCCTCTTGCAGCACACCTAGGGTCTCCCGGGGAATTTCGCAGCACACCTAGTGTCTTCCGATGAATGTCGCTGCACACCTAGGCGGGCCCCGCACTTTCATAGGCCCCGCCCCGAATTTATTTTCTAATACAAAATCTTAAGTGTCACTTATTATCCTTATTCCTACCCAGACTGGGCCCGCGCAATCCGTTTCGCATAGGGCCCCGCAATTGTTAGGGTCGGCCCTGCACCTAGGGTCTCCCATCTAATGTCGCGGCACACCTAGGGTCTTCCGATGAATGTCGCGGCACACCTAGGGTCTCCAGGTGATTGTCGCGGCACACCTAGGGTCTCCCATCTAATGTCGCCGCACAACTAGGGTCTTCCGATAAATGTCGCGGCAAACCTAGGGTCTCCCATCTAATGTCGCGGCACACCTAGGGTCTCCCGGTGTATATCGCGGCACACCTAAGGTCTTCCGATGAATGTCGCGGCACACCACAAGTAAGTCATACCCCCCCCCCCCCCCCACCAAATGTAACTTTTTTAGATTATTTAACAGAACAAAGATGTTTTATAACGAATGCCATATGCGATAAAGCTATTTGAAGTTCACTTTCTTTACACCGAGTACGACCACTTAACAACATCGATTACGCTGAATGTAAATTTAAGCGTATACTGTCCTTCTTCACTTCCAGATATTCACTTTCAATTTTGTGTGTGTGTGTGTGTGTGTGTAATATATACATTTTTCAAAATATCAGATTACTAAGTTACTTCACAAGGAAGATACTCATACAAGCATAGGCAACCATGAAGGTTAGTCAAACGTTTTATATTTCATGAGAACAACATGGAGCACTACCAACATGGAGCACTACCAACATGGAGCACTACCAACATGGAGCACTACTAACATGGAGCACTACTAACATGGAGCACTACCAACATGGAGCACCACCAACATGGAGCACTACCAACATGGAGCACCACCAACATGGAGCACTACCAACATGGAGCACCACCAACATGGAGCACCACCAACATGGAGCACCACCAACATGGAGCACCACCAACATGGAGCACCACCAACATGGAGCACCACCAACATGGAGCACCACCAACATGGAGCACCACCAACATGGAGCACCACCAACATGGAGCACCACCAACATGGAGCACCACCAACATGGAGCACCACCAACATGGAGCACCACCAACATGGAGCACCACCAACATGGAGCACCACCAACATGGAGCACCACCAACATGGAGCACCACCAACATGGAGCACCACCAACATGGAGCACCACCAACATGGAGCACTACCAACATGGAGCATCACAAGACAGCATTAAAAAAAAACCTTGACGTCACCACACAACAAACAAAGCGATGTGCGAACCATTGCGTAGATAACATTTAGCATTTTGTCATTTTCCAACATACATTTGCTTGTGACGACGTCTTTAGAAATACAACACTTTCTCGTCTGTTTTAATCATAGTTTTACTGAATATTTCATGTCATAGTTATAATAACAAAACCTGGGACGTTTTCACAACAAATAGAACATTTCAGGTTTGTTTTTCCCCAGGGAAAAAAAATCGAACGCAAGTTTGGTCAAATTTTGTCTTCAGTTCACACGATCAAATTTTCGTCAAATTTCCTTTTTGAACGCACTATACTATATAGTAAAACAAAATAATGCGTTCAAAAAGAAATTTGACGCAAAACTTAAACGTATAAACTAAAAAAACGATTCGACCAAATTTCCGTTCTATCAAATTTCCGTCGATCAATTTTCCGTCGACGAAATTTCTTTCGATCAAATTTCCGGATACGCGTGTGAACTGACAAAAAATTCGACCAAACTTCCATTCTACCAAATTTCCGTTCTATCAAATTTCCGTCGATCAATTTTCCGTCGACGAAATTTCTTTCAAAAAAATTTCCGGATACGAAAAAAAAAAAGTCATTAAGAGAATCTTCTATATTTCATACAATCCTAATGATGAGGACAAAATGGCTTGCTCTCTATTGGCGGAGTCGGAGTGCTTTAAAATGTTCCATGGCTCTGATGCTCTTTATGTAGGTCACAAATGTAGGAAGTTGAGGTGGGACAGAGCCATCGCGTTGGCCCTTGAAAGCTTTGCGGCAGCAGCAGGTGTATTTGTGTGTGTGTATGGGGGGGGGGCTCTGATATTAAGGGGCCCACATTTGTAATGTGGAAAAAATTTAAGCAATCCACTTTGAATGCGGCTAGCGCAAAATCGAAAAGTGGCCAGGGGTCTCCCAAAGTCGCCAGGGGTCTCCCAAAGTAACAGGGGTCTCCCAAAGTCACAGGGGTCTCCCAAAGTCACAGGGGTCTCCAAAAGTCACAGGGGTCTCTCAAAGTGACAGGGGTCTCCCAAAGTCACAGGGTTCTCCCAAAGTCACACGACGGCTCAGGGGAGCAAGAGATTTTAATCTCGTATTTTGTTGTTTTTTCTTAAGTTCTCCACGTTGATTATCGCGCCCCTACCCACCTATAGTGTGACGATTGTACTACCTACGGCCCCCACCCACCCATAGTGTGACGCTTGTACTAACTACAGCCCCCATCTACCTATAGTGTGACTCTTGTACTAACTACGGCCCTCATCTACCTATAGTGTGACGCTTGTACTAACTACGGCCCTCGCCCACCCATAGTGTGACGCATATACCAACTAAGCCGCTGATGCAGACACACTCAGCTCGCTCTTTCGGAGTAGTCTAAGATCGGTAATGGATATAGGCATGCATGTCCAATCTTTTGCAAGCAAAACTGCATTCGAAAAATTGGGCAGAATCTTTAACTAGGCTCTGAGATTCATCTGCGGCGCATTTAAGACCCCACCCCCAGCTGGTGTGGAAGTCCTAACCAACGTAGAACCACTAAATGTAAGAATGGAAAAGGCTATATTGACGACAGCGGATAGGCACCGGAGACAAAGTCATACGGATGCCTGATTCCAAAAGCCGATTTGTTCGGTGTCTGGGAGTAGACAAAAGAGAGCATTCTTTATACAACACGTGAAATAGCTTGAAAGGGGAGTCCAAATAGCTTGAAAGGGGAGTCCATCACACAGAGAATAGAGAAACTACTACCTGCATGCCAGATAACATACCAAGCACTTCCTAATATACGTCTGGGTTTGACTGACACACCAGTGGAAAAGCGCAGCCCTGCACATCTCCAGAGAGCGGCACCCCTTGAAACAATAGAATGAGCATGTTGAAACCCAATGAAAGTGTTTAAGGACTGCTCTGCCAATCTTTCTTTTCTATCACATATTGTTAAAAGTCAACTTTATACAGTAAATCTAAAACTTTATTCTCTTGTACGTGTTAAAAGTAAAAATTTTTTGCAATTAATCTAAATGTGGCGATCCTTAAATGCAGCATTCTGGACCCGCTGAATTCTGGAATCATAACAAGCTGGGAAATGGCGTCAAGGTTTCAACTGCAAAAAACGTGCGGTCTTTAATGGGTTAATTTGAATTCTCCCTGTTTGTGCACTTGGTGCCTGCAGGTGTTGTTCTATTCTCCGACAGGTTCCGGCCTGAAAGTGACGTTTTATGTGTCGTTCACGTGTATGTGTTTAGTGAGGGGGTGGGTTGGCGGAGATTTGGGGGTGGGGGGTGGGGTGGGGTTTGCTTGGTTTGACAGCTAATCAGCAGACATTTTGAGGCTGAATGAAACACCAGGAGGACACGTTTGAAGTTTAATGGGAGCTACTCTGACTAGATTTGATGGAAAAATTATTCTGGATTGTGCTCAGGCCATAGCCACTTCCTTTGTTTTAATGATCTACTTTTTTCAAAACTGAAACTTTAGGAAATGAAGAGAACGTGTATATAAATTAATTGGGTTGGTGGGGGAAGGGGCAGGGTGCTAAGGTGGTGTGGTGCTGAGGTGTCACCTTTAGAAGCGATTTGGGAAAAATAATATATAAATGATTGTCTGTTATTCCCGGAAACCCCCCCCCCCCCACACACACACTTCTTTGTGATAATAGGAAGAAATCATTAACACTCCAAGCATGATATGACCAAGCATACATACTCCAAGCATGCTATAACAGAGCCTACAAACTGCAAGCATGCTATAACAAAGCCTACATATTGCAAGCATGCTATAACAAAGCCTACATACTCCAAGCATGCTATAACAAAGCCTACATACTGCAAGCATGCTATAACAAAGCCTACATACTCCAAGCATACTACGACAAAGCATACATACTCCTATCATGACATAACAAAGCATAAATACTCCAAGCATGCTATAACAAAGCATACATACTCCAAGCATGCTATAACAAAGCATACATACTCCAAGCATGATATAACAAAGCCTACATATTGCAAGCATGCTATAACAAAGCCTACATACTCCAAGCATGCTATGACAAAGCATACATACACCAAACATGATATAACAAAGCATACATACTCCAAGCATGCTATGACAAAGCATACATACTCCAAACATGATATAACAAAGCATACATACTCCAAGCATGCTATGACAAAGCATACATACACCAAACATGATATAACAAAGCCTACATACTCCAAGCATGCTATGACAAAGCATACATACTCCAAGCAAGTTAACACAATAGACCGGTACATACTCCAAGCAGGTTAACACAATAGACCGGTACATACTCCAAGTAGGTTAACACAATAGACCGGTACATACTCCAAGTAGGTTAACACAATAGACCGGTACATACTCCAAGCAGGTTAACACAATAGACCGGTACTTACTCCAAGTTTAAAAAAACAAGCATGCATAATGAATGCAAGAACAGTAAGAAAGAGGGAATTGTTTGCCAACATAACATGTAATGATGTATATCATGATAGATCACTTCCCACGATAAACCACATCCGACACATCAGGGCCATGAAAAATAAATGCTGCGTCCAGTGTGAAACTTGAAAATTGTGCCCCATCCAGTGGCCTTAGCTAGGGTATGCGCCGCTCGGGAACAATATATTAGGTGCCCCCCCCCCCCTCCTTTCCACGAAAAACGTCTTCATTTTACGTCATGCCGCCCCACCATACAAAGAAAAATGTGCCGCCCGGATAGAGCGCCCTATTCGCACTCCTTTCCTACGCCTCTGGCCGACATCCCTGTTTCAACAATATTTGATATAGGTCTATATTAGATATATGGAAAACTGATGATTTATGCAGCCTCCTGGTTTTGGGCGCAATTTTATCCACATTATATAGTTTATATAAAGCGTATTTATTACGTGTGTTCTGTATGCAATGCCGTTTACATTGAGGGTGCTGGGTAGTCGAGCGGTCTAATTTGAGTTCAATTACCAGCAAAAGCCTAGACAAGCAAAAACACCACCAGAACCCCTAGGGGGGGGGGGGGACTCTGGATGGCGACTTATCCTAAGACAAAGCAAACACTGATATCAAACCCGGAGATTGCGGCCCTTATTGAAAATTTGGACAACGTAGAACGCATAATGGAGCACAGTGAGGCACACAAGACACACTGCTGGTCATCCAATGTAGCCTGGTCTATTTACGGTCGTCTTTACCAAGTCTTGGAACGAAATTAAATAGGCCAGGACGAGAGAGTGAGGCTGACGAATTGAGCAACTCTGCCTCACTTAAATAAACGAAGTACAAATGAAGTCAAGGCTACGTCTCAAGTGGCAGCAAAAAAAACAAAGACCTGCCCGGGCGTCAAATATTCTAGCTGCTTCACAGCGTGTGACAAAGCATCAGACAATGTTACTCACGCGAATCGTCCCAGCTTACTAAATAAATGTACCGGTACGTACAGAGGCGTAGCCGGTGTTAGTGCTGCCATTGGCGGGCCAATATCTTTCACGCCCTTACCTTCACGAAAAAACCCCACTACAGGTGGCCCAAAATGCCGCCCCGCTCACCCCACTTCCCGCGCCACTGCTAACATAGCATCAGACAATATTACTGGTACGAAGAAGTCACAGCTTCCTAACCCCAATATTGATTTTTTTTTTGTTTTTTTTTTTTTTTAAACTAGACGAAGGGAAATAACTCATCAAATTTAATTTTTTTTGTTTTTGTTTTAATTTTTAGCTTTCTGGACCAGGGGACCTCCAAATCCTGCGCCAGATCCGGTCCCATAGGAGTCCTTAATCTGGCCCTCATGGCCGCCGTACTGGTTCAGATATGAAACCAGACATTTATCGTATCATTATCCAAACTTCATTTTGAAATACTATTAAGTTTATTTTTGTTACATTTTTTCTAAATTTTAAATATTTAAAAAAAAAAATAATAATTTTCACTAAAACTGAGATATGTGCATTGAATTCATTAATATTATCTCAGACTTAAGTCCGGTCCCCGATAGTCTTTGAGAACACCGATCCGGTCTCAATGGTGTCTGAGAACATCTGATCCAGCCCCTTGTTTACAAAGTTTGAGGACCGTGCTTTAGACTTAGACTCTAATGCTCTCTTCTACAATAAAAAAATAATCAAATGACTTTTTAACAAATTAATTTAATTGTGACGTTCTCGTGATCTCTGAGTTGACTCCAAATACATTGCTCAAAATAATTGAAATGGAATCTGAGGAATTAAAAAAAAAAAAACGATTTAAAACACACACACACGCGCGCACACACACACGCAAGCAAGCACACACACACACACAACAGGTCCGTTACATTTCAGCGATGTTTATTTCTGTGTGTGTGTGTGTTCATAGGGGCAAATACACTTCCTTAATCCACCGTTTCATACCAGGAACACGTCAGTCTGGGAGCCTCTGCGGCACAGGCAATCGGGCGCCCCCCCCCCCCCCCCAATTGCTTGTTGCTAGAAATAGAAATGTACTGTCTGCCTGACTGGTCACCGTTTGTCATTGACATTTGGAGACCGCTTTTTAAAATTATTGTTAGTAATTAGCAAGCATATATCATATGTGTTGAAAGTATTTGTCAACAGTGTGTACCGGTTATGTCCAGAGGTCTGTCTGTATGTATGTATGTATGTCAGTATGTCTGACTGTATGTATGGCTGTCTGTCTAACTGTATGTATGGCTGTCTGTCTGACTGCAGGCCCGCACCTAGGAAATTCTGGGCCCCAGGCAGCTGATATAGTTCGGGCCCCTTTCGTGTTTCCAACATGTGCAGACCCCTGACAAGTACCATGGTTGCCCCCCCCCCCCCCACCCAGGTGCGGGCCTGCTGACTGTATATCTGTCTGTCTCTTTCTTTCACGGAGTCTCTCTTGCCCCCCCCTTTCTCTCCCCTCACTTCTCTCATTTTCGTTCACTCTCTCTGTCTCTATCTTTATCCCTCTCGAATGGCAATAAGTGAGCTTACATGCACATCTCACACGTCAATCAAACAATAGTTTTGTTGAAGATTAAGTAGCGATGCTTACCAATTTACTACTTCTCTGATGGGGCAAAAAAAAAAAACGCTACAAAATTTTGTAAGCCAAGATATATTTTCTTTCTGCCCAGCTTGCCCTATGGTACGGTACGTTCTATATTTCTTGTCCTTAACTACTGAGTACTAACAATGAGTACTAATAATGAGTACTGACAATGAGTGCTTACACTGAGTACTAACAATGAGTACAACCAAATAAGTAGTGAACTAGATTTATGGATAGAACATAAAATATTACTGCAAGAAACCATAAATAATATTCTTGTTTCTTTTACAGCTGATATTGACATGAAGGTTCCTGAACTTCAAGAAAAGAATTTTGACCTCCCCGACATTGAGACCCCCCCCCCCCCCCCAACAACTCCGTCACACCCTGCGGCAAAAGTATTAATAACAGTTCTGTTATTTAACCCGTGGAGAGTAGATTAAACCATAGGTGGCTATATGTAGGGCTTACTGTACGTGCCCGTGGTCACCTGTCCTGTGTCGACGACAGGTCACATTTACTGTCTGGCTGACGAAACCATGCACCGCTTGACACAGGTGTCACCAGCTGTCGTTATGTCACGTCTCTGTCAGCGTTGTCAATTAAACCTTGCTCTAACAATGGAGGTGGAATTCGTTCACCAAAAATATCGAGTATCCGATACAGAACAGCATACTGGTATATGTTTTTGATCATAAAATTGGTATGTGGTGTTTACCCCAAAACATTGGTATATTTTGTTGTTTACCATAATATTGGTATCTGGTGTTTACCAACAATGGGTATGTGATATTCATCAACAGTATTAGTATGTGGTGTTTACCAACATATTGCTATGTGGGGTTTACACCTAGTTAGTATCTGATGTATTTAAGGTTGCCCCGTTTCATTATTTTCAGTTTCAGTCGGAGCGATGAATAGATTAAAGACAAATGTAAATATTATTTACTTTGAATATACGGGGAAAAACACATCCCAAAAATACACATCCCAGAAATACACATCCCAAAAAATAACAGCCAAAATAAAAAAAATCCCCCAAAAACACATCCCATATAAACTACATCCCATATATTAATATAAAACATTGGGAATACAACTACGGGTTATCTGAAATACGTCAGACCGGTCATTGAACTGTAACTGTGCTATAGAGGACCGGGGGGGGGGGGTGTTCTGTGGTGGTGGGACCACAGTAATTCTAGGGGAAGATGACTTGCGACACAAAGTCGGATAGCACACATTAATAGAAACCCCCCCCCCCAAGGATTAAAAAAAAAAAGAAAAAAAAAAAGATGCCTTATTAGTTGGTCAACAAACAAGTCAGGATTGACTACTGATGGTCATTGTGAATGTTGGCTTTCTAGAACTTATGCCTATAACCGGGGTCAGAAAGTTCGTTATACTCCAACATAGAACATTAGACTGTATAAAATATCGTTTCTATTGTTTCTGTAAATGTCTAGACTGTATAAAATATAGATTCTATTGCTTCTGTAGATATACAGACTCATCAGACTATATAAACTATAGATTCTATTGCTTCTGTAGATATCTAGACTGTATAAAATATAGATTCTATTGCTTCTGTAGATATTTAGACTGTATAAAATATAGATATACTGCTTCTGTAGATGATGGTGATACAGCAGTTAAAAACAAGGCTCATAATTAATTACACTACGGATTTAAGTTCAGCCATAGCTTTCTGCATTTGTCCTAAGCTCTCCATGTATGGAGATATATGGAAAGTGTATGGTGAGTGTGTGTGTTGTGGAAAAGGGGGGGGGGGGTCCATCTGTGTATTCCATGAAAGCTTACAATCTGTTCCCGGAAAGAGTCTTACTTCTCTAATAGAGTTATTCCGTTCGGGTTATTGCCCATTTCTTGAAAATATAATTGAACACCCGCAACCCCCCAAAACAGAAACCAAAACAAACAAACTAAGCACTAAAATAATAACAAAATTAACAAACCTCATACGTGTGTCTACGTCGAATGAGGTGAAGGGGGTGGACACAATATATAATAATATTTGTCCCCATGATGTAAAATTGCATAACATATACAGTTCAAGATTCCCCAGTCCCACTACGAGCAGAAAACTTCGAGTCAATCACTTCAATCAGACAATAGTGTTATTTTGTTCGCTTAAAATAGATTTTCTTCAATAATTTCATCAAACGTTTTCATAAAAATTTCCTCAAAACTTTGGCACTAAACATGTCTCCGCCCATGTGCCCACATTTCATTGAACTGTGACCCACGTTTTTAAAAAAAAAAAAAAAAAAATAACGTAGTCTTTGTCCAACCTATGAGCTTAAAATTTAAAATCGGTAAAACCAAATAAATGTTACGCCATTACCAGCCAGAGCAGTAAAATTTGGCAGACGAGTGGCTTTAAGTATGGGGACGAACAGGGGGGAGGCGGGGGTTAATGACCGTGATCATCCAAGACAATACCGGTACTCATGGCCGGATTAACCATTAGGCAAACAAGGCACGTGCCTTGGGCACCAAGCGTTTGGGGGCACCACAAGTCCTCAAGAAATATTTTTTAGTCAGTGAAAGATCAGGGGCCCCAGGCAGAAGGGGGCACCCATGTGGGTTTGTGCCTTGGGCAGTAAAATGGCTTAATCCGGCCCTGCCGGTACTTTGTTCTATCGGAGGGTTTTTCAGAGTTTATTTTGTGTTGTCGTGTGCGTTAACACTCTGCCGTTGACCTGGCGTCCTAATAATTAAAAAAAAAAATTATAAAAATAATAAAATAAAAAAAAGATGTGCGTAGTGGAACCTTTGACTCATTTAAAACTCAAAATAAATATGATGATTATTATGCAGTCTTTCCTCCCCGTTGTTCTTTCTGTCAGGCAAGTACAATTAGCCACGCATCTGATAAAATGTTTAAGTATGAAACACTGTTATAACTGTAATGACAACTTCCATTAAAGAAAAAAAACACACACTGAAACAAGGAGGAATGTATTATTGATATTGTCTTGGATTTTTTTAAAAGACTTGTCAACTCCTGTTTTTGTTTGGCGGGTACCGATTCTTTCGTTAATTTTATTTAAAAAATCACATTTAACTAAAATAGAGAATCTGAGATACAAACAAAGGGGATGGGTGATGGTCAGAGAGGGAGAGAGGGGGGAGTAGTACGAATACGATTGGGACAAAGGCAAAACAGTTGTTTACATTTTAAATACAGATCTAGAGCACTATCCGCATTGCTTAGCAATGAGTGGGGGCAAGAACGGAAATTTCCTACGCAAATCGTCCCGCCAATTATTAGTTCAGCAACGTCATAGCGGATAAATATAGAAATAGAAAACCTATTCACGGGACGGGATTGCCCTCGCCGTGAAAGAAACAAACTAAATATAGCTACGGTATAGTGAAGGTGACTCATCACCGCCAAAAATACATTTCGGGTAGTATTTTTAAAATTCAATTGATAGTCGTTCAAAATAATTCCTTTTAGATTTGAAGAAGCAATCTATAAAAGCCCCCCCCCCCCCCCCCTTTAAAAACTACAAAAATATAAATTTTATATGTACTAACTTTGTGTGGTCGGTACAGTTTTCTTAGACTAATATATATATATTGTGCATTTATTAAATTGAAAGTAAAAATTTAAAACTTTCCGTTAAAATATGGCATTTTAAGCCACCCCATCACTTCCATTGACTAGCCCGTAATATTTTATAAAATTCATAAGAACGCACCCCCAGCCCACTTAAAATTATTTAAATTTAAAAAAAAATTAGTACTAGAACTAGATCTACCCCTACCCCGGTAACCAAAAATTTAGTGATGAGCATGTTTATTAACCAAATGTTAATAATACTCACATTACTGTAGGACTTCAATTCACGTAAGCTGTATGAAGACTAGAACCGATTATGTATTAAAACAAGAATAAAAAAGGAAAATAGACAGAAATTAAATTATTTAAAAAAATTAATTAAAAAACAATAACTATTGTTGTAAGCAAAGAATACAATTTAGTTTTAATTAATCTAGGCAAATTTCGTAAATTTGAAGAGCAGAATTTTGCAAAGGGCAAAAAAAGACTATTATTGTGACTATTATTATGAAAAGTGAAGTAGTGGAGATGGCAGTACATAACTATTTAACAATACTGATTCCATTTTTTGCACTTCAATTTTAATTGTGATCACACATTAGAAACTGCGTTATTTACTGGAACAACTAATAGGAGAAATCTGTACTTGAGTCACTCTTTAATTTTAATAAAAGATGACATTCATTATCCTTGTGCAGGAATAAGCTAGTATTAGTATTTCTGGTTTGGCTGTAACTATCAAATCTTGCCGTCACATGAAGCAACACAGATCTGTACACATGTTCTAGTGATATTTAACAATTATTTTTCTATTTTTAAAAAATCTTTTATTCTAACTAAAATTTAGTTCAGTCAGCTATCTCATCCCCGTTTATTTCACATGTGCAGTTCAAAGTAACCCAGGCCAGGCACAGAAACTATGTTAGGCATATCCACTATTATTTTTTTTAAATACTGGTACTACACACAAGTAATTTGGTTGAATACAACTTTCACTATCTTTCTGAGCTTTACAATTAATATCATTTTAATTTTAATGTAAGACATTGTCTCAAAGGTAGAGAAAATATTTACAAAAAGACCACCTCACCATACAGCAGAGCTATCTTACAAAAGAATTAACTAGGACACACACTCCAGTTACAAGAAATTAGTTTTATTACATAATTACAAGAACTTCCATGTCATTGTACAGACTTGAATGTGATTACATTGCTAGGTGGTACATGAAAGTCCACTCAAAAAATAAATAAGTCTAAGACTAGGGTTCATCATTCATGGTTTTGTATCTGTTTTGCTGCCTGTCTGTAGCACTCACCACTAACAAATATCAACAAGCATTTAGTATGGACAACTCTAGGCACAAAATAGTCACTTTTGAATAGGATGGACAATTGTTAAGAAAGTAGCCTGTTTATTTTAACCAACCGCACCTTTCTGATCATCATTTGAATCAAATCTAAGTAAGCCTGGATGGGTCGCACCTGGGTTTCCCAAAACCGTTCCAAGAATGCACCTTGCACTGATAATTGGTCTCATCCTTTTCAGAACGGTTGTCCCCATTAGAGCAATTAAATTAATCCAAAGGGAATCTTATATGTCAGTAGTTTTATATGAAATAAAATTATATATATTTCTATATAAAAGCTACCATGCTACTATATAAATTCAGATTAAAATTTTGTTTCTATTTAACCTACTTGGCTTAAATTAAAGGTCCTCAACATTTTTACAGACATGAAAAAACATTTCCTGTGCTTTATCCACACTTGAAATTAATGATAAATGTTCAAACTTAAAAAACTTGTTGACATTTGATACAGGTCATTTGCCTTAGCTACATCTTTATTTTGTCTCATGCCTAGTCAATAGTTACAGGCTGTTGAGAACAGTTGGTTTAGAAGGCAAGGTGAGAGAGATTTTGATTAAATTTGTCAAACATTTAGATATTGAGAAAGCTTTACAGACATACTTTGGAAGCAAACATGATGCAACTCTAGACCAAAGTAAAGCTGTAATCATGAAGTTGAAGTCTAAATTAGGAAAATTAGCTATTAGAGTCAAGTGCATGATGAAACCTGGGTGTGGAGTTGCTCTAAGAGCAGTGGTTCTCAACCTTCCTAATGCTGCGACCCTTTAATATAGTCCCTCATGCTGTGGCGACCCCCAACCACCAAATTTATTTTTTTTGCTTCTTCATAACTGTTAGTATGTGTTTTCCGATGGTCTTAGGCGACCCCTGGGGAAAGGGTCATTTGACCCCCAAAAGGGTCGCGACCCACAGGTTGAGAACCGCTGCTCTAGAGAATGACCAATTGATACCAATTTGAAGGAAGAAGGAAATACTTGGGAGTAAATACACATTATCAACAAATCAAGACGGTTTCATAGAAAAAAAAATTAATTGTATTTTGTTGCAGTTACAGCTCCTATCTCCCCCGAAGTCATCTTTTTAAAGTCAATGGGATGAGCAACGATTCAAGGTTGCTTAATTACAACAGAGGTCAAAAGCTCAAACTCTTAAAATCGTACAATATCATCACAAAATCGTTCAATACATTATCTTAATACCTAGTAAAAAGAAACATACTACAGTACATATAATGTACACACCCCAAAATTGTACATTGTACGGCAAAATCGTAAGAGTTAACAGGTCTGCAAAAGAAATATCTCATTAGGAAATGGCGTCAGCGGGCCGTCGAGCTTGTGCTCCTTATGCCCTCCCTGGCGCCCACCCGCACCTGCCAGACGCCGGGCCGTGCGGGGGAACGCCAGAGACCTCCCCAGCGTGAAGCGTCCCCACCAGCAACCGCTCGATCCGGTTTGCCGATGGAGACCCTCCCCGCCCGGAGACATCTGGTCGACCGAAGACGCTGCGTTTAAAGCGTCCGCAGTCCATTTTCCTAGGGGCAGGGAGGGTAAATTAACGTCCTAATATCTCCCCCCACCCGTCCCGGGGAAGCATCTGACGCCCTCTAAGAGGGATTCTACAGTGGGTTTCCACCCCGCAACTAATTCGCGGAGTAGCTGGGACGAAACGGTTGCCTAGGAGCAGCTTTCTCAGGGCTGCATATTTAGAATCACCGGCCATAGGCTTCCACCACAGCCTATCGCCTCATATCCCTTAACGGCAACTTGTAATCATGATCCCAAAAGAAATAGAACTTACAGTCTAACTTCATGATTAGAAATCTGTAAGGAGGTTCATCTTAATAAAACAGCTGTCATCTGGGAGTTGCTTACATTTATACACCCACACAGCTCATTTCAAGTTCTTACAGAACTCAAGGTAACATTTTTTTAAGTAACCAAACATATGCATATCTTTATGACACATATATATATATATATATATAAAAATGAAAGACGGGAAATGCAGGTGACGCACAGGGACGAAACACAATTTTTTAAAAGCATAGTTTGGCTGCGTACAATACAACTGAAAAAGAACAGTAAATCAGAGAGCTCAGTTTTAAATTAAGTGTGGTTTGCTTCTATACCATATGTACCTCCAATCTGGAGCAAACAAGCAGAAGTGTTAATACAATTTAAAAGAATTTCATTTTGATTAGAGGTACACAAATGAAAATAAGATGCCAGCATTCTAAAGAAAATAAGATGCCAGCATTCTGCGAGTAAACAAAACCAAAAACCCTGGCGTCATGTCTGCTGGTTAAAAAACAAACAAACACCAAATCCAATTATTAATAAATCGCAATACAACAAAAGTAATATTAACCAGAACCGTCACCTTATGCTCAAGTTTAAGCAAAATAGTTTAAATTCAAAAGGGCTCTATGATTTTAAATCTACGCATTACTTATTACAATGGCTCTCACCAGAATGGAATGTGAAAAAGGACACATTGACCTGCTTATGATCACAAACACATGGTGTTAAGTATTTCACAATACAACTTGATTACGGTATCAAACACAAAACAAATTGAAACAAATATTGCTATTATAATTTAGCTATGCGTGGCTGGCCTTTTACAATTTTTGGGCACAGGCTTCATCAATTTACATCAACCACCAACAACAATGAAAATTTAAGATAAAAAAAAAATTAGTATGCATCCTGATTACAAATATCAGGCACCTAAAAACACATTTCTAGTTGTAACCACAACTGATACAATGAACTTTACAACAAAGAAACAATGGTTGTATTTTAACATTGATTATACAGCATCTGCTTTTATCCTAACTTTTAGATAAGACCTTTCTTAGCTAGCTATTGTACCCCTAAGGAAGTGATTAAACATCACATATGCATATCTCCACTGAGCCCAAAATACCAGCATTCACTAAACAAGGTTTCTGGTGCCTGTTTGTAAAAGTGGAAAAACTGTAATGTTAATTGAACTATCCTGTGATGTTTAACTATCCAAAAAGGACACAATTAAAAAAAAGCAGCAACAAACAACAAAAAAAAAAAAAAAAAAGGTTTGGGTGAGGTGGTGGTGTATTTATGGCCATTAAACCATAAAAAAATAAAATAAATTAAAATCCAGTAGGCGTAGGTGACTCTGCATGAAGGATAGCCTTAAGTATTTAATTTGTGTAATTTTAATATTAATTAATATCATCATAAAATATACAGTTCTCGGATTATAACTGAAGAAGAGAAAAAGAAATTTTTATGAGAAGTACTTTTTAACAGTTAAGTGAATCCGTAAACAAAACAAGGAATTATCTTAAAATTAATAACAAGACTAGATATTTTGAAATGAGTCTACAGAAAAATTTATATTTGGAATTTTAATTATTGTTTAGCTCTCGTTTCTCTGAATTTGTGAGAAGTTGTGAATTGCGTTCCATAATTTTTGCTCGGTGCTGCTGCTCCAAAACAGGGCAAATCACTTTCTTAGCATCTTGTATACGCCTATGAAATCTATCTCTGTCTAGAGCATAAAGCTGCCATGTACCATAGCGGTCTTCTGTCCCAACAACATGGACTGTCAAAAGATGTGGTTCTGCAGCAAAATGAACCTGTTGGGATTAAAATTAAATATATATTCTGGCAAACCACTATCATAATTGCAAAAGCAAATGAAATCAGCACTATGGTTAAAATATTGTTATAATTTTGTTAGCTATTGTAGAAGCTCAAGTGTTTCCCCAACAATTACGTTTAAGGGACCTGTCGACAAGTTTCTGCAATCAACCAGAGATCGTTGTCAGATCTATTAATTAAGCGCTGTCATGCTGGATAAGGAAATGAATATATTTACTTTTAAAATGTCATCTTTCAATTTAAGACCAGCACATACATACATAGCCACACTGCCGTTCATAGGTGGTGTTGAATATATGACAGAGAATGGACTAAAGTTTTATATGATTGGAAAGTGGTGAATGAACAGAGAAATATAATGGATGGCTGGTGAATGGACCAAGAGTCAACAGTGTTAACAAAAGAAATTAATATAATCTTTACAAATTACAGCTTTTGGTGTTTAGGGGGTTTTTCACCAAGCTTTTCAGAAACCACATTTGGTCAGAGGTATGACTATATTAAATTTGGTTGAGATACGTAGGTAGCTTTGATGTTTTTAATTAATGATTAATTAAAAAAGTAGATGTACATTTGTTTAAAACCCTAAATATGGCCAAAAATGTTTTTTTTTAATCTGTGGTCAGCCAATGTGAAAGGACCATATTAACTTTTACTATTTAAAGCTAGCTATTGTAAGTATTTTCAGTTTCTTGTCTCATGTAGTCGAAACCTTCAAAGGCTCTTGGACCACTACTTTGAGAGACACTGCACTAGGCTCACATTCATTACATAAAGAGAAGAAAAGCTAAATGACATTAATATATCATTGGTAAAAAAAATGTGGATGCTAGTTTTTTTCCCCTTCTCTTTAATTGTTAAAATAAAAGTTAAATAAACCCTCACCTTTATACTAGGATCATCAACCTGATCTTTGCAAATTGACTGACAACTTCTGAAGCCAGCACTTGGGTAACTCAAATTCCATTTGGAATTAATTTCTGTAATAAACGATGAAGGGCAAGGAAGTTGAGCACAATCAGCTTGATCAAGGGAAACAACCTCTGGGGCCAGATTAGATGATCTTGAGTTGCTAGGAAACAAACGATCTAAACATAATCCAGATGAGAGTTGGAAAAAACATTTTTCCAAAGGAGATGAAGAAAGTGATGGATCACAGATGGCGTTTACTTCCTGAGTACTATCATCCTCCGAGAAACTAACATTGATCAAATTAAAACACAAACCATTCTTAGCCTTGTCAGGGGCAGGTGAAAGAAGTGGAGTACTAGACTCTGATTCAGACCTTCCTTCATCTGTTGTTAAAACACTTTTGAGACTAGGAATGCTTGTCTGTTTGAAAATTGTATCTAGACTTGTTACATTAAAGACTGCATCGTCTTTAGGAGACACGGGAACCTTTGAGTTTTCTTCACCCAACCAATCACAGCCATCAAATTCAATGTCTGACTCATCTGAATCTGACTCTAAAGTAAACATAACACAAGAGTCTCTTTCTGAATGTCTAGAGGGAGCTTTAATAGGTGTTGAAGCTCTGGGAGCTTTAGATTCACAAACTTGGACATTCGGGGATTCATCTGATGTGAAGACTATATCAAAAGAACTTGATCTATCAAGGCAGCCCTCGCTCAAATTTTCAATTAAGCTAGAAGTTTCATCTTTGGGTGAAGATCTACATGCATGTTTTTGTTTCTGACGCTGTCTTTTTCTTTGTTTCTTTGATGAAGGACGTCCTTTCTTCACAACTTTTCTAGGTGTATTCAACACAGAAGGTGAAACAATTCCCGCACTGTGATTGATATTGTTACTCAATTCAATGTTCATGGATGGATTATTTATGTCAAGTGAATCGTTGTCTTTTTTACCTCTGCTACATTTAGAAGATAATTTACTTTCTTGTTCCTCAGAATTTAGAAGTGACTCACTTTTCTGATGCTCTTGTGATTTGAAAAAGTCAATACTTTCAGGTTCTACAGTATTATGTGATGGTACTAACAAACTATTGAAAGTCATTGTGTCACTGGAAGGAATTATAGCTGAACTAATATCACATAATTGTTGATCTACAGTACTGTCTGAGAAGGCAGCTTGTGATAGTTGAGTAGCAGGCTGGCTGAAGTAGGATTTCCACAAATGCTGCAAATTTGCCTTTGAGGTATCTTCCTTAAATGCCATTTTATATGCCTGACTTGTCAGTGCAGCCAATAATGGGTTATTTCCAAACATTTGACCTGTGTTGTTGACGTTCTCAATCTTAGGTGGCACGTAGTCTAAACTAGTTGAAAATTCTTTCACTGTTGGGAAGCTTTTGCTTTTAGAAAGGCTACGTAAAGCTGTATGACTTTTCAAGCCAGGACTCAAAGAATTATTGGTGTACCAACTATTTGTAGATGATAATGGGAAGGAAGGGTTTTTAGAATTATAAACCTGACCTGGAAACGACATGCTGAAGTTATGATGGTAAACTGGTGAGGCAAAATTTTTATTCAGTGACATCTTAGGAGCAACAAATGACCTCAAGGTTCTAGGTTTAGTTTGGCACTTGTTCACATCCACCCAATTTTTCTCAATGTGGTGGTCGACAGATGAGATTTCACCTGTACTATCAAGCCGAAGAAGCGCTGGCATTATTCTGGACTTTGCTGACAATGGAACTTTAACAGTTTGACCTTTACTATCAGCTGATTCAAACCAATTTGCTTGAATTTGGTGTTGCTTAAGTTGTTCCTGTTTGTCACATGTAGTTTCATAACCATTATTCATTAAAAGGGGGTAATCACTGTTTTTTCCACTACTGCTTGCCTGTGTACGCCATGGCCACAATCCAAATAAAGTCTTCATCAATTTTACTATTGCTGTGAAAAGATATAAAACAAAGCCTTAAATAAATGACAATGAAATTTCCTATGAAATGCTGTTGGTTATTACAATATAAAATATAAATACTGTCAGTTAATACAGACCCAGGCTTTAGTCCCAAATTATCTATATCAACTAAGCCTATTTTTATATAAATAAAAATTAAAAACCTTTTATGAAAGCCTTGAAAGTCAGTTACTACCTAAGCCACTATAGGGATATGCCTACTAATTTGATTCACAGAATCAATTATTAAGCCTATTTATAGCCTACAAATTAAACTTATTTTTTTACACAGCCACCATCATGGGACCCTTGATGATGATGAATCATGGCGGACATGGCGGCCTGGGGAATAAGTTGCACGGATTGCTTAAATTTAACTTAACTTAATATAGACATACACAGCCCATTGATGATTAAAATTAAGTCACCAGTTAACTTAAAAACATAAATATAGTGGGTAAATTCAGATATACAGTACCGCGTTTTTTACCATTGCCGCCATCTTGGTTGCATGAACCCTAAATTTATCCCTATACCTAACCTGAACCCTAAATCTATCCCTCACCCTAAACTATTACTAATGATGAGGTACTGTATATCTGAATTACCAATATATAGGCTATAGGTAGGCACTTTGATGAAAATTTCAAAACATTTTTAAAAATATAAAAATACTACAGCCGTATAGAGCCTGGAGAATAGATTACAAAAACACCAAGATCAACTTTCTAGCTCAATTGGTTCAAAAGTTATGAATTTTTTAGTATGGACCTCAAAACCACCTTTTTACTATGGGGATTTCCTCCACATTGTGTGACACTCATTTTGCTTTTTTTTTAACGCCTATAACTTTATTATAAAATGAGACAAAAATATAATATTTACAAAGAACATAGTTAAATAAGAGTACTTCTAAATAAAGCCACAAAATATAAGCTTGTTTTTGTTAATATTCCGCAAAAATTAAAAAAATAATCATTATTATTTTCCTATAAATGATGTATAAAATATGCTGAGTCGTCACTTATTTGTAATTAATTAATTGATTTTGATAAAATATTTATTTTTTTTAATTTCCCCAAAATAATAATTATAATAATATTCTTAAGAAATTAATTTAAAATATTCAGTGCATTTGTTTAACATTTATAAGTATAAACAAATCAATAAGTGTTTATTTGTTTCAATTAGTTAAAATGGAAGATTACACTTTTTATTTTACCATTTTCTATATATGTATATTATTATTAGTCCTTATCATATGAATGTCTGGGTATGACAAAAAAATCAGTATGTCATTTATTTTAAGTTATTAATCTTGTTTCAACAATCAACACGCATTGTTAGAATAAACTTTGGTGGTTAATAGAAATTAAATTAAGATATAGTCATTTACATGAGGTAAGTACAAGTTTTAATCACTTTTCCTTAATAATTTATTAAGTAATTCTTGGATTATTGTGGTTGAAAGTGTGTTTTTCTTTGAAAATACTGCGGAGTATATAATAATTCTCTTTTGGAATATTGTGATATGTGATTAAATATAGGATATTTCAATATTAAAGGTAAGTGAACATTTTTATAATTAGATATTAGTCTGTATAAATGAACATGTTAGTACCAAAGTCAACTGAAAACAATAAAACCATAAGAAAATTTCATACCAGTTAATTTGCTGATTAATTTATCTAAACCAGAGCCATGTCTTAGCAAGTTTCTGCCTTCATTTTTTTATAATATAATTTTTGAAAAGAATATTTCAATATACTACATTAGAGAGGGAGTGTTAAAATTGTTAGTAATGACAGAAATAAATTTATTATAATATATTTTATACATGTCTATATTTGCATATATCAATATATTGACAGTATGGTTAAAATTATAATAATTAGCCAAATTATTTAATAGTATTATAGCTATTATAATACTTTTACTAGGCTATCTAAGTCAAGATGAGGAAGTGCTTATCAATCCTGCCTCCTAAGTCCAAGTCCATGGCAACCAACCTCAAAATTAAAATCTGTTATATTTTATAAACCAATAATAGTTAAATATTAAATATGTTAAAATTTTTTTTTACTTATTTAAAATAACTTATTATTAGTTATATTTCCGATTTATATTCTGGATAACCAATGTAATGAATTATTAACTACCCCACAGCTGCTATCGTTAATTGGTAATAAGCAGACAAGCACAGTGGCCATGATGACTTATTACATAGCCTAAAAAATTGACCTCCTTAAACTTTCGTTTTTGAAGCCTACCTATGGTCTACACCAGGGGTGGGCAAACTACGGCCCGCGGGCCGCATGCAGCCCGGCAACTGATATTATGTGGCCCTCGAAGGCATTTAGAAATTTTAAAAAATTACTATGTTTTTAAGTTAATTTGTTGAATTTTACAGAATTTCATGCACCGTTATGATTTTTAAAACATTTTTGATCAAATTTCTTTCTAATTTTCTATTCTTTTAAACAGTCCTTGACCTTTGTCATGTAATGCTAAAATGCGAAACTACCGATTTTAATATAGGGAGATGTTTATCGATATTTAAAAATTGGACATAATATACATGCTGCCCCCCAATAGCTTGACCTTTGTCAATGTGGCCCTCCGCACAAAAAGTTTGCCCACCCCTGGTCTACACTCATGAATTTTGGATATGTTGTAAATGAACCTCTAAGCTAAATGAGATTTTATTTTTATTACTGAGCGCATTTTTAAAAAAAAGTTATTGATCAGTGAAGTTGACCTATTTTTAACTTCAATTTTCAAAGCTTTAACCTTGGAAAAAAAAATCAAATGAACTCTCAATACAACAAGCAAGATGTCGGCTTTAAGTAATTGGCGGATGAAGAATTTATTATTATGCTAAAAACGCGAAACAACGATACCCTCAGTAAATTAAAAAGTGGAGGTCGCGGCTGATTTTTAGAAGCGTATCCGTGACGTCATTTGCGTGGATTCACTCCCCTTATTTTTTTTATTAGAGTTATATTTTCCTTAAATTACGATGGCATGTTTTTTAATTAAATTTTTATTGGTTGATTAAATATAATGATAAAATTTGATTGGTTGGCTGATTTAGTATTTTATGTTGTCTGCCATGATGACCACACGTGTTTTATTAATTTTTGGATATTCTTTTCGTTGGAACCTGAAATAAAGTGTGTAAAAGTGTATTCCATGAAAATGTAAGTTGGGTTTTCATTACTTCTTTATTTTATAATTAATTTTGGCCACTTTTCTTTGTTTTTTTTTAAACTTTCCTACTTTTCAGGGTCAAAACCCAGCGCCACGTTAGGCTAAGGCGAGAGTGTCAAAACGCTGGTTCCGATAGGGTCAAAACCCTGTTAGGGAGAGGGTCAAAACCCTGTTAGGGAGAGGGTCAAAACCCTGTTAGGGAGAGGGTCAAAACCCTGTTAGGGAGGAATTTAGGATGAGGGATAGATTTAGATCATTTTTTCATTTTTAAAAACTTTTTATTTGTAATTTTAGCAAAAAACATGAGTTATTTTATTTTTCCACGGCCGTCATCTTGGTTGTCCCGACCCGTGAACACGTAAAAGTTCGCGGGTCGGGGCAACCAAGATGGCGGCCATGGTAAAAGACGCGGATATCTTTCTAAAAATTTACGGAGGTCGACATTTTTACAACGAAATTACGATACCCGTTTTTCGGGTATTTCCGGTCGATCACGAAGTGCCTACTATAGGCATAGGGATAGTGACTCTGACGGCACCTAAAAGTTTTTAAAAAAGTAAATTGAATAAAAATTAACTTAATTTATTAAAATATTTACTTACAGCTTTAAAAGTCCTAAAACATATAAAGCTCAGCAGAAGTTTTTGTTAAATATATAGGCCTGATAATGTTATCTACGTCCAATAAATATTCAATCGTCAAAACCGTCTCTTTGCTTGATTTGTCAAGCACTTGGTCTCGATAGAAATGGCGCTTGTTTTGCTGCTGTCTTTCTTGACAATATCGAAAGCCGGCGTTGGTTTCACTGGTAAAATTGTTATCACGGTGCTGTTTGAAGTATAAAGGTACAGAAGGAAGAACAATAATTTTAGTCTCCAAATTAAACGAAATCACTGACTCCATAATATAAGAATTTTATGTTAGAAATGTGTTGATATTTTGTTGAAGATAATTTGATAGACTAAATAACATCTCCATGTTAGTTCAGTAAATACAGTACCTAAGAACTAGGAACACACTACGCCTAAAAATAGTTCCTTAAATGTTTAATTTTGCCACATCTTCGTAATTTATATAAATTTTAAAATTATCACAGTTTTGTATAAACAATTTCTTTTTAAAATAATTCTTTGTTAGTTATTAGTTTTCTTCAACAAAAACAAATCTGCCCCTGAATCTGGAATTATAGATTATTTTTAGTTTTGGAACTTTTTTCATTATTGCATCAGAAATTTTTTACAGGATCTGAAAGCGAAAGAGAGACCTACTTTATTAATTGATTTAAAAGAATTTTAAACTTTGTAGGGTCAGTGAAAACTGTTCGCAGGTCCGAATTAAATATAAGCAAAATAAGCATTTGCTTAGGTTACAGGAGAAAGGGAGAAAATAAATATAAATGCAGAAAAATATTATGACTTTTTGACGCACGAACAACAAGCTGACATGGGAATCAAATCATCTTTTTTAGAAGTTCGATTGGGTAACAATTAAGTTCGAGTACCGTTCGGAAATTGCGATAGCTTAAAATTAAGTCTGGTTCGGTTAAATTCGGGTCCGGTAAGGGGTCGTTCGAAAATTGCGTCACGCTCAAAAGGAAAGTGGGGGGGGGGGGGGGGGGAAAGAAGATTTGTGACATGGGGGGGGGGGGTGTCAAACATTTGTGACGTCACGTTTTTTTTTAAAATATAAAATTTTCTAAGTTTGAAAAATCTTTATTCAATTAGTTTTAAAAACATTAATTTGAGGTCAAAATTGCCTCCTGTATTATAGGTAGGCCTACCGTAAAACTCAGCCGAGCACACCTTTTGCGCATATCGAAAAGTGACGCAAAAACGTTTATGGTCATTTACATTCGGCTCGGAGATTTGAAATCTTAATTCTTCATTTTAACTAAAATAAACTACTACAAATGACATCCGAATAGCATTAGTCAAAATGTACACGGACACGCAGCGCCCCCTTTCGGACCCGGGACACATTAAACTCAATGCTATTCGGATGTCATTTGTGGTCGTTTATTTTAGGTAAATGAAGAATTAAGATTTCAAACGTCTAGTACATTCAATTATCTTTCATTTGATACCTCATTTGATCTTACAAACCCAACAAAAATATTTTAAATCGTTTTTTAATCACAACCTCTCAATTCTGGTAGCCGTGTACCAATAGCCACTTCGTTATACAAATATAGTGATAAAACTGACTTTTAATTTACAAAACAAGAGAAGAAACTTCATAATTTATGTAATTCGAAATTAAAAATAGTTATGTCCCCTTAAAAATAGTTTTATAAATTCTAAATTTAAATAAAAAAAATGACAGTGTACCAACGTGAGGTGAATGAGTTACTGTGTACCAACTGAAGAATACAATTAATTCCCCAGAACAAGATTATTGTGAGCCCAAACGTACCATCTGTTTTGCTAGTGATTCATCATACAAAATGTATGTTCAGGACTATAAAATCTACTGACACAAAACAACAACAACAACAACGCCCCAATTTAAATGGGTTTTCCTCCTGACAGACGATTCACGTGGCCCAAACGAAGTCAGAAATCGGAAGCTGTATTTGAATTGGACCCCAATTTTGTTTCCTGTTTTCGTCTCTGCAATCTCAGATCACACGAAACCATTTCGATGGGCTTAACATACGTTTTCGAAATGACCAAAATATGTCAGAAAACTGAGAATGATCCGATTCTCTAAAATTTTTTGCTAAGACCGGTTAAAAAAGAGCAAGAAATGACGTCACAAAACTGTAGTGAAAAACACCTTTACTTTACCGCTTCTGCCATTGCGTGTCGTCGTTTTTCGACCTTCCACAATTTTAACAGGAAAACGTTCTAGCATTTAGGTAAATATAAATGATTGATCTTTCAGTCACTGTCTGGCTGTTGTCAAGGTTACATTCGTTAATGGAAGAGTAGTCTAGTTTTTTTGTTTTTTTTACAGACAAACAAAGATTTGCAGAGCCGTTGAAATCGTAAACACCGTCAACGGAAAGCTTTCATTCCAGCGAGTGGCTCGTTCAAGTGACACATAGCTCGTTTTCATTGTTAGGACTTTGGTATTACGTTACTAGCGCCTGGTCTGTCTATACATGACAGTGGATTAGTCTTTTAAGAACCTCTGTATACGCTACTATACTGGCAATACTTCATACGTTTAAACACATCTGTATACGCTACTATACTGGCAATACTTCATACTTTAATGATATAAAAATTTCGATAAGATCTTCAATACTTTTTCTAATTCCGCGTACTGGATTGTGGATAAACGTGTGTCATGTAGATAGTTGATAAACAATTAAGAAATAAAGTTATACCATTAATTAATAACGGAAATATTTATTGGCGTAAAAACTACCTGCGTAAAAGTGGAACAAAATTAAACCCCGATAGGGTTACACCAAAAAACCCCCAAAATCTAGTGAATATTCTAGCGTCAGCATGTGGTATGATATGGGGATAGTTAATACGTGCGTCACTGTCGTGTTGCTCACATCCTTGGCTCTTCAAACATTAGGTCTACTGGACGAGCCATTGTCAACCTCGAGGGATTTCATGTACACACTGAAAGCTAAAATAAAGGCCCACAGAGCTGTCCTAGGTCTGCTGTGTCCAGCCCCCGGCAACAACGAGACACAGACTCAGTTCAAACTCGAAATCTGGCCATTTTCAGTAATCTTATTTCATTAAAAAAAAAAAAAAAAACTGCCATTAGGAATCTGGAATTCTCGTTCGACACACTTGGTGTAGAGGTTGAAAATAGTTGCTTACTAAAACTAATAACCCGTTTTTTAAATATATTTTTCAGGTCTTACGTTTTGATGAAATCGAGCAGACGATTACCAGTCTGAGTGCCGTGCAAATGATTTGGCGGGACGAGGCTTTAGCTTGGAATGTATCCGATTACAATGAGATTCCGTTTGTAATGATCGATTACAACGAGTATGTGTGTATTAGTTTAACTATGTGTCTATGTTAAGGATATTGTTAAATGATTTTTCGGTTGCTGGTTATTACAAAAAGTTAATCGAATTATTTTTCTCGGTTTTATAGATACATAACAAAAAAGGACTTTCAAAAAGCGATTAGTTATTGTTTGGAACAATGGGGAATGCATTATAGCACAACAACCGATAACAGGTTTAAAAATCCTTTGTTTGGCTACCCTGGTATAATTTATGTGTTTCGATATGCCAATGTCGGTTACCGGAAATTTGTTCGAAAGAAATTTCCGTCGACGAAATTTCATTCGATCAAATTTCCGGATACGGCCAATGTCAATAGGCTTCTATGTACCGGTATCTTTCTTATTATGTTTACGAGTCTTTGTATGTATGTATATATATATTATATATATAAGCTCAGTGTAAAATAAGCAACAAAACTTACTGAATACATCTCTATCACCCTCTCAACATCCCTTGCAGCATTTGGCATCCAATGATCATGGTGGTCAACTCCGCCCAAGAAGAAAACTTTATCCTCAACAGTCCCATGTACCGTGTGATTTTACACAACAATGGAACACTTGTGTACGTCACCGCTTCTTTTCTCAAGACCACGTGCAACCTTGACCTCACCTATTACCCCTTCGACGAGCAGGTACCCCGTGTGGTGTGCTGTAATTATAAGCAGTAATAAAATGCTAACAAAGATAAAGTTTGAAAATTTTAGGCAATATGAAGCCATCTCAATGTAGAAACGGAAAAACCCACAACGAAACATCATATTTGTGAGCCAAGACATCTTCATCTGGACAAAAAAGGAAAAGAAGAAAAAATAAGATACTATAAGAAAATTAAAATAAACCTGACTAATATCGAATAATGGCTGTACATATTTACAGAAGCCAGGAATTAGACATTTTTCATGTACTCAAACATTCTGGAAAAAGTAAATACGTTATTTGGAAACCTACTTTAAATTCTTCAGGAATGTGAACTGCTGTTTACCGCTTACTACGACGAATGCCAGCTTAACGTGACCTCACGTTTGTTCCCTCAACCAGACCCTTACCGTTTGTACGGTGAGTGGGCGATCGTGGAGCGAAGAGTCTTTCAATCATCTTATCCATTCACCACTGTTGAAATTCCCATGGTCAGGTAAATGTGGCTGCATTCATTTCATGTATTGTCTCTACTAAGTCCTATCCGTGGCGTGAACAATAAACCCGCATTAAAGCATATTATGCTAAGTAACGTCCATACACTTTTTAATTATCCCCTCTCCAAACAAAACACGTTCGCTTGGAAACATCAGCCGTGCCCACAATGCGCACCTTTGTTATTTTGCACATTATTTATTTTGCTAAATATTGCAAAAGTGTTCACAAATTCTATCAGATCCACCGATGTAGCACAAACGATTATTGCCGTAGAGGACACTTTGACTGATATGTAAGGTCAGTCATCGCTTATTATAACATTTATATTTTCACGAAACACCAATACGTTCGAGACAGTATGGTCTCGTTTTCAGCTTTTCCCAAATAGTCGACATCGTGTTTCCTTACGAACACTGGAAAAAACATTACCCGTCACCCCAACCTCTCTTCTTTTTTTGTCCCCCAATAAATGTTGAAATCATTTTAAATTTTAAAGTTAATCCAGAGCAGAGGTTCCCAAACTTTTTTTTGTCTCGTAGACCCCTTGCCATGTTTTTCGGTTTTGGGTAGACCCCCTGCTTACCTGGTATTGATTTTTTGCAAATTCATTAACTTTAAATGTATTTTTGACAGCCGGTATAGTGCTACCCACTGTGAAAGATTTAAATTTATAACGGTAGTGAAGTGCAGTGTGAATAACTTTTTTAAAAACATGTTAAGTTTTATACATTTATTATTTAAATTTAAATTAAAAAAATGTCAAAATAGAAGTCTTGACCCATTACATGAGATCCACTATCGTCGACCCCAATTTTTATTTCATGAACCCCCATTTTCATTTCATGGACCCCCAATTTTTTTACCGCTGCCATAGACCTCTTGCAAGTTTTCGTAGACCCCTGGGGGTCGATATAGACCACTTTGGGAATCACTGATCCAGAGCATTAAAAAAAAATCCCACATCCTTTAAAAATAATAATTAAAAAAAAATTATATATTTGACCCCCTTTCCCCTCCCCCCATGAGTAAACCAACCACTCAAACATTTGACCTAACGAGACGAATAGTTTAGCATTGAGTTTTCAGATATGTTGTGAGATTTCACAATAATGAATATGCATGCAATTGGTGATCTTTTGTAGTCAACTTGCGCTATGTTACATGCACATGGAAATAATACAATCTAGAATAAGTAAGACCTATTCTATTCATGTCACTAGAAAAAAAGACCAGCGGGAAACTAAGAACTTAGCACAAAAAGTGAAAAGCCACCTCTTATGGCATTCAAAAACAAAAAATTTAAGGTGTTAAATGTGATTAGCTAAACACAATGAACATAAGCACAATGAACATAAACACAAAGAACATAAACACAATGAACATAAACATAAAGAACATAAACACAATGAACATAAACATAAAGAACATAAACACAATGAACATAAACACAAAGAACATAAACACAAAGAACATAAACACAATGAACATAAAAACAATAAACATAAACACAATGAACATAAACACAATGAGCATAAACATAATAAACATAAACACAATGAACATAAACACAATGAACATGAACACAATGAAGATAAACACAATGAACATAAACACAATGAACATAAACACAATAAACATAAACACAATGAACATAAACATAATGAACATACACAATAAACATAAACACAATGAGCATAAACATAATGAACATAAACACAATAAACATAAACACAATGAGCATAAACACAATGAACATAAACACAATGAACATAAACACAATGAGAATAAACACAACGAACATAAACAAAATGCACATAAACATAAAGAACATAAACACAACGAACATAAACACAATGCACATAAGCAAAAAGAACATAAACACAATGAACATAAAAACAATAAACATAAACACAATGAACATAAACACAATGAGCATAAACATAATAAACATAAACACAATGAACATAAACACAATGAACATGAACACAATGAAGATAAACACAATGAACATAAACACAATGAACATAAACACAATAAACATAAACACAATGAACATAAACATAATGAACATACACAATAAACATAAACACAATGAGCATAAACATAATGAACATAAACACAATAAACATAAACACAATGAGCATAAACACAATGAACATAAACACAATGAACATAAACACAATGAGCATAAACACAACGAACATAAACACAATGCACATAAACATAAAGAACATAAACACAACGAACATAAACACAATGCACATAAGCAAAAAGAACATAAACACAATGAACATAAACACAATGAACATAAACACAAAGAACATAAACACAATGAACATAAACACAATGAACATATACACAATGAGCATAAACACAACGAACATAAACACAATGCACATAAGCATAAAGAACATAAACACAATGAACATAAACACAATGCACATAAGCATAAAGAACATAAACGCAATGAATATAAACACAATGAACATAAACACAATGAAAATAAGCACAAATAACATAAGCACAATGAACATAAACACAATGAACATAAACACAATGAACATAAACACAATGAACGTAAGCACAATGAACATAAATCGTACACACGATTTTAATTTTAAAAAAGTTTGACTCTAGACAAAAGTTATTTTTAAACTCATTCAATTTTCCAGGGTCAAAATGAAATTAAAAAGGAATTCTCTCTACTACACCGTGAGCCTGGTCATGCCCCTGTTGCTGTCCTCTGTGATGTCATCCCTTGTGTTCTGGATCCCACCTTCCAGCGGAGAAAAGGTGTCATTCCTGGTGTCTGTGTTCATTTCGAACTCGGTGTTTCTCAGCACCGTGGTGTAAGTATGTTTATAGCAGCACTGTGGTGTAAGTATGTTTAAAGCAGCACAGGGGTGTAAGTATGTTTATAGCAGCACCGTGGTGTAAGTATGTTTATAGCAGCACCGTGGTGTAAGTATGTTTATAGCTGCACCGTGGTGTAAGTATGTTTATAGCATCACCGTGGTGTAAGTATGTTTATAGCAGCACCGTGGTGTAAGTATGTTTATAGCAGCACCGTGGTGTAATTATGCTTATAAAGGAACCACCGTTATTATTTGTTGTGATATCATGTCAGAGATAATTGATGTGGTCTATGTGTTGTACGTCTATGACTGTAACTAGTCTAAGGTGTTGGGTGGCGCTTCAATGGCGTGTCAATGACGCCAATGGTGTGCCAATGGCATGTCATTGACACCATTGGTGTGCCAATGGCGTGTAAGCCGCGGTCAATAGCGTGTCAACGTCATTCGAAAAGTGGGAGAGAGAGAGTTGGATTTTAGACGGAAACGAAGGCTGTTTGCTATAAGCGTTGAATGAAAAATGAAAACAATGAAGGGAAAGAGAAAGCAAAGTTTATGGAGCATATTAATTGATTTATCTTATTTTGAGAATCTTAAATGACATATCTACTTACGAGAATATTAATTGATATATCTACTTTTGAGAACTGGGTGGAACAATTGTTTTTTTATCAATGTCCAGGGTAACATAGCCTGCTGTTCACAGAATTTTGAACGGTTTAAACTTAATGCAAACGTCTTAAAGCTTAACTGCAGAAAATCAGTGGCGTAGTGAGGGGGGGCAAGGAGGGCATCATGCCCCGGGCGCTACTCACAAAGGGGCGTCAAATGGTATATTTTACTATAAAATTGTATGGTTTTCGAATAGGGGGGACGCTAAAAAGGTATTGGGGGGCGCTAAAAAGGAATTGTGCCCTGGGCGCGAGTTAAGCTCGCTACGCCACTACAGAAAATTTAAGCTTTCTCACAATCTAAACTCTGAAATACAATATTCTAGGATTAATATACTTCGTATTGTGACCAACGACAATTATTTACCAAAATAAAATAACACATGACATAATTTATTATGGTATATTTAAATCGCTCTTAAATATCCCTTTTAATTCTACCACAAACGCTACAGAAGCACGATGCCCAGAAGCCTGAGTGACATGCCGAGATTGGTCCTCGCCCTGAGTGTCCTCACCGTGGAAAGTTTTCTAGCCTTGCTGGGTACTCTATTCGTCATCAGGAAGTTCAACCGGGAAGAGGAGGAGGCACATGCCTGGAAAAACGTCACGCAAGAAATGACAACGCGGAAGGATGGAGTGGATGGAAGGACATCAGAGGAGCACTCAGTCAAAACATATCACACAGAGACCGGAAGTACTAAAGTCAAGAAGAATCGCGTCATCCCCGTTGAGGTGTTCGACAAAAAGCCACCAGTCTACCAAACGCCAAAGTCTCGCAGCAGATGGTACATCTCGTCCAGACAGTGGGACGTAATATTATTTGTATTGTATAACTCTACGAGTCTTCCATGTTACATTGGACTCTGTTGTCTTTGAGGCAAGTCGAAATTGAAGTTCTTTTGGAACCGTGGAATGTAAGTCTGAATATCTGCACAAATAGGAGTGAAAGTTTAAATGACACAAAAATAAATTAATAAATAAATAATAAAAAAACATCAAATATTTCTCAGTATGTAAAGAGGATTATTTTCTTCAAATTTGAATAAAAGCCGCATCAAATCTAGGAAATAGTGGAACAAGGTGTCTGGATGCTTGAATCGAAAGACAGGACAATAAGATAAGAACGTTTCGGCTAAGATCCTTCCCCGGCAGACATGACAAATGAGAATACAACAAGGATTAGAAACTAGTAACATCTTAAGTGATCCACATTAACAAATTTACTATCAAATCCACAACAACGGCCTAGGGTTTACAACCCTGGACCATCTGAACGATTCTACTGTATCTCACCGAACCCTGAACTCAATAACATTTTTTTGTTCTACATTTTCCCGTGGCAAGGCATGGTCTTGTGAACCGTGCATATCCTTATATTGTAGTAATGCATTGATGTTTGTCATTAGTAGTGAGATTTCGGTTATCATGAAGGACGTTGTGAAAAGTTTTGAGATAGGTGTATTAATAGAATTGTGTAAGGTGGGAGAAACGCATTTCTTGCCATGGGAAAATCCTGGATCTGGATATCCGGTTGGTCCAAGGAAAGTGTCTGGGATGTGAAAAGGTTTTATGAGACGGCGCGTGTTGCTTGTGTTCAGTCCGGAAATCACCGAGACAACAACTTGCACATCATTAGCCAGAAGACGGACGCACCGCGCTGCGGCACTGAGCGGGGACGCATGGCGCTGCTGCTGAGCGCCCATTCAGATAAGTGCCAGCTCTTACAAAAGGGACACGGCCCTGGATGTCGATTTGCCTAAGGCTTCTCTCTTATGTTGCCAACTTGTCGCCCTAATAGAATAAATACCACTGAAGGCGGCGCCTCTGCTAGTGTTTTAAAATTTCTACCCTGTAAAAGCAGTTTCAAGAGTTAATATTATATGTATGCTTGAATGAAGTGTGTACTATAACAATAAAGTATATTGCACAAATTCAATTCCATCGTTATACTTGAATGTCGGGTGTGTTTGCTAGTTAAGAATAAAAAATATATTTTACCCACCTATCCTAAATAAAGATCCTTTACAAAATGTCTCCATTGTTTTCGTTTTGAGCTGGTCAGTGTCTCGCCAGTAATCAGATTCTAAAATATATGTTTCGTATGCTCTACTTCAATAAGATAAGAACGTTTCGGCTAAGATCCTTCCCCGGCAGACATGACAAATGAGAATACAACAAGGATTTGAAACTAGTAAACATCTTAAGTGATCCACATTAACAAATTTATCATCAACTCCAGGACAACGGCCTAGGGCTTACAAATATATTTTACCCACCTATCCTAAATAAAGATCTTTTACAAAATGTCTCCATTGTTTTCGTTTTGAGCTGGTCAGTGTCTCGCCAGTAATCAGATTCTAAAATATATGTTTCTTATGCTCTACTTCGTTTAGTCAGTAAATCCAGAAGCCCCCGTGTAGGAGGTGGCTATTGAATTTCTCAGAGAGAAAAGTAATTGGTGGGGCCAGACGCTCTCTCTCAGGGAGTTAAAATATATTCTCCACTTCGTTCATTTAGTGTCTAAGTGAAATGCAGTTTTAAAGACTTCATACCTGTAGCTCTTTCATAATACACGGTGCTCTTACATGATACCAATGTCCCTTTAACAATGCACGTGGGTTTTCCAAAATATCTGTGGGTTTTCCATAACACCTTTCAATATTCCATAATATCCCTGGCTCTACCATAATACCTATGGCTCGTAAAATATTACATATTAACTTTTGGCTCTTCCTACATAGCAAGCAATCTAATGTACCATTTCTAGATGTGTGCAAACTTTTGGTTCCAATGTTTACAAGAGATTTCTTCGCTTTATATAGACTATGGCTATTAGCGCCTCACAATATCTACCCCAGGGCTTATAGCGCCTCACAATATCTACCCCAGGGCTTATAGCGCCTCACAATATCTACCCCAGGGCTTATAGCGCCTCACAATATCTACCCCAGGGCTTATAGCGCCTCACAATATCTACCCCAGGGCTTATAGCGCCTCACAATATCTAACCCAGGGCTTATAGCGCCTCACAATATCTACCCCAGGGCTTATAGCGCCTCACAATATCTATCCCAGGGCTTATAGCGCCTCACAATATCTACCCCAGGGCTTATAGCGCCTCACAATATCTACCCCAGGGCTTTTAGCGCCTCACAATATCTACCCCCAGGGCTTTTAGCGCCACAAAATATCTACCCCAGGGCTTATAGCGCCTCACAATATCTACCCCAGGGCTTATAGCGCCTCACAATATCTACCCCAGGGCTTAAAGCGCCTCACAATATCTACCCCAGGGCTTATAGCGCCTCAACAAATCTAACTCAAGGCTTAGCACCTCATATGTCTACCCCAGGGCCTCTCAGTCTTTCATAATCTCTTATAAAAATAAAGATACGTATATTTTGAAGATGTAGCATAAAGTCATATGCCTTCAACATTACACATTATTGGTGACCCAAAGTTTGTGTCCATCAGTACTTAGCGTCGATCTCTTTCAAATACTTTTTTTTTTATGTGCCTTGAAGCGGGTATGGGCGTGGCAAACATTGAGTGTTTAAAAAAGGACATCTCCGATGGCATGTTGTGGATGTTCACCAACTGCAGCGATGGGGATATCTTTAAAGGACAACGGAACACGAGCATCGTTCCTATGTTTCTGAAAATTTTAACATCTAGTGATTTCAAATGTAATTAATAAACGTAAGATCGACAACCTCGTGGGCCATTAAATGTTTCTAGCAAACTTACTGCCACGAAAGGGCGATGCCATTATTTACACGAAACAGAGGCTGCTGGCGGGACTAAGATAATGAATGATGTGACGACACACCGAAGTAGACAACAAGGTCATCAGATGAAGCAGGAGTTGGAATTCTTAAGATTGTGTAAGGCACTTGGTGTGTCAGTTTCTATTCATGTTGCACCCTTGTATTTAAACTACATCCATTTCAAAAGTGTACTTTGAAGGTGTTCCAAATTGAAATTAAGATGAGTCGAGTCGACTTGAATGGGATGAACGCCATTCTTTGTATCTGAGATATTAGCAATAGAGTGTTATTACCCAACTTATCAGCACTGACTCATTTTTTTAAAAAAAGTTAACCAGTTTGGTAAACAAAGAGAGATGACAAAAGTGGCATTTCCATTTTCGATAGCGCTTCACTGATTCTCCATCTGGGCCTGAGTGTACAACAAAATCAATCACTGGACAAACAATGCCGTTGATACACACCATGTTTTTTTTTTTTATCAAACGGCATTAACGAAGTTATGGACATCGCTTTTCATTGAATGGACCTTGGTCAAAACACTTGGCTTAGTTTAAAATGGGTAAACATTTTTTTAACCAGATATTTTTGTTAACTTAAACCATTTCTTTCAATTTACAAGCAGATTCTTCGGACATAATTTTAAAATTAAAGGGTAAATATATTAGTCCATGAAGATTATCGATTCTTGTATGAAGTGTAGACATCGTTAATGGTTTGTTCGTACAATGAACAGCAGAACAAACACGACAGAACAAACGCGATAGAACAAACAAAATAGATCAAACAAGATCTGTTTCAACGGGACGTCACGCATTTACTCACAGTTCCAGCGTCGTCGCCAAACTCCATTTCAGAGCAAAACAAGTTGCCTTCAGGTGCATTACTAAGGGATTTCGCAATAGATTGTCTCGCTTTAGAGTTTGAAAGATATATTTTGATACTTCACAAAAAGATTCACAGTGATTTCTGATTGCAATAAGGCTTTCAATAGCCATAAAGACACGCGTGATAATTGGATAAAGAGATTATGTGCATTCATTTGAATGTTGTAAAACATGTCTCTACTAAGGTAGATATAAATTTGACTTTTGTAAAACATGTGTATACTTGGGTAGGAATTCGTGTGCATGTTGTATGTGGGAACCAAAACAATGTGACTGTTGTAATTACTGGAAAAACATGTATATATTTGAGCAGAAATTCATTTGAATGTTGTAGAGCAGAGGTCTCCAAACTTTTTTCACGGCGGGCCGGATAACAAAAAAAAAAACAAAAAACAAAAAAAAAAAAAAAAAAAAGACGAGCGTGGGCCGGATAATGATTACGTACAATAATTTCAAGCCAGAACGAAATTTCAAGTACCGTCGGCGGGCCGGTTGAACTGGCCTCGCGGGCCGGATCCGGCCCGAGGGCCGTAGTTTGGAGACCCCTGTTGTAAAGCATGTATCTATTTGGGCATGCTAAAACAATGTGATGTTTGTAATTATTGTAAAAAAAATTGCTATCTTAATGAGTGAACCTAGGGCAAGTCTCTCTCTCTCTCTGTCTTTCTCCGTCTCGCACTCTCTCTCTCTTTCGTATCAATTTTCCTCCCTTGACTCTCTTTTTCTCCCCCTCTCTTTCTCTCGCGTCTTCCCTATCTATCTATCTATCTATCTATCTATCTATCTATCTATCTATCTATCTATCTATCTATCTATCTATCTATCTATCTATCTATCTATCTATCTATCTATCTATCTATCTATCTATCTATCTATCTATCTATCTATCTATCTATCTATCTATCTATCTATCTATCTATCTATCTATCTATCTATCTATCTATCTATCTATCTATCTATCTATCTATCTATCTATCTATCTATCTATCTATCTATCTATCTATCTATCTATCTATCTATCTATCTATCTATCTATCTATCTATCTATCTATCTATCTATCTATCTATCTATCTATCTATCTATCTATCTATCTATCTATCTATCTATCTATCTATCTATCTATCTATCTATCTATCTATCTATCTATCTATCTATCTATCTATCTATCTATCTATCTATCTATCTATCTATCTATCTATCTATCTATCTATCTATCTATCTATCTATCTATCTATCTATCTATCTATCTATCTATCTATCTATCTATCTATCTATCTATCTATCTATCTATCTATCTATCTATCTATCTATCTATCTATCTATCTATCTATCTATCTATCTATCTATCTATCTATCTATCTATCTATCTATCTATCTATCTATCTATCTATCTATCTATCTATCTATCTATCTATCTATCTATCTATCTATCTATCTATCTATCTATCTATCTATCTATCTATCTATCTATCTATCTATCTATCTATCTATCTATCTATCTATCTATCTATCTATCTATCTATCTATCTATCTATCTATCTATCTATCTATCTATCTATCTATCTATCTATCTATCTATCTATCTATCTATCTATCTATCTATCTATCTATCTATCTATCTATCTATCTATCTATCTACCTATCTATCTACCTATCTACCTATCTACCTACCTACCTATCTACCTACCTACCTACCTACCTACCTACCTACCTACCTACCTACCTACCTACCTACCTACCTACCTACCTACCTACCTACCTACCTACCTACCTACCTACCTACCTACCTACCTACCTACCTACCTACCTACCTACCTACCTACCTACCTACCTACCTACCTACCTACCTACCTACCTACCTACCTACCTACCTACCTACCTACCTACCTACCTACCTACCTACCTACCTACCTACCTACATACCTATCTATCTATCTATCTATCTATCTACCTACCTACCTACCTACCTACCTACCTACCTACCTACCTACCTACCTACCTACCTACCTACCTACCTACCTACCTACCTACCTACCTACCTACCTACCTACCTACCTACCTACCTACCTACCTACCTACCTACCTACCTACCTACCTACCTACCTACCTACCTACCTACCTACCTACCTACCTACCTACCTACCTACCTACCTACCTACCTACCTACCTACCTACCTACCTACCTACCTACCTACCTACCTACCTACCTACCTACCTACCTACCTACCTACCTACCTACCTACCTACCTACCTACCTACCTACCTACCTACCTACCTACCTACCTACCTACCTACCTATCTATCTATCTATCTATCTATCTATCTATCTATCTATCTATCTATCTATCTATCTATCTATCTATCTATCTATCTATCTATCTATCTATCTATCTATCTATCTATCTATCTATTTTTCTATCTTTCTCTTTCTCCCTCACTTTATCTCTCAATCTCTCCGATTATCTGTCACAATCTGCATTTCTCGATTCATTTATTTTTATGCCTGTGTATTTATGAGTCCCCATATTAATGGAAAACACACCAAAAAATAGAAATCATGGTGAATTTGATTTTCCATTTCACAGCATAGTTAATATTCATTACAATTAATTTTGTTAATTGCATAGTTAATTATTTGTTTTTGGGTTGAATTAGCCATTAGTTGACATCAAACTCTGTGTTAGTTGACATCAAACTCTGTGTTAGTTGACATCAAACTCTGTGTTAGTTGACATCAAACTCTGTGTTAGTTGACACGAAACTCAGTGTTAGTTGACACGAAACTCTGTGTTAGTTGACATCAAACTCTGTGTTAGTTGACATCAAACTCTGTGTTAGTTGACATCAAAGTCTGTGTTAGTCGACATCAAACTCTGTGTTAGTTGACATCAAACTCTGTGTTAGTTGACACGAAACTCTGTGTTAGTTGACATCAAACTCTGTGTTAGTTGACATCAAACTCTGTGTTAGTTGACATCAAAGTCTGTGTTAGTCGACATCAAACTCTGTGTTAGTTGACATCAAACTCTGTGTTAGTTGACACGAAACTCTGTGTTAGTTGACACGAAACTCTGTGTTAGTTGACATCAAACTCTGTGTTAGTTGACATCAAACTCTGTGTTAGTTGACATCAAACTCTGTGTTAGTTGACATCAAACTCTGTGTTAGTTGACATCAAACTCTGTGTTAGTTGACATCAAACTCTGTGTTAGTTGACATCAAACTCTGTGTTAGTTGACATCAAACTCTGTGTTAGTTGACATCAAACTCTGTGTTAGTTGACATCAAACTCTGTGTTAGTTGACATCAAACTCTGTGTTAGTTGACATCAAACTCTGTGTTAGTTGACATCAAACTCTGTGTTAGTTGACACGAAACTCAGTGTTAGTTGACACGAAACTCTGTGTTAGTTGACATCAAACTCTGTGTTAGTTGACATCAAACTCTGTGTTAGTTGACATCAAAGTCTGTGTTAGTCGACATCAAACTCTGTGTTAGTTGACATCAAACTCTGTGTTAGTTGACACGAAACTCTGTGTTAGTTGACATCAAACTCTGTGTTAGTTGACATCAAACTCTGTGTTAGTTGACATCAAAGTCTGTGTTAGTCGACATCAAACTCTGTGTTAGTTGACATCAAACTCTGTGTTAGTTGACACGAAACTCTGTGTTAGTTGACACGAAACTCTGTGTTAGTTGACATCAAACTCTGTGTTAGTTGACATCAAACTCTGTGTTAGTTGACATCAAACTCTGTGTTAGTTGACATCAAACTCTGTGTTAGTTGACATCAAACTCTGTGTTAGTTGACATCAAACTCTGTGTTAGTTGACATCAAACTCTGTGTTAGTTGACATCAAACTCTGTGTTAGTTGACATCAAACTCTGTGTTAGTTGACATCAAACTCTGTGTTAGTTGACATCAAACTCTGTGTTAGTTGACATCAAACTCTGTGTTAGTTGACATCAAACTCTGTGTTAGTTGACATCAAACTCTGTGTTAGTTGACATCAAACTCTGTGTTAGTTGACATCAAACTCTGTGTTAGTTGACATCAAACTCTGTGTTAGTTGACATCAAACTCTGTGTTAGTTGACATCAAACTCTGTGTTAGTTGACATCAAACTCTGTGTTAGTTGACATCAAACTCTGTGTTAGTTGACATCAAAGTCTGTGTTAGTTGACACGAAACTTGCTTCCACTCTGGAGGGCAAGTTTTGCGTTACCACCCCCCACCGCCCAAGGAGTCTTTCGGTCGGGACGAGTAGTGGCGGGACGAAACGGTTGCCTAGGAGCTGCTTTCTCACTGCCGCGTAGCTAAAATCATCGGCATGGATTTGACCGCCACCCAAGCCTCATATCCAGCAACTAGTAATCATGTTAGTCGCTACTCCTGTTGCGTTGGGAGTCATGCGTTTGGCCGGGTTTTTTTGCTTCGGGTGAACAAGTCCCCCCTACTAGTCTGCCACGTCACGAAGAGGCAAACCCCATGTGGACGCCCCCAAGTTTCCTCGGGGACGCTGCCGCTTACGCAGCACAGCAACCGAATAACTACACAACCCTATCATGTTTTGTGTCATAACAATATTGGTTACAGGTGAACCACTCTGTGCGCCAAGGCCCAGTTACTTATTAGATCATCCTGGCAAAGAGCATGCAGCAACTTGCCTTGTCGCTAGTCATCAGCCTGGCCTCCACACTGCAAGTATCCAGTATGCTCAACGACCCGCTCCCGGCCTCAAAAGAAGCCCAGTACAAACTGAAGACCGACCTGTTGGCCCACAAATCTGTTCAGGCCCGACTGAATCCTTCGAATGACAACCAGGTTGTTGACGTCCAACTCCTGGCCTGGCCATATTCAGTGAGTCATTTTGTTGAACTGTCTGGGGGAAAAAGCATCTTAAATCTCACGCCCCTGTTTACTTCCTTATATTTCCTTTCTTATCTTCACTCTTCAGGAAAACTATGATCTTTATATAATGCATGTGGCACATTGCAAATGAATAAGGCTAGGGCCATTACCCCAGTCTAAAATATCATTATGAGGTATTTTAGAACTGTTTTTAAGCTATTGAAATCCAACTGTATGACTACATCTATCTATCTATCCATCTTCCCACCTACCTACCTACCTACCTAACTACCTAACTACCTACCTACCTACCTACCTACCTACCTACCTAACTACCTACCTACCTACCTACCTAACTACCTACCTACCTACCTAACTACCTACCTACCTACCTACCTAACTACCTACCTACCTACCTACCTACCTACCTAACTACCTACCTACCTAACTACCTACCTACCTACCTACCTACCTACCTACCTACCTACCTACCTACCTACCTACCTACCTACCTACCTACCTACCTACCTACCTACCTACCTACCTACCTACCTACCTACCTACCTAACTACCTACCTACCTACCTACCTACCTACCTACCTACCTACCTACCTACCTAACTACCTAACTACCTACCTACCTACCTACCTACCTACCTACCTAACTACCTACCTACCTACCTACCTACCTAACTACCTACCTACCTACCTACCTACCTACCTAACTACCTACCTACCTACCTACCTACCTACCTACCTACCTAACTACCTACCTACCTACCTACCTACCTACCTACCTACCTACCTAACTACCTACCTAACTACCTACCTACCTACCTAACTACCTAACTACCTACCTACCTACCTAACTACCTACCTACCTACCTACCTACCTACCTAACTACCTACCTACCTAACTACCTAACTACCTACCTAACTACCTACCTACCTACCTACCTACCTACCTACCTACCTACCTACCTACCTAACTACCTACCTACCTACCTACCTACCTAACTACCTACCTACCTAACTACCTACCTACCTACCTACCTACCTACCTACCTACCTACCTACCTACCTACCTAACTACCTACCTACCTAACTACCTACCTACCTACCTACCTACCTACCTAACTACCTACCTACCTACCTACCTACCTACCTAACTACCTACCTACCTAACTACCTACCTACCTACCTACCTACCTAACTACCTACCTACCTACCTACCTACCTACCTACCTACCTACCTAACTACCTACCTACCTACCTACCTACCTAACTACCTACCTACCTACCTACCTACCTACCTAACTACCTAACTACCTACCTACCTAACTACCTACCTACCTAGGTTTACACTCCTGTTGGTTCTTTTATAGATTTTTTAAAAACAATCTTATATAGTTGATGTGTATGGGGAAGGGATCATCCCAAGTTTGTGATTTAGCTCCATATTGGCGCATAGTAAAAGTACGTCACTACATGGGCGTGTGTATTTTATGGGCATATAAATGCCCCACAGGCATCATTTTCACATACGGAAATATTTCAGTCCATAGTAGACATCCATTTTTGAAAAAAAATAATTATTTACATATTTATGTATACATACATAAAGAAATCTAAAAACACTAATAACACATATAAACACATACCATAAGACCCCACTGCCAAAAATTATAACAAAATTACCGCATATCAAACAACATTACCGAATGCTAAACGAAATGCTGGAAAGAATTACCAAATTACCAGTGGTATAACAAGAAAGTATGCTTTAAAAAAATTGAAAAGTAGGTTTTTAAAACGATCTTCAGCAGACTCTGAAATGTGTTTCACTGGTGTGTGGCAAAGTTTAGAAATAAATAGATAATAAAAAATCTACTGAAGCAAGATAAGGCTTTGGTGAAATTGAACTTAATTAGTTGGAACAAATGATGATTTCAGAACTTCCTTAAACGATATTTGGGGAATAAAAATAATGAAAATAGAAACAAAATTACGAAACAAAACAAAAGCAACAATATAAAAACAACTACAATAACACACAGCACAAACAAATAAACCGAAATCATAACAGTTCTGATTAAAAAAGATTTTTGTGAAGTCTTCCGCAGGGATAAAAGCTTGGAAGAGTTTATTCCAATTACTGAGAGGTTCAATTAGTGCACTTCTGCATTATTATAATTATTATTATTAGTAGCAGTAGTTTTATAAAGCGTGGGCTCAACACGCTGCGCATACAATTGAACAAACATAATCTTGAGCTTAAAAATTAACATACATTATTTAAATAAAACAAATGTAATTCGCTCCAACCATTCCATCACTATTTACATGTCAAGCCATGGACGGCACCCAGCAGCATCGTTTATCGGTCGGAGGGGGGGGGGAATCAGTCAGGATAGTAGAGTTTAAAGAGATGTTATGTGTTCTTTTTAATTAATACTTTTTAACGTTGGTTTTGCATTCGCTTATCCCAGATTTTACGCATGGATGAAGTCGAGCAGACCATCGTCACTCTGAACGTCCTGGAGGTCACGTGGCAAGACAGGAACGTTGCATGGAACGTGTCTCACTACGACGGGATACAGCTTGTCACGCTAGATTACGAAACGTAAATCATACATAAAACTATTGATACGGGTTCGTTTTCATGTTTGTGGTAACAAAACAGTTCTTTCCCGTAAAAAAATTTACAAAACATAGAATCAAACGTCTCTATTGAGAACTACGTTTTGTTTGTCTACTCAAGTCATGTCTGGGGATAAGGCTAATGTTAACACAAGCATGGTGAGCGTCAGGGCCGGCCTTAGGCCACTGCAACCTATGCGGCCGCAGTGGGCCCCGCCCCGAATTTATTTTCTAATACAAAAATCTTAATTTTCACTTATTATCCTTTTCCTCTACCCAGAATCGCCCCGCGCAATCCGTTCCGCATAGGGCCCCGCAATTGTTAGGGTCGGCCCTGGTGAGCGTTTAGTTTATCAATAATTATTTGTTCCCTTCTATCTATAACAGTTGATAAAACTCTGTTTTTTTTAAACATTTAGGTGTGCCTCTCTAATTCTACCCAGATACATAATCGTATTTTTTTAATCCTTTATCTTAACTTCGCCTTTTTTCGTGTGTTTCTGGTTTTGGGGGGCGGATGCTCGAAAAAAAAAAATCATCGGAAGGCTAATTGACCCACCTCCCGCCAACCTATCTAGCTGAAACTTGGCGCATAGACCCGTGTGCCAACGACAACACGTTATTTCAAATTTTCAGCCCCACCCACGAACCCCAGCCCCCAAAATCGGGTTTTCCTGTTTTATAAGGAGAAGATGAAGGAAATATGATGACACTGATTTCATGCAATAATATTCCGATAACTGCGCTAAATGAGATTTTTTCAAAATATCGCAAGTGCATTTGGTGCGTAATATTTTCTTTTGCCACCACCTTGTACACTGATAGATAATATATTCCACGTTTAAACCGATCTAACAATACGTTATGAAACGAATCAAATTAGGAACTGGTAATAATAATTTGTGTTTCTCATATCTGTCCAAGGATCTGGAGTCCTATGATCGCGGTCATCAACTCCGCACAGGATGACCATTTCGTTCTGACCAGCACCACGCCTCGGGTGCTGCTGCACCACAATGGAACATTCGTCGCCTACTTGGCTGCCTACCTGAAAACTACGTGTAGCCTTGACCTTACCTTTTACCCCTTTGATGACCAGGTATTATTAGTGCAGTTGGGGTACACGTTAGCTGGTCCATTCTTTCTTCAGGTGATAGGTTAATTCTGTACACTACTACCGCCAAGCTAGTTCATTTCTTTACAATAACACCCAGTGCCAAGCTATTTTAATTCTATTCACTAACACTTAGTACCAAACTAGTTCAGTTCTAAACAATAACGCTCTGAAACAAACTAGTTCCAATGGCTTCAATCATCGTAAGGTTGCATGGCCTCAATCATTGTAAGGTCCAATGGCTTCAATCATCGTTAGGTCCAATGACCTCAATCACAATTAAGCCAAGTGACCTCATTCATCGCTAGGTTCAATTGCCTCAGTCATCGTTAGGTCAAATGGCCTCAAACATCGTTAGGTCCAATGGCCTCAATCATCGTTAGGTCCAATGACCTCAATCACAATTAAGCCAAGTGACCGCATTCATCGCTAGGTCCAATTGCCTCAGTCATCGTTAGGTCAAATGGCCTCAAACATCGTTAGGTCCAATGGCCTCAAACATCGTTAGGTCCAATGGCCTCAAACATCGTTAGGTCCAATGGCCTCAATCATCGTTAGGTCCAATGGCCTCAAACATCGTTAGGTCCAATGGCCTCAAACATCGTTAGGTCCAATGGCCTCAAACATCGTTAGGTCCAATGGCCTCAGTCATCGTTAGGTCCAATGGCCTCAAACATCGTTAGGTCCAATGGCCTCAGTCATCGTTAGGTCCAATGGCCTCAAACATCGTTAGGTCCAATGGCCTCAAACATCGTTAGGTCCAATGGCCTCAATCGTCGTTAGTTTCGCGATATTTTTTTATAACAACAATGATAGTTGAATATTCAGTCTACATTTTTTAAACTAAGCGCTGAGATAAATGATTTTTTTTGAATCAAATGAGCAACACAGAATTCTTATTTTTACAAACAGCGAGTGGTTCTGGAACTTAAATTTTTTTTCTGAGGAGTCTGACCAAGCTTGTCTCCAAAATCTACACCAATGTGATGGCATTGCAGAAATAAACAAAATACATGCAATAATCACACACGAGCAATAGTTTTCCTTAAGACCTGAGACGCCAGACTTTGTGCAATAGTTTTCCTTAAGACCTGAGACGCCAGACTTTGTGCAATAGTTTTCCTTAAGACCTGAGACGCCAGACTTTGTGCAATAGTTTTCCTTAAGACCTGAGACGCCAGACTTTGTGCAATAGTTTTCCTTAAGACCTGAGACGCCAGACTTTGTGCAATAGTTTTCCTTAAGACCTGAGACGCCAGACTTTGTGCAATAGTTTTAATTAAGACCTGAGACGCCATACTTTGTGCAATAGTTTTCCTTAAGACCTGAGACGCCAGACTTTGTGCAATAGTTTTCCTTAAGACCTGAGACGCCAGACTTTGTCCAATGGTGTTCTTTAAGATTTGAGACGGCAGTTTCATGAACATTCTGCCCTCCCCCACCCCCCCCCCCGACATTTATGCCAGTGCACAAAAATAAAACTCTTCCAAAACCCGTTTGACAGTGTTGTTAATGAAATTTGTTAAGTGGGCTCACTTAAATTATGTAATCACAATGCATCGCCCACACATTGTCCTCGTCGTCGCATTAAAACAAGTTGTATGCTATGTTATGTATCAATGTGCATGCTATTTTATGTTCCATTGTAATGTGCACGTTGTGTCCCACAGCTGTGTAAACTTTTGTTCAGCGTCAGCTTTGACGACTGCCAGTTCAACGTAACAGCCGGATTGCAATCTCACCTGACGCCTGAATATCAGGACGGCGAGTGGACGATCATAGGGCGAGAAATGCTGAGCGCTGAGTACATATTTCCCAATGAAAATCTACCGTTAGTGAGGTGCGTAAACATAATTAAATTTTTTTAAAATATATAATATATATATATATATATATTATATATATATTTTTTTTTATTAGTGGTAGTTTTATATAGCGCTGTACCCCAGCCTTGGACTGGGCTCACCCCGCTGTAAATACAATTTAACTAACACACTTAAAAAATTATCATACATTAATTAAATAAAACAAAACAAATGTCTATTCACTCCACCCATTCCATAACTATTTACATATTATATATGTGTGTGTCTGTTTTTTTTTTACCGCTCATTATTTGCACAATGTTTTTAAAAAAAACAACAACACATCTTATCAAAACTGAAAATCGCCGAAAAAGAATTAAAATAAATCCCCTTTTATAAATGTATTCGTTTTATTGTGCACTTTCATGAAATAAATAAAATAAATATATTCAACATAAAGCAGATGAAAATGTACATAAATGCCTAATTCCGGATGGTTGAAAATAGTTTCAGAAACCAAACAAAATTTAGCGAGTCTGCATGAGGGACACGTTAGAAAAAAAAAATAAAATTGGATCCCCAATGAATTTTATTTGAATTTTCTTCCCTCAACAGCTTACACCTGAAACTACGGCGGAGCACCCTCTACTACGTCATAAGTGTGGTGATGCCCCTGGCGCTGACGTCAATGATGTCATCGCTGGTGTTTTGGATACCTCCTGCGACCGGAGAAAAAGTGTCTTTTCTGGTGTCTATTTTCGTCTCCAATTCCGTGTTTCTCAGCTTCCTTGTGTAGGCACCTGCAAATATTTTTTTTCTACCGTTAGATTCATACATTACATAACAACAATATCAATTTGGGATTAGTTTGCTAATACATTTATCTACTTTTGGACAATCCATTAAAGTGCAACATATCGAATTCGTTTACCAGAAGTCGTTTTAAATTTTAGACAGACATAATAGTTAAGTAGCCTTGATAGTATATTATATATCACATCCCATTGAAACGACACTGGTTAAGCCAAAAAAAAATTGTTTTGAAAAAAGAAACGTTCCTCTGTTTATAATATGATCAGAGCATGGTCTACGTTAGATGTAAGGAAACAATGTCCTCATTAGATCAATTGAAAAACAAATGAATATGAAATCATAAGCCATGGTTTTTTTAAATCTCGTAATACATTGCTCACTCATTGGTAGTCTGGTAACACGTTGATCACCCATTGGTAGTCTGGTAACACGTTGATCACCCAACGGTAGTCTGGTAACACATTGATCACCCAACGGTAGTCTGGTAACACGTTGATCACCCAGAGGTAGTCTGGTAGCACGTTGATCACCAAACGGTAGTCTGGTAACACGTTGATCACCCAGAGGTAGTCTGGTAACACGTTGATCACCCAACGGTAGTCTGGTAACACGTTGATCACCCAACGGTAGTCTGGTAACACGTTGATCACCAAACGGTAGTCTGGTAACACGTTGATCACCCAACGGTAGTCTGGTAACACGTTGATCACCCAGAGGTAGTCTGGTAACACGTTGATCACCCAACGGTAGTCTGGTAACACGTTGATCACCCAACGGTAGTCTGGTAACACGTTGATCACCCAACGGTAGTCTGGTAACACGCTGATCACCCAGAGGTAATCTGTTAACACATTAATCCCCCATTGGTAGTCTGGTAACACATTGATCACCCATTGGTAGTCTGGTAAGGCACACGAGTGCTTATCACATCTTTAAAAGATGCATTTCGTTTCTTCTTTCCTCCAATTTCAAAAATAATAATTCTAAACAAGAACACAATAAATAGAACTATCCCCCTCAACACGTTTCGTTAAGTCTTATAGAAAATCTGGCTTTGAAGGACAACAATTGATATTTATCAAATTATCATTTTTGTGTGAAAACTTTCTATTCAATCTGGCAGAAGTACGATGCCCCGAAGTCTGACGGAGGTGCCCAGGTTGGTCCTCTTCCTGAGTGTCGTCATGGTGGAATGTTTCCTGGCTTTGCTGGCCACTTTGTTCGTCATCAGGAAACACGAACAGGAGGAGGGCGAAAAGGAGAATAAACGTGACCTCACACAGGATCAAGATGCCGGGTCAGCTAAGGCAGATGGAACAGGTGGGCGTGCGAAGCCATCCAGACTACGGTCTGCTGTCACACAAGGCAGCAGTAATGATGTGAAACCGCTAGAGAAGTTTGACCCGTTTGCTCAAAATACGAGCGTATTTAAGATACAGGACCTTTTCAATCTTAAGTCTCGTCAATGGGATATGGTTTTCTTCGTATTGTATCACGTGACCAGCATTCCCCTTTACATCTTGCTTTTTGTGATTTGAACAAATCGTGGTGGAAACCCACGAGAAATTCAAAGGAAGGAAATGTTGGGCATATATCAAAGGGCATCTACGAAATGGCTTATATGAAAAGGCATCTATGAAAGGGCATCTACGAAATGACTTTAATGAAAAGGCATCTATGAAAAGGTATCTACGAAATGGCTTATATGAAAAGTCATCTATGAAAGGGCATCTACGAAATGGCTTTTATGAAAAAGGCATCTACGAAAGGGCCTCTACGAAGGGCATCTATGAAAGGGCATCTAGTAAAGGGCATCAATATAACTTTTTTTAAAATCCAATACTCCTTGTACAGAATTTAATAACGTACTCTTTATTGCTGTAAAAATATGAATTGTCAATAAATGTGTCTTTAATTATCTTCTGTGTAATGCTTTTTAAGCGTGATAATTTTTTGTAAATTTGATGAAACCTCTTCGAAATATAAAAAAGAAAAATAAAAGAAAATAAATTATATTTCATACGATATGCCAATGTTGAGCTTCATTCGTAATTTTAGTTCATTTTTGTGATTTTCCGATATATGATTCTGATGATTTGACTCAAATGCAATAATGATAATAATAACAATAATAAAAATAATGAAAATTCTTCTGTTATTCTATTTCACTTTGTTAGTCAACATATTATCTTGTTAGCCACTATTTATCACGTTAGCCAAACACGTCCAAATATCATTTCATCTAGTACCTCCACTCCCCGACACCTCCCCTCCCCACCACCTCTCCTACCCGCGCTTTCCGCCTTTGCTCTCCCCCAAATCAATTTTGAACTGTGCAACTCTCGAGTCGAAAAATGAAAGACAGAATAAGTTTTTTTTTCGACCACGTCAAAGTCTTTCACATTCAGTTCAAACCATCATTCAACCAAACTCAACACACAACGAGGAACGTTGTCCACTAATAAATTCTGTCTCAGTGGTTCTCAACCTCACTAATACCGCGACCCTTTAAAATGCAGTTCATCATGTTGTGGTGACCTCCAACTATTTTCGTTGCTGCTTCAGAGTTATGTGTTTTCCGATGGTCTTAGGCGACCCCTGTGTAAGGGCCGATCGACCCTCAAATGGGTTTACAACCCACAGGTTGAGAACCTCTGGTATAAACGAAGTTGACTAGTGATATCATCCTCTTGAAATGGATCGTGAAAACTGAAAGCTTTCTTACAATCCTTTAAAGAATCAAATGTGGATTATGGTGACGGTCCTTAACTTTAAATTTGCTATTTGTATATATCTTTATATAATATGTGCGTATGAATTAATACACAGAGATCCCTGTTGTGCGCTTCGAGTCAAGATACATTCGTAGTTTTTATGAGTTTTAAATGCGAATCAGCGCATGGTTACCACCCTGGCAGTGTCCGTGTCTCTGCCGTGTTCCACCACTTTCTAGAATTGGTAGCTTAGATACTTAAACATCATTAACAATAATCGCTTAAGCGTAAAAAAAAATCTTTGAGAAAAAACGCTACACTCGTGATGAAATGCTGGTTAAATAAAAGTATTTGAAGCAGTGGCGAAGCTAGGGGGCTAGTGCCGTCCAGGGCGGGACAATATTTTTGCCGCCACCCCCTTCCACGGACACTGCAGTTGGCCGAAAATGTCACATTTACTACGGAGTTCAATTCGGGTACCTTGCTTGTATCATAACGAACTCCCACGGGATGGCCGAAAATGTCACCCTTCATATAAAGACAAAAAAGTGCCACCCGGGCCGGAACATCGCCTCCGTCACCCGGGGCGGAACATCGCCTCCGCCACCCTTTGTTACGCTGCTGAAAATACTGATGTAATACTTACACAATTGAAATTACAATCGAGGTACATTCAAGGTACAAACAAGCTACAATTACCAAGTCCGCACCTAAGGGAGGGGCGACAACCACAGCACTTGTCAACGGCCAATGCTAGATAGGGACCCGCCATTTTTTTCAAAGATACGCACATGTTTGAAACACGAAAGGGGCCCGAATTCTGTCAGCTGCCTGGGACCCAGAATTTCCTAGTTGCGGGCCAGCAATCAAGGTACAAATCTGATAAAATATTAGTATAATACTAGGGCTGGGTGTTGCCATGCATGGTTACAATACAAATTTAGTATCAAGTAATCGATTTTTTAAAACTCAGAGGTCATGAAACCTCGAGCGAAAAATAAATAAATCGAAAATCTCCACGTGAGCAGAGTTTTCATAAACACCACACACTTTTATGAGAGTTTAGAAAGTTCTACATTAAGCTCCGTGTGAGCAGCATTTCAAAAGTACCACATAATTTTATGAGATTCTAGACGGTTCTAGGTTCTACAGCCCCCACACTTGAACCACACGTCACAACTTGCTCAACATGTTCAATACCATGAACAGCTTAACATGTCTGAAATTGATCTGTCACTCATCTCTCTAATAGATGGATTGTCACCAACTGTCACCATTGCGGGATTTTGGTGGGGGGGGGGGGCGACGCCGTTTCAGGCAGCATAAACAGTGACAGACATTATTTTGCTGTGGGAAAAAATAAAGAAACATTTAATGCAGACCTTTGTCCATGGTTATTACTTCTCAGTGCAGTCCACGGCTCAAGTGTCATCACAATCAAACTCTGTGCCATACACCGCGGGTTTTTCTAAACCCATCCGTCAGGACACAGGCCTGTGCGGGGGTCGTTAACTCTCTCCCCTATTTAAACACTTGTTTTAACCAAAGGTCCATAGTAATAGGTTCTGTCATTAGCGTGTTTGAATTAGTTCAATCAATCTTGCGGCGACGGTTTAATGTCATTTGGCTTAAAGTGTCAACATAAAGTGGGGGAATGTAATGTTGGACAAACGACATTCTGTATTTGATGGACCAAGAACTGAAAGAGCCCGGCAGGTTGGCTGAAGATTTAAATTAAACAACCTCTATGAACATAGTTTATCGTCATAATCCTTTATGAAATGTAATATCCAGCAATGGGGGTGTGGGTGAAAATTTGATAGAATGTGTTGTCATTGGCAACGAATCTACGTGCCCAGTTTCAGCTCAATCAGTTGATGAGAAGTAGGTCATTTAGCCGTACCAAAGATTGTGTGAGCCAGCCACGTAACAAAGCGAATTTAATACAAAGGATTAAAAAAAAAAATATCCAAGAAATTGCACGCTGCTTAAAATAAAAAAATAATCAAATAAAAAAATGTGGATTTGTCAATGGCTGTGAGATTAGAATGAGGTGAGCCTTCAACCGTTTGAATAAGCGAGGGAGGAGGCAAAGACTCACATACAACACAGGCAAGCGAGATGATAAGCATAAGATAGGTTGACAGTTTGGTAAATTACTACAGTAACTTATTGCTTTAGTCAAAGGTCTTTTGCTTTTTATCATTCTGATATAGTCGTAAGTTGTTGATGTCCAGATGAACGAAGCAACGTGTACGTTTTTCGGATGTGAGTGCATTAATATGTGTTACGCAGTTTGATGTGTGCGTTACAGTTATACGGTCATACATAGTTAATTGTAACGAGTTCATCACACTCGCATATCTTTTTTTATTTATCGCGTGCTTAACGCGCATAGCATTCCGTCACGTTTGAAGCTCAGATGTTCCATGGAGACGAAAGTTAGGTCGCTAAGCGCTATGTCCATTTACTAGTGAGTTCTTCAATTCTGGTACCTGGCTTGTCTCATAACGAACTCACACGGGATGCTAAACGAATCTATGTCGCAATGGAGGCAGGCAAGGTCAAGGTTGAAGGCCGACATCAAAGCACACCTGGCCGTGAGAGAACTGCTGCACCCAGCTCAAGATGACGACAAAGCGTATGTGGACATTCTGTTTCATTTCTGGACTTACAAGGCATGCATTTTTTTAACCGCTTCTTTCAGATTTTAAATATTAACTGTAAATTTCTTTGATTTGCAATAAAATACGCTGAAATGAGATGAACCAACTGTTGAACGTTTTTCTTAATAGTAACAAATCCAAGAACTTAATCTTATACAAATTTCAAACTCAAATTGATTTTTAATTGAAACTGGAATTTAGAGAATATAAGTTCTTAAGTAAATAAATGATGTAACAGTGAGCCTACTTCTAAATTAATGTAATATTGTTACTTAGTTAATGTTTTTTTTTAAATACAGAAAACGATCCATTTTAAAAGCTCACAATGAAGCTTTTGTTCTTATCACATTGTAGGTACTTGCGGTGAGCGATGTTGAGCAGTCGATTACTACAATAAGTGTACTATATTTACAATGGAGGGACGAAGATCTTGCCTGGAATACATCTGATTACGACGGAATATCGACGATAAGCTTGAACTACGATGAGTAAGATTGATGTTCTAGCAATTATTTTAAATATATTTACACATTTAATAGTGGAGTTAAAAACCCAAACAGACGTGTGATATAGTTTGTGCAGACGGTTGGGTTACTGATACTAACCGAAGAGATAGCACCAGCTTTAACGACCAGTGGTCATTATCGATGAAACTAGAAACCTTTAACGATAGGCATGCAGGGTTACTGATACTAGCCGAGAGATAGCCCCCAGTGTTTCTGAACATATTTTTAAAGGAGCAAAGCTCTCATCCTTTTACTCCAGAGTCTGGCATCCGGTGCTGCTAACCATGAACGCGGCAGACGACGACAGCCTAGTCCTACAAGAAAACGTGCCTGTCGTAAGGCTGACCAGCGCTGGAGACTTTATGTTCTTGGTGCCCATTTTTCTCAAGACCTCCTGCATATTTGACCTCACGTTGTTCCCATTCGACAAACAGGTGAGAACAGTTAAGGGCAAACTATTCTATAGAAATAGTCTCTTTAAATTATGTTTGTTTTCAAGTTGTATATCTTACCGTGTGCTGAGCGTTTCCTTTCATTGAAACTTGATCACAGTCATCTCCAAATTATGCATACAGCATTGAGGAAGTCTTAAATTGCATTAGATACCGCTTTTTTTAAAGTCAGTTAAAAAAAATCCACGAAAAACAAGACAAGTAGTCTCTCGGTCATGGGCATATATATTCATCATCATCATCATCATCATCATCATAGCTGAAAAGTATACACTCGAGATTTTTAGCTGAAAGGTATACACTTGAAACGTTTAGCTGAAAGGTATATACTTGATACGTTTAGCTGAAAGGTATACTCTTGAGATGTCTAGCTGAAAGGTATACACTTGATACGTTTAGCTGAAAGGTATACTCTTGAGATGTCTAGCTGAAAGGTATACACTTGATACGTTTAGCTGAAAGGTATACTCTTGAGATGTTTAGCTGAAAGTTATATATTTGAGACGATATACTTGAGACGTTTAGCTGAAAGGTATACACTTGATACGTCTAGCAGATCATGCAGTCAACATTACGTGGTACAAAGTATCTGGTAAAACTTATTAGATTGCCCTTTGGAAATCTCCCACTTGTTCCCCGTACGAGTAGTTCCGAATTTTAATTTTGTTTTTCTAAACTCGTTTCCATGTAAGTTGATTTCATTTACTTAAAATATACCAAATAAAATATATATTTTCAAAATAAAAATGTCTACTTTCAATCTGAAGACATTCTTACCTTTCAATTCATGTTATGGTCATCCAGGCCATGTTTACATATGGATTTGCCAATGATAAATAGCCGCTAATAATCTTTGAAAAGCTGAAAATCTCAAATGCTTTTTACTACTAGAATATTTTTATTAACGGTCGTAATGCCGGTGAATTTCGCCACAAAAAAAAAACATTTTCAAAATGTAACGATAAAAGTGGGCTCAAAATGTAAGCACGGGCGCAAATTGACTAAAAGGCGCTCAAGATTAACACGAGAAATACTTGCTGTTTTATTTGGTGCTTGTCATTGATCTCATTATTATCCGATGTAAAATCTATAGCAACAACCAATTCATATTAACCGCACCGACACTCAGCAGTTATGGCCCAAATGACACAAATTATGTCATGATCAATGTTCCCTCTAAGGTTTGCTGGTTCGTGTGCAAAATCATAAAGCTGTGTGCAAAGTTTTACTTTGTAGAGTGCAGCGTATCTGTTCGAATGTATTTTTATAAAAATTTGCTGCGCGGATGCTCAAAACTGCTGCGCGGCATCTGTGAGGTAGCTGCGCGGCAGCGCAGCCACGCAGCTTAAAGGGAACATTGGTCATGATTACTTGTATGTCAAAAAATCTAGATGCCTCTGTGTCTGATATGAGAAAGCCGCACCAAGCACAAAATAAAATATCCTTAAGAGGTCATTTAAAAAAAAAGAGTTTTTTATTGCGTGTGTTCTTTGTTTCGTAATTTGATTGTAAAATAAAAGGATTTCTTTTTGAAGTGATGCCTCTGTTAAAAATATAGATATTTGGTTATCTTTCTTGTACGTAATGAAACCATTGCACGGTGAGTCAATTCCATTGATGTAATTATGAATCTTCACTGATCAGAACTGTAGCATCATGTTCAGCACGTTCTTTGACGACTGTGAGACTCGCATCAACAGCGCTACACTCGTGGACTTGACGGACCCCTTTCCTTTGGGCGGTGAATGGACGATTGTGGATCGAAGTTTGTCGACAGAGAACTACAGCTCTGACGCCCTCGATCAGCCGGTGATCCGGTAATTACCTCAAATGGGTCGTTACGTAATGACTCGGACACCGTATCAGACTACACACAGACATGACACCCAGGCATGACAGACAGACATACATGACAAACTGGCACAACAGACATACATGAAAAACAGACATGACAAACTGACATGGCAGACAGACATGACAGACTGACATGACAAATAGACATGACACACAGACACGACGCAGACATGACACAGACCTACGACGCACCCATTTTCCAGTTGGTATAAAAACAAGACCCATATTTAAAGATAGACATATGCAGTTGATGAAGCATTAACCCTTAGCGGCTTATCCAAATTTTACAAATCTCCCATAGTTGGCACGCTCTGAGGCAGGGTTAACTTTGCCTTAAATCTCCCCAAATCTCCTGCATGAGGACGTAATTAACATTCGATATGAGATGGGACATATACAAGCATAGAAAAACATTTAAGTAGCGTTGAAACGATAAGCTCTTTTATAATTGTGCCAAACAAACCCATAACAAAAAAATTAAAAAGTTAATGAATGAACACACATTAGGAAACTGTGTTTCTTTATTTCTTCCGTGAATGATTCAAATACATCAATATATAATTCTAAGAAATAATAATGGCAGATGACAATGGAACTCACGGTCCTATAAGCATGCCTTCCTTTTTCCAAGGATACATCTTTTGCTGAAGAGAAGCATCAGCTACTACATATTGAGCGTCATGGCGCCCATGTTGCTGACGTCAATAATGTCGTCACTGGTGTTCCTGATACCGCCTGCAGCCGGCGAGAAGGTGTCTTTCCTGGTGTCCATCTTCCTGTCAAACTCCGTGTTTCTGAGCTTCATAGTGTAAGTCGTTATGGGCGAAAAACTAAAAAAAAAAAATAATAATAATTTTTGAAGCGCACAATTATTTAATGATTTACTGTAATTATTTTGGGGGGGTCATTAACACGTTGTCCAATTAAATAAAAATAAAAAAATGCAATATATTAAAACACGTTGTTGGCGACATTCAAAAAATTTCCGCAGGAACTCTAATTTAAAATTATATTGAGGTTTATTTAATTTTTCGATATAATTTTAGCGCTAATTCACCAGCAGCAGTCACGCTTTCCTGATCAGCCTTTTGTCATATGTTCACAGCTTTTCCTGTCTGTTGAGACATACAAATTATAGATTCGAATCTTATTAATATTACTACACATTGAACATGTTTTGTTTATGTTTTAACCTGAGTACCAACCGGATAGTATTGTTGGTTTTTCCACCCGTTCTTTTAATTCATTAATAACCATTCAAATATATATATATCTTTAAAGATGATATTTATTTTCAAAATGTCCTATTTTCGCCCTGCAAGATTCATCTACTGCACCTATCATTTACGAGTACAAATACATTTTCAGATCCTCCATGCCACGAAGTTTGACAGAGTTGCCGAGGATCGCTCTGTTCATCCTGGTCGTGATGACAGAATGCTTCTTCGCTCTGCTCGCCACGCTATTCGTCATACAACGTTACGACCAGGAGCTGACAGAGGAGGTCCGAGCCAAGGGGGGAAGGAAACTCTCGCACGGTACCCCCTCAGCGGCCACCCAAGATATATCCTGTTTGCCGGATGGGCTTCTGAGCGATGCTCTTGGCTGTGACTATGTCGATGTTAGTGTTAAAGACATCCGCATTGACGTTAGAAAGCGGCCCGCCATCGAAAAGGCGCGGAGAAACCAGGTTGTGCCCGAAGACACCGCCGCACGGCCCGGGAGTGAAGATCGAGGGGTTAGAAGGAACCAGCGGCGCATCACGGCGAGGCAATGGGATCTGATATTCTTTATGTTGTATCACCTCACTAGTGTGCCCGTCTATATAGGACTCATTGTAATTTAAATAATGTTTAGCTGGCATGTTGTTGGATGTAACAAAGACATGGCTTGCAGAGTGAAATACGAAACAGGACATTCGATAGCATGGCATTAGAATGGACGATTTTTGATAGTATGGCATTAGAATGAACGACTTTTGATAGTATGGCATTAGAATGAACGACTTTTGATAGTATGGCATTAGAATAAACGACTTTTGATAGTATGGCATTAGAATGAACGACTTTTGATAGTATAGCATTAGAATGAACGACTTTTGATGGCATGACATTAGAATGAACGAGTTTTGATGGCATTGCATTAGAATGAACGACTTTTGATAGTATGACATTAGAATGAACGACTTTTGATAGTATGGCATTAGAATGAACGACTTTTGATAGTATGGCATTAGAATGAACGACTTTTGATAGCATGGCATTAGAATGAACGACTTTTGATAGTATGGCATTAGAATGAACGACTTTTGATAGTATGGCATTAGAATGAACGACTTTTGATAGCATAGCATTAGAATGAACGACTTTTGATAGTATGACATTAGAATGAAAGACATGTGAGATCAGTTCACTTGACTGCAGAACATTTGATTACAGTACATTAGAGTGCATTCCATTTGAGTGCAGTGCAAAGAGTGCAGTTCATTTAATTATAGTAAATTTGAGTGCTGTTCACTTGAGTGCAGTATATAGAGTGTAATTAATTTGAGTGCAATACATTTAAATGCAGTATACTTGAGTGCAATTAATTTGAGTGCAGTTCAAATGAGTACATTTCATATGAGTACAGTTCATTTGAGTGCAGTTCATTTGAGTTCAGTTAATTTGAGTACATTTCATTTGAGTACATTTCATTTGAGTACAGTTCATTTGAGTACAGTTCATTTGAGTACAGCTCATTTGAGTACAGTTAATTTGAGTGCAGTTCATTTGAGTACAGTTCATTTGAGAACAGTTCATTTGAGTACAGTTTATTTGAGTAAAGTTCATTTGAGTGCATTTCATTTGAATGCAGTTCATTCAGTTATAGTTCAATTCAGTGCAGTTCATTTGAGTACAGTTAATTTAAGTGCAATTCATTTGAGTGCAGTTCATATGAGAGCAGTTCATTTGAATGCATTTAATTTGAGTGCATTTTATTTGAGTGCAATCTATATGATTACAGTTCAGTTTAGTGCAGTTCATATGAGTGCAGTACATTTGAAAGCAGTACATACGGGTTTAAAAGTCTTTGAAAAGTTTTACACTTATAGAAGAAAATAGCCATTAAAAAATCTAAATGCATACAGTTACTTTGTTAAATGGTGTAAAATAAGTTATACTTTATTAAGAGTAGCCACCCATTATACATTTTATATTTCCTTAACTTATTCTGCATTGGATTCACATTTGGGTCTAGGCAGACAGTAAAATTAAATACAACTATATCAAATGCATGTATGGAAGCGATATTATTTTAAATAATTATTTGGAGAGAAATTTTCAGCATATTGCTGCAAAATCAGATTAGAGGACTTCTGATAGGGCACAGACGTTAAGTACGACAGTATACTGCTCTACCATACTAGTTTCCAACCCCAGTGGTGGATATCTTACTAAGCAAAATAAGCTTTTCACAATAAATTCACTAATACCTTAAAAATGTGGCAAATGTCTTGAATGAGAACATTTTTTGGGGGTAAAACTTTGAGGTTAACAATTGAAAGAAAACAATACATTTTAAAAAAAATATTATTGTCCAAATGTGAGGTTTCCATTATCCAAATATGTAGGTTCATAGTGCATTGATTGACCGCTTATCTTCATAATCAATAGCGCAATGGCCTTGTAGTGAAATGGTGGCAATGAAAAGGCGGCGGCGAAATAGTGGCGATAAAAAGGCGCAGCGAAATGGTGGCGATGAATAAGCGGCAGCTACACGGTCCATTCCCCGTGTGATCAGAAGCTACACATCGCTTTACCTTAAGTAACCGAAAGTTGATGGTGACACTTAAATAACCTGAAGTTGATGGTGACACTTAAATAGCCTGAAGTTGATGGTGACACTTAAATAACCTGAAGTTGATGGTGACACTTAAATAGCCTGAAGCTGACGGTGACACTTAAATAACCTGAAGTTGATGGTGACACTTAAATAACCTGAAGTTGATGGTGACACTTAAATAACCGAAAGCTGAAGAGGTTGGTTCATGCTGACTTCAGTTTTATAACGCTAAGGGTCATTGACATATTTTTCGTTGCATTCTCTTAAAGGGTTCCTTGCAAATTTAATAATGATCACATTTATAAGTTGTTGTGACCAAATTGTCATTGAAGTAGTCGATAGTTTTATTTATTGCTGATCTGACGTGAAGAGATATGGATGGAATTTGTTAAGAATTTAAACACCAAGTCACACGGCATGGTACAGTAAGATATTTTCATCCTGAGGTTCACTATATTTTCACCTACCTACCTACCGATTCAAATAGTTGGTATTATTTAATCCTTACATTTGACGAACTGAAATAGTCTTGCAGTTTTAGACATTTTTAAAGATTTATTAAAGTGTAAGAAAAAAATAAAACCTTTATCTTTACCTTTAAACGAAAAAAATGGCTCTACTAAATAGGGCAAGTGCAGTTTTACAAACAGATATGCCGGACTCACAAAATAGTGTTAAGGGAAAATAGCTTTTGAAGAAACAAAATACCAGTAGGCGCAACCCCAAAGGTGTAGAAAGGGATGTTGATGATTGATCAGACCAACTTTAAACTTTAATTCTGGTATATCAGTAGGTAATGCTAGATAATGACTAGATCTAATTCTGGTATATCAGTAGGTAATGCTAGATAATGACTAGATCTAATTCTGGTATATCAGTAGGTAATGCTAGATAATGACTAGATCTAATTCTGGTATATCAGTAGGTAATGCTAGATAATGACTTGATCTACTTCTGGTATATCAGTAGGTAACTTGATCTTATTCTGGTATATCAGTAGGTAACTTGATCTAATTGAGGTATATCAGTAGGTAACTTGATCTAATTCTGGTATATCAGTAGGTAACTTGATCTAATTGAGGTATATCAGTAGGTAATGCTACATAATGACTTGATCTAATTCTAGTATATTAAAAGGTAAGGCTAGATAATGACTTGATCTAATTCTGGTATATCAAAAGGTAATGCTAGATCATGACTTGATCTAATTCTGGTATATCAAAAGGTAATGCTAGATAATGACTTGATCTAATTCTGGGATATCAGTAGGTAACTTGATCTAATTCTGGTATATCAGTAGGTAATGCTACATAATGTCTTGATCTAACCTCTGGTATATCAGAAGGTAATGCTACATACTGACTTGATAGAGTAAAGTTCGTTATACTATTCAGCATACCTGTCTCTACATGCATTGTGGTGCAGGGTAGCGTGACTATTTGATGGGTGAGAGAATGCATTTAATATGTTATATTACCTATATAGACATTATATTATAAGATATTGGTGACATAACCACACTCTATAATAATACAGTCATGATATTATAATGGAATAAAACACATTTGTTTACACCAGAACGTTCATTTGTTTGACACTGTGTTTCATCTATTTGTCCTTCTCCCCGCTCTCACAAACAAATCACTCAATGTTCCCCGTCTGTCTGTGTGAGTCCATCTCTTTTTGCGCACAATTTGTCTGTTTTTTTTTTATCTTTGTCTGTTATAATCTCATCTCTCTCTGTCTCGCTCGTGGCACGAATGTATGTTTTGCACTCCACCTGAAAAATTAAAATTCATGTTTCAAAATTTGTGAGTGTTTTGAAAAAAGAAAATACATGGTATATTATTTCCAGGCATACATCAAACTAAACATCGATCAACGATTTAACGTTGTATGATGAATGATTGTTTGCAGAGTAAAACTGTCAAACACCGACGCCATTACATTTTGTAAAGCATTAACGTTCAAGAGAAACTCAGACATTTTGATGAAAGCGCAAATTATTTTTACATATACAAAAGCAAGCCGCTCACCCCAAAGACATTTTAATTTGTACAGCTTCAAGTCGCTCATCCCAATGTGTAAAAAAAAATTGCATATATTTAACGTAACTGCAACCCCTCCCCTTCAAAACTATTTTTTATTTGTATAATTAATATTACTGTAAACAAGACAACATCCCCCACCCCCCCGGGGCCAAAAAATATGAAAAAAGTAAATATACAGATAAAAACAAAATAAATATATTTTAAATCATTAAATCGTGCTAATATAAAACTAGCGAGAACCCGGCATGTGTTGCAATGCCACTCAATGAAAAAAGTGCTTGTGCTTTAATTAAGTTTTAAAGTAATTTTTAAATATATTTTTTAAAAATAGAACAAATATATTGTTTTTGCCTTCTGCTTCTTAAAAATTAAATAAATCATCCACTGGATTGTAACCCCGTTATTTACGCAAAAAGAATTTTATTGCATTTAATATGCGTTGTTCTTATTTAGATGAGTGATAAATGCATTAAAATGATATTTGGCTACGTAGTTTTGCTGTAGCAATTGAATTAAACGACATATACTTATTAAAATTATTTTTAAATGTAGAGTTTTACTTATTTATTAATTTCATACAAATTTATTTTTGGAATGAATACAAAGTAAAAACTTATTAAATATTAAAAATACAAAGCTTAATGCGTATTTAAGTTTAGCCATTTAAAAAGCAATCAATTCTGTTTATTAATTTTACTTTTAAGAAGGGGAATATACATTATCAATTTTTGCCACGCTTTTTTATTAAATCAGATAACTTTTAGCTTTGGCTAAATAAGCAATTCGCACTATGACGTCATTTGAGTGATTATTTAGAACTATTAATTTAATTTTTTTTCCGCATTATTGATAATGCACTAAAGAACGCACTAATAACAACTGATGTTTAGGTTTTCCCGATAAATTTGATTACTGTGTAATTCTTTGATCATATTTTTTGTGCATAACTTTCAAATGCATATAAAATGCTTAAGATAGTTCCTTAATTGTTTCTTTAAATATATTTATAATTTATAATAATATTTAAACTTTTGCTAAAATAAAAGCGGAAATATAATTTTTTTTACGCATCTAAATTTATTCGATTTCCGTAAAAATAATAGAAAATAACTCTGATTGTTTTTAAGATTGCGAGCGTATCATCATATTTTCGGTTCTTTGGCGTTATGTCAGCATAGCTCATTCTTATATATATAATTCACAACATCTTAGACTACATGACATACATGGATATTAGATAACATTAGTTAACAACAAATAAAATCGTCTTTTAAAATCGAAATCTTCTAAATATAATATTCCATTATTTAAACGAAATGGAAAAGGCGCAATGATGCAAAATATTTCCATCCCTATTTCCATATCAGCAATTAAGTATAAAATGACAAGAAGACGGCATTATGCGTCACGTCCGGTGTTCTGACAAAGTCCGGCGGACGCTCGCAAGGGAAACGTGTTTTAACTTGCTACAGAATTGCTATCGTGAAGTTCGTGGTAGAGAAGAGGCGGATGCTAAAACCAAATGGGATTACAGTTTTCTTTTTGTTGGGCTGCATTCTAAATATAACAACTTTATAAATTAATGTTTAGAAAAAAATGTTTCAAACCCATCAAATTATTAACTATTGTCTACAATATTTGCGTCTTTAAAATAATATTTAAAAAAAAAAATACGCGCTTTTGACATCAACAATTTAAATTGCTTGTTTGGACTTGAGCGATCTACCACCTTTAAATTAAAGTTTGACATCAGTCAATTAAAAAGTAACAGTAATATAAAATGTATGAAAATGAAACGATCATGCGGTGTCGTTCTTGGTTAGAGTCATATTAAAAAATCTCCATCATTTGTCGATAGTGATAAGTCTGCCGCCAACAGTACCTGTTTTTTTAACGTTTTTTACATTGGTTACTTTTGAATTTGTTTTGGTGACGTTTCTTGTTTTTAAACTGAACTTTACAAATATTGAATATTAGTTAAGTCAAAGACCCTTGTTTTTAATTATATTTACATTTAATGTAGATATTAGGCCCTTGTTTTTAATTGTATATATATATATATATATATATATATATATATATATATATATATATATATATATATATATATATATATATATATTTCGATGGTCACATCCCCGCTGAGCCAGTCAGGCTTCACTTGTTGATTATTTTGTGTGGATGGATTGGTTTAGGGTCATGGTTAAAAAATACGGCTTTAGAGAGGAATATAAGAATGTGTTTGAACAAAGCGAGTTAATTTCGTAATTATATGGAACAGTAATGCAGCTTCTCATTGCTGATCGTCGGCTTTCGGACACGTTTGAGTAAGTCTTCAAAGGTTACATGTATCATTTTAAGAACCTAGAGATTGAACAGAGGTAACCAACCAAAAAAAAACAAAAAACAACAATAACTGTCAAACTACCGATAAACTATACCGTCTACTTAAAATTTGGCCACTTTCAAATTACAGTCTCAAAACTTGAGACATCTTAATTTCATTTAAGCTTTTAAACAAAAAATCTAAATTATAATGTTAAATACAAAAAGAACACGCTGACGCGAAAGTGCAGTTTCAAAATCACTTATTATTTCATCCAGAATTGTCCAACTCCCCAGAAGCTGTGCGATTTAGCCAAGTCTTGTTTAAAATCAGGAAAAAAAACATCACCTCTGACCTCTGCTATTTTTATAATTTTACAATTATAAACACATTTTTACCAAACTATCCACACGTTTTTTCCAACGTCATTCGATGGGTCAAGGAGATCTGTGTAGAATTTGTGTAGTGGTCAGTTTTTTTACCGTAGCTGATGGGGCACTTCAAGGGCCAATGTCAGCCTGGAGGACGGCGAGATCAAAGTTGAAGGCTGACGTCAGAGGACACCAAGCGGTACAAAGGACTCTCCATCCGGCTGAGGACATCGACAAGCAGTTTGTGGAGTTATCTTTTCAGTTCTGGCCGTACAAGGTAAGATTTTGTTTAATGCATACCGCACCGTCCATTTTATATCTATTTGTCATACTGTTAAAAGTGCCATGCTTGTCACAATTTCTACTTGCTTATAACTTGACACAACGTCTACTTGTTTCTTACTTGTCACATCGTTTACTTGTTTCTTACTTGTCACATCGTTTACTTGTTTCTTACTTGTCACATCGTCTACTTGTTTCTTACTTGTCACATCGTCTACTTGTTTCTTACCTGTCACATCGTCTACTTGTTTCTTACCTGTCACATCGTCTACTTGTTTCTTGTCACATTGTCTATAGACACACTGTTTACTTGTTTTCTGTCACATTGTCTACTTGTTTCGTACCTGTCACATCGTCTACTTATTTCATACCTGTCACATCGTCTGCTTGTTTCTTGTCACATTGTCTATAGACACACTGTCTATTGTTTTCTGTCACATTGTCTACTTGTTTCTTACTTGTCACATCGTCTACTTGTTTCTTGTCACATTGTCTATAGACACACTGTCTACTTGTTTCTTACGTGTCACATCTTACACTTTTTTTCAGCCTAAGAAAATGTATCATGACATCTCCTGATTTATCTTTTTTTTAAAAAAGGTATTCGGAGTAGACGAAGTGCAGCAATCGATTACGACTGTTAACTACATGATCATAAAATGGAGGGACAAGGACCTCGCATGGAATGCATCCGATTACCAAGGCATATCGATCATAACTTTGAACTACGAAGAGTACGATTTTTTATAAATGTCTTTGAAAAACAAATACGTACCGTAAACATTTGACAATTATAAAATGTGCGGATTCACTGGTCTATACCACACACAATTCACACACACCCTTCCACAGAAACCCCCCACCCCAGTAACAACCCGTCTACACACACAAACCCATTCCAGACACAACCCCTCCACGCACACCCAAAACACCATTACACACACACACATAACACACACACATTACACACAAACATACCCTATTAAACACATTTTAATTCTTCGCAATTTTTACGTAACAGCGTATATATCGTATATAAAATAAGTCACAGAGCAGGTGATGTTATTCAGCAAGAATTTGGCTGAATGGCACATGGAAATGCTTTTAATTTCAAAATGTAAAAAGAAATTTGAATCTAAAAATCATATAAATAAATAAATATATGAAAAAAACTTATCTATATGATTATTTCTCTAATGTCTCCATGCCACATGAGCATGGGGCGTGACCCTATTCTTTGCCTTAGTTTACCTGATGCTATTATAATAAGCGTTCACTTTTTCCCGCTCGCGATCGTGCACGTTTAAAGTGAGCAAGACAAACCAATCACAAACACTGGAATTTGAAGCCGTTTCTATACAGTCTCTCATTTTTCAAGACAACCTAAAGATCTTGTGGAATTTTACTGACAAGACCGACTATGTCAACAATTGAGCTCTTTCCGTGAAATACGGACATTTTTGGTAGCCTTGGTTACACAAACCTCTCTCCCCCCACCCCCCCCCCCCCCACTGAAACCCACACTCACTTACAAACAATAAATAAGTAACTAATATTTAAAAAAAAAGAACTTTGAAACCTTAGTGATGACGAATTATTTGTAAATATATTTATGCCAAAAGGCACTAGTTAAATTATCAATTAAATACACATTTTGTTTTTGAATTTTTTGTTACAAATGTACTCTATATATATATATATATATGTATATATATATATACAGTGAAATAAATTTAACACGAAAACGTTTAACATGAAAAATCGGTTAACACAAAATAACAATGCGGTATAGACAAAACACTTGGCATTTTTATTGGTCAATTAGCCATCTGAGGATTTTTGCCTGCCAGTCTTGAACAAAAGGGACGTTAAAATATAAAGGATTTAAAAACTTAAGTGTATAGATCTTGCCATACTAATGTGATTTTTACTTTGGATTTGACTCTGGCATATTCTTTAAGCGAACTTTATTTGATGTCAGTTAATTAAACCAATGTCATCTCAAGCCATGATGAGTTAAACCAATGTCATCTCAAGCCATGATGAGTTAAACCAATGTCATCTCAAGCCATGATGAGTCAAACCAATGTCAGCTCAAGCCATGATGAGTTAAACCAATGTTATCTCAAGCCATGATGAGTCAAACCAATGTCATCTCAAGCCATGATGAGTTAAACCAACACCGGCTTAAGCCATGTTGTACTACAAGTACACCTGGCTGCAACAGTTGTAAATTCTTAAAGATCGAAAACATTTCATAAAATATAATTCACGGCGCATGTCTGTCTTGATTCAATGCGAGAAATTTTCAGAACATGCAGTGGCGTATTCTATAAACGGCTTCTTGAACACTTTTATGGCACAATTCAATGGTTAACAAGATAGAGAATAAATTGTCTATGAGTTTTACATTTTCAGAATACGAGATTCTTCTTTTTTTTTTTTCCAATCGCCATAACCCGGCGAGTAATGGTCTCGTAAAAATATTTATCAAAATAATTGCATAGATAATACTTACAAAATTGAGTCAAAGCTCTACCTTTCGAAAATAAGTCATCAATTTATTTAATGAAAGTATTTTTAAAGCTGCAATAGATCGATTTTTTTTTAACATGTATAGGAACTTAAGATTTTTGATTTGTGGCTATTGCTTTCTACTACGACAGAATTTGGCATCCTGATTTCCTGGTTATGAATGGTGCTGAAGTGGATAGTTTCATGTTACGAGACAACTTACCCCTGGTCAGGCTGTATAATGATGGGACGTTTCTGTTCATGAGGCCGCTCTACTTAAAAACTTCGTGTATATTCGACCTGACCAACTACCCGTTGGATACACAGGTAACAAAATGTCGTTTGATAGACAGGAAATAAAATGTCTTTTGATAGACAGGTAACAAAAGGTCGTTGGATCAACGCAGGGCCGATAGACTGGGCAGCCGCCTAAGGCGCCAGACTGAAGGGGTGCTAAAATAATTAGCTATCTTATATCTATATATATACATATATATATATATATTTATGTATATATTTATTTAACTAATAAAATAGCATAAAAGTATTTCATGGACTAAAATAATATAATTTAGCCCATGAATGTTCACCTCTATTTGAAACGGCTACTCTTAAAACATCCGCTAACTTCTATAAATCCTTTTTTTTAAAGACCAAGATTAGAGAATGTATAATTTTGTTTTAATGGCTATGGTAAACAAAACAAGCCGACAAAAAAAAAAACAAGAAAAAAACAAACAACTACCTTGGTAGTCATCAAAGTCAGGCATTTGACAGGTTTGTAATGACGTCAGGATAATAGAATACATTTCTTTACAGGACAGTTTATAAAAAAAACACATATTTTTTAAGAGAAGATACGATTGTTTTATTGGTCCAATGAAATGTGAATGTGTTTTGATTAAATTGTACATATTTTTTTGAGCATCTTTATGATCATTCTGATTAAGCCACACATTTTTTAAGCTAGAACACTTTCAATCTAAAGCATTTTTCTAGTGCAAAAATAAGCAATCGTATATTATTAAAATATCACTCCGCTATTGGCAATGTTGCCCCCGAACAGGTATTACTTGATTTTATAACAACCGGGGAATCACGTTTGTTTGTTATGACAATTCTTAATAGTCTTGTTTAAAACATGATATATTAGGAAAGCGCTCTTTATCTACAAAATATCTATCTTGAACATATCGATCTTGAACATATCTATCTTGAAAACATCTATCTTGAACATATCGATCTTGAACATATCTATATTGAACATATCTATTAAGAATATATATATCTTGAACATATCTATCTTGAACATATCTATCTTGAACATATCTATCTTGAACATATCTATCTTGAACATATCTATGTTGAACATATCTATCTTGAACACATCTATCTTGGACATATCTATCTTGGACATAACTTAATCGACTCTTTATATTCTTCACACGGCTTGAAAGCAGTCCCTTCTATACTACTCTTAAATCATGATAACATTGATGGTATAGTTCAAGACAAAAATGAACAGCCATCTGACCAGCCATCTGACCAACCATCAGACCAGCCATCTGACCAGACATCTGACCAACCATCTGACCAGCCATCTGACCAACCATCTGACCAGCCATCTGACCAGCCATCTGACCAGCCATCTGACCAACCATCTGACCAGCCATCTGACCAGCCATCTGACCAGCCATCTGACCAACCAACTGACCAACCACCTGACCAGCCATCTGACTAACCATCTGACCAGCCATCGGACCAGCTATCTGACCAACCATCTGACCAGCCATCTGACCAGCCATCTGACCAACCATCTGACCAACCATCTGACCAGCCATCGGACCAGCCATCTGACCAACCATCTGACCAGCCATCTGACCAGCCATCTGACCAGCCATCTGACCAGCCATCTGACCAACCATCTGACCAACCATCTGACCAACCATCTGACCAACCATCTGACATGATGAGAGGGCGTCAAAACATTGTTTACTAATTAACTGACATTAAGATTGAGTTTATTATTTTTTTTTTATTTTCCAGATATTCAGCATCCTTTTGTTGTATCATTCAGATATGCAGCATCCTTTTGTTGTATCATTCAGATATTCAGCATCCTTTTGTTGTATTATTCAGATATTCAGCATCATTTTGTTGTATCATTCAGATATTCAGCATCATTTTGTTGTATCATTCAGATATTCAGCATCCTTTTGTTGTATCATTCAGATATGCAGCATCATTTTGTTCTATCATTCAGATATGCAGCATCATTTTGTTGTATCATTCAGATATGCAGCATCATTTTGTTGTATCATTCAGATATGCAGCATCCTTTTGTTGTATCATTCAGATATGCAGCATCATTTTGTTGTACCATTCAGATATGCAGCATCATTTTGTTGTATCATTCAGATATTCAGCATCCTTTTGTTGTACCATTCAGATATGCAGCATCATTTTGTTGTATCATTCAGATATGCAGCATCATTTTGTTGTATCATTCAGATATGCAGCATCATTTTGTTGTACCATTCAGATATGCAGCATCATTTTGTTGTATCATTCAGATATGCAGCATCCTTTTGTTGTACCATTCAGATATGCAGCATCCTTTTGTTCTATCATTCAGATATGCAGCATCATTTTGTTGTATCATTCAGATATGCAGCATCATTTTGTTGTATCATTCAGATATGCAGCATCATTTTGTTGTATCATTCAGATATGCAGCATCATTTTGTTGTATCATTCAGATATTCAGCATCATTTTGTTGTACCATTCAGATATTCAGCATCATTTTGTTGTATCATTCAGATATGCAGCATCATTTTGTTGTATCATTCTGATATTCAGCATCATTTTTGTTGTATGTTTCAGATATGCAGCATCCTCTGTGTTGTATCTTTCAGATATGCAGCATACTGTTTGTTGCCTTTTTCGACGACTGCGAGACACGCATCATGTCTGCCGAGCTCACACGCATGCGTGATCCTACGCGGATAGGTGGTGAGTGGAACATAGACGCACGTGAAATCTCGATATCGAACTACACTACAGTCACGTTCAACCAACCGACAGTCAAGTAAGGAAAAAAAGTGCACAGCTCTGTGTAATGATTCGGAGGTCCCTTGTAATCAGTTTGTTAGCGTTAACCGAGTCACGTGAAGCAGGAGATGAGACTATAGTTTGATGAATATTCAACACCAATAGTGCTCAGGCTTTGACAGATTGTCGTTAATTATAATTTTAAATTCAATGCTGTAAAATAAAAAAATAAAAAAAAAATTAGCCCTCTCTTATTTGTTTCTTTAAATACGACATCTTTTCAGATTGTAAAGAAGTGTTGTATTTATCGTTTCATATTTTGTTCTCCTGAATCCTTTCTATGTTGTTATGAGTCATTCCTTTCACCGATGTTTCGGGAACAAGTTTTAAGAAACCTTAAGTCCCGTGAAGCTGAACTTTGTCGGGTCATTTAGTTCAAACTGAGTGATTATATACATCCACCCCCCCCCCCCTTTTTTTTTTACGTGGCTAGGGCTTCTCCCTAGTAAGTGTGTTTCGCCCTTGCTTAACTCCCTCTATCGCCCCAAACACTACATTAAAAAGCGCTTAGTATTTTAAAAGCAACACGTCCTTTCAGTCCAATGCACTCTATCATAGTTGAAGAGATACGGCAGTATTTTAAGGCCATGGGAAAAATAATTGTCTAAAACAGTGGTTCTCAAACATTTTCCTTCCACCGCCCCTATCCGGCTATAAATATATCACTTCCGCATCATATCTTAACTTGTTCAAATATTTTAATTTTTTGAGAATCGTAGATTTACATTAGAGTTTAAGGAAAATTATTACATCATTCTACGCCCCCAAACAATGGAGTTCTTTGCCACTACACATCCGCAATATACGAACCATCACAGCCTTCAAAACGTCACCCAAAACACATCTCTTTAAACTCTACTATCCTGACTGATTCCCCCCCCCCCCGACCGATAAACGATGCTGCTGGGTGACGTCCATGGCTTGACATGTAACTAGTGATGGAATGGTAGGAGCGAATACACATTTGTTTTATTTAATTTAATTAACGTATGTTAATTTTTAAGTTCATGATTATGTTTTTTTAAAAAATTATATGCACAGGGTGGTGAGCCCAACCCTAGGCTGGGGTACCACGCTATAGAAAACTTATAATCATAAGAATAAAATATATACAAATCAAGAGTTTGTATATACGACATTTAATATTAGTAACTGAATGTCATTTATAATTAAATGTCTATTAAATGTCTATATCTTACTCATTTTTTCCCTTAATGCTTTGGATGGGATTTATGATGTGATACCAGTTTTTTTTTCAACGTCTGATTGAGAGTAGCTCGCCAAGACTCTGAAACCAGCCTGGTTCGGTGATCTAGAGCCTATTTCGTGGCTTGGAACGATGTTGAACAACCACACCAAAAACCACGATCCACAGAATACGATGATGGTAAAGACAACGTGAAGTCTCTTAAACCCCTCTGCCGTCACCAGCGTTGATGTTACAACACGAATGACGTTGTCCAACTACTGGTGCTAGCAGATGTGATTGCAGATGTAGGGATTGCCAAAATGTCATTTCGTGTCTCTTTAATCCAGTGGTTCTCAACCTTCCCTAATGCCGCGACCCTTTTTTCTACAGTTCCTCATGTTGTGGCGACCACCCCAACCATAAAATTATGTTCGTCGCTATTTCATAACTGTAGAGTGGATGCTTTTCCCGATGGTCTTAGGCGACCCCTGGGAAAGGGTCGTTCGACCCCCCCCCAGGGGTCCCGACCCACAAGTTGAGAATCGCTGCTTTAATCCATCTTTGACTGACGGAATCAATATTAACACTGATGATTTTTGATTTGAAAAGATGTGTATTTTGTACAAATGAAAAGCATGTTGAAATGTACATTCACAGCGTAACTCTTCTGTTGAGGAGGAGCATCAGTTATTATGTCCTGAGCGTCATGGCGCCCATGTTGCTGACGTCAGTGATGTCATCACTGGTGTTCTTGATGCCGCCGGCCTGTGGGGAGAAAGTGTCCTTCCTGGTGTCCATCTTCGTCTCGAACTCCGTTTTTCTTGGGTTCATGGTGTAGGTCAAACAAAAAAATGTGTACCATTTAGTAACAATTAAAAATTAAATATGTGTATAGAAACAAGCAGGTCAAGGGTCACTTAAAGTTCACAGTATTTCTGTGTTGACCAATCAAGTGTAGATTGATACGTGTGAAAAAATTCATGCATACGTCTAAATGAACCCTTTAAAAAAATATCTGTAAAAAATTTGATCTTTGAGCCTTAAGCCCCCCTCCCTCCGCCCACCCCACCCCCGCGATCCTGTCTGCACTTTGGTTAGGCTAGGAGCCGTCGTCACCCTTGATTTCTTTCTCCCCCTCTCCCACCCCTGATCAGAGTGACTTACAGGCACTTTTCTAGAATAATACAACAAAATATTATACAATACTTTTATTTTACAATACTTTTTATTACACAATCATTATATTATACAATCATTATATTATACGATACTTTTTATTATACAATCATTATATTATACGATCATTAAAATACACTATCATTTTATTATAAAATTTTTATATTAAACAATCATTGTCGCATAAGAGATGGAATCGGTGGGCCGTCGAGCGTGAGCTCTTAATGCCCCCCCCCGGCGCTCCCCCACACAAACCAGAGCACTGAAGGACTTAACCCGACTCCAGCCCGTGCGGGAGGGCGCCGGGAACCTCCCCCTTGACCTAGGGGAGGCCCGGTCGACCGAGGACGCTGCGTTTAAAGCGTCCGCAGTTAACTCTCTGTGGGTCAGGACGGCTTTGCTTCCACTCCGGTGGTTTGGTGTTGCGTTACCAACCCCCACCGCCCAAGGAGTCTTTCGGTCGGGACGTTGGTAGTGGCGGGACGAAACGGTTGCCTAGGGGCGGCTTTCTCACGGCCGCGTAGTTAAAATCATCGGCATGGGTTTTTGAGGGCCACCCAAGCCTCATACCCATTAACAGCAACTAGTAATCATGTTAGTGGCAGCTCCCGTTGCGTTGGGAGTCATGCGTTTGGCCGGGGTTTTTTAGCTTCGGGTGGACAAGTCCCCCCTACTAGTCCGCCACGCCGCGAAGAGGCAAAACCCCATGTGGACGCCCCCGAATTTCTTTGAGGACGCGGTCGCTTACGCAACCCAGTAAACAATCATTATATTATACGATTATTATATAATACAATCATTATATTCTACAATCATTATATTATACAATTATTACCAAACGATTTCTACGGAAGTGGGAGCAATGCTTCTTCAATGCTTGTCACTTCCAATTAATTTCTTTAGTTCTTCATTGAGTATTGTTAAGATTAATATTTACATTCCCCCGCCCCCCCAGATCTTCCATGCCCCGTAGTCTGTCAGAGCTGCCTCGTATCGCCGTCTTCCTCCTCGTCGTCATGGGCCAATGCTTCCTGGCTCTGCTCGCCACCCTGTTCGTCATACACCGCTACCACGAGGAGCTGCACGAAGACAACCGTGGCGTGGCCGTGGTCCAACGACATCCAGCTACGGATATCAACCCAAGAGCTGGAAGAAGCGACCCTCCTCTGCCGAACGAGCCTCACAATTCTTCGATGACATCTGAAAAAGATGACGTGAAGCGGACTTTGAAACCCAAAAGGGAAAGTTCTCATGATGCTCAGACGGGCAGACTTACGACGGCTTGTAAGTGTGTCACCGACCCACATCGACCAGATGAAAAGAAACGATTCCTGTCGGGCATGAGGCGTATCAAATCCAGGCAGTGGGACTTTGTATTTTTCGTACTATACCACGTGACTGGGATACCGTGTTACCTCGTGCTATTTTTTCTTTGAATAAATCCGCGCGCAAGTCAGATGGGTCGTCACAAAAAGTCAGGTGGGTCGTCACAACAAGTCAGATGGGTCGTCAAAACAAGTCAGGCGGGTCGTCACACCATGGCATGATGAGTCGTCACACCATGGCATGATGAGTCGTCACAACATGGCATGATGAGTCGTCACACCATGGCATGATGAGTCGTCACACCATGGCATGATGGGTCGTCACACCATGGCATGATGAGTCGTCCCACCATGGCATGATGGGTCGTCACACCATGGCATGATGAGTCGTCACAACATGGCATGATGAGTCGTCACAACATGGCATGATGAGTCGTCACAACATGGCATGATGGGTCGTCACACCATGGCATGATGGGTCGTCACACCATGGCATGATGGGTCGTCACACCATGGCATGATGAGTCGTCACACCATGGCATGATGAGTCGTCACACCATGGGATGATGAGTCGTCACACCATGGCATGATGAGTCGTCACACCATGGCATGATGAGTCGTCACACCATGGCATGATGAGTCGTCACAAAATGGCATGATGAGTCGTCACAACATGGCATGATGAGTCTTTAAACCATGGCATGATGAGTCGTCACACCATGGCATGATGAGTCGTCACACCATGGCATGATGAGTCGTCACACCATGGCATGATGAGTCGTCACACCATGGCATGATGAGTCGTCACAACATGGCATGATGAGTCGTCACACCATGGCATGATGAGTCGTCACAACATGGCATGATGAATCGTCACAACATGGCATGATGAGTCGTCACACCATGGCATGATGAGTCGTCACAACATGGCATGATGAGTCGTCACAACATGGCATGATGAGTCGTCACAACATGGCATGATGAGTCGTCACAACATGGCATGATGAGTCGTCACAACATGGCATGATGAGTCGTCACAACATGGCATGGTGAGTCGTCACAACATGGCATGATGAGTCGTCACACCATGGCATGATGAGTCGTCACAACATGGCATGATGAGTCGTCACACCATGGCATGATGAGTCGTCACAACATGGCATGATGAGTCGTCACACCATGGCATGATGAGTCATCACACCATGGCATGATGAGTCGTCACACCATGGCATGATGAGTCGTCCCACCATGGCATGATGAGTCGTCACACCATGGCATGATGAGTCGTCACACCATGGCATGATGAGTCGTCACAACATGGCATGATGAGTCGTCACAACATGGCATGATGAGTCTTTACACCATGGCATGATGAGTCGTCACACCATGGCATGATGAGTCGTCACACCATGGCATGATGAGTCGTCACACCATGGCATGATGAGTCGTCACACCATGGCATGATGAGTCGTCACACCATGGCATGATGAGTCGTCACACCATGGCATGATGAGTCGTCACAACATGGCATGATGAATCGTCACAACATGGCATGATGAGTCGTCACACCATGGCATGATTAGTCGTCACAACATGGCATGATGAGTCGTCACACCATGGCATGATGAGTCGTCACAACATGGCATGATGAGTCGTCACAACATGGCATGATGAGTCGTCACAACATGGCATGATGAGTCGTCACACCATGGCATGATGAGTCGTCACAACATGGCATGATGAGTCGTCACAACATGGCATGATGAGTCGTCACAACATGGCATGATGAGTCGTCACACCATGGCATGATGAGTCGTCACAACATGGCATGATGAGTCGTCACACCATGGCATGATGAGTCATCACACCATGGCATGATGAGTCGTCCCACCATGGCATGATGAGTCGTCACAACATGGCATGATGAGTCGTCACACCATGGCATGATGAGTCGTCACACCATGGCATGATGAGTCGTCACACCATGGCATGATGAGTCGTCACACCATGGCATGATGAGTCGTCACAACATGGCATGATGAGTCGTCACAACATGGCATGATGAGTCGTCACAACATGGCATGATGAGTCGTCACAACATGGCATGATGAGTCGTCACAAAATGGCATGATGAGTCGTCACAACATGGCATGATGAGTCGTCACACCATGGCATGATGAGTCGTCACACCATGGCATGATGAGTCGTCACAACATGGCATGATGAGTCGTCACAACATGGCATGATGAGTCGTCACACCATTGCATGCCATTAACGACTCGTAGTTAAATTCATATAATGTTCAAAGATTATTGAATGCTGTGACAATAAACGTCTACACACTTTTATTGATTGATGTACACACTATTTTTGATTGATGTACACACTATTGTTGATTGATGTGACGATCATTTAATTTATAGAGTTGTGTCAGATTTCGTTTGGATACAAACGCATATTTGAGTGGGGGGGGGGTAAAACTATACAGGACAAAAAAAGAATTAACGCATTCATTAGAGTATAATTATTTATGTTTACGTTAAACACATGCTTTAACGCCTTATGATCGACGAATAAATGGAGAACTGAATGGCTACTTAGATTATTTAACATTAACCTGTTTACCTTGTGCATTGATTTAACGTTAGTTCTTTTCCTTAAGTCAATAATGAAATGGAAAATAAAATGTAAAAAAAAAAAAAGAAGAAAAGGATATTTGTTTATGTTTTGTATCACTTAAAATGTTTTTGAATGCGCCTATTCTGTTGTATTCAAGTTTTCATCACTTAAACAGGAACTTGAAATTTTGGACTTTGTGTGAACTTGGATTCTGAAGAAAAAAAAATAGAGTTATAAATGTAGGTGAAACTAAAGGATCTGGTGATGCTTTACACTCAAAACATAGCAAATTTTGTAGATTTTGTTTTTTGTTTTTTTCAAGTGTCATGAAATTAATTATTCCTCAGTTCTCAGTCTATTTCATAAGCCATTATCAATATATTTTTTTTTTCCAGAAATGCACACAAAAAGTATTATCTCAATTCAAACACATCTGCCCGTGCCGTCTACTCACACATAGAACAACAAGGCTACATGAGCAGTTGTGTTAGTGGACGCGACTTTTAGTCGTCGAATCTCATTGAATCTTACTGTATGGAATTGGCAAAGAAAGATGCGGTGTACATTAAAAACTACTTAATTTAATAAATAAATTATTGATTGAATGGTATAGATTTCATTGAGAAAAAGCTTCATTGTTAAATAAAACAAAAATAATGATTTCTTAATGTCGAGCCGTTTATTACAATAATGACTTATTAATGTTAAACCGTTTATTACAATAATGAAAAGAAGCGTAATTTGAATATTTAAAAATGAATCGATGAGACATCCGGCAGATGGCGTGCTGCAATAATTATTCCTCAGTTCTCAAGCTATTTAATAAGCCATTATCAATATATATAGTTTCCAGAAATGTAAGTTAATTTTTAAGTTCATGATTATGTTTGTTAAATTATATGTGCAGCGCGGTGAGCCCAGCCCTAGGTTGGGGTACTACGCTATAGAAAAATTATTAATAAGAATAATAATAATAATACTGAGCGAGTCGGGTCGCATGCGGTCCGTGTGCCGCAGGTTGGCCAGCACTGCTTTAGACTTTAGACTAAATCATTTAAAATTCAACTGGAAACACAAAGCGAAAACACGCTCGTTTTATTTATAAAAGCAGACGCCCAGTTTCTAGTGATTATTGCGCCCCACCCCTTTTTCTGCACTATATTGTTTTATTTAGATTTTATTTCTCAGAGATTTTCAAGCTCAATTTCTTCTAAGTTTATTTTTTCCCAAAAGATGTTACCAGATGTTAAAAAATAAATAAAAAAATAAAGCCATTTTGACTTCTTCTGCTGCGTCTGTGCTATGATAATTAGCGTTCGAAACCAGATGAGCTAAGGTGCGCTCGACAGCAAAATGACTTGTTATCATTCACATCCTTAACATAATCTGACGTTGAAGCCCAGGCAGAATACATTATTTCTTATCACTGTATCTTTTCATTTTTAAAAAAAAACGTTTCAATAATCGTTTAATTTTAAAGTTTAATTCTGTGTAATCTAAAGGAAAGAGCAATATTAAATCACCGACTGCAACAACTACCCCCTGCCCGTGGTGCCAGAGATTATTCCGAGCACGGATCGGATTAGCAAGTCATCTACGAACTCACCGTAACCCATCCTCTCCCCCCCCCCCCCCAAACCGGAAGACTGGATGGTCCTAGTCGATGTTGACGGACGAACAACAACAAAAATTAATTTGTTTGAAGAAAAAACCCCACCATAAAACATTGCTCAATTTTTAAAATTAAATAAAACGATTTTTTAAAGGAAATTTTAAATGTTAATATGTTTTCTAAATAACTCAAAATGAAGTGAGGGAAGAACGTGAAATCATTTCAAACGGCTGTCAAATAGAACACTTGTGTCATGCGCAGTGGGAGTTTATCCGCACCCAAAGAACTTTACAATTTTTTCTTTTTGCAATTTACTCTCTATACAAAAGCTTAAGGAACCAAAGTGGGCGGACTCGTTAAAATCTGATATCGGTTTCAATAAAGGATCAGCCACATCAGTTCTACTAACTAGGTCGTGTGTTTATCTAATGTCATTTTGTTCTTTTATTACTGATGTTTACTATAATTAATAGAGTTTATTCTGAGCCTGTTTCTAACAGGAAGAATGTGTCATATATATATATATAAAGAGAGAAGCATTTGGAGAGCTTTACTTGCTAGCTTATTGATTGTCGTCTATCTAAGTGACCCAGTGCGGTCAGGACTCCGGGATTGCGACCGCATGCGTCACCGTGTCACCACAGACGGCACACGATGTAGTTGGCGATCTGCTTGCCCCCCCCAATCCTTTTTCCCCCCACCCGGTCAAGTCAGCTTATCTGGGGGGGGGGGGGGCCTACACAGAAGAACCTGGTCATGCGATATTTTCTGCAGGATTGTCTGCCAATAGATGGTCATGTTTCTTGTTGGAAACTGTATGGAGTGTCTGCCAAAAGAAGTCCATGTTCCTTTGTGGATACTGTATGGAGTGTTTGCCAACAGAAACAAACTCCTTGGGGGAAAACTGTATGGGAAGTCTGCCAAAAGAAAGACAGGCTCTTTGGGGGAAAACCTGCGTGGAGTGTCTGCCAACGAAAGGACATAAAAGCTCTATATCTTTGCCAACCAATCTGCTACATGAAAGGTTTACCTTGGAATACTGTTCTGGTTGGTCTTTTGGGGATCGCGAAGAGGTTTGGGCTTTTAGAACATAAGTTTTGCCAAATTGGTGAGCGATATTTTTGTACTCTTTGCATGCATTGTGTTTAAATCAAATATTTAATTTACTTTTGTTTGTTCTTCACAATACAGTTTAAAACCATTTTGTACAATACAATAGCTTCTCTTCCGACAAAATAAAGAAGAAGAAAATGTCCCCTCTACCACTGTCACGAGTCTTTCTATAAATATTTGCACAACGTTTCCGATAATAATAATCAATGTTCTATATTTAGAGATGGGGAAAACAAATTGCCAAAATTATCTTTAACAGTTTAATTATGTGTGAAAATTAACATTATGACATCTGATTGTGACATTACGCCTCAGTTCATACGATCAAATTCCTTTCAAATTAGCGTCAAATTTTTTAATAGGCTCACTATTTTGTGCGTGTTTTTTGTGTGTGGATAAAAATGAGAAATTGATCAAATATCAATTTGAAAGATTTGACAAGGCTTCATACAAAAATCTCATCAAAGGTATGAAAGAAATTTTGAAAGGAATTTAATCGTGTGAACTGACGCTTAGTCCAAGTTGAATCTAATCCTGTATCCGATAGAAGCAAAGCGATTTTCCTTTCTTACATAAAATGGTGCTTGAAAAAAAAGGAAAACACGTAATGGAATGGTTTTAATATTCTTAATGTTTAACTTATGCTGATGACGTCTTAATGATATGATATATATATAAATATAAAGACATATATAGTCTATAAAATATAAATACATATATAGTATATAAATAATATGCGTGCGTAAATACCCTAAGATATAAAACGACGATACTTTTCAAATTTTGAATAATTTTTTTTTTGGTGTTAAACTCATCCCGTACACTTTACGACTAAACTATCTACGACAAATACCAGACTGCACCAACAACCTATAAACAAAGAGAGAGAGAGAGCAGCTGCAGACGATGTTTAAATTCTTCACCATGGCGGCAGGTCGAAGGACGCATGCCAAAATGCCAACTGGATCTGAATGATGATGACATATTTTACCGATCAGATAAAAAAATAAATCGATTAGACAATAAAATTGATTACGTCATCCAGTTCGTGGCATTATCAATCAGCATCCATTGAATCAAAAAAAAAACTTTTCGGTTTTTCCCAATGAAAGGAGTAGCAAAACATGAATTGTTTAATTGTAAATCTGCGCTTCATTTCTTTAATTGTTACAACGTTTTGTTTTGGAACCACGCTTTGTCGGGCATCACGCTTTGTAATGTGCCACCCATTGTCGGGCACCGAGATTTGTAATGTGCCGTGCTTTGTCGGGCACCACGCTTTGTAATGTGCCACCCTTTGTCGGGCACCGAGATTTGTAATGTGCCGTGCTTTGTCGGGCATCACGCTTTGTAATGTGCCACCCTTTGTCGGGCACCGAGATTTGTAATGTGCCGTGCTTTGTCGGGCACCACGCTTTGTAATGTGACACCCTTTGTCGGGCACCACGCTTTGTAATGTGACACCCTTTGTCGGGCACCACGCTTTGTAATGTGCCACCCTTTGTCGGGCACCGAGATTTGTAATGTGCCGTGCTTTGTCGGGCATCACGCTTTGTAATGTGCCACCCTTTGTCGGGCACCGAGATTTGTAATGTGCCGTGCTTTGTCGGGCATCACGCTTTGTAATGTGACACCCTTTGTCGGGCACCGAGATTTGTAATGTGCCGTGCTTTGTCGGGCACCACGCTTTGTAATGTGACACCCTTTGTCGGGCACCACGCTTTGTAATGTGCCACCCTTTGTCGGGCACCGAGATTTGTAATGTGCCGTGCTTTGTCGGGCATCACGCTTTGTAATGTGCCACCCTTTGTCGGGCACCGAGATTTGTAATGTGCCGTGCTTTGTCGGGCATCACGCTTTGTAATGTGACACCCTTTGTCGGGCACCGAGATTTGTAATGTGCCGTGCTTTGTCGGGCACCACGCTTTGTAATGTGCCACCCTTTGTCGGGCACCGAGATTTGTAATGTGCCGTGCTTTGTCGGGCACCACGCTTTGTAATGTGACACCCTTTGTCGGGCACCGAGATTTGTAATGTGCCGTGCTTTGTCGGGCACCACGCTTTATTTGGCACCATGCTTTGTAATGTACCACCCTTTGTCGGGCACCGAGATTTGTAATGTGCCGCGCTCTGTCGGGCAACACGCTTTGTAATGTGCCACCCTTTGTGGGGCACGGAGATTTGTAATGTGCCGCGCTCTGTCGGGCACCACGCTTTGTAATGTGCCACCCATTGTCGGGCACCACGCTTTATTTTGCACCACGCTTTGTAATGTGCCACCCTTTGTCGGGCACCACGCTTTATTTGACACCACGCTTTGTAATGTGCCACCCTTTGTCGGGCACCACGCTTTATTTGGCACCACGCTTTGTAATGTACCACATCTTGCTTTGGGACAAAGCTTTATTTGGCACCACGCTTTGTAATGTGCCACCCTTTGTCGGGCACCACGCTTTATTTGGCACAACGCTTTGAATCTCATTATGAAGCTTTGACGTGGGTACAGCACGTTAGAACGTTCCTTAGTAACAAATACGAATCTATGTCCGCTGTACTAAACTTTGAGTCACAATTATCCTACAATTCGTCAACGGTCCAATCAAGCAATGGTCCCAGTTAGTCGTGGCACACCTCACAACTGGCACTCTTTTTATTCGCCCACGTCCAGGTGAGCCACGACTGAGGTCATCCAGTTCTTCCCACCAGCGCTGGGGGAATTCTAAATCAGATAAATTGGGAGCATTATTTACAAAACTTTGCCAAACATAGAAATGGATTAGTATCCTACTCATTTGGGCACGGCTCCTGGAAATGTTACTGGATTCTAGAAGTCAAGAATATTTTAATTTTATGTAATCGTTTCAATCGTGTGTGGACTGTTCTTATGTCATGAAAATATAAAAATATATATAACAACTTTCTATACTACAAGCATGCAGTTATAGAATACCAATTTTTGAAATTTTAAGTACAACAATTGTTTACGTATAATTTTAAAACGAAATAAGTTTTTTTGCGTGTTATTTTTTTAAACTTAAGGTCAATAATAAATATCAATTCTATTTTATTCCCTCTACTAAATATGCAAAACGCAACAATTAAATGTTGGTGTAAATAAATCGTACGCGGTAACATAAATAAATAATAACATTTGACGGAAGCGATTATAATGTAATCTTAAAAATCTAACACAACTAAAGTAGTGAACAGTGAAGATAAATTTCTCGACGGACATGACCGACCCAATGATTACTTAAAACGTTATGAATTATATTTTCTCTCATGGAACCTGGTCTTCGACCCGCAACCGTTTCTTCAGTACATTACGATTTTCTCCTAGGGCTAAGATACCACGTCATACTACTAAATATGTATTCTATATCATGATCGCTAGTGCGTTCACTAGGGCTAAGATACCACGTCATACTACTAAATATGTATTCTATATCATGATTGCTAGTGCGTTCACTAGGACTAAAATACCACTTGATAATAGAGAACAAACATTTTATATCATGATTGTAGTGTGTTCACTAGGACTAAGATACCACGTGATAATAGAGAACAAACATTTTATATCATGATTGTATTATGTGTCCACTAGGACTAAGATACCACGTGATAATAGAGAACAAACATTTTATAACATGATTGTAGTGTGTTCACTAGGACTAAGATACCGCGTGATAATAGAGAACAAACATTTTATATCATGATTGTATTATGTGTCCACTAGGACTAAGATACCACGTGATAATAGAGAACACACATTTTATATCATGATTGTAGTGTGTTCACTAGGACTAAGATACCGCGTGATAATAGAGAACACACATTTTATATCCTGATAGTATTTGTTTTCACTAAAGATAAACATGGAGCCAGTCGTGTAGTTCAAAAACAGTTTTTTTTATTGAAACGATGTTATTACCGCTCCATATCAATCTACAACTGGTGCTGGTAAGTTTGGCCATGGATCTCGTGCTGTCCAGCCTCGACGACTCGATGTCTCCGTGGAAAGAGTCTAAGGCGAAGCTCAAGTCGGCCATCTTGTCTCACAGGGCAGTCCAGGGAAAGCTCTGCCCGTCTCCGACTGTCAACATGTCTTTGAAATTCTGGGCATACGAGGTGAACATTTTATAAAGTCAAATATGGTCAGTGACAAATTTAAAATATATTTTAAGATGCCATCAGCCAGGGCCGGCCTTAGGCCACTGCAACCTATGCGGCCGCGGTGGGCTCCGCACTTTCATAGGCCCCGCCCCGAATTTATTTTCTAATACAAAATCTTAATTTTCACTTATTATCCTTATTCCTACCCAGACTGCACCCCGCGCAATCCGTTTCGCATAGGGCCCCGCAATTGTTAGGGCCCTGCCATCAACTATCATCTCTAAAGACTGGTAATGTTAAATGTTTCGTTGTAGACATATTTTTAAAAGTTACAATGGGGTAATCAGTGGGGGAAAAAAAGGGGGGGGGGGATATTAAGTAATTCTTTATTGTTTCCAGCGTGTACAAGTGACAATTTATCAATTATTATTTGACAACAGTTGTGTTTCACCACTTTCAATATTTCGGAATATTATTCTACTAGATTTAGCCCGCCGAACATTAGCGACAGCAATGCGTGAGCTTTTCATTTACTTAAGTTACTTGACAAAACATGAACTCAAGTAACGCACATATAAGAATCCCAATTTGTGCTACACCCCTTCCTCCATGATACGTCACTGCACACTTTTTATCTCACGCCCATGAACTATATTAAATATTCTGATGTCCCGACCACTTTTGAAACGACAATTTTTTTAGACTTACTTAAATTGAGACGATTTAATTTTTCGAAAAGAGAATATTACTCGCCAAACGCAGTTGCGTTACATAAAAAAATATATCATTGAGCGTAGTAATCTGGACTTATTTTTTGCGCGCTATTGAGCCGGAAATGGAAGCAGTAAATTAGGACGCCATCCACGAGTCATACCAGAAGCGTAATATATAGAAGAGGTAGACACACAAATTCCGTATCATTAAAATTTCTTCAAATATTAAAATTATTGTTATCAAATGGACTTTAATAAAAAAAAAGTTCCTGTTTGTTTCTAATTCGCTTTTCAAAATTTCAAATCTGAAACGTTGTACATGAAGAGTGCTGACCCAATCAGATGTTTGGACCCCCGTATGAGGTGGGACGGAAGCGATAATAATATAATCTAATAATCCACTCGCTTCCCAAATCGGCAAACCCTGGCTCCACCAATAAATTTAAAGTGAACCTATGATTTCTACTAACCGAACATAGTTTGTTTTCCCAAAGGTTCTTTTTGTCAACGAGGTGGAGCAGTCTTTTACAACGGTCAACTACATCGAAGTACACTGGATGGATCCCGACTTGGCCTGGAATAGATCAGAATATCATGAAATAGACCAGATCGCTGTTGGTTACGATGAGTACGTTATACAATTTTACTTACTCAATTTTGCATGTATCTCAAACTGGTGTTGCAGGCCGAAGACAGTTGCTTTCCGTTGATCTTCGTCCTTTGCGTTCCATTCCGAATGATTCCATGTGTTTCTGGCCTTTCCACACTTCTTTTTTTCCTGTGGATTCCATTTTAGGGATATGTGGGCTTACAAAGAGTATGTCCTATCCACCTCCATCTTTTCCTTTGTTGTCATCAGCAATAGGCTCTTGGCATGTCCTCTCCAGTAAGTATTTTTCTATTATTTATTTTAGATCTTGTTTGATTTTTTTTTTCAGTTAAAAACTTTGATTTTTAAATGAACCGTCATCAAATTGTGTTATCTATAAATAATTGAATACGTCTCGCATCACTAACTTCGGTTAAGTAACATTCGAGGAACAAGTCATTTCTGTCTATCGGAGGAAGCTGATAGCAGCCAGTAGGATCAGCCAGTAGGATCAGCCAGTAGGATCAGCCAGGAGAAGCAAGTCTGTAGGTGCAGTCAGTAGTAAAAGCCATTATGAGCAGCAAGTAGTAGCAGCCATATGATCAGTGAGTAGTAGCAGCCAGTAGTAGCAGCCAGTATGAGCAGCCAGTATGAGCGGCCAGTAGGAGCGGCCAGTAGGAGCGGCCAGTATGAGCAGCCAGTAAGAGCAGCCAGTAGGATCAGCCAGGAGAAGCAAGTCTGTAGGTGCAGTCAGTAGTAAAAGCCATTATGAGCAGCAAGTAGTAGCAGCCATATGATGTCAGTAGTAGCAGGCAGTATGAGCAGCTAGTATGAGCGGCCAGTAGGAGCGGCCTGTAGGAGCGGCCAGTATGAGCAGCGAGTATGAGCAGCCAGTAAGAGCAGCCAGTATGAGCAGCCAGTAGTGGCAGCCAGTATGAGCAGCCAGTAAGAGCAGCCAGTAGGGGCAGCCAGTATGAGCAGGCAGTAGCAGATTTCTTTGAGACATCAACAAACGTGCAGATTTCCACGGGCTATCCGTCTGCACGTTCTCCCGAAAACAGGAGTGGTGACATTTAAAGGCGTGACCAGGCCATCTCTAACTACATGCTGGTACAGTTCCCCCCCCCCCCCCACAGTGTGGTGGAAAAACAGTATCGACGTCTCCATTTTCCCTGTAGATAGCCATCGGTCAGGAGCCGTTGTCGACATTGAACAGGCATTTGAGAAATATAACAGCGCTGACCAATTAAGAACAAAATAATGTGTTCAAAAGTCGCTTTGTAAAACAAAAATTCTTTACACTGAAGATACGTTAAAATATTAAGAATTTTATTTTATTTATTGATCCAAAACCACAAGGTGTCACGTTCAGTCGTACAGCGGATTATAAAAGATGATTTAAAAAAGTCACACATCCCCACCATCTCTCATATCCACCATCTTCACATCCACCCTCTTCACATCCACCATCTTTCATATCCACCAGCTTCACATCCACCATCTTCATCTCCATATTTTCAAAATCAACCATCTTCATATCCACCATCGTCATGTCGACCATCTCCATATCCACCATCTGCTTAACCACCATAGTCCAAGTACACAACATGCCAAAGACTTAAAGAGGAAATGAAAGTGACCAAAGGTTTTCGGCTAAATTTATCAATACAAATTTAAATATATACCCTTTTTTTTTAACAGCTTACAGGTCAAAATCGACACTTACATTTTTTTTTTTAATGTAGAAAATTTAACATTTGAAATTAAACGTTTAACAAAAACCCTCAAACATTCACGGAGCGCAGGGCTTGAGACCCACTATTCGCTGATTCGTTTTGTGTTTGGCAAACGAAAGGAGCGTGTTTGTGATCGATCCACGTAGGATGTGATTAAAACATGAATCGATGAGCTCATTGATTTTCATTCTCCATTAAGCCAAGGTTTGGAGATTCGACTGGGAAGTTGGAAGTGGAAGTCAAACACCATTTTATCGGCTTGTGTTACACTATCAAACCAGTCATTAACTCTCATTCAGGGCCGGATCTATTCAGTGAAAAAAAAATCCCGTGGTGCGGCGAGGGAAGTGGGGGGGGGGGGGGAGGGGTGAGAGGCCTGGGGTGGGGGCGTCTGCAAGCGATTTATGCATCGAAATATTTATTTCAAAGTGCTGACGACTTTCTATGTTATGTAAGCAAATACATCGAATATCTATAAAATAATGGCAACAATGATACAAACATCTATACCAGTGGTTCTCAACCTTCCTAAAGCTACATCTATTGATTGATGCAATCTCACTCAGTCAACTGAACAGATCAATTTGCCCAAAGTTCTATAATGTTCAGTCGTACTTTAAAATATTGTAAATTAAGCCTTCTAAGAAACTAATTGGTAAATTGGTTTTATTTGCTAGTTATCTCTGTTAAAGGTTGAAAAATGGTTTTATTATATCATCATGGCCTTCGAGCACTGGATCAAACATCCCATAAGACAATGCAGCACTGGATGAAACCTCTAAAAGACAATGCTACAATCTTTTGATTGATGCAATCTCACTCAGTCAACTATACAGATCCATTTGCCCAAAGTTCTATAATGTTCAGTCGTACTTTAAAATATTGTAAATTAAGCCTTCTAAGAAACTAATTGGTAAATTCGTTTTATTTTAGTTATCTCTGTTAACGGTTTAAAAAAGGTTTTAATTTGTCGTCATGGCCCTGTTCATGGTTGATAAAAGGTTTTAATTTGTCGTCATGTCCCTGTTCATGGTTGATCAAAGGTTTTAATTTGTCGTCATGTCCCTGTTCATGGTTGATCAAAGGTTTTAATTTGTCGTCATGTCCCTGTTCATGGTTGATAAAAGGTTTTAATTTGTCGTCATGTCCCTGTTCATGGTTGATAAAAGGTTTTAATTTGTCGTCATGTCCCTGTTCATGGTTGATAAAAGGTTTTAATTTGTCGTCATGGCCCTGTTCATGGTTGATAAAAGGTTTTAATTTGTCGTCATGTCCCTGTTCATGGTTGATAAAAGGTTTTAATTTGTCGTCATGTCCCTGTTCATGGTTGATAAAAGGTTTTAATTTGTCGTCATGTCCCTGTTCATGGTTGATCAAAGGTTTTAATTTGTCGTCATGTCCCTGTTCATGGTTGATAAAAGGTTTTAATTTGTCGTCATGGCCCTGTTCATGGTTGATAAAAGGTTTTAATTTGTCGTCATGTCCCTGTTCATGGTTGATAAAAGGTTTTAATTTGTCGTCATGTCCCTGTTCATGGTTGATCAAAGGTTTTAATTTGTCGTCATGTCCCTGTTCATGGTTGATCAAAGGTTTTAATTTGTCGTCATGTCCCTGTTCATGGTTGATAAAAGGTTTTAATTTGTCGTCATGTCCCTGTTCATGGTTGATAAAAGGTTTTAATTTGTCGTCATGGCCCTGTTCATGGTTGATAAAAGGTTTTAATTTGTCGTCATGTCCCTGTTCATGGTTGATAAAAGGTTTTAATTTGTCGTCATGTCCCTGTTCATGGTTGATCAAAGGTTTTAATTTGTCGTCATGTCCCTGTTCATGGTTGATCAAAGGTTTTAATTAGTCGTCATTGCCCTATTAACGGTTGAAAAAAGTTTTTAATTTGACGTACTGGCTTGGTTAACATGGATTGGTTTATTGATAAAAATATTGTTTTTTTAATGAGTGTCCCATTCGACAATAACAATAATGCAACGGTATAGAATGTTTGGAACATGGTGAGACATTCTTTCAACGTGTTAGGGTTTGTTAATGTGTGTGTATATGTGTGTAAGCTATTCTTTAATCGTGTATGTGTGTGTTTGATATTCTTTATTACAACAATTTTTCAATATACATCTAAGTTGTGTATATATCTATCTATATATATCTATCTATCTATATATATATATATCTATCTATCTCTATATATATCAATGGTTTAATTAGACCAAATTGTGCATTAAAAGAGTTGCTTTTCTCAGTGTGTGGCATCCAAACATCATAGTGACGAACTCTGCCGACGAGGACCTCCTTCTGATAAAACCAACCAGTGACCAACTTGTGCTGTTATCTAATGGTGTGGTCTTTCTCAACTCACCCGTCATTCTGACCACCACCTGCTCGCTCGATATGACGCACTACCCTTTCGATACACAGGTGAGAGCACCACCACCCCCGCCCGCACCCCCTACCACCTTTCCACTGAGTGCAGTATGACAAACCCGGTACGGTGAATGGGTAAACAACCTCTGTTTTAAAAGCTTTATTATTTATAGAGTCTCATACTCTGGTGATATTCCTTCAAATCCTTTAGGGAATTTTTTTGTAGCTGAGTAAATGTGTTTCTATTCAAATACGTGGAGGTCCCGTGCTCTAGCTGACTGACTGCCACTAAACAGTACCAACTCAAATACTATGCCTGCTAAAAACACACAATGCCGCTAAGCATTTTGTTTGTGAGCCGTGGTTAGCCTTGCCGTACCTCTAACCTTATTGTTGGTGAGTCTAACCGAGGTACGGTTGCCAACCGTCCGTAAGTTTACGGGTAGCCTTGAAAATTTTACCTAAAATTAGTTTGTGCCTACAACTTTTTAAACCTGTAAGATGTTCGTAAAGAGGGATCTTGAAACAAAAATCGTTTGAAGCGAAACATAACGGGAAACTAGCAGGGGTGCCGCCTTCGGTGGTATTGACTCTCACAGGGCGTTGGCAACATAAGAACGTTTTGGAAAATAGACATCCAGTGCCATATCCCTTTTTTTTGTAAGAGCCGACACATGCCTGAATGGAGGTTCAGTAGACGCGCCGTACGTCCCCACTCAGTGCTTGCACCGTGGTGCGACCAACTTCTGTCGAATGATGTGTAAGTTGTGTCTCGGCGGCTTCCCGACGGAACACAACACGTCTCATTAAACCTTTTCACATCCCAAACACTTTCCTTGGACCACGCGGATCTCAGGATGCAGGCATTTCCCATGGCCCGAAACGCGTTTCCTGCACACAATAGACCAGTGGTTCTCAACCTTCCTAACGCCGCGACCCTTTAATAGAGTCCCTCTTGTTGTGGCGACCCCCAACCACAAAATTATTTTCGTTGATACTTCATAACTGTTAGTATATGTGATTTTCCGATGGTCTTAGGCGACCCCTAGGAAAGGGTCATTCGACCCCCAAAGGGGTCGCGACCCACAGGTTAAGAACCGCTGCTGTGGAAAATCTCAGCAAACCATCTATATAAAAAAAAACCCAGACATTTCACAACATCCTTTATTATTACCGACACCTCAGCACGTCTGACCAACAGCATCGCATTACTAAAATAAGGATCTCTGCGTTGTCGATTTCCTCTTACTTGGAGGAAATTTGTAAGATCATCATCACTGGTGTGGGGTGCCATACAAAAGACTGACGCTGTTAAATAGACGTATGCCTCGTGGTCATATATATATATATATTCTTAACAACCCTCTTTACGTGGAATAGTTATACGGACGTTTTACATGTTAAATAGAGTCATAGAAGCATACGGAAATTTGATTTTTTTTTCAGTTTCATACTTTCAATAAGTTTTTTTTCAAAAACATAACCGTAAATTCTTTGTTACTGTAAAAAAAAACAACAACATGTAGATTTATCACTAAATTTGATTTCTTTTTTTGTTGTTGTTGATTTGACAATGGCAACCCTCAGGTCTGGTTTTATAAAAAGGTAGAGGACGGTAAATAATTTCGTCGCTTTTGTATACAATCAGAAATTTTGTGTTGTTTTTGAAGTCAGTTTAGTTGGGAACTCGTACTTCATATGAGAGAGAGAGAGAGAGAGAGAGCGAGGGAGAGTACAGAAGATGCAGCATATGTTGTTGTTGATCTTCCGCCAAGATCGGCTAGGACCATCTAGTCATCCGGTTTAAGGGGGGAGGGGGGTCACGGTGAGTTCGTAGGTTGCCTGCAAGTCTGATCCGTGCTCGGAGTAGTGTCTGGCACCGCGGGCAGGGGGGTAGTTGCTGTAGTCGGTGGTCTACGGTTGATTTTTCGGGCTGGTCTGAGTGAATCAGCTGTGGCTATCCTTCGGGGTTTATAAGACTGAGCCCCTGTCTGGACAGCTGATCTCAAACTGGCTCTGTCCTGGGCTGTCTGCACATAGTCAATAGGGTTGATGCTGAAGGCATTTATTGCCGCTTTCAGTGTGTCCTTGTAACGCTTTCTTTGACCTCCTTGGGAGCCCTTGCCTGTTTAGGGAGCCGGTTGTATCTTCCATACGGGCTACGTGTCCCGTGAAGCGGAGTTGAAACTGCATCAGGTTGGTGAAGATGTTATGTAGGTTCGCTGTAGCACTTCGTCTTGCCACCTGATGCCGAGGAGTTTCCTGAGGCAGGTTGTGTGAAAGTGGTTTAGTTTCTTGGCGTGACGCTGGTAGACTGTCCACGTTTCGCATCCGTCGAGCAATGTCGAGAGGACTGCTGCGCTGTAGACCTTGATCTTCGTTCCTCATCTGATACCTCTCCTGCCCTAAACAGTGCCCGAGGTTGTTTCTCTCAAACAAGTTGCATGCATTCAACTATATAATTCAGATGACGAGAATAATATTTTTAAAAAAAGTTTTCCAAATTAACCTTTCTGTATTTATTAGGTGTATATCGGGGAATTATTTTTAGCCACCAATGGTTATTTTAGGCTGAGCTGATGCCGCCATATTTAGTTTTTATTATCATTTTTCGTGTGTGCTTCCGATTCGAAATTTCCCTATGCTACGCTGTGTACCAAATTTTTAGCTTTGTAGAGTTCTTCATAACAAGGGATTTGATCATTTGAATGGAATTCCAGTTCGAAACCAAAGTATAAAAATATATAACAGGCGAGAAATCTTGTAACGTGTAAAGCAAAGACAAATTTAAAAAAAAAAATTTGTTTTAATGATACATAACCAGACGTATTTTATCGATAAGGTGTACAAGAAACACAAGACACTAACTAATGTAACTTTTCTCCTCCTCCAGGAGTGTGACATCAGGTTAATGCCTTTCTTCACAGACTGTAACTTTACGTTGGGGGAGGTCTGCTCCAAGCGGTTGCCCGACCCGTTCCAGCTGAGCGGCGAATGGAACATTGTATCCAGAGCGGTTGTACAAGGAGTTTATGGGGATCAGGACTTTGAGACGCCGATTGTTGTGTATGATACTCATAGTGTTGTAGTGGTTGGTGGGGGTGGTTGGTGGGGGGTGGTTGGTGATGGTGGTTATTGGGGGTGGTTGGTGGGGTGGTTGGTGGGGGGTGGTTGTGGGGGGTGGTTGGTGGGGGAGTGGTTGGTGGGGGTGGTTGGTGGGGGTGGTTGTGTGGGGTGTTTGGTGGGGGGGGTGATGGGTTGGTTTATTTTTATGGGGGCTGCAGTGACGGTCGGGTAGGGACACTGTTTATTCCATAAAAAAGTCATTACATAAATAATTAAATATGTTTTATTTGGTAAGTTTAAAAAAAAAATACAAAAAATTTCATCTGACAGAGTACAACTTAAACTATCTAGAAGTCAGCTGTTCTATGTCATCACTGTCATGGCACCCATGTTGTTGACTTCTATGATGACGTCGCTCGTGTTCTGGATTCCTCCCGATTCCGGCGAAAAGGTTTCCTTTCTGGTCAACGTCTTTGTCTCCAATGCCGTGTTCCTTAACTACATTGCGTGAGTAAAGTATTATATAAACTACATTGCGTGAGTAAAGTATTATATAAACTACATTGCGTGAGTAAAGTATTATATAAACTACATTGCGTGAGTAAAGTATTATATAAACTACATTGCGTGAGTAAAGTATTATATAAACTACATTGCGTGAGTAAAGTATTATATAAACTACATTGCGTGAGTAAAGTATTATATTTATTTATCAAAAAAACAACAACAAACCGACTATCGATTTAAAACTTGAAAATCGGCAAATACTCGCATCTCGAAGCAGAGGCGTAGCGAATGGGTGGCAGGGGGGACAGACGTCCCCGGGCGCCAGCTAGTTAGGGGCGCCAAAATGTGCTTTGGTATTATTTTATTGATGAAAATAATGGGTTTGAGGGTTGAAAAAAGACAAAAGGGGCGCTTTAAAGTGAATCTCGTCCCCTGGCGCCAAACACTCTAGCTACTCCTCTGTCTCGAAGCAGTAGGAAGATAGAATAAAATGTCTTGAAGTGTATTCAGTCTCCGGACTTAGTTAACACCATAGAGTATATAGGTTTACCATTTAAAAAAAAAAAAACATTACTTTTTCAAACGTATGTTTCGCTGCTCTATAAGGGGTACGACACCAAGGAACATGACTCTCCTGAAACTGCCGAGGATAACACTGTTCCTGATAGGAGTGATGGTGGCGAGCTTCCTCTCTCTGCTGGCCACACTCTTCACCATCAGGACCTACAACGCCGAAGTGGAGGAGAAAGACCGCAGATCGGCACGCGCGATGCATCAGCAGGTGGAGGACAAGCTTCTAGCCGAACCGGAGCAAAACACACGCGAGCCGAAACACTCGAGCGTTGAAGCGCGTCACGGAGGCCCGAAGGCCGAAGATCAGCCTTCGAAAGTTCCGGGTGGCGCCGAGAGCGGTTATGTGGGCAGGGTGAGGGGAGCTTTGGGGATTTTGCTGTTTAGGAAGGATACAAAAGTTGAACCGTTTGAAGAGCGAAGGAAGAGGGAGAGGAACCGGGAAAAACAGCTACCAAGATGTCGGATGAATTCCAGACAGTGGGACCTGGTCTTCTTCATCTTGTTCCAAGTCACCAGTATTCCCTACTACATTCTATTGTTCTCGTTAGAATAGCTAAATAGTACGCGTTGCATCAAAAGCCTTGGAGAGGGCCCTGCATCCTCTAAGGCCGCCCGGGTCATCGTATATTAAAGGGGCCTCGATTATTGAAAAGGGAGGGGGGGGGGGAGTTGTACTTGGAATGTGGGGTAAAAATCTAAAAGAAGTACTTTGAAATACTTCTAACAGGTACACAAATAACATTGAAAAGAGGAAGGGGCCTCCAAAAGACGGCACTGGTAGCATCTTTCCGCAAATTTACACCAGATTAAATTTGAAACCTCAGAATTATCAATACAATATTAAAGTTATAATGTTAAATTTGGTAGCTGGTTTGTTCTCTAACATAAAAAAAACACACAAAACAAATCAATTAAACCTTAAAAATGCTAAAATGTTTAATCAGCTTTAGAGTAGGAGTCATGATAATATCCTAGAGCAGGAGTCATGAGAATATCCTAGAGCAGGCGTCATGATAATATCCTAGAGCTGGCGTCATGATAATATCCTAGAGCAGGCGTCATGATAATATCCTAGAGCTGGAGTCATGAGAATATCCTAGAGCTGGAGTCATGATAATATCCTAGAGCAGGAGTCATGAGAATATCCTAGAGCTGGAGTCATGATAATATCCTAGAGCAGGAGTCATGAGAATATCCTAGAGCAGGAGTCATGATAATATCCTAGAGCTGGCGTCATGATAATATCCTAGAGCAGGAGTCATAAGAATATCCTAGAGCTGGAGTCATGATAATATCCTAGAGCAGGCGTCATGATAATATCCTAGAGCAGGAGTCATGATAATATCCTAGAGCAGGAGTCATGATAATATCCTAGAGCAGGAGTCATGATAATATCCTAGAGCAGGCGTCATGATAATATCCTAGAGCAGGCGTCATGATAATATCCTAGAGCAGGAGTCATGATAATATCCTAGAGCAGGAGTCATCAGAATATATTGGAGTAGGAGTCATCAGAATATATTAGAGTAGGAGTCATGAGAATGTCTTAGAGCAGTAGTCATGAGAATATCTTAGAGCAGGAATCATGAGGATATCTTAGAACAGGAGTAATCAGAATATCTTATAGCAGGAGTCATGAGAATATCTTAGAGCAGGAGTCATGAAAATATCTTAGAGCAGGAGTCATGAGAATGTCTTAGAGCAGGAGTCATTAGAATATCTTAGAGCAGGATTCATGTGAATATCTGAGAGCAGTAGTCATGACAACATCTTAGAGCAGGAGTCATCAGAATATCTTAGAGCAAGAGTAAACACAATATCTTAGAGCAGGAGTCATGAGAATCTATTAGATCAGGAATCAACAGAATATCTTAAATTAGGAGTGAACCGAACATCTTTCACTTGAAAGTTGTCTTTTGTTTACTTAGCTTATCTGTAAAATGTCTCCTCCACTGGGTCACATGTCTCCTGCACTGGGTCAAATGTCTCCTCCACTGGGTCAAATGTCTCCTCCACTGGGTCAAATGTCTCCTCCACTGGGTCAAATGTCTCCTCCACTGGGTCAAATGGCTCCTCCACTGGGTCAAATGTCTCCTCCACTGGGTCAAATGTCTCCTCCACTGGGTCAAATGTCTCCTCCACTGGGTCAAATGTCTCCTCCACTGGGTCAAATGTCTCCTCCACTGGGTCAAATGTTTCCTCCACTGGGTCAAATGTCTCCTCCACTGGGTCAAATGTCTCCTCCACTGGGTCAAATGTTTCCTCCACTGGGTCAAATGTCTCCTCCACTGCGTCAAATGTCTCCTCCACTTGGTCAAATGTCTCATCCACTGGGTCAAATGTCTCTTCCACTGGGTCAAATGTTTCCTCCACTAGGTCAAATGTCTCATCCACTGAATCAAATGTCTCCTCCACTGGGTCAAATGTCTCCTCCACTGGGTCAAATGTCTCCTCCACTGGGTCAAATGTCTTCTTCACTGAATCAAATGTTTCCTCCACAGGGTCAAATGTCTCCTCCACTGGGTCAAATGTCTCCTCCACTGGGTCACATGTCTCCTCCACTGAGTCAAATGTCTCCTCCACTGGGTCAAATGTCTCCTCCACTGGGTCAAATGTCTTCTCCACTGGGTCAAATGTCTCCTCGACTGGGTCAAATGTCTCCTTCACTGGGTCAAATGTCTCCTCCACTGGGTCAAATGTCTTCTCCACTGGGTCACATATCTCCTCCACTGAATCAAATGTTTCCTCCACTGGGTCAAATGTCTCCTCCACTGAATCAAATGTCTCCTCCACTGAATCAAATGTCTCCTCCACTGGGTCAAATGTCTCCTCCACTGGGTCAAATGTCTCCTCCACTGGGTCAAATGTCTCCTCCACTGAATCAAATGTCTCCTCCACTGGGTCAAATTTCATGGAGGAGTCAAAAATCCTTCGCTCATCACCAGATGAGTTTGCATAATTATCTCCTTCATCAGTAGATTATGATATCTAGAGATTATGGAGCCAAACAGTTTGGTTGGACTTTGATTCCTCCTTTTTACCAGCAAGAAAAAAAGAGTTCATTAATGTAATGGTAAATCTAGCACCCATGTCCTTCAGAAGTTTGATCAACTGTCCTCCATAAGGGGGTTAGGAGGGGGCGGTCACCTTTAGAGCTTTTTTAACATGGAGGGGTCGGCCCCAGGTGACAGCAACCCCAACTAAGCCACTGATTCGCAACAATTCTAAAACTACTATTTCCAATATTTTTTTCCTTCATATTTTACCCCATTCGTTGTTTCACCTATTTCATTCTACCTGAACTGGTTGCAGTTTCTCTCCCTTGATTATTATCTCCCCTTATCCCATTGCACGTATACAAAAAAATGGAAATAACAATTATATGTCTTTATAAACAAATAAAAGATTTTACTATAAAAAAAATTCGTTTCTTATATTTGCACATTACTTCTTAAATACCTTTCATTTATTTATATAAGTTTAAAAAAAAATTCTTAACGCAAAAGCAAGGAAGACACGAACTGCTAATTGAATATTGATACGAAACAAAAGATTTATTGTATTAATATAACTATGCTGTGTGCTGAAAGAAGATTTTCAGAAAATGTCTGCTGTCATAAAAAACACAGACGTATTTAAAGATGATAATAAGAAAAGTTCAGTTGACCCATAAAACCGACATCAAATATAATGTTAACATGTCTATATGCGGTGTCCTCATTAGGCGGAAAATATGCGTTTGCTTGCAACCAAAGATAATAAAGCCATGCGCGGTTGGGGGGGAGGGCATGCTTAGATAAAGTATTTAATCTTATTTAGTTGCATTCATGCATAATTGGGATGTAAGTAAAATGATCAATAAAACAGGTAAGCTGGGGCTTCATTGGGGGGGGGGGGGGGGAGTGGGATAGGGTGGGGGTGTCCGCAACGGGTGACACGGTGACAGAGGCGTAACAACCAAATGGAAAATGCAAGGTAAAAACATTTCGCTCGAGTCGGTTTCATAACAGAACGCAGTCAAATACAAGAGCAGGGTGCCATCAGAATAGGGTGCCACCAGAACAGGGTTTCGTCAGAACAGGGTGTCGTCAAACAGCGGAATGCAGCCGATTGGCTTCAGATTAGGTTGCAAACAGAACATGGTGCCATCAGAACAGGGAGTCACTAGAGTGTGGTTTCACTAGAGCAAGTTGCAGCCAGAGCTGGGTGCCATAATAACAAGGTACTTCAAAAACATTGTGCCAACAGAGCATGTGGTTAACATAGCAGGTTGCCGCCAGTGAGAGCAAGGTGTCATCAGATAGGTGTCATCAGACAGATCGGGGTCAATCAGAGTAGGTTGCAAACAGAAGAGGGTGTCTTTTCAGCAGGATACCACCAGAGTAAGGGGACCAGGGTGCCACCAGAGCATCGCTGGGAATCTATCTAAATCCTCCCATCCTAAAATTATTGATCACGATCTGTGTGTCTGTGGCTTCCTGTGAAATGAGCTTTTGACAACTGAAACTTATAAATGATTATTTGCGATCTTGCATGGGACTGTCCAGGCTTTCTTGTCTTAGGAATTTTGTCAAAGGGAAGTTATTTTTAAAGGTTGAAGATGATTGATTTTGATGAAGTTATTGACGGACAGCTCTAAAGCGCATTGTTTAATGTTTCAATAAAAAGCTATGTTGTTGATTTTTAAATTATTTTTTTTTTTACCTCAAATTCTTTGTTTTCTTCTCATGTCTTTTGTTGATTTATGGATTACTTTACAAACAATAATATTAGCAGTTCTGTATGATCGGGTTAAAAAAATTGTGCTTAGTTGGGGGGGGGGGGACTTTGGAGGGGGGTGACACCATGAGTTTACCGAACAGGGTGACACCAGCTCTAGTGACGCCTTAACGGTCATATGTTGAAGGCTTTAAAAATAGCAATTTATTTTAATGACATAATATCTCGTAATTTTTTTTTCATACGTTCGTCACAACGAGACAATGGTGTAGACTTGGAAGGACCAAATCACAAGTCACGTGTTTTTTCTTCATGGTGATAAGCTTGTTCCCTAGTCAGCAAATCCCCTCTCTCGGCGCATATAATAAACCCAAGGGAAAAATCAAGCGTGAATGATACAACTTTGCACCAGTAGCATCGCTGGAGTTGGCGGATGTTTCATTGAGTTAATATCAAACCACCCACGGGACTTCATCTCCGGGTTTGAGTTCAAAGTACTTAATTTCTTGGATGAAAAGCCATCCAAGGTTTACTAGTCTCACCCGCCCAGGATTTTATACGTGTTTTAGATATTGTATCACTAATTTTATGGCCGGCATTTTTTAAAATAAAATATTTTTTAAAAAGCAGAATATTTTACTTTGAAACATGACCATAATGAGGTGATTTTTTTCTAGGAACTTATCAAAACCAACGATATTGTTCTTGTTGAGGGTAAGATATAATTTAGATTACATTGTCACGAAGAGGCCATGACAGATTGTTCCGGCTCATACCAGCAAGATGCCAGTACAGGAACTGCTCATTCCTACCAAAGACAATCAGGGACTGGAACAATCTTTCAAAAGGAACAGTTGAGGCGACAACACTTGACTCATTTGCGTCTATTGCCTCAGGCCTTCCAACCCCCAGTGCATGATACCCTCACGCAGTTACTCTTGAAACCTCATCAACACCAGGCACAGAAACATTGCAAATCCCATCTACATTCATAGGAGCCATAATGATCAATAAATTGATCGTGTGCCCTTAATATATAGAAGGAGAAGATTGGTTGAGCTCAAACTGGATATTATCGTTTTGTAATTTTCCCTTAAAGTAATTATGGGTATGTCCATAATGACATAAGTCTCCAACGGGTCACGACTTCTCCTAGCTACAGTGCAGGGTAACAACTCTTCTCCTTGAGGAGCAACATCAGACTACGACTCACTGTAGGACTAAGAACAATTTTAAACGAAGCAGTTAAAATATACACAATTTACTTTCATTTACATGAAATAAAGAAATAAAACTTAAACAAACCCTAACAACAAAGTTTTTCTTATAAGCCCTTTAGTGCATTTTCCCTTTGGAAAAAAAAAACAGAAACTGATTTTTGAGGCCTAGGGTTGGGAGTTAGGGTTGAAAATGTGTTAGAAGGTGTTGTAATCGGCAACGCGTCTATGTGCCAAGTTTCAGTTCGATAGGATGACGGACAGGAACAAAAGCGACGTTAATATGTAGGATTTAATTATATAACATTTAGAATCAGGGAAGGAACATCTGATATCCGTGATTTTGATTAAAAGTAACATTTGGATTTATTTGTAGCTAGAAAATAACATGCGTTGTCAGTTCATTGTAAAGGGAGGGGGGTAAATTCCCATACTCAAGGAGTTTTTGTATTTTTCCGCTGTTCTGAGATTCATCATTGATATCCCCTTAACCCCCACTTTTTTGTTCCTAGTTATATAACCGGTTAGGCTAAGCCATTTCACATTGACAGATGATTTTTAGTGCCACAATTTGACTGCTGAATTTTGACTTTGGCGGTTGTGTCCCTTAAGCAAGTTTTATCGCCCCCTGGCACCTCTCCAAAATACCTGCCTCCCTTTGCTAACGCGTTATTGCCCTTTGTTTATGACCCCCCGGGGCGATCCTTTATTTTGCCACCCCTCCATCACAGAAATCCCCACACAAAAAAGCAACAAAAAAACCCATAGAAAATGCACAACCATTTGTGTCACACATAATAACACTGCAGAAGTAAAAAAAGTCTTTTGCAAAGTTAAGGCGGCCAGAGGCGGATTACCAACTCCAACATACCTCCCCAGCTTTACAACGCCTGTAGTTACCTGGTAAATCTATTAAATATGAGTCAGAGTAGCCATTCATTCATGTAACAAATCTTCATCACTACGGCTTTATGTTGTATAGCAATAATGAATGTCACAACTTGACGTCATATTTTGCCGGAAGTAGAGCACTTTGTGACGACACGTGGTTTAGGTGACCTACGCTTTGTGTGTGCGTGTGGGAGCTTCGTAAAGTTCAACCATCAACGGCGATTGTACTAAACAGTAAGTATTTAGAGATGTATTTTTACCGCTCATTATAGGCTACCTTTGATTTTTAGTCGAAAGGCGGTCTCCGTTGCACTACAAATTTCCTTTAATTTAACAACAAAGGGAACACAAAGAGTTTTTTTAAGGGGAGGTGGGGTGGGGGCTGGTGGGGGTAGTTGTGGTGGGGAGAATGAAATGTTTTGTATATAAAAATTAATCATATTAGTAACTTCAAAAACGCATGATTTCGAAAGAAGATAGATTACTCCATCTTTGAACAATTCTTCTTAAGTTTGATTGTGATTATAATTTTTTTATCTAGTTAGAAATAGAGGTAAATTAGGTTCAATAAATCGTTGAGATAAACACACATCTTCCTAATGTGGTAATCACAAAGCCCAGACCCTGGCATTGCAACCAAACACCGCTATCTCATAAGGTAATAATAAGCCCAGCCCAATCAATAACTTTTACAATACATTTCCCTATGCAGACACGACTATTAGAGTCAAAGCCTTGTAATTTTTAGCGTCGCTCTAATTTTACACCACGGGGAAAAAAATCGATTTTGCCTCAAGTCGATTTAGTAATGAGTAACTGTCTCTTTAACTGAGATGATGATATTTTAATTGTCGAAGAATTAATGACTAAAACTTACTTAAACTGTTTTATTACATTTGAAAAGCTAATAAATAGTGATGCGTCTTCAAGGATGAGGACCACCCCATACCCCCAACCGCTCTTTTAACCACCGGTACTCAGAAATATAATAGATTATATCTTTTCTTAAAAAAGTGTATATCATGATTATTATCATGAATCACGTGGTATCGAAAAGGATTTAATATTTAAAAGAAGGAATTAAGAAATTAACACATTTTTTTAAAAAAGCAGTTTGTTTGAATTTGTTCTTCATTGTGTCAGCAGGTGACTTCCAGGTTGTTATTGTTTTGATTTTAAAATAACATTTCTTTTTTCATTCTTTATGCCGTGCACTTTTTAACGGGGCGCAGCAGCAGGTTTGCTGACAGTACGACAGGGAGAGAACCGTTTGAAAGGGGGAGAGAACCGTTTGAAAGGGGGAGAGAACCGTTTGAAAGGGGGAGAGAACCGTTTGAAAGGGGGAGAGAACCGTTTGAAAGGGGGAGAGAACCGTTTGAAAGGGGGAGAGAACCGTTTGAAAGGGGGAGAGAACCGTTTGAAAGGGGGAGAGAACCGTTTGAAAGGGGGAGAGAACCGTTTGAAAGGGGGAGAGAACCGTTTGAAAGGGGGAGAGAACCGTTTGAAAGGGGGAGAGAACCGTTTGAAAGGGGGAGAGAACCGTTTTAAAGGGGGAGAGAACCGTTTGAAAGGGGGAGAGAACCGTTTGAAAGGGGCGTGAAGTTCGTGCACCAAAACCTCTAAAAAGCAAGAGTGGTTATTAAAAAAAAAAAAAAAAACTTGATACTGAATTTCATTGTTAGGAATATTTCTATCAATAAAAACAAACATAAGACACATAGATAACGGTGACAAGTAACGAGACACACTTACGTTCTTTGTTATTGAGGCTACCAACAGTGACAGGTAACGAACGCAACGCTCTTAAGTTCAAAGTTAGCGCACCGTTTTAACTTGGATGAACGTCAGCTTCCTGACAGTCGATGAACTGTTTTAAGCAAGACAGCGATCACCGGAGGAGAATCATGTAAGGTCATCAAAGAAGAAAAGAAAAACTACTGGTGAAATTATTTTTGTTTTGTAGAATTGTTGATTTTTTCTGGGAAGGGAAAAAATGGTTAAAGAATTTTAGATTACCAATTAAATATCTTAACAAGATGAACAAATCATAGTGTATTTTATCAGTATACCATTCCCCTCACTTGAAATCAATTTAGGAATCACAGGCAGTGGCGTAGTGAGGGGGGAGCAAGGGGGGCATCATGCCCCGGGCGCTACTCACAAAGGGGCGCCAAATGGTATATTTTACTATATATTGTCTGGTTTTCGAATAAAAGGGGGGGGGGCGCTAAAAAGGTATTGGGGGGCGCTAAAAATGTATTTTGCCCCGGGCGCGAGTTAAGCTCGCTACGCCACTGATCACAGGTCCCGTGTATCCTTAAAGACACACATGGACATTCCCCTTTAGTCAAGTTAACACAATCAATATTGTATCCATCAGAAGGATATCATTTTATAAGATAATAAACAACTTTAATTCAGTCTGCGACGCGCTTTATATTTTATGTTTCTGACTAATTTTTCATTTTCTCATTACAGGATGTTGGACAGAAAGTATAAAGGAATATTTTTATATTAATTTGAGGGGGAAAGGGTCGAAGTACGTGGCATGTAAAATATTTTTTTTCTATACGCACTACAGCAAACCTCCACCAAAATGGCTGGACTTATAGTTTGCACGTCAAGCGTGCCATCTAGCAGAAATGACATCACCACTATCTGCGTGATACCGTCTGTTTTGAGCGGCCAAGATTCTTTGCAATCCGCCGACAGAGACGTCATTTCAGCCGGCGTCCTTCGTATGGCCGACGTGCTGGTCAACTGTTTCCTCGTCAACGTCCTGGGTCTGCTCGGCGTCGTGGGGAATGTGCTCAACGTCGTGGTCCTCTCCCGCCACGACATGAAGAGCTCCACAAACCTGCTGCTCATGTCGCTGTCGGTCTGCGACCTGTCCTACGTCATCACACTCTGCCTCAGGCGAAGCCCTTGCATCATTTCCGTGTTCGACGAGCCCGCAGCTCTGACCATGGAGGCCGTCCAGACGGCGTTCTTCCTCTCGCTCAACACGCTGTTCCGGAAAATCTCTTCCGGTCACGTTCTCCTGATATCTCTCGAGAGACTTTTCGCGGTGTACTCGCCCCTCAAAGTCTCGCAATATTTCACTCAAGCCAAAACTGTTTACTACATCCTGTCCATCACTGTCTTCTGGATGGTGATTATCTTCCCGATATTTGTGAATCTCTTCGACTTCAGGTGGATACGTGACGCTCGTCTGAACGTGACAGTCGGTGATGTCATTTATTCGGACTTCGCGTACGCACATTGGGATGAGCTGAGCGTTTTAAACATCGTCAGCGATTGGATTAAAGGGCCGTTACAGTTCGGAATCATCGCGACAGCTTCCACTTTGACCGTTCTGAAAATTCACGAATACAATAGGAAGCGGCTGACGATGACATCATCGAGTCCAGTTCTTGACGTCAGAGCTGCCAAGATGTTGCTCACGGTATGTTTAGCGTACCTGCTTACATCATGCCCGAGTTTCATCCCAACGATTCTCTACCTGGTGCGTGCTGACCTCATGTCCGACTCGGGGTCAGAGTCCAGACTCGGAGAGCTCCTGGAGATGTTAACTGACCTCCTCGGGGTCATCAGTGCATCCGTGAACTTTATAATTTACGTTCGAATGTCCAAAAAGTTTTACAGCACTTACGCACATCTGAGAAGAAATTTTTTGTGTTGCTACCTGCACAGATGAGAAGCAATGGTTTGTGTTGATAACTTCACAATTGGTGCAGTTAGGACAATGAAATATTTTACTGCTCTGTTGTTGGTTTTTTTGGCTTATTATAACAAACAAAAAAAAATTTCACACATGTAAAAACTTTCTAATTTCTAGTCAAAAAGTTCTTATTTTCATAGTATTCGTATTTCCAATTATTGCATTTAAATTGGGTTAACAAATGAGGAAATTTAAAAGATTTTCTGATTAACAAGGAGCCCTATGCTAATTTATGCTTGAACATAATACAACAGGTAGTTGCCTAGAAAAGAACGAAACGAACGTGTTAATTTTAATTAAATTTAAAGTTACATAATCAAATTATTTTTTTAAGATGATGAACTCATAGACGTTGAAATCACTTTGAGAAAATGTTGTTTTTTTCAACTTTTGCCTGAAAGCATCAAGATTGCCAATAATTTTAGGCAAGCAGAGATGACAATTTCAATTAGGGTGAGATGATCAAGATTGCCAGTAATTTTAGGCAAGCATGGGATGACAACTTCAATTAGTGTGAGACGTCAACTTCATGTATTCTGTAGTTGACTATGAAGCCCATTTCTCTACTCACAGACTCATCAGCATTTGAGGCGGCCAGAGATACCGTCTACTGGAATGTGAAGAGTCTTATGTCTTAAACTGCATCTCGCCGGTGACACTCGAATTTCAGGGCGAGTGGTTTCGTTAAGAGTCTTTACCATCCTTATGAGAGGTCGACAGTCCATCTGTCCATAGCACTTTACTTTAAAGCCGAAGATAAAATCTTTTTTAAAAAAAAATAAATCTTTAGTACCTTGATTCTTTTAGCGCGTTATTTCAAACTTTCAATCAAGCCTTTCATAACCAAAGTACTAATGCACATTCTATAGGTAACACACAAGTAACTACCCATTGAAATTCACGGGGAAAGGGAAAGGGATAGAAAGGGATATGAAGGAATAAGAAGGGATATGAAGGGATAGGAAGGGATAGGAAGGGATAGGAGGGGATAGGAAGGGAAAGGAATGGTTTTGTGTGTAAGATGAATATTGTGTAAAATAAATATACAATAATTCAAAATTTATTAAACTTATCATCAATTTAATCCCGCCACTACTAATGTATTTATTTTCAGTAGAACAATGGTTCTCAAACATTTTGTTGCCATGACTCCCTTATAACATACGTCAAGTTTTGGTAACTCAGAACAAGAATACTGTAGAAATTAAGAACCGGGTGCGGAGAAGTTAAATGGGGGCTGCCATTTTGTTAACCAACAAAATACAAGTAATTACATTTTTGAAGTTTTCAACAGGTGTCAAGTGAAACATTGTCAGGTGACCCCCGTTAGGCTTGCAAACAACACACTGAAAAACCACTGGCTTAGAAACATGGAACATGATCTTAATCACATATTTATAACCTACTACCCACTACCATTTAATCAGATAAGCAGGAAGATTTCAGCTGTACCAAACTTTCTACTAAGTAACAACCACTCTTGCATTCTTGATCTCGCAAATTTTTTTAAAGAAGTTACTTCCCTTGATTTGTTTGAATAAACGATGAGGCAGGAGATTCGTTTGAGGATCATTTCCCATTTGAGGATCTTTTCCCACTCATTATCAACATGCAGCTCATGATTAAACACTGTACTAAACAACACATTTACATGGTGATAAATGCTGTACTACATAACACATTTACAGGGTGATAAATGCTGTACTACATAACACATTTACAGGATGTCTTTAACACAGTCGCCCTTACAACGGCTTTGTCTTTCTATGACCCTGACACATTTCAGTGTATACTAGTGTAGGTTTGCCTTGCAGGCCGATGGGCGGGCATTCTGTCCCACTAACACAACCAATTAAAAGCCTAATCCAGTTGTATTGGTACGAGACCATCAATTTGTGTCATTTCCTGGTGAAGAATGTTGTCATTTCTCGCTTTATCTGCAGCGCGCCCATTAAACTCATCTCTGATGTGAAACAACGAATCAATTGCATCGATTTAAACATTGCAATGGTTAGTACGGCATTATGCTGGTATAAAAAATAGAAAGTAACGGAAATAAGTCGTGGGAAACTCGCACATGTGTCGGGAGTTTCCGTAACTATAACGACGTCATCTGGTGATTGTCTTTGGGAAAAAAGTTGTAATTTTTTGTGTATGGTTCTCATTTCTTTGAGATTGGAAACAAAAACCTACTGGAGCCTTTTTCTTTTATTGTACGATGAAACATGCACTTCCACTACCATAAGATAAGATAAGATACAGAACTTTATTTATCCTAATAAATGGAAATGTTTTTTTTTTAAATTACATTTTACATATTCATTTTCAGCACATAAATAAATAATCGTTTTTAACCGAGACAACATTTTACGATTCTAAAAATTTAAACAAAAGACATCTAACGCATTAGAAGCCAGCCATAAAAGAACTCATTTAGTGACCATAATGACTTAAGTAGTGGTTATTTAGAGTGGCTAATCACTGGGGAGCACGCTGGGGGGAATTCCTACACATTACGAAACAAAAGAATCATATATTTACACAAAATGTTCAAGTGCTTGGCACTCTGACCCGTACGCGTAACCTGATTCAAGGACCGTTGCAGTTCGGTATCATTGCAATAGACTCCAGTTGCCGCGCCATTCTCAAACTGCACGAATACGACCGCGGGCGGCGTGTCGATGACGTCATCAAGTTATGTTCTTGACGTCAGAGTGGCCAAGGCGGCTCTGACTGTATGTCTGACGTACTTACGTGTCTCGTGGTGGCACCCGCACGATTCTCTGCCCCGGTGCGTTCTCAAATCATGTCCATTTCGGGGACAGAGTCCTGGCTCGGGGACAGAGTCCAGGCTCGGGGACAGAGTCCAGGCTCGGGCGTCTTCTTGAGATGTTAACAGAGCTCCCGGGGAGAGGGGGTATCAGTTCCTCCGTGAACTCCATAATTTGCGTACGAATCTCCAAGAAGTTTCACAACACTTTTGCACAGCCAAACTGTAGATGTTCACCTGAACAGTGATGTTGTTCATACAAAAAGAGACAGTTCACTTATGGCTTTATTTGATGAGGTCTGTGAATTACCGTTTCCCCCTCTCAAATGATCACGTCAGCGATCCAACACATTGCGTTTATTTACGGATAATAACATTAGCTACAAAATGATTTTTAAATATTTTTTTTTATAATTTCCATTTTAAAGTAAATAGCATCATGATAGTTAAGAGTCTTCTTTGATTTATACAAATGGTCATTACTTATGAATTTGCAGTTCGTGAACACATTTTTTTTTGCTTACTATATAGGAACTCGAATTACAATTTTTGGCCTTCAATCCACCAGGAACCCCGAATAAGTCACGGACAAGGTGACTTCTGTTATCTCGTCTCCTCGGAAACACGCTCTCATATAACCTACTGACAAATTATAATTATACTATTCATTACAGAACGGAGCGTCTCGTGCTGCTGCCAACAATCAGGATTAGAGGCTAGGATTTCCTTCATTGTCACAGATTGTGAGAGCTGCCGATACCACATGGCGCTGTCCTACCCATTTCAAGTGTCATTGACACAAAATAAATATGAGACTTGTATTGTGTCTCGAGCGCAGATTTCGTGATCGGCGCCATAACCGAGGCTAAGAATCTTATTGGCCCTTCTCATACACACCCCCCCCCCAAACTTAATACAAACGTTCTGTTTTATTGCGTCCAAATGTGTTCTTGGCCATTTTGCTCGGCCCATTGTGATGTAGTCATAGAAAAATGTTAGGTCTCCTTTTTAACTTTTGACTTCATATCGATTTGGTTAGATTTTTGGATTACCTTGACTAGCGCACCATCTTTGTAAATAAATATTATTTGTTGCATACACCTATGGAACTGTAGGATTTTTAATTATACCCACAGGATGGTTTGCATTCTGTTAAATCCGAGGGAATCTGGCGTGCGACTAAATATCGTATGTAAAGCAAACATACAAGTTGTCATACCGGAAAAAAGAAGAAAATTTAAATTTTATTTCTGATATATTAGAGCAGCGGTTCTCAACCTATAGGTCGCGACCCCTTTGGGGGTCAGACAATCAGAAAACACATATACGCCACAGTTATGAAGAAGCAACGAAAACAATTTTGTAGTTAGGGGTCGCCATCACACGAGGAACTGTATTAAAGGGTTAGGAAGGTTGAGAACCACTGTATTAGAGGGTAGTTTTATCTCTTTCAATGAATAGTTTCAATTAATCTAGCCTTTTTTAGTTCTAGCAAATATACTCGCCGTTACTCGGGTTTGAATACGGAAAAAAACAAAACTTCTACAGTTACTCAGAGGACACGCTTATGTAGGACGCTATAAAAAACACTTTGTCTATTTGGGGCGCTATCAAAACAACTTCGCTAAATTAACAATCAAAATTATAAAATTTTAACTACAAAATATCCATATTTTTCATAAATGTTATAAACATGGTATTTGGGTTCAATACCTTTTTGAGTGAAAAACAATGATATAAAAGACCATCTAACCTTTTAAAGATGCCGCTTAAAAAAAAAGATGTATGCCGAACCTATGGCCATTTGGTCTAGATCTATCTATTTTTGTTCATGAATAAATAAATAAATAAATAAATATATAAATACATACATACATACATACATACATACATACATACATACATACATACATACATACATACATACATACATACATACATACATACATACATATATACATACATACATACATACCTACCTACCTACATACATACATACATACATACACACACACACACACACAAACATACATACATACATACATACATACATACATATATACATACATACATACCTACCTACCTACATACATACATACATACATACATACACACACACACACACACACACACATACATACATACATACATACATACATACATACATACATACATACACACACACATACATACATACATACATACATACATACATAAATACATACATACATACATACATACATACACACATACATACATACATACATACATACATACATACACACACACATACATACATACATACATACATACATACATACATACATACATACATACATACACACACACATACATACATACATACATACATACATACATAAATACATACATACATACATACATACATACACACATACATACATACATACATACATACATACATACATACACACATACATACATACATACATACATACATACATACATACATACATACATACATACATACATACATACATACATACATACATACATACATACATACATACATACATACATACGCCAGTGTTCGTCTTTCACATGGGAAGATGGCCAAGGCTATAGTTGGCTTTTGTAGTGGCCGTGACTTGGGCTGTATTTTCTTCAAAGCGTGGTAGGGTTACATACCTACATAATCACACTGAACTTTATGGAGTAGATTCTTTTTCGACCCTATATCCAGTTTTATAGCCAAACTTTAAAGTGACGGCTCTAACATAGGGATTTTCTCTCTGAAATATTATGTAGTGAGACTAAAATCATGCTATACAAAACGGGAAATAAGAAGCTTAAAGGATGTGAAAAGACACATTAAAATAGTAAACGTTTCGGACACATTTTATTTCTTAAAAATTTGACTTACAATTTTTCATCCAATCCTCCCCCCCCCCCCCCCCAACCCCGCATTTTAAAAAAGCTCTCGGTTCTTGTTAATTGTTGTTTCTGTGGATCTATTAGAAAGAAAAGTACAAAACATTTCGTATGATGTATTCTTGTCATTTCCTTATCATAGAACGCCGATGGCATACGTTTCAAATTTAGTTTTTCGATGTCATGATGTTAAACGTTACAAAAACTTGTCTTAAAATAAATTCCTTACTTATATCATGAATAGGACGATGCGAATTTATCATATTTTTATCATAAAATTGAAATTTTGTTTGCTTGCGGATTTGTTTGTTCCACATACATTACTACATGGATTAATTGATCTTGACCAAACTTGGCACATATATCTATTAGCATCCGAAAAGAACTATTTGGGGGTTATTAACGTTTTAAAACATTCCGTTTGAGGATCGTGATCCGTTCAGTATTGGGATTCCACCGGGATCGAGATCCAACCGGTATCGGGTTCCGACCAAGAAACTGGATCCCACCGGGATTATGATCCAACGGGACCGGGGTTCCCTGGGATCGGGATCTGGCTCCCACCGCTATCGCGATCCCACTGGGAAACGGTATCACATCAGGATTATGATCCAATCGGGATTTGGATCACACCGGGAAACGGGATACCGACGGGTTTTGGGAACCCACAAGAATCTTAATCCTACCGGGATCGTGATCCAACCGGGATTAGGATTGGGATACCGACGGGATCGGGAACCCACGTAATATATGGATCCTACCAGGGTCGGGAACCAACCAGGATCGGATCACCGGGATCGGAATCTACAAGAATCGGGATCACACCAGGATCGGAATACTGACGGGATCGAGATCCAACGGGATCGAGATCCAACCGGGATCGGGATCCAAACGGGGTCAGGATCTTTCCGGATACCGGGATAAATCGTGAAAACGGGATCCCATCGGGACACGGTATCCGTTTGGGATCTCTCAGGGGTCGGGATCACATCGGGGAAGGAAATGTTTACAAAAGTTATTTTAAATATATTTTTATAATAGATCAGTATTTATTTTTGCTATTGGGGTGTATTTATTTTAACATGGCGCTTAATTTCAATGTTAATTAAAAGGCCGTGGAAGGTGCTTTCTTTCTAAACGCAATCCCGGGCAACGCCGGGTATATTGGCTAGTATATATATATATATATATATATATATATATATATATAAAGTGTATATTGTCCGTACAAGAGTACAGTTAGAAAACATTCAAGTAACTGTAATGACTAGCACTCCAACATATTCCTCCGCATACGATTCTTATCAAGACTCATCGAGGCTATTCGCAACATTCGCGCAAGGATTTTTTGGGGGTCTTTCTCTTGGAACATCAAACACCAAGAGTTGAATTACAAACGGTACATTGTAATCCCAGCCGCGGCCGCGAGACTTTGAAACGGTCGGTCTTTCTAAATCTCAGCAGACGACACCCGACTCGCGGGTGATTTAGTGGCATTAACTGCCGTAAAGACGACGGCGGACCGACTGAAGGAGGACCGGCGTCCCGCACTGGTCCGTATCGGGTCTATTTGCATAAATTATCGGGGGTGTCTGATCTGAAACCTGTTCATTTAACTGGCAGATTACAAATTTCAATGTCTTGTATGAGGACATATGATAAAGCCGGAGTGTGTCCTTCGGCGATATGAACTTTTTTTTATGGGGATGGGGGAGGGAGGAGCAAGTTTGAATTATATAAGCTTAATGGTCAGACCTTTCCCCCCCCCCCCCCACACACACACGTCATATCCAGTTAAGCCAAATGTCCTCTAAACAGAAATGGTAGGACGATGATTCAATATTTGAACATTTTATTTGAACTAATGAGAATTTATTCAAGATTAGCAAATTAAATATGACATTGAATGATTCTGTTAGGCGGTACCTAGTATTCGATATATTCTTCGTGAACATTTTACTTAAAAAAACAAAACAAAGGACAATAATAACTTTTAAGATAATTAATTTTAAAATTGTGTTCATTATCCTGCACAAAGACCAGTGTTCATTGTGTTTAAAACCAACATCTTACACTCACATATTTTAGTTACTGGTATTGAAAATACTATTTACACGATTTGCGTGATGTCAAAGAACGGATCCATGTCATTAAAATCAAAGTAATACCGGAACCTCTTAACTACCAACTGACGCCCTTCAAACAAAGAGACGAAGTATCGTGCACTTTACTCTGTGAAAGTTGAATGAAGCTGATGCGTCAACACGTCACGGTGGGCGTCGCCAAATCCCCGCCCATCAGTCCTTTGATGTGCCTCCAGTTGATGGAAATATTATCTTAACATATAACTATTGCACTGGACATATCAAACTATTGCACTGGACATATCAAACTATTGCACTTAACATATCAAACTATTTCACTTACATATCAAACTATTGCACTTATCATATCAAACTATTGCACTTAACATATCAAACTATTGCACTTAACATTTCAAACTATTGCACTTAACATATCAAACTATTGCACTTAACATATCAAACTATTGCACTTAACATATCAAACTATTGCACTTAACATATCAAACTATTGCACTTAACATATCAAACTATTGCACTTAACATATCAAACTATTGCACTTAACATATCAAACTATTGCACTTAACATATCAAACTATTGCACTTAACATATCAAACTATTGCACTTAACATATCAAACTATTGCACTTAACATATCAAACTATTGCACTTAACATATCAAACCATTGCACTGGACCCTATTCACCAGATTTAATTTCCGACATATATTACTGTGCCTACTATCTTCTCGCTACAATTATACATAGAATACCCAACATATTTTTTTAAAAATTAACTTTAAAATGTGTCAAATAAAAAAAAAAAAAAATTCTAAGTAATTAAAGATTTTTTTAAAACGGTTTTGCTAAACTACATGATGTGCCACTTGATGTTCTGTATGAGGTGCTACCAATATGTTCTGTATGATGTGCTACTTGATGTTCTGTATGAGGTGCTACCAATATGTTCTGTATGAGGTGCTACTTGATGTTCTGTATGAGGTGCTACCAATATGTTCTGTATGATGTGCTACTTGATGTTCTGTATGATGTGCTACTTGATGTTCTGTATGATGTGCTACTTGATGTTCTGTATGATGTGCTACTTGATGTTCTGTATGAGGTGCTACTTGATGTTCTGTATGATGTGCTACTTGATGTTCTGTATGATGTGCTACTTGATGTTCTGTATGATGTGCTACTTGATGTTCTGTATGATGTGCTACTTGATGTTCTGTATGATGTGCTACTTGATGTTCTGTATGAGGTGCTACTTGATGTTCTGTATGATGTGCTACTTGATGTTCTGTATGATGTGCTACTTGATGTTCTGTATGAGGTGCTACTTGATGTTCTGTATGAGGTGCTACTTGATGTTCTGTATGAGGTGCTACCAATATGTTCTGTATGATGTGCTACTTGATGTTCTGTATGAGGTGCTACCAATATGTTCTGTATGATGTGCTACTTGATGTTCTGTATGATGTGCTACTTGATGTTCTGTATGAGGTGCTACCAATATGTTCTGTATGATGTGCTACTTGATGTTCTGTATGAGGTGCTACTTGATGTTCTGTATGAGGTGCTACTTGATGTTCTGTATGAGGTGCTACCAATATGTTCTGTATGATGTGCTACTTGATGTTCTGTATGAGGTGCTACTTGATGTTCTGTATGATGTGCTACTTGCTGTTCTGTATGAGGTGCTACTTGATGTTCTGTATGAGGTGCTACCAATATGTTCTGTATGATGTGCTACCAATATGTTCTGTATGATGTGCTACTTGATGTTCTGTATGATGTGCTACTTGATGTTCTGTATGAGGTGCTACTTGATGTTCTGTATGAGGTGCTACTTGATGTTCTGTATGATGTGCTACTTGATGTTCTGTATGATGTGCTACTTGATGTTCTGTATGATGTGCTACTTGATGTTCTGTATGATGTGCTACTTGATGTTCTGTATGATGTGCTACTTGATGTTCTGTATGAGGTGCTACCAATATGTTCTGTATGATGTGCTACTTGATGTTCTGTATGAGGTGCTACCAATATGTTCTGTATGATGTGCTACTTGATGTTCTGTATGATGTGCTACTTGATGTTCTGTATGAGGTGCTACTTGATGTTCTGTATGAGGTGCTACTTGATGTTCTGTATGAGGTGCTACCAATATGTTCTGTATGATGTGCTACTTGATGTTCTGTATGAGGTGCTACTTGATGTTCTGTATGATGTGCTACTTGATGTTCTGTATGAGGTGCTACTTGATGTTCTGTATGAGGTGCTACCAATATGTTCTGTATGATGTGCTACTTGATGTTCTATATGATGTGCTACTTGATGTTCTGTATGAGGTGCTACTTGATGTTCTGTATGATGTGCTACTTGATGTTCTGTATGAGGTGCTACTTGATGTTCTGTATGATGTGCTACTTGATGTTCTGTATGAGGTGCTACCAATATGTTCTGTATGATGTGCTACTTGATGTTCTGTATGATGTGCTACTTGATGTTCTGTATGATGTGCTACTTGATGTTCTGTATGATGTGCTACCAATATGTTCTGTATGATGTGCTACTTGATGTTCTGTATGATGTGCTACCAATATGTTCTGTATGATGTGCTACTTGATGTTCTGTATGATGTGCTACTTGATGTTCTGTATGATGTGCTACTTGATGTTCTGTATGAGGTGCTACTTGATGTTCTGTATGATGTGCTACCAATATGTTCTGTATGATGTGCTACTTGATGTTCTGTATGATGTGCTACTTGATGTTCTGTATGAGGTGCTACCAATATGTTCTGTATGATGTGCTACTTGATGTTCTGTATGAGGTGCTACTTGATGTTCTGTATGAGGTGCTACCAATATGTTCTGTATGATGTGCTACTTGATGTCCTGTATGATGTGCTACTTGATGTCCTGTATGATGTGCTACCAATATGTTCTATATGATGTGCTACTTGATGTTCTGTATGATGTGCTACTTGATGTTCTGTATGAGGTGCTACTTGATGTTCTGTATGATGTGCTACTTGATGTCCTGTATGATGTGCTACCAATATGTTCTATATGATGTGCTACTTGATGTTCTGTATGATGTGCTACTTGATGTTCTGTATGATGTGCTACTTGATGTTCTGTATGAGGTGCTACTTGATGTTCTGTATGAGGTGCTACCAATATGTTCTGTATGATGTGCTACTTGATGTTCTGTATGATGTGCTACTTGATGTTCTGTATGATGTGCTACTTGATGTTCTGTATGATGTGCTACTTGATGTTCTGTATGATGTGCTACTTGATGTTCTGTATGATGTGCTACTTGATGTTCTGTATGATGTGCTACTTGATGTTCTGTATGATGTGCTACTTGATGTTCTGTATGATGTGCTTCCAATATGTTCTATATGATGTGCTACTTGATGTTCTGTATGATGTGCTACTTGATGTTCTGTATGATGTGCTACTTGATGTTCTGTATGATGTGCTACTTGATGTTCTGTATGATGTGCTACTTGATGTTCTGTATGATGTGCTACTTGATGTTCTGTATGATGTGCTACTTGATGTTCTGTATGATGTGCTACTTGATGTTCTGTATGATGTGCTACTTGATGTTCTGTATGATGTGCTACTTGATGTTCTGTATGATGTGCTACTTGATGTTCTGTATGATGTGCTACTTGATGTTCTGTATGATGTGCTACTTGATGTTCTGTATGATGTGCTACTTGATGTTCTGTATGAGGTGCTACCAATATGTTCTGTATGATGTGCTTCCATATGTTCTGTATGATGTGCTACTTGATGTTCTGTATGATGTGCTACTTGATGTTCTGTATGAGGTGCTACTTGATGTTCTGTATGAGGTGCTACCAATATGTTCTGTATGATGTGCTTCCATATGTTCTGTATGAAGAACTACATTTTTTCCCCCTTCTTAAAACCCCCTGCAGCCACGCATGAAGTAAAATTTTAGGTAAAATTACAAGAATTATTTTTACAACATCCTTCGCTCATTATAAGAGATTTAAAAATAAATTGTGTAAAGGCTTTAAATAAATCATACCGAGGATTTCTTTCTTGAGAAGATGCCCGTTGCTATTATTCTGTCCATGTTTACACGCTAGCGCGGCGTTGTAGTTAACGATCTTAACCTGTATTCGTTACAATATCCTTTTAACATGGTCTAAAGTATGTTTCCTCTATGAAGACAAACTCTGCCATACGCTACCCCCGGGGGGGGCTAAGACCCGATTAGCGCCAAATTTAACAAATCTCCTTGTTAACTTTCCTTGACATGTTTGTAGATCGGCCATTAATTGAATGGGGGACCTCGAACAAAATGGAACGCGCGCGGGCCGTGGGGCGTAGGGGGCCAAACAAAAACAGCATAATCTCGTTTGTAAAGAGCCTTTTGTCGGCACCCGGTGGTAGCTATTACCGTGAGGGCGTGCACTTGATCTAAAACTGAATACATATACTCTGCAGCGTATCCTTAAAATGTTGTAAGTAAATCTCTATAAATGTAAGAACTCGTCAAATTAACACAAACAAAAAAAAAAAGAACAACGAAAAATAAAACTCAAGACGATTTCCTCATGACAACAACATATCTTTGGGTCTCACCTATAGTATACTTTGATACGTGAACTTAAAAAAATGTATACTTTTTACGGTATTTGGTCTGTACTTACTAGTAAGGTGAAGGAGAAGAAAAAAACTTGCATTACTTCATACAGCAAAAAGAGATAGATTCAAATGTGACATTTTTGAGAACAAACAACGTCAAAAACAACAAGTTTAAAAACACTTCTCCGTTGGTCTTAATGTGAGACGCTTACAGTTCACAGAAATAAATATACTGTTAAAAAAAATAACTTGAGAACCCGTATAAAAAAAAGCTATTCTCATACCCCGTGCGTTATTCATTGAGTGTTACTCATTTGTTTATAATGGCATCGCACAATAATGCCATGCAGGGGCGTCTACCCCCTCCCTGAGCAGATGCCCCGGGTGCAATTTAAAGCACATGCTGTTTGTTGCTTCATTGAATTAGCAGACGACAATACGTGTCAACAATGTAGATGAAAGTTCAGGGAGTTGGAGAATAATTGGTACAATCACAGACCAGTTCATGCAGAATCAAGCATTAACAGTTGCCTCTTATAACAGTACCCGTTGCCCCTTATAAAAGTAACAGTTTCCCATTATAACAGTACCGATTCCCCCTTTATAAAAGTACTAGTTGCCCCTTTATATTATTATTATTATTATTAGTTGTCTTATAAGCAACAGTCGGCCATTAAAACAATACCAGTTGCCCCTTAGCAGTAACAGTAGATCAAACCCGTGATAAAGCTATATCTCAGGACATCCCAAACGGACCAGTAACGTGATACCAAAATCATTACAGCGTTATGTGTCGACTTGATCCGAGACTATTTGCTCAGGTCACGTTACCAGCTTGGCGGACTTGTGTCATCACCGTAGGGATGGCTTATGAAAACTTAAGTTTGACTTGAGCAGACACTTGAATTCAAACGCAAAGTCACCTGGCTTAAGCGCTTTGACACCCGTCAGTCTTGCCAGAAAGGAAAAGAAGTAAGAAACACTGCTGCCAACGTGTTAGGAATATAACCAGTGCTGACACGGTTTCACGAAAATAAGTCAGAAGTCACACGGTAATGTTAGTATTTCCGCCTCTGGAAATTACTATATAAATTTAATTTACACGTTTTTTTTTTATCCCACGCTTAAAAATCTCCTTGAACTTGTGACTTAAAGATATTATATATATATATAGTAGAGACAAACCGAAAGGGATTTTTCTGATTTCGACCGAAAGCGTAGCCTTAACCGAAATTAAACGTATGTATTTTGAAATTCGTTGACGCGTACATTGTGCATACAGCGAAAAATGATAGGGGAAAGAATCAATGGTTTACATTCTTTTTTTATAAAAAGATGAGATTCTCGTGAATATTAAATAAATGAACATCTGATGAAGTCTTTGTCTTTTACCATTTTAATTTAAAAGTAATTTAATTTCTTAAATGTTTTTTTTTAAAAAAGTAGAATGGTAAGAGAACATTTGGACCGGGAAGGGGGAGGTGGGCAAAATTCGTGAAAAAAAAAAAGAGGGCCCTTTGCTTTTATAATATAATGACAACTTAGAAAATATACCTACAATAATTGTGGTGCTATTAGAGCCGATCATGACCTAAATATCAGTCATTAAGGCTATAAAAATATCACCACAATCCTTTGCGGTTATCGTCCTACTTATACTTTGTGTCTTCATAAATAGTTGGCAAGATACCCCTGTGTTAATATTTAGCAGAGTACCAACACATTAGTCTTTCCGTGCTGGTGACGGAAATATATGTTTGTTTTGGAAATAAAAGACACGTAGGTCATCATGCGGCTGTGAGCAGTCAGTGTTTGCAAGTATTAGTCATAAAGCATACGATGACAGCAAGACGTCGAGCAATAATGAATATCAGATTGCCGGCCTAGAGACAGACAGGCTGACTTCTGGTAAATGATCGAAAACCTCAGACACTTTCGGTCAGATGGCCGAGAGTCTCAATCACTTTCGGTCGAAGCTGAAATTAAACCGAAAGTTAACTTTTCTACCGAAAGTGATCAAATGGCAACTTTCAGTGCCGAAACCGAAGGCAAAATTCGGTCGGTCACATATATATATATGTGTTTCAATGATGAAAACAAAGCAAATTTAGATGGATATATTTCTGGATAAAATACTTAATTGTTTAATGCATTCTATAATACAAATTAACCCCCCCCCCCAAACCCGGTTATCTATTTTCATTAAACCCAACTCGGTCCTTCACTACCGATTGTCAAGGAAATTAAGATGCGTTGGTGCAACTAGTTGAAAGCCATTATAATGACTACAGATGGGAATGAAAGACACGCAAAGACGCACAGACATAGATCACTTGATTTATCAGAGTTCACATTTACCAGGGGCAAACACTCTCCCGTGATTGGCTGGTTATCTTCTGTAAGTTCAATCCACTAGAGAACTGATGAAGTCTATGTTTTGACGGGAGCGCTTGAATTTAAATAAGACGCCAGTCAACAATCTTTTGCAGTTCTCCTGTAGAAATACCCTGAGGTCTGTTGACAAAGAGAAGAGGCGAGAAACATGTTTTGGAGAGTTTTCCATAAGTTCGCAGCAATAAGCAAATAGAAAAAAAATTACGTTTACTTTCCCTTCAAGAGTATTTCCACATTGAGCATTCAACCACAGAGTAGCCCTGTAGCACCTCCCCGCCACAGAGTAGCCTTGTAACACTTCCCCGCCACAGAGTAGCCCTGTAGCACCTCCCCATCACAGATTAGCCCTGTAGCACCTCCCCACCACAGAGTAGCCCTGTAGCACCTCCCCATCACAGATTAGCCCTGTAGCACCTCCCCACCACAGAGTAGCCCTGTAGCACCTCCCCACCAATGAGTAGCCCTGTAACACCCCCCACTCTCATTCATTGGTAAAAAAATATAGTATGACTTTAAAAAAAGTTATAAAATAATGGTATCTAGTTAGTAAACCGGTTGATTAAAACGAACATACTATCCCAACGTCTCTACTTTTGAGAACCCCTGACTGAAATATTGACGGGATCAAAAGAAAGTTATCAGATTGATGATTTATAAACTTACTATATTAAGTACTACGATGGAGAAATTTCAATTATACCATGTTGTTTTTTTTTGGGGGGGGGGCGGGAGTGTGGGGAGGGGGGGGTTAATCAGTAACGATTATTTGTCCTTTGATGATGTGGGGAAACTCGACCAGATTGTGTTATATAGATCTGTCGTAGAGCCCACTAGGTCTATAGTTGTCATTTTGATACCTGAGCTGTAAAGTCATTTTAAAAAAATAAAAAAAGTAAGCTCTATGGCTAGTCATCGCACCAAAAAGAAATTGTCATAATCTCAGAATCTGAATAAATTTGGTCGAAATCGCAGTTAAATAAGAAAATAATAAAATTAAAAAAAATAGTGTGACCAGACAACAAAAAAAACAAAATGATGGAAATTTGATTGTGTGCGCTACACTTTTAGACATATCTTGTGTGGTTTTTCCAAAACAATTTTCCGTTCATAAAATTAAGAGAGCAAATGTGTTTTCGACATATCTGGAATCGATGGATCGTAGTTTTATAGCTGAGTGGAAACAAAAGTTTGTTTATTTGTGTGTTTTTTTTTAACAGAGCAGCACGGCCAAGTGTGTCAGTGATAACCCAATTAAGACGTCACAAATGGACGATAAAAATTGTGTTTTAAAAAATATGCTGCACCATGGGCCTTAGTTTACGTCTAAATATTATACAAGGGCTGAAAGTTGTTTATCGTGGTATTTGGATTTTAAAAAATACAAAATGTGCCGGATTCCGTCCGAACACTGTTATGCATCCGCCCCTGGATGTCTACTTTATGAACGAAACTCTTGTTATGAGATACCACAAAACAAATATTTTTTTTTAATTCTCTTTCCAGTCAACTCGTGACTATTATTGAGCTGTTCAAATTTACTTCTAAATTTAACTCTCTTGACCGGGGGGGGGGGGGGGGGGGGAGGGGGAAATGACAACCATAAGGTTGTTTTTCTCCCGACCAATAGGTTGTTTTTCTCCCAACCATTAGGTTGTTTTTCTCCCAACCATTAGGTTGTTTTTCTCCCAACCATTAGGTTGTTTTTCTCCCGACCATTAGGTTGTTTTTCTCCCAACCATTAGGTTGTTTTTCTCCCAACCATTAGGTTGTTTTTCTCACAACCATTAGGTTGTTTTTCTCCCAACCATTAGGTTGTTTTTCTCCCGACCATTAGGTTGTTTTTCTCCCAACCATTAGGTTGTTTTTCTCCCAACCATTAGGTTGTTTTTCTCACAACCATTAGGTTGTTTTTCTCCCAACCATAGAAATGTAACGCATTAATCAGATTATTATGACAAGACTTGAACCTAATCATGAGCGGTTAATCCTGATAATCGTCACCCTCTCCCACACCAACTCAGTACACAGCGTGCCCTGTCGTGACTTATCAGTGTTGCGAAACTATCCTCTCCCCCGACATTTGACACATTCTATGTTAGATCAGACACTGCCCTATCAGACCTTCAGCCATATTGGAGTAGATGGAAACAGACCCAGACGTATATAAATATGACGATTAACACTTCCGTTGACACAGGGTGCGGTCAACAACAGAGCTATTGTAAATCCCAGATTTTCCTCACGACTGCATAGTGCGCTCAAAGGGAAATTTAGCGAAAGTTTTGAGGCTAATTTGACGAAAATTTGATCATTCAAAATGAGCCTGTGACTGTGAGATAAAAAGTTTTGCCAAATCACCCACTACATTTGGCAAAGCAAATTTATTATTTTTGGAATATCATATGAGATATACTAGAGCAGAGTTCCATAATTGTATATTTAACAAACGTGGTAAATTTAAAGCAAAATATTTTTTGAAAAAAATCATAGTATTGCGCAAGTAGCATTTCAAATTTAAAATATAATCTATTTGTCAAGTCTACCTTCAGATCAGCATTACTCACTTTGAAGACACCTGCGTATGAGCACACAACGTGAAGTATGAGTTGCGTAAAGAGAAATATTAGTTAGAAGGGCGATAACACAACAGAGAGAACTTGGAATGTACAGCCTTGACATTACTTTATTTTTTTATGACATTGTCATAATCATATATATATTTTTTTCCGTTTGCAGCAACGGGTTAAATAAATACTTGTAAACATAGTTTACGTTTTGCTTATTTTGGGATACACATCTGCAATATCGTTTCCAGTTATTTGAGGACTACTTTTGACTAGTGATGATATCACATAAAATAATGGTAATAATTTGAACCCGGTGTTTGAAAAGGTTAAAAAAAAAAATTTAGACTTATATACACACATTTTTACCTATATGATATGTATGATGATAACAAATATTTTTGGAAAAAATTAATAGGAGATGGGGGAACTAAATTCCTCCAATCGATAATCGAACACGAATTGTTTGTTAACAATGCTAATAAAATTTAATTGTTTTTTTTATTCCCCTTACCCCGAGGGCCCTCTATACCAGTGGTTCTCAACCTTGCTGCCTCGCGAAACATTTTAGAAATTTTTATGGGGGTAACTCCTTATACCTACTTTATGTATGTAGCGTTTAAGACTTTGCTGGAGCAGCACCTGAGCCCCTGAGCATTGCACTGGGAGCATAGTTTGGGAACCACTGCTCTAGGTCAAATAGGAAAGGCGTCTATTGAGAAAATGAAGACACACAAGATACCGAAATATTTAATTATACAAATCTATTGATAGATGTTAGTTTGTGTGTTATATTTTATATAAACAAACAGTTTTAAGTTAAGAATTATTTAGTGATCAAATCGACGTGTATTACACGAGAACCGTTGTTACGCAGACAAGGACATAATGAAGATATCAAAGGGTTACTCGGGGAGCCTTTGTTTGTCAAATAAATACCTTTAAATCGAAAGCTCGAGTAGGTTTCCTAATATCGTGCTTCTCCGTGTGTTGTCGCGCAGCGAACGAGATTAAATGTCGGCATTAACTCTTTTACGCTGTGGCGCCGTGTGCCGGTAGGCAGATTATTAAAGACGGATTACAATATTAGCGACACGGGGGTTAAGTAGACGTTATGCGTAGCCTGCAGATGTATTTGTTGCTGACTGATAGTTCAAGTTATATTTATAGTTACAAAACCCATTTGAATTAATGGTGAAATAAATCTCTCAGTTATTTTATGAATGGTCTCGTCGAACACTTAAATTTCTACAACATTTAGTGGGCTGAGCGTGCGGAAAATACATCGTATTTTAAAACACTTCGAACCAGATCTCTACTAGCTTGAAATGGGAGATGAATGTCTATACGTTATATTTGGGAATTGCGTTCCGATCCTTACATCACTTGATCGTGGTGGGATTCACTTACATCACTTGATCGGGGTGGGATTCCCGTACATCCCTTGATCGGGGTGGGATTCCCCTTACATCACTTGATCGTGGTGGGATTCCCTTACATCACTTGATCGGGGTGGGATTCCCCTTACATCACTTGATCGTAGTGGGATTCCCTTACATCACTTGATCAGGGTGGGATCCCCTTACATCACTTGATCGGGTTGGGATTCCCTTACATCACTTGATCGTGGTGGGATTCAGGGTCTCTATGCCACAAAGTTAATTGAATTTTTTAAAAGTCGTTATTCCTTTAATTTTATATGTTCTTCTTTACTAATCACATACATATGCTCCTTGAAATTTTACATCTGTAGCGAAAAAAATACAATTCGTCCTGATAGGGCGCGTTAAATAACATTGCAGCCGCGTGTATGGTTATACATTCCCCAAGTTATATCTTACATGTAATGTCAATATAAATCAACTATTATGACTTAAGATATTACCCCTGCTCAGACTTCTGAAGCATTTTAGTCCAAGGGTAGTGAAAGTCCAGTCAAGCAAAATCATCACTAGCACCCCGGGTGGATGGGATTCGTTAAACTTGGATGGTAACTCATCTAAGAGAAGGAAACTCTAGATTCAAAACCCGGAGATGGAGTCCCGTAGGCGGATAACATTAACACAATGAAGCATTCCGACAACTCCTGCGACGCCACTGGTGCCAAGCTGTATCATCTACGTGATGTTCCCTTGGGTTATACAGCGGCGTGGAGAGAGGTGATTTGCTGTTGGGAACCAGCTTATAATCCTTTATAAAAAAAGGTGCTTAAAATGTCTACTAAAAATGACAGCATAAAATATTTCCAAGTAAATTAACAAAGCCGGGATGAAAAGCCGTGGCACATAACTGATTAACAAAGAAATAATGTTCTGAGCTTGACAGTTATATTTGGTGTGGACCCAAAGGCGATGAATAGATGAGAAGTTAGCAAATCTGACAGCAGATGAAGAGAGGAGGATGTTGGCGAATCTGACAGCAGATGAAGAGAAGGGATGTTGGAACATCTGACAGGAGATGTAAGTTAGCACATCTGACGGGAGATGTAAGATGGCACGTCTGGAAGGAGATGTAAGTTGGCACGTCTGACAGGAGATGTAAGTTGGCACATCTGACAGGAGATGTAAGTTGGCACATCTGACAGGAGATGTAAGTTGGCACGTCTGACAGGAGAGGTAAGTTGGCACATCTGACAGGAGATGTAAGTTGGCACATCTGACAGGAGATGAATTAGACGGTAAGTTGGCACATCTGAGAGAAGATGAATTAGAAGGGAAGTTGGCACATCTGAGAGAGATGAAAAGATCACACAAAAAGTAGGCAAGAATAAGGATTACCATCATTAGGATGAATAAATTTTGCACCCCACGTGGGTCTTGACGTGGACTCCTGCAATTCGTAATTGTATGCATAGAAATATTAGACAAACGGAGCTGGTAATCTGATATCATTTGATGCCCACCTGCCAGCACCCCACACTTCTTAAAAAATATATGCATGGAAAATTGACATGCCAGACCTTGTGCGGCAAGTTTAAGGACACAGTTGTCAGCAGAGGTCAAAAAGCCATCCGAAATATTAGCTTGAAACCTGAAACGGGTACAAGGGTTTTCACAGTCCAAATGTTCTGCTAATAACAACAAACACACACACACACACAAATAAACAAATTTAAAAAGAACAATTTTATTTAAAAAGAACAAACCATTTTTTATGATAAATGTATACAACGCTGCCCCTCGAGGCGTAAAAATGTTTCACATAAATATATTTTTAAATCCCAAAAATTTCCAACACTAAAATGTTTCAACTTGATTCTTATATATATATTATTATTTTAAAAAATTATGGTGGTTTTTTTGTGTTTTTTTTCTTTACTGATTCCTGTCGTAAGAAAACCATAGCGCTTTTTGGTCGCAATTCTTGGTGGGTCAAAAGTATGAGGAATCATTTTTCCATGGCCTTTTCGGGCTAAAATTTGGACAACGTCCAATGTTCCACGTGGATGAAAAAGGACCCACATCTGCGGCGTGACCTGAGGTAGACATGATTTATTCGACTTTGGGGGGTTGTATGAACCAGCATGGGGGGGGGTGTATGAACCAGCATGGGGGGTTGGGGGGTCACTGACTTTGAAATCCTCGACGGATCACTGTCAGCAACAACGGGGAGTCGGTTACCGACACATGGGCTCATTTAAATAGTGTAACAAGAAGTCTTAACCTGCATGAACGTGCTGAATGAATGCGTCATGACAGCTGAACTCAAGCGAGGGCAAATTACATGCACTGGATATTTGAGAGAATTTCCCTACAACATTAGAATTCCTCGACAACTCTTTTTCATTTAAAAAAAAACAACAAAAAAACAAACAAACAAAAATAACAAAACAACAACGCTATTTTGTTTAGTACGGTATGAACATTTTGAAAGGCTGCTCCGGCTGTTGACTAAGAAATGGACACACAAATATATGCAGAACTTTATTCATGGAGCAACTTCGAATATTGACACTTATCTGCTTCACTTGTAATATTCACAACAAAGAGCTTTTTCGGAGTCCCAGCCCCAACCCTCCGCCCCCACCCTTTAAATAAAAAATAATAATATTCTACAACGTTTTCTGAAACAAAATTGTATAATTTATTATGCAACGAGTCCCTCCTTTGAACCCAACGCCATTCCAAATGTTGGCCTTAGACATTGAACTTAATACCATTCCAAATCTTTGCCTTGGCAGATTCAACTCAAAACTTTTCCAATGACAATTATATCAAACATCATTTAACCCTTAGACTCTCCTTTTAAAGTCTGTAGCTATTGATTTATGCACTCAGCGAGAACTGAAAATAAGTGAATTTGGGGCGAGGGTGTATATCGGTCACCAAAATTTAATCTAATACATTAATTCTTTACAAATCTGAGACAAAAATATAGAGGACAAGTTACCTTTATAGAGGACAAGTTACCTTTTTAGAGGACAAATTACCTTTCGTGGATAAGATAACAGTTGGTGTGCGCTCAGAATTACCGTTACATGCCTAACAGGGTCTTGTTTAAAATATTCAGCTTTTAATTAAACTCAACGTCGATCATTTAAAATGTCTTCCACATCTGCTTGTGAATAATATTGTAAGCTTCCTATAAACTGCCTGCTTGAAGAGTCCGTCTGCCTGCCTGAAGAGTCAGTCTGCCTGCTTGAAGAGTCAGTCTGCCTGCTTGAAGAGTCCGTCTGCCTGCTTGATGAGTCCGTTTGCCTGCTTCAAGAGTCCGTCTGCCTGCTTGAAGAGTCCGTCTGCTTGCTTGAAGAGTCAGTCTGCCTGCTTGAAGAGTCCGTCTGCCTGCTTGAAGAGTCAGTCTGCCTGCTTGAAGAGTCCGTCTGCCTGCTTGAAGAGTCCGTCTGCCTGCTTGAAGAGTCCGTCTGCCTGCTTGAAGAGTCCGTCTGCCTGCTTGAAGAGTCCGTCTGCCTGCTTGAAGAGTCCGTATGCCTGCTTGAAGAGTCAGTCTGCCTGCTTGAAGAGTCAGTCTGCCTGCTTGAAGAGTCCGTCTGCCTGTTTGAAAAATCAGTCTGCCTGCTTGACGAGTCCGTCTGCCTGCTTGACGAGTCAGTAAACACATTTTCTAACTAGGTTTATCCATTCATAGTTGATGTTTAGTCTTTTCAGCCCCCTCCTTTTTTTACAAACCCTGAACAGCCTACAGGGCTGTCAACTGTGATGCGTCACAGTTGGAAGTAAAGGCAGAGACAGTGTAGGGATCATGCTTACTAGTTGCCGTTAGTGGATATGAGGCTAGAGGCGAACTTGGAAACCTTTAGCCGATGATTGTAACTACGCAGCCCTAGAAGAAAGCAGCTCCTAGGCTACCGTTTCGTCCCAGCTACTTCGCAAACTAGTTGCTTGTGGAAACACACTGTAGAAACCCTCTTATAGGGCGTCCGACGTTTTCCCGGGATGGGTGGGGGGAGATATTATGACGCAAATTTACCATCCCGACTCCCTGGGAGAGTCGGCTGCGAACGCTTTAAACGCAGCGCTTTAGGTCGACCGGACGTCCCCGGGCGGGGAAAGCTTCCATCCGCAAATTAGATCGAGCGGTTAAGGGTTGGGGGCGGTCCAGCTTTGGAGGAAGTCCCTGGCGTGCCGCCACACGGTCTGGCGTCAGGGAGACCCGGCATCTGGGCTGTGTGGAGATGCGTTGGGGAGGGCATTAAAAGCTCACGCTCGACGGCCCGCCGATGCCATTTCCCGATGTAACATATTTAGTAATGTTAATGTTACTAAATGTAACATGTAAAAGGCAAGCCCTTAAAAAACTGGGTCATAAACTCATTAGCTCGACCATTCTTTTATAGAGATCAATATCCATCAACATGTTGGTCCATCCTTTTATAGAGATCAATATCCATCAACATGTTGGTCCATCCTTTTATAGAGATCAATATCCATCAAGATGTTCGTCCATCCTTTTATAGAGATCAATATCCATCAACATGTTGGTCCATCCTTTTATAGAGATCAATATCCATCAACTTTTTGGCCCAACCTGGTATTTAGACCAATATCCATCAACATGTCGGTCCATCCTGGTATAGAGACCAATATCCATTAACATGTCGGTCCATCCTGGTATAGAGACCAATATCCATCAACATGTCGGTCCATCCTGGTATAGAGATCAATATATTCTTATTAAACGTAAAAACATAATTTAAAAATCGATTATCAACAGTAAAAAAAGGCAATAGACAATAATGGACAGAACTACCCGACTAAAGGTTTTATTTTAAGGGAATCTATTTTAAGATGAAAGGCGGGCGATTGAGCAATAACTCTCTTTGCCACAATTACAACAATGTGGTAATTTCTTCTGAGTTTGGAGTTTGAAGTTTAGGGTTGGAGGGGGGGGGTGTTTAATGGCCTGGAGTGTGCGTGGGAGTACAAAGAGCGTTAAGTTCTTGGTCTACCATGACCTAAAATTATTAGATTTTAAAATTAAAATATCGCTTGGTGTTTGCTAAGCGAGGGTGAACTTGTGTGATAGAGAGAGAGAGAGAGAGGGGGAGAAGGAGAGAGAGAGATTACCTCAAGTGGGATCAAAATTTAAATATTAAGAGTATTTGGGCATCAAGTGGCGTATAAATATGGCGTATAAATTTGACGTATAATTTTGGCGTATAAGTACAATTTGTTTACAAGCACTTTCGTTTTATCGAACACATTTTTCAGGCAAGATCTCATCTGGCTAGTGTCATGGAGTAAAGCGCCCACAATGTTGTGGTTACTTCTGGCCAGTGTGCGTCCTTCTCGTTTAATCGTATATTTCATGTTATGCTCAGATGCGTCAATAGGGTTGGTGTCATCCGGTCCGTTAAACTCATCGTGTCCCCACTTCCACGCTTCTTCCCCCCCCCACCCACAAGGGCCTCTACCCATTCCGCCTGCGCTGATGACAACTTGGTGCTACCCTACTCTCGTGCTACCATACTCTGGTGGTACCTTACTCTGGTGCTACCATACTCTGGTGGTACCTTACTCTGGTGCTACCCTACTCTCATGCTACCCTTCTCTGATGCTACCCTTCTCTGGTGCTACCATACTCTGGTGCTATCCTACACTGGTGCTACCATACTCTGGTTCTACCCTACTCTGGTGGTACCCTACTCTGGTGCTGCCCAACTCAGGTGCTAGCCTACACAGGTGTTACCAGGGCCGGATTAACCTCTAGGCAAACAAGGCACGTGCCTTGGGCACCAAGCATTTGGGGGCACCACAAGTCCTCAAGAAATTTTTTTGAACAAATTTAAGCCCAGAAACAACTGAAAATTGAACATGTGCTATGAAAATGAAGAAATACATTAAGCGCATAAAAAATTAAAAAAAAACTCCTGGTAAATGGTAATGAGTAAAATGCGGACCATGCGGACTCACTCGGCTTGTAAATAAATAATGCGGTCGTATTCGAATTTAAAAAATGTTTGGGAAGTTTTATAAAAAATTTTAAACCATTTTTATATTTCCAATAAATAATATTAAAATAATAACATTAATTAATTAATTCCACCGGGTACCCCTTAGCAATAGACACAAAATGAGCATGTGAACTTGAAAACGTGTGCTGATTTGTATTCTTCACTAGCAGATCACTTGCATAAATCTAGGAATGAATTTGAAAGATTTGAAGAAGCTGCAAAAATAATAACACCATGTGTAGATTATAAGTCAACTTTGACCCGTAATCGTAAACGAACGACAGTGGTCATTGATGGTGATGCCCCTGAGGTATCTCTGAATGCCATAGACAAATTTCGTATATCTGCATTCTACGCCATTGTTGAAAAACTTGAGACAGAAATGAGTGGACGAGGACAAGTATATAATGATGTAGCAGTTCGATTTTCTTGTTTGGTCGATGTATCACTATCACAAACATCTCGGTGCTGTGAAGAACTAATAAATGCTTATCCTAAAGATCTGAACAATAATTTATGTACTGAACTACAACAGTTTCATTCATATATTCGCCACAAGTTTCCTGCATCAAAATCGGAAAACAACACGTTCAATCGTGGAGAATTATACAAACTAATAGTTAGAGACAACATCGAAATGTTGAAATCGCCTTGCGCATATTTTTAAAATTAATGGTTACTAACTGTTCAGCGGAGCGCTCTTTTTCTCAGTTGAAACGTACAAAAAATCCTAATAGATCAACAATGAAACAAGAAAGGCTCGATTCCTTATCTCTGCTTATGATCGAGACAGATGTGTTGCGCAAAATTAACTTTGACGATACACTCAAAAACTTCGCTAGATGTAAATCTATGAAAAAAAAACTTTAAAATGTAAATGACAATATCTTTTTGATTTTTTCATCTAACAAAAAATAAAGTATTTTTGTCTATTATTATTTCAAAATTTATTAACTATTAATTTTAATACATAAATACTTTATTGTAGGTTTTATATAAGAGATAGTAATACAAACTACAAACATATTTGTTAACAACTGTTTTCTTTGAATAATATTGAACATACCAGCGGTCACGGTCAGTGAAAGATCAGGGGCCCCGGGCAGAAGGGGGCACCCATGTGGGTTTGTGCCGTGGGCACTAAAATGGCTTAATCCGGCCCTGGGTGCTACCCTTCTCTGGCGCTACCCTACTCTGGTGGTACCCTTTTTATATGATACTCTTGTTTTGTGGCACTGTGTTCCTAATTCTGTCATAAAACTGAAATAACTATTTTAAATTTGGTTTCTAGCCCTTATGAGGGTTCACCCGTTGCTGCTCGCCCAGTGAAGCTCCTGCTAATGCTTAAACAAGTTCTCTAACAATTACGAATAGCAGAGCTGTTGTATCCATTTCTGCTTTTTTCCTTTCCAGGCTTAGATTCGTCAAACATGTTAGATATAGACCATTGAGATATCACTATGATTAAGTTACATTGCTTTTCATTTTTAGATCCTTCCAGTTTCTGTTCAGTTGTAACAATTTTCTTATCTACAAGACAAAGATCAAAGATCAATATAAGACAGTTTCAGGATCTATATCTGGGTAATGAGACGTAATCATCTACATCGACTTTCTTTTGGTTGGATTGTTTACTTTGCGTGTTTGTGTTTGTGCGAGTATGTATGTGTGTGTGTGTGCGCGCGCGTGAGTGTCTTCTCACACCAACAAAAGTGTAAAGAATATTAATTATCTTAAAGAGCGACTTAATGTAAAGAAATAAAAAACAAATCACTTGTGTGTAGCTTTTCATTGCACTGTTGGCGCAAACGATAGCTCGTAGTGTTAAGGTGTACAAATTATACTCAAAGTATTACTTTTAAATTGCTGGTAGCCCGTTTCTATGTCAGTAAGCGATACCTCACAAGCCCCTGGCGCCTATTTCCATTTTTTTAATGCTCCGAAGAAGGACGTAGGAATACGCCTGCCCCCCCCCCCCCCTCCTCCCTTTTCCGAACTCCTCTCAGAATCAAGATTCGTGAGATGTCTGATGAAGTCCACAAATCTGACTTCTCCACGCTACAAAACAGCTGTACAGTAAACATTTCACATGGCCTCCCACTGTACTCCCACGCCTCACGGCCCCCACGGCCTCACGGCTCGCTCCAAGTTTACATTAAGATCTTTATCTTCGGAAGTGGCCGCCGAACTGTGAACTGCACCACATGACCGCCCATATGGGTTACAAATAGTCAATTGTTGCCATAACAATGCTTTGGTGCCAGTCATTTCAAAGGTAATGTAGCGAGGAATTATAGTAAATCCTTTCATCTTATGCGTGGGTGTAATGCGTGGAGCTGCTCTTTTCTTTTCTTTCAAACTATTTATAGGTACCTTTAATGACTAACAACCGTACGCATGGGGGCAAATGTTGGTTCTTGTCCCATAAGGTGGCAGGCCAGCAAAATGACCACTGCATAATACATTTTTATACACGAGATGTATTATCCCAGATTTATTAGGTGGGAATCTTCTACGAAAATGGTCTTTAAAACCAGCAGGTTTTATCTTATATAAAATTGGAAAATATGATCATATATATATATGTATAATATAGGCAATATATATATATTTATATGATCATATTTTAAATTTTAAAAAAAAAGATGATTTAAATTTGAACTATGACGCCATCAGTTTGGCGCAATCGACAGAAAAGTTTTTGAACATTATAATTCCAGTATGACTCCTGTTATGATACGTTTATATTCAGGAGTGAATGAGCGACATGAACAGTCTCAAAAGTCCTCGATTAAATAAGCAGACGTAACATTTCAGTTTAACAAGCGACTTGACAAGCCCCCACCCGGTATCACCATCAGGGAATGTACACGACACGAGTAGGTCGCCATCAGGCGATGAGTGATATCCGATCGTCACAGCTGGGTATACAAGCTAATCTCTGTATACTTAAGCAAGAGTGATGGCTAGAGATCCTCGTCAAATTGACCCCCCCCCCCCCCCGGGGTCTACCAGAAGAGGTTCTCGAAATATATTGTTTTGTAAGTGTAAAAAAAATATTTTAATTTTGTTAATATTTTATTATTATTCTTGTAGATAAAGGACTGAGAAAAAAACATTATTAAAAAAACACATTAAATATACATTCATTATTTTGAAAATGCTGCACTTTCTACATTGTTATATCTTTACAGTTTCTAAAAATGTGCTCGTTTGACATTCGGTGAAAGAATGAATGAATTGTTTAAAGAGTGGTTCCCAAACATTGTTTGCCCCTCGGAGACCTTTAAATCATTAATTTTCAGCAGATTCCCTTAGGTCAACCCTATGCCTCACACGTTAATGATGTATTAATTTACTGGAGCAGCCGCGGCGCCCCTGCGGGAACCACTGGGTGAAAGGAATGTTTTAATTTGTATTTTTCCATAGGTATTCTTAAAAACCTAATGCTAATTCGGGAACCTAATGCTGAGAGTTGAACCCCTAGAAACAGAAGACTTTTTTGTTTTAAGATATAGACTCTGGAGGACGTTCAGTATACATGTATTAAATGGTTGGATGTATTGAAGACTAAATACTTGAACAAGACGTGTTTGGCCGGGTGGGAGGCGTGGGGGTGGGGGGTAGGGGAGTATAATGACAAATGTTTTCTTTTTTTACTTTTTTATTTTTAACTGTAAGGCTTACTACATTTACTAAGGGGATATAATATTGATTGATTAATTGATTGATTGAGTACTTTTATAGCGCTTGTGTCCATGCTATTTTAACATGCTCAGATCGCTCTGATATCCTAAAATTTGTTTAAAGAAAAAAGGTCTTTAAAATGGTTTTTAAATGACGTTTTATGATTTTCAGTGTGCCTCAAAGATTGAGGCAAACCGTTCCACAATTTAGGCGCAATAGCTTCAAATGAACACACTCCATATGACTTCTTTCTGTGTCCATCCACACTGAGAACTCTCAGTAAAGAATTTGTTGAAAAGCACAGGTTCTTTATGGATACATGTTTAGAAATTAGTTTTTGAAGATATTCCTGTGCAGAGCCTTCTACACTGCTACACGCCAGGGACAGAACTTTGTGGTCAATGCGCTCACTCACATGAAGCCAGTGGAGATCTTTACGAACTGGTTTGATGTGGTCAGATTTCTTTATACGCGGTACAATGCGTGCTGCAGTATTTTGTAGCTAATGTAGTCTCTGAATTTGATTCTGAGGTAAGTCCCATAAACAACTTTTACAGTAATCTAATCTTGTATAGAGTTACTGCTACGGCATTGGCTGATCTCTTATTAAGTTGATGACGCAGCTGACCGGGAGCGCGAAGATGACAGAAACATGCCCTAACCAAAGAACTGATTATGTGGGATCATCGTAAGTTTACTGTCAGTGTAGAAGTCAAGGTCTCTAACAGTGATGGACAAGGGGATCTCAGAAGCTCCAACTTTTATCGATGCGATGGCAACCTTCCGAATTTATCTCCGTCCCCTCACTCCCACCCACGTCCACCTCACAGCTACGCTTATGCATTTAAAAAGAAAATCGTTGTACAAGACTTGATTGACGATGGACAGTACTGAATAAATTCTAGACATTGCTATGTTTTATCGACCTACTCTGAGCTCCCTATCAGGACAATAACATTATTAAATTCTTATAAAGTGTTTTTCAAGATCCATAATCGTGTTTTTTCCCCTATTAAATCTAAATTTATTAGTATTAGACAACAAGAACAACAAAAAACTCACTTAATATTGAACGGTGAAGCTGGCTGCAGCCATATTGCTTGATATAAACACCTTCAGCCCTATTGCTTGATATAAACACCTTCAGCCCTATTGCTTGATATAAACACCTTCAGCCATATTGCTTGATATAAACACCTTCAGCCATATTGCTTGATATAAACACCTTCAGCCCTATTGCTTGATATAAACACCTTCAGCCCTATTGCTTGATATAAACACCTTCAGCCCTATTGCTTGATATATAAACACCTTCAGCCATATTGCTTGATATATAAACACCTTCAGCCGTATTGCTTGATATATAAACACCTTCAGCCATATTGCTTGATATATAAACAACTGCCAATCTATACCAAAATAAATATATCGATTATATATTTAAAAGAAAGAAGGAGAAAAACTACTGGCAACAATTCTACCGGCCAACAATCAACCCAGTTTTGCGTCATAATCTGTTCATTCTGGCTTCCTAATTAAGGCTCTGACGCGACAGGGCGTCACGCTGTGAGCAAGACGAGAGAGTAAATTAACATCAAGTGTATACAATTTCAGCAATTGAAACATAACATTGTAAAAAAAATAAAAAAAATTTAAAAAAAAAAAGACGAAAACTAGTGAACTTTTAAAACGAATGCTACACCACAAGAGGGTTACCCGAAATATGGTTGAAAGAAATTTCGTCGACGGAAAATTGATCGACGTGAACGGAAGTTTGGTATAATTTTTTTTTTGGGGAAGATCTACAAGTATCCTAAACATAATATTTAAATTTAAATTGTATAAAAAAAAGTCTCGTATTACGTACGTTTTATTTAGCGAATTCAAATACCGCCGTCGGGGCCGGATGAACTGACGTCACGGACCTGAACCGGCTCGCGGGCCAAAGTCTGGTGACCCCCTGGGCTATTGTGTTGGCACATTTATCTGTAGTCATTTTCTCCCTATTTTTTTCTTCTTCTTCCCTCTTTTACTTTTTGACTTGATCAAAGTTCAGTATTGATTTAACCAACTCTTATTAGCTGCCCGGAAGAACAATAAGACCTGGAATGTCGGCGTCTTGATTTATTGCCCCTTAGAATAGGTACGTTGAGATCTGATTATCTTTCGCTCATCGACCGAAGAGCATCGGAGCAGGCCTCTTGGTATTATTATTATTATTATTTTTTCCAAAGCTTTAAATGTTGATAAAATATAAAAGTATAAATAAATTATTTTATTTGACATTTGCGAGACTGCGCAATAAATTGCTTTCTTGCCAAATGGACCGCACGATCTCGTTAGATAAAATATTCACTATATTCGAAGGCGGTTAAAGGGAACCCGGGAAAGATTGAAGCGTGTGATACCAGCTAGAACACGACTGTTGAGAGTTGTTGTTGAGTGATTTATTACAGTATCGATTTGTAACTCGATATTTTGCTATCGTCCAATCGCAAAGTGTGGGTTTTTTTCCTCCTTTAGTTCACGACCCATCTACGCAAACAATCCCCATTAGCAGGATATTTTACTACGTATATCTTATGGCCGTCAAGATTACCACCAGCTTCAGTGGTGTGATCATCAGCTTCAGCGGTGTGATCACGAACTTCAGTGGTGTGATCATCAGCTCCAGTGTGGCGTGATCATCAGCTTCAGTGGTGTGATCATCAGCTTCAGCGGTGTGATCATCAGCTTCAGTGGTGTGATCATCAGCTCCAGTGTGGCGTGATCATCAGCTCCAGTGTGGCGTGACCATCAGCTTCAGCGGTGTGATCACGAACTTCAGTGGTGTGATCATCAGCTCCAGTGTGGTGTGATCATCAGCTTCAGCGGTGTGATCACGAACTTCAGTGGTGTGATCATCAGCTCCAGTGTGGCGTGATCATCAGCTTCAGCGGTGTGATCATCAGCTCCAGTGGTGTCATCATCATCTTCAGCGGTGTGATCATCAGCTCCAGTGGTGTCATCATCATCTTCAGCGGTGTGATCATCAGCTTCAGTGGTGTGATCACGAACTTCAGTGGTGTGATCATCAGCTCCAGTGTGGTGTGATCACGAACTTCAATGCCCATAACACAACAAAAATGTTAAGTCAAAGGGGTTACTCCGTGACGTGCCCCTTGGGCATTGTATAGCAAGTTCGTTGTACCGTACAACGATGCACACCTTTTCTCACCTTTCCGGCACTTCGTCCCAAGCACATAGCGATATCAATATTTTCCCCATTATCGAGCCGATCAACACGATTTCCCCCTGAGATAAAATACGAAATGTGTTTTGAACTGTTTGGTATCAGCCAGCCAATAAATGGACCATGTCAAGGAATATTATTATTTGGTTTCGAGATTCCGTGCAGTGCTTTCTTTTGTCCCGATCTTCAGGGTTAAGAGCTTCTGGGGGCGAGGTTATGTTTACCATTTTGTGTTGAAAGAGCCCCTTGAGCCATTTCAGCTTTGAGATTAGAGATTGGCTCTACAAAATATCTTCTTTTGACTGAAAATGATTTGATGGATGAGTGTAATGCGTTCAAGAACATTTAACAATGTTCTTAACGACTCAGAAGCATACGATTCCTTTCTGGCGGATAGGTTAGTGACAGAAAATATTTCTTTCTCATGCAGATGTATAACGGAATCAATTTGTGTCCTTAAAATTTGGTTTAAGTCATGTGAATTATTTCAACTAACGGCGCTATGAATCTCTTAATTTATATTACGCTTCTGGTGTGACTCGTGGACTGCTACTACTTCCATTTCTGGCTGCTCCCTATTCAGCTTATTTGGTTTTGAGATTATATTACAGATAATTCTATAAGTTTGAAAGAAAGTTTGGTTCGATAATGAGTTCAATATAATTCCCGATAACTACTAAGTATGGTGTGAAAAAACCATTCGGTTTAAAAGTGGTTGGAACATTAGAGGATTTAATATAGTTCATGGGCTTTACATACAACCGAACACATCTAAGAAAAAAAAAGGGTTTGGCGCGGTTTAAAAAAAAATAATTATTGACTTTAAATATCGATCTCCGATAATTTGAACAGATTATGTTGCTAAATTTATCCCATATTATTTATACGATTTCAGTGTAAACTGTATTTAAATATTTTTTTAAAGCAAAATACGCGTGCGTTATTCTAACTGCAACCCAGGATGGCAGTGTGTGTGTGTGTGTGTGTGCGCAAGGCGTGACTCGTATTGGAAAGAGTACACAGAATAACTACTAGCCCAACCGGTGGCATTTATAGGTTTGTTGCCGCCCATAGCAGCCAGGATTTTTTCCGTCCTACTTCCACTAAAAATCTCAAGTAAATTAACACTCAAAACAATGTTCTAGTGTAATGAACAAAACTATCTTGCGCACCGCGCACAGGAAAGACGCTCCTTTTTGCGCACCAATTTTAATCGTCCAAGGCTAACCTACTTAACCTAGTCGCAGCGCAAAATCATGACTAAAAAAAAGGTTATGCAAGGAAAAAAAAAATTAAAATTAATTTTAAAAAAAAATATATATTTCTTAAATTCTTAAAAGGCAGTATGCAAACAAAGTGCAGACGTGTTGATGGGCAATATGGCAAACCAAAGGATTCGAATTTATAAGAGTAAAAAATTAAGTATGCTTTATTTTTCATTACTTTAAATAAATACTTTCTGCACAGACTTTATCCAAGTAATGCATCTAGAGATTTGTTTCAAACACCATCATTATTTGGGTTGATGCAGTGGCGTAGTGAGGGGGGGGGCAAAGGGGGCATCATGCCCCGGGCGCTACTCACAAAGGGGCGCCAAATGGTATATTTTACTATAATATTGTATGGTTTTCGAATAGGGGGCGCTAAAAAGGTATTGGGGGCGCAAGAAAGGTATTGTGCCCAGGGCGCGAGTTAAGCTCACTACGCCACTGGGTTGATGATGATACACTTGCGAGCTGGATGTAATGAATTGCATCTAATCAGTCAATCACTTTTCCTGTCATCCTCATCTCTTCAACAACACGAGGCAGAAGTTTAGACACCACTATAATATTTATTTTTCTCTTGACACAATAATAAAATCTCCTATAATTGGAGAAAGATAAAACATATTGCCGTATTCCTTCACTCTTGAAATATATATATATATCACAATTACACACGATGTCTTAAGATTGAATTATTGCAAGATATCATAACGTCCATACATCCATTGTCTATCTATTTCCTGTCCTTCTGCGCATGACCTCTAATATCACATGATCCTAATTAATACATTTACTTCCTGTGCATCTTAATTACCAAAAACAATACATTGTCCGAAATGAAATTATCCTGTTTACATTAGACCTGTTACAGTAAACATTCTAGTTTTTAGTGCGTTTCAACTCGTCTTAAATGTTCAAATTTTTTTAATCAATATTAGCTTCGATCAATTATCAAGAAAATTAGAACTATTTACCTTGTTTTAAACATCGAATGCTTACCAAATCTTGATTAAAGTGACTTCCTTGCCAGGGCATAGAATAGAAAAGTAAGTCTGGGCATAGAAGAGAAAAGTAGATCTGAGCATAGAATAGAAAAGTAGATCTGAGTATAGAATGAAAAAGTAGATCTGAGCATACAATGGAAAAGTAGATCTGAGCATAGAATAGAAAAGTAGATCTGAGTCCACCCACCCACCTCTTCATTCAGCTGAGCAGACGCGGTCAACCATGATAACTTGTGCGACATATTGAACCCGCATCTGGCGTCCAGCCGTTCACCGGGTGAACACAGCACGAGAAAGTCTTTAAAATATCACGTTTACAGACAAACAGATTACGACACACACGATGGAAATGCTAGCAGAGCGAACGTGGATCTCGGGATCCAGGCATTTGCCATGGGCCCGAATTTTTGTTATTTTTCCACCCTACACAATCTCAGGAACACATCTATCAAAAACATATTTTTCAAAAATCCTTCATAATTACCAACATCTCTCCACTTTTGACCCACTAACTCCAATTACTACAATGAGAATAGTGTTGAAAGCACATGAGAGTTAAAGATGCCCAGCGGCGTATCTAAATGCAATCGGTGTCCATTGTAAAGGTTACTGCAGACCGGATGTGGTTCTCGTTGTTTCGACTTTTTTTTTTTCTTTCCATAAATCCGTTACACCATTCGACTGTACGCAACATGTTTGAATTGTTTCAATCTCTTCCTTTCCGATTCACGTAAACACAAACACCTTCCCGTTGGGTTAGGCCGTGATGAAGCGCACCGCTCCACGTGCTTCTGATCACTCAAGCGGGGCTTGCAGCATACCTTTGTTTCGACTGAACCAACCTGCCATTCAGCCCCCACGGTAATAGCTCAAGTGTGTCACCTTGAATAGTGGAATATCGTAACGATAACTCACTGCTGCTTTGGAGTGGATCCGGTTCTTGTTAAAGATCGAATATTGTTACGATTGTTTCTCCACCCCGCCACAAAACAAATTGAACAGACGAGAGTTAAGGGTGCTAACCTGGTCCCCTTCAAAGAACTAAGACGCACAATAATAATGAAGTTTATTTGAGAAATTTGAGAAATCACGCTTCATTCCCAAAGGCTCGAAGCGCGTTACAAGGTTCGATGTTCGAGAGGCATCACTGCTGCCAGTTAGGCGCATGTGAACTCCATCTCCCCATCTCCTGGGTTTGAATTCAGAGTTGCCTTCTCTTAGATGAGTTGCTGTCCAAGGTTAACGAGTCCCATCCACCCGGGAGTTGCCGGAATGTTTCATTGTATCAATGTTATCCGCCTATCGGGACTCCATCGCCGGGTTTGAATTCAGAGTTTCCTTCTCTTAGATGAGTTGCCGTCCAAGGTTAACGAGTCCCATCCAATCCGAGGCACGCCCACGACCCACATCATGTCAACCAATGCGAATCTTTGTGGCCAGCTCTTCATATTTAACCATGAAAGATATTTGTTTCGATGAGCCGAAACGCAAGACGGTGATATTTCAGCATTGCAATTCACTGTCTTAAGGTCCTAGTGTAGATTTTGGGTATTCGAATTCAATGTCTTAATGTCCTATTGATGTCTTTGAACGTTATAATTCAGTGTCCTAGTGTCCTATCGTTGAATTTTGGCGTTCCGTTTCAATGTCCCGAAATCCCAATTCAGTATTTGAGCGTCCTAATTCATTAACCCTATCCGCTCAAAGCATTGGGTTTTCTTTTACCGGAATAATTTTTCAATTTGTAATGGTACAGACCTATAAGGTCCAACAGCATTCACGGTGACCAATCGTGTTGATGATACAAAAAATGAGTATTTTGTTCTCCAAATGAATAGACATCCAACGGCCCGTTTGAATCCAAGAGTGCGAGTCACCTGACGCTTGTATGATCTCTGTATCCGGTTATCGACGTGAATAAGATTTCTAATCGAGCCAAACAAAAAAAATCAATCAACCTTGCATCAAATGCCGGCTCAACCAGAGAAGTACCCAATAGACAGGTCAAGGTGACCTGAACGGATGACATCATCAACATTAAAAAAAAAAAAAACTAATTTGCTCATTGAGGGTTTATTTTCTGATAGCTTTATCCTAACTTTATGTTAGTGCTACAAATATGTCAGTATTTGCACTATTGAAATCCACTAACTAGTTTTTGAAATTTATGTTTTGATTCTCTCAATATAATAAAGAGTTCTTCTTCTATATATTAAGGGCCCACGATCAATTTATTGATCATTATGGCTCCTATGAATGTATATGGGATTCGCAATGTTTCTGTACCTGGTGTTGATGAGGATAGTTCACTGGTTACAAGAGTAACTGTTTGAGGGTATCATGCACTGGGGGTTGGAAGGCAATAGACGCAAATGAGTCAAGTGTTGTCGCCTCAACTGATCCTTTTGGAAGCATGTTCCAGTCCCTGATTGTCTTTGGTAGGAATGAGAAGTTCCTATACTGGCTTCTCGCTGGAGTTAATTCTGGAGTAAAGTAAGGTACGTGAATTAAAGTTTACTAGAAATAGCCTGCCAAGTATTGGCGACAGCAATGCGTGAACTTCCCATCTACTAAAGTTACTTGACAAAACATGAACTCAAGTAACGCACATTTAAGAATCCCAATTTTTGCTACCTCTTCCCTCCATGATACGTCACTGCACACTTTTTAATTTCACGCCCATGAACTATATTAAATATTTTTATGCCCCAACCACTTTTAAACTTAATATTTTTTTTTACCATACTTAATTGAGACGATTTCATTTTCCGAAAAGAAAATATTAAGCACAAAATGCTTTATTTAAATAATAAAAATAAAATCCCCTTTAGCTTAGTTATCGGGAATTATATTTTGCGCGCTATCGAACACATTATTGAACCATACTTTCTTTCAAACATTTAGAATTATTTAATTTGTAATATACTCTCAATCTAACTGACAAAACAAAGCTAAGTGTCTATCAGGCATGCGTGCTTGGTACGCTCCTATATGGCAGTGAAGTGTGGACCACATATACCAGTCACGAGCGGAAACTCAACAGCTTCCATCAACGATGTCTGCGTCGCATTCTACGCATCCGATGGCAGTAACAAGGTGACTAACACAGAGGTCTTTGAACGTTCCAAAATGTGTAGCATATTCTCCGCTCTTAGCAAGAAGCGCCTTGGAGAGTTGGCAGAAGGGGCAAGACTTATTGTACGGCCTCGCCTGAGATATATGGACGTTTGCAAAAAGAGCATGAAGGAAGCGAACATTGAAGTCAACAAATGGGAGATCATTGCCGAACAACGTTCCAGCTGGCGAACGGCAGTGTACGAAGGAGTGAAAAAGGCACAAGATGTGCGGAACGAAGCCCTTGCAAGAAAAAGAACTGCACGGAAGGCCAAAATTAACCAGGAATCATCATTCTCCTGCGTGAAATGCAGACGAGATTGTCATTCCAGGATTGGCCGAGTGACTACAATATAGCTACTCCATCGTGAAGACGGAAGGATGCCATACCATGCTCTCAATACCCAATATGCTGAATAGAAAGCAGCCAGCTTATTACGAAGCCGTCCACGAGTGACACCAGAAGCGTAATATTTATACGAGATGTATTTCATTCTCTTTTTGACATTCTCTTATGCCTACAATTGAGAAAATAGTTGGATTTTTTTTTTTCCATTTTAAATTATGGCACAGAAATAAAATATTGGAATCAAATGTACCGATTATTAATATTGTTATTAAATAATATTTTTAATTTTACATTATATAAGCTAGGCATTCCATAAAATATTCTTTTAAAATTTATGAATATTTATTGAGGAAAAAGTAACATTTTTTACATTAAAGATTAAAAAAAAATTTTTTTTTAAACTGCAATGTGACTTCCATGAGATCAAAATAATTTTAACTTAATCCTATTGCAAGTTAAATTATTTTAAAAAACTTTACGTTGGTCGCCAGGTAGACATTTCATTACTCTTCAAATAACAAAAATATTTATTTTTAATTTTATTTATAAGATAGAATAATATATATTCATAAATTACTCAGTCATAATCATAAATTACTCAGACACAATGATAAATTATTTGAAAAGCTCTCAAGCCCACATAGCCCTTCTGTGCAGGGGGTAGAGGACCATTAGCCAAACATGAGTTATCGAACTTAGTTTGAAGGTTAACACTGGAAATTTCTGTCATCTCTGGAGTTCGACTGACGTCAGCCGACAGCACCAGATTTATAGTTTGTCCCAAAGGCAAGTCCGATTCTATGCGTTCGCGATTTTAGATTTAAAAAGTGTTTTGCTCCTGAAAACTTCAATCGATTCCGCGTTTCAACTTTCATGTCCATGGAGTCTCAACTCTCATTTCCATGGAGTTTCAACATTTGGAATTTTAGATTATGTCAACGAACTCTTCGCTATTAATTGTTATGATTTTTCGTTAAGAATAACGGCACTGGAACCTTCGCTATCAATGTCGTATTAACGAATTTCTATGCAATGAAACAAATAATGTTGTAATATTTATTGATCTCTATGTCAATTCGCCTGCCTGTTCATCTGTCCGTTCATCTGTCCGTTCATCTGCCCCTTCATCTGCCCCTTCATCAACCCCTTCATCTGTCAGTTATTCCATCACGTTGAAGTATGAAAGCGATACAAACACATACGATGTCTCGAACAGTACATGTTTAATGGTGTATAAGCTAGTACATTAATTTGAAGAAATAAGAAGTACTTTACTTTTGAAATTCGAATAACGAATTCATTATCATTCATTAATTTTTGTTTCCGTCTAGTGAGCTAAAGTGGCTCTATGAAGTTCACCTTTAAAAAAAAAATAACGAAATTTTTAAGATCATATGGTTAGTGATTTAAAAAAAAAAGAAGTCTTATTTGTATGAGTCTTTGCACAAGATATAACATTCCTGAACCAAATAAATCCACAGCGATCTTTGCGATAGATGTTATCTGACTTACTGACACCGGTGTTTAAGGGTGTAGACACCATCACATAACTCAGCACCGATGAAGATTGGCGTCCCACTTCTTTTGAAGCCCGGCTATTGAAAAGCCCTCGATGTCCGTTCGTCGTCTGATCACCGCACAGGAGGGACCCCCCGCCCCTCACCTAACGATGTTTAAACAAGACAATACGTCACATAAATAACGGCGGTTACAAGGATCGTCTCCCCCCCACCCCCCAACCGTTTTAGTTGCATAGGGTTGAATTTATGATTGCCACGTTCGCGGTCCTCAAAAGGCTCGAAGAGATGGAGACTCAAGCGTGAGTTAAAAGTAAAAAAGTTATTTTGCCATAGTTTCCTTCACTATTTGAACTCAGCGAAATCGATTCATTTTTTAAAAACGATATTCTCTGGTATTGGTATCGTGATGGCTGATCTCCTCATACCGCTTTAAGTTTTATTAGCGTTATCAATTCACATCTTTTGATCCTCTGTAATAATCTCACGTTAAGTTATATCCTATCCCTAGACAACACACGCGCTATAAATATTATACACTCCCAATGGCTTTTTCTCTGTAATAAATTCAAAATACCGCAGTATTAAAAAAAACTAAAGGATCGCTTCAACGATTACAGTTAAATAATGTCCTTTCCTTAACCATCAAAAAAGAATTCTGGGCTAGAGATTATATTTGTATTATTCAACATGGTGAGTTGTTAAGACCATCCGCCATTTAATAACGTAGCTGATGATCATATCTACAACGCATTCTTACCGCGGTGAGCAAATTTCAAGCCGTATCTGAAATAGATACAAAATCTCTATTTCACTTGTACATGTTATCTACCATATTCGCACATACATGTCAATTGCTACATGAATCATGACACCATACACTGTTCCCTCACAGACAGTAAGGTAAAATATACGGACTTTTTCTTTTCTCCCAGGTCACCGGAGAGATTCTACGATTGCTGGGTGGAATATTCTTCTCTCGATTATGTCTTCCCATTAAGTAGAGAGGGGTAGCGTTACATTTAAATAGAAGAGTGTATGCACATGATTATCAAGAGTCTGCAGTTATTGTTTGGTTTGAAAGATGTGGGGGGGGGGGGGGAGAGGGTGTGATGTGCAAAAATTTACAAGTAGTCCTGAAAAGGTTACATCCACAGAGGACCAATGCCATTTAATATACTCGAATATTTGCGACGTGGCATTTCATGGGGTGCGAGGGGAAATGGATTATAAGAACAGGGGAGAAGTTAGCTTGTAAGTTATGATATAAAATTTTATATATTTTTAGACATAACTTCACTGATTATTTCTTATGTGACTATATAAAAAGCAATACATTTATTTTCTAAGTTTTACAGTTCTCCTTGGAATTCAGTACATGAAATGGAAGTCCATTATTTTCAAATTTTCAAATTGCGTTGCTACTTTAGCAAAGGGGGGCGAGACGCAGTAAAAAAACAAACTCTTGAGCCATCTAAGACCTTATCGCTGAGTCGGAAATATCATTACATGATCGATCCCAAGATAGGCTGGGGTACTGTGATATATAAGACAACTAATAATAATCATCATAATATTGGGTACTGGCAAATGAAAAATAAGCATTTTTTGTTGTCCACTGCATATATATATGGCATAATATGTAGCTTTATGTGGTTTATGTATGAGGTGCAGTCTGTAAGTTGTATGGGTTTCGTGAGCGAAGGATGCCAAAATCATGTTTGGATTTCCAGCTTCTGTACATCTTTTGTCCCACATCATCCATCCATCTAAGCCCAGATCTGCCTTTGAGCCGTTTTCCTCAAACAATCTTAAGATAAAAAATAAACACTAAGCGGCAAAAATTTTGTCATCCAGACTCAACACTTTTACTTCCCACTATTCCAGGTTTTCCCATAACTTGTTTCGCTTAGTTCCTTCTACTTAACCTGACTGCAGTCTCTACTCCTTATTATAATGAATGCTTCAAACACACACACACATTGATATATATTAATTAATTTCACACACACACATATATATATAAATAAATAAACACATAAATATCGATGTATATGTATACATATTTATTTATTAGATGCGCTGGCAATCGTGGTGAGCAATGATGTTGCACGTGTGTCTCACATCTTGAGTATGCACGTACAGTTTCATGAATATTTACGATTTGATATATGCTCGATCAATTAAAAAGAAAAATATTGCTTGGTACCCGAAAACATAGTTTTATCATGGTGCTATGAATTCGGAAAGAAGAATTTACAAAACTGAATGTAAGAAATTTTAATAACAAACAAAAAAAAAATGTTTGAGGAGGGAGCTGCAGGAAGTTTTTTTTTTTTCCAGCGTATATTTGAATCAGTTAAGCGCTAACATTTTCATTACAATCTCTAACAACAAAGTTTTTCTTACAAAGCCTTTATAAAATGCAATTTTAAGCAATGGGGTATGTGGCCTAAAACTTTGACCAAAACATGCCTGCAAATAATGCATTTTATAAGAATCCCAAGTAGTTCTTCCCCCCCCCCCCCCACAGTTCCCAAAGGCGCGCAACCGTGCATATTTTTCACGCCCCTGAACTAAAGGAATGTTTTAATGACCCATCCAAATTTATAGGCAGATTATTTTTACAAACTATTTCAGAAAGAAATAGAGACAACTTTTACGCACCAAACGCACTTTTGCGATATTTGTTTTGAAAGACTCTCCTTTAGCGATATGGAATTTGTTCCTCCAACTTTACCTAGAGAAACAGTAAATTCGACTTTTTGGAGGTTATGGAGTGGGGCTGGAAATTCGATAGAAGGTGTTGTCGTCGGAAATGAGTCTAAGTGCCAAGTTTCAGCTCGATAGATGACTGGAAGTGGGTCAATTAGCCGTCCGAAGATTGATAGAAAGGATTTAAAATTATTATCCTCTTGCGGAGCAACTGTCTTCGTCTAATTTCCTGCGGTGTGCATAGCGGTACTTCTACTCTAGCGGCACTTCTACTCCAGCGGCAATTCTACTCTAGTGAAACTCTAATCTTTAAGAGACCAGATCCAACCATGCGGAGTTGATCCAAATACATTTTGACAACTTAAGACAAAAATTATTGTCTCCGTTCATTTTGCAAATCTCCACCCTTGTTATATTCAAAATGCGTTGATCTTTTGTAATGTCGTAACAACTAAAGACCTCCAACAGAGCGAGACAGCCATGTCAGCAAGCGCACTTAGACAAATGCTCATTTCATTCAATCAAATTGTCGCCACGGGACTAATGGTTAAGTCTGGGTGGAAAGAAGTGGTGAGACAGGTCAAAACCATTCATGGGCTGTAGTCCCACAGGACGAATGGTAAGTCTGGGTGGAAAGAAGTGGTGAGACAGGTCAAAGCCATCCATGGGCTGTAGCCCCACAGGACGAATGGTAAGTCTGGGTGGAAAGAAGCTGGTGAGACAGGTCAAAGCCATCCATAGGCTGTAGCCCCACAGGACGAATGGTAAGTCTGGGTGGAAGGAAGCTGGTGAGACAGGTCAAAGCCATCCATGGGCTGTAGTCCCACAGGACGAATGGTAAGTCTGGGTGGAAGGAAGCTGGTGAGACAGGTCAAAGCCATCCATGGGCTGTAGCGCCACAGGAAAGGATGATGGTGCACTTGGTGTGTACTTGATCTAAACAGCGAATGCGATCCACCAGTACCCATCTTTTCGGCCGGCAAATGACGAAATATTCTTTAGTATTATTATTTTCTTCATAGCTTTCCCCGCTGTCCTATTTTCTTTCGGCCCACACAAGTTTTTCATTAAGTATTACGGCTCGCCTTAAATAAATTTTGAGTTGTGCAGACCAGCAATAGATGCGTTTCTGTGCAGACCAGCAATAGATGATTTTCTGTGCATACCAGCAATAGATGATTTTCTGAAGCGGGACCCACCCATTTTTATGGGAAAAAAAATATTGTCTACACCGCGGATTGAGTCTAGCGTGAATTTCTCGTCTTTCCACGTTTCTCTTACAACAAGCTGCCTTGTTGTTTGTTTGTGTAGTTATTCTTTTTAAGTTGAAATTTTTCTCAGGAGACGTTGCCTCACATTCTGCATCGAAAAACTCAGTTGATTAATGGAATGAACAACACATTTGAAGGGTTCTAACAACATGGCACTTGGGTCTTTTAAAATTAGATAACGCCTTTAATTTAATTTTTTAAATATGTTTTTAATTATTATTATTTCTTTTTTTTTGAAATTATTTTTACTCCAGAAAGGCGTCCGGGTACAAGAGATTCCATCAACAAACGACTTAAAAAAATGATGAGCCTTTAATGAAAATGATGGTTGACAAAATTATTATTACACATTTTGGTTCGTGATTGTTAAGTGTGATCCATCTTCAGAGAAATGTTTGGGTCCACCATTGTATAGTAAAACTATTGTGATTGCAAAATTTATTTTCTATTCCTTTATCTGTTTTTTTATTTTTTTTTTATTTTTAACATTGATAGCACGCGATTAGTAAATACAATTTTCATAATTCGTTTTTTTTTTCCCTTTCTGGGCATGTATTTTGTTGTTTAAATCATACACAGGTGCTGGACAACTCAGTATTATTTTTTCTTGTGGTGAACTGTGCGGTGTGCCGGGATTTTAGAATTATTACATTTGAAAAAATAAAATTACAAAAATGTAAAGAGCTTTGGGGGTGTGAGAGGGGGGGGGAGTATAGAAAAATCGTATTTCTAGCATTCGTGATTTTGCAATGTAAAGCTGACATTACAAAGTGTATGAACAATTTGAGTGAATCAACACCATGACGTCACAGCACACATTTAAATTCATCCTCTCTTAACAAATAGCTTATTATATTTTGATGTTTGGATTTTTAGAGCATGAGATTTGCATTGAATCATCGCACTCACATCGGTCTATCTCTCGATCTATTATTCTCTCTCTCTATTGCCCTCTCTCTCTTTATATTTCTCTCTAAACTGCTCCAGCTTTCTCTCTCTCTCTCACACTCTCTCTATTCCTCTCTCTTTCTTTCTCTTTCTCTTTCCCTCTATCTCTGTCTCTCTCTATTGCTTTCCCTCCCTCTCTCTATTGTCCAGTCTTTCTCTCTCAATCTTTCTCTCTCTCTCTCTATTGCTCACCATCTCTCTATTGCTCTCTCATTCTCTTTCCCCCTCTCTCGATCTCTCTCACCCTCTCTATTGCTCTATCTATTCGTCTGACTTTCTCTCGATTTATCTACAGTTCTATTGCTCTTTCTCTCTCTCTCTCTCTCTATTGCTTTCTCTTTATTGCTCTTTCTATATTGCTCTCTCTCTTTTTCTCTATCTCTCTATTGCTCTCTTTCCCCTTTTCCACCAGTTTCTCTCACTCACACACACTCTCTCTTTTTATTTCTCTCTCCATGTTGTTCTCTCTCTCCCTCACTTTCTCTCTCTCTCTTTCTCTCTCTCTCTCTCTCTCTCTCTCTCACTCCCAATCTCTATTTAACGTTTGTTCACTGACACAAATTCAAATTTATTTTATGTATTGTTTTTTTTTAAATTGAAGTTTATATTTTTCTTTTATTTTTTGAAGATGTGTTGAGTGGGGTTGTGGGGTTCGTGGGGTGAGGTCGTGGGGGTGGGGTCGTGGGGTGGGGTCGTGGGTGGGGCTATTCTATCAATTGGTATATTCTTGTATCATTTCCGTCTAGAGTCCTTCACAAAGTTTGCCTCAGCCAGGAAAGTGATTTAACGACTCGAGAGATTGTATTACAGTCTTGTGATTGAGCCAAGAGATTAGCATCTTAACAGGTCGTGCACGTTGGCTCGAGGGAGGTAATCACACTCTTGGGCAGTAAGTGTATCCCCTCCCACACCCCACACCCTTTTATGGCGACACCTCTCATTTGATGGGGTGTGCCTCTGCTGGTGATGGGCAAGAAATGAAAGAGGTGGCCGAGTACAACTAACATCGTGACCCCAATCTTTACTTTTTTGTGGAAATTCGTTTTACGAAGCGGTTGTATGTCGGGTAGGAAAGATGATGATAGGAATTTTTTTAGAATATATCTCAGGACACTCAGGTGTATTCTCATAAAATTGTACAACTGGAAGTAAATTGTTGTAATTGTAAAATGTTGTCTTGGTTTGAATTTGTATTTATTTACGTGCTGAAAATGAATCTGTACAATGTGATAAAAAAATACATTTCCAATTATTTGGACTAATAAAGTTTCTTTTCTTATCATCTTATCTTATCTTACCATCTTATCAAATCTTAAAATAGACGTATAGAAAATGATCTCGTCATGTAGTTAAGAGATTTGGGGGTAATAGGTAGGAGGCGGGATGAATGAATAGAAATATATCGAGGTATAGGTGGTGAGATGGACAGATGGTGAGATGGACAGATGGTGAGATGGACAGATGGTGAGATGGACAGATGGTGAGATGGACAGATGGTGAGATGGACAGATGGTGAGATGGACAGATGGTGAGATGGAGAGATGGTGAGATGGACAGATGGTGAGATGGAGAGGTTGTGAGATGGACAGATGGTGAGATGGACAGATGGTGAGATGGACAGATGGTGAGATGGACAGATGGTGAGATGGACAGATGGTGAGATGGACAGATGGTGAGATGGACAGATGGTGAGATGGACAGATGGTGAGATGGACAGATATTGAGATGGACAGATGGTGAGATGGACAGATGGTGAGACGGACAGATGGTGAGACGGACAGATGGTGAGACGGACAGATGGTGAGACGGACAGATGGTGAGACGGACAGATGGTGAGACGGACAGATGGTGAGATGGACAGATGGTGAGACGGACAGATGGTGAGATGGACAGATGGTGAGATGGACAGATGGTGAGATGGGGAGATGGTGAGATGGACAGATGGTGAGATGGAGAGGTTGTGAGATGGACAGATGGTGAGATGGACAGATGGTGAGATGGACAGATGGTGAGATGGACAGATGGTGAGATGGACAGATGGTGAGACGGACAGATGGTGAGATGGACAGATGGTGAGATGGACAGATGGTGAGATGGACAGATGGTGAGACGGACAGATGGTGAGACGGACAGATGGTGAGACGGACAGATGGTGAGACGGACAGATGGTGAGATGGACAGATGGTGAGATGGAGATGTTGTGAGATGGACAGATGGTGAGATGGACAGATGGTGAGATGGACAGATGGTGAGATGGAGAGATGGTGAGATGGACAGATGGTGAGATGGAGAGGTTGTGAGATGGACAGATGGTGAGATGGACAGATGGTGAGATGGACAGATGGTGAGATGGACAGATGGTGAGATGGGGAGATGGTGAGATGGACAGATGGTGAGATGGAGAGGTTGTGAGATGGACAGATGGTGAGATGGAGAGGTTGTGAGATGGACAGATGGTGAGACGGACAGATGATGAGACGGACAGATGGTGAGATGGACAGATGGTGAGATGGAGATGTTGTGAGATGGACAGATGGTGAGACGGACAGATGGTGAGACGGACAGATGGTGAGACGGACAGATGGTGAGACGGACAGATGGTGAGACGGACAGATGGTGAGATGGACAGATGGTGAGATGGAGATGTTGTGAGATGGACAGATGGTGAGACGGACAGATGGTGAGACGGACAGATGGTGAGATGGACAGATGGTGAGATGGAGATGTTGTGAGATGGACAGATGGTGAGATGGACAGATGGTGAGATGGAGATGTTGTGAGATGGACAGATGGTGAGATGGACAGATGGTGAGATGGAGAGATGGTGAGATGGACAGATGGTGAGATGGAGAGGTTGTGAGATGGACAGATGGTGAGATGGACAGATGGTGAGATGGACAGATGGTGAGACGGACAGATGGTGAGATGGACAGATGGTGAGATGGACAGATGGTGAGACGGACAGATGGTGAGATGGACAGATGGTGAGACGGACAGATGGTGAGACGGACAGAGAATCGCTAGATGGATTGATTAGAGTGCAGGGAGGAGATAAATGAAATTGGACAAAATTGAAATACATTCACTCAATCGCCATATTCTTAGTTCTTTTATTTCATTGATTATGTTGACAATAGAGGTAACATTTTAAAGAAATAAGATTAGCAATGTCCCGGTCCTAACTGTGGGACTTATAAGATTATGATCACTACATGTCCCACAGAAAAGCTACACTTGGTTGATTTACAACGAGGAAAGCATTCGCCGAGTTAAGTGCACAAAATAGAAACATGACAATGTAAATGTCGATACATAAAATAATAGAAAGAGATTGCTATGAAATGTTATCACATTGGTTAAAAAACAACCCGCAAACATCACAAATAAAGATTGGTTTAGTTGTATTTCACAAGAGCCGCCACGGGACGTTTGCAGCCACTGAGCCACTTTTCAGCGGTTTGCCCCTTGCATTCATCAAAGCTGGTCTGCTGCAAACTGACAGCACAGCAGGCACATACATTTTGTGTGACCTATGCTCCACTGGGGATTAAATGAGACAGCGAAAAAGAGTTTTAATTTAATTATTTCCACATCACAAGTTCGGGACCTTGGTTGCAGTCGCAGGGGGGTCGCAGGGCTCTCGCGATGACTCCGACCAAAGGCCAGCATCTAGGGTCTGCGTACATTTTGACTTCCTCCAGACAACAAGTCGTGCGCAATTTTACAGAAATTAATTTTTTTTTCCCCAGTTTTTCATGAAAATTGATGGTCTATAAAATGTTGGTAGAATGGGTTTGAGAGTAGATGCGCTGTAAAGACCATGTTCCTTTGCAAATGTGGTCATTTAAAACGCAGCAATTTTACAATAGATTGTGGTTTAAACACACATTCGTGGGATGATATGACTGGGATGTTGTTCAATACAGAAAATTTTGGTTGACGCATTTCTACGGGTTTTGAAAAACAGTGACTGGGAACTTATGGTTAACGACTGTAAGTTTGAATTGCCGGGTAAAAATAGTTTTGTTTTATTTATGTTTCTTTTTTTTTGGGTGGGGGGTGTGGGGTATGGTGTGGGAGGTATGGTGTGTGGGGTGTGGTATGTGGGTATGGGGTGTGTGCTATGGTGTGTGGGTATGGGGTGTGAGGTATAGGGTGTGGGTATGGGGTGTGAGGTATTGGTGTGGGGTATGGTGTGTGGGTATGGGTATGGTGTGTGAGGTATTGGGTGTGGGGTATTGGGTTTGGGGTATTGTGTGTGAGGTATTGTGTGTGGGGTATTAGGTTTGGGGTATTGTGTGTGAGGCATGGTGTGTGGGGTATGGTGTGTGAGATATGGTGTGTGGGGTATGGTGTGTGGGTATGGGGTGTGGGCTATGGGGTGTGAGGTGAAGGGTGTGGGCTATGGGGTGTGAGGTATTGGGTGTGGGGTATTGTGTGTGGGGTATTGGGTGTGGGGTATTGGGTGTGGGGTATGGTGTGTGGGGTATGGTGTGTGGGTATGGGGTATGGGGTTTGGAGATATTAAGGCGTAATGTTATTGGGGAGAAATGAGAGAGGGAATGCAAAATATACAAAAAACTTGACTGATGCTGTTTTGATTTTGTTTTAAATATTCTTTTATGCACTCAGCTCAAACACGATTCTCTCATCGACTCGAGTGTCTTACAACTTTGGAGTACAATACTATTCAGGTGATATACTTTTAGTGATACTGATCTTATTCTGTACGTTTTATCAAAGTCTAGAAATGGCTAAGTCGGTATCTGGCCTAAGGCATGGTACATGGCATAACAGCGGTCAATAAGTGACGCCGTCGACCCTCTCCAGACACTCGGAAGCAAAAACGAACACGACATCTGTGAAATTGAAGACTGCTAAACCTAAAATTTTAAAGAATTTCATTATTTTTGTTTCACACAAGGATTTAATCGAACATCCATTAGTCTTTATGACAGTTACAATTCAATGTTAATGTCCCTATTTCCAATTGTGTTTAAACACAAACTTTAGAATCGCGATTTTCATTACAAGTCACGCTCTGTGGTACCACTGCAGCTCTTAGTCAGCCCAGGCGTGTTGCATATTTAATCTCCAGCGACATCAGGTGAACGACATCCAGGCCCCGCATAACCTGACCTCGTGTGGCACAAAGTCTTTCTTACAAGGGGTTCCTCGCCGTTAAATAAACACGACTCTGGGGTACCCCGAGCAAAATCCGAAGGCTGCGCCGAGCAGGATGGGAGATCAAAATTATTTTTTTTTAAAATTCTAAACTCTATAAATGCAGAAACATTGGTCAAAGATCTTTTATTTCGAGGAAAATCCCGCCATCTTCACGAGAATTGTCATGGTCTACACAGCAAGATGACACCGGAGCTGCTCCTTCACATGAAATAGTTGATATCACGTTGCGGTCGTGTCTCCGTCTCAGCGAGATCGAGAGCAGCAGATTTTAATTAACTTGTCAAGAAGTCACATTCACGCGGTCAAATAAGAGCTCTCCCAGCGGCGTTCAAAGAAATAAAAAAAACTTTGGTAACATGCCCAAATATACAAATAAACGTGTCACACAAACGTAACCTTATACGACGGGTTGACATCGGCAGTCTCACGATTTCTCGTTCGAGGCAGCTCTTCTGATTTTGAGGTTGATGATGGAGTCAAACAGTCCGGGTCGTTGATTCTGGGCCGGTATAGCTGATCGGAGTTACCATGGGCGGATGGGTGAACGTCACGGTGTTTGGCGGTAGACACCTGGTTGGTGCTTTGGGGGAATTTCCTGGATATATGAATGTTTGAGGTATCGGGGGAAACTTCGGAATGATTACCGAGAGTATCAACGATGTGTGTACCCGTCACGTTGTCTGAAAAACTCGCGTCGCAGTCATGCCCCGACCCATTACAGTGTTGGGGAATTACCTGGCCACCAATGATAGATCTAGAGTTAGAATAACTAGTATCATAAAAAGACCGCGAACAGTGTGTATTGCGCATGAGGCTGGACTGACTGTCGTGTGTATGATCTTTGGAGAGGTAGTGAAGCGATGCCTTGTCATTCACTTCATGTGTGGATAAACGGGAAATGGGTTTCTGGGGATTATTAGCGATGTGAGGTTTGGGCTTCTTGGTGTGACTGCAGTCCCGATTCACAGCTTGAGCTCGGCTCATATCCAGTTTGACTGGATAAAAATGACTGTAAATCGCGTCGCTGTTTAATGACAAAGTCTGATCCTCGTTGACCTTTGATAACCGCGGATGTGATGCTGCTACGTCCAGTTTGCACAAGGCGGCTAGGCGAGACATACACTGGTCCAGCTCACCGGAGCCAACATCAAAATCGGAATACCTTCCCGAGTCTATGCTATCGCTGTGAACACTGGCCTTATCCGCGGAATGGGTATGGACTGCTGCGGGCTGGGTCTGTTTCGCATGTGTAATCTCAACACCAGTGGTTTCTACTGTTTGAACTTCGTGTAGAATCACAGCGTTTCCATCCGGGTCGTGCACGAGGTAGTCTCGCGGGGAAAGAGGGAGGGCGTCAGAGGGGAGGATGGTTAGCAGAGAATGAAGGTCGTGAACTGGGAAGGTCAAGTACGCGTCCGTCAGCGGGTAGGGTGAGACTTGCGAGGAGTACTTTAACGCAAGCTCGCACGACGATTGGGGTTGCGAGGCACTGCCAATTTGTCTCATGGTCCCGATGGTAAACAGGCTGAATCCTGGTTTCCGACTCTCCATCTCCGCACCAGTTATAAGTCTGTAAAACTCCACCATGGCGTTGAAGCGCCTAACGAATAAGTTGAAGCGCACGTAGCTGATGTGGTGCGGTGACGTGCAGACGCTCCACAACGGAAGCTGGCGAGACAGGAAGTAAAACTCATGTTTCCCGAGGACACTGGCCGAGCCCGACTTCTGCAACTGAATCGTGTGGTGGTGACGCCACGGAAACTTCTGGAAGTGTTGCCTGACATTCTGAGAACAGGTCGCGCCAAACTCGGGTAAAAATAATATAACGGCTAAAGCTGGTGAGCTCATCTCATCTCCAAGTACCGTGTATTGTGGTACGGTGTCGATCGAGTCGTTCGGAGGTCGAACTTTCGCATCGGTGTCTTGAATTCTTAGGCACCCGTCCAGACAGGCCACGCTCCTTGTGAATGGTCTCAGCAACCTGCACATATCTTCACGCTTCCCTCCAGGGACTGTGATGGTCAGGTAGGTCAAAGCTTTCTCAATGAGCCCGCTTTCTCTGGCGCTTCCGGTTTTGGGACGGGACGCTCTTTCAGCCATTTCGACAGACGTTAGACGTCATTTTGCCGTTGTCGCCGTAAGAAATAGATTCGCACAGAACTGTAATCCGCGCATTGGTCCTGTCAGATACTTGTCAGTTGGTCGATTGCGGCCATCTTCTCATACTCTCACGGGCAAGGTTTTTAGGTTCTGTGTGTGTAAAGATGGCACTCAACTTTCAGTCGACATTTCAGGGGGTGGGACAACGTTCTAGTTAATGAATTAATCTGAAAAGCAAAGACAAAGACGTAAAAGGTTAGAGCGATAGTAATCGGTTTACAAAACTTGACTAATTAAATAAAATTTAAAAAAAAAAAAAAGTTAAATGAAACTTCAAACATTTTATACTAGAACCAATAAATCTTCAAAAGTTACATAATGTTAGAGAAATATCACGAGCATGCACATTTTTAAAAAATATGTATTGTATTGCTGAAAAGCATGCCGTTTTCAGAAGTAATTGAACGCATTTGAAAAGGTGTATATTTTATCTCTGACTCAATCGCGTGGAACACTTTTCTCACGTCCATGACTCTCGATCCATATACATAGATTTTCCGTCAAGTCACCTACAAAAGAAACTATATAAACCTAATGTTTTTCAGGAAATATCTTAACCAATAGTTTCAACATATTTTTCGTCTCAGCAACTCAATCACGAACAACCCAGCACGTTCCCTGACTAAACAATTCAACACAATTTGTTTTTTTTTTAAAATCCGCCAGACATTAACTTCAACAGCCCGTATCCATCTTACCCCAGGAGGTGTCTTATCCAACCCTTCACCATCCGTCCCGTGTATCATATCCAGCCAACTTAACCCAACGCCATTGATGAAATACCATTAACACACCACACTGCCCGCCCCCTTCCATTCACTCCATTGTCCGGGTATCGTAAAATCTCCAACTACACCGGGGACGTAATTACTGCGCCTCTACCTCTTAGCCGGAAAAAAGTCGAGCAGACGAGATCGCGTGTGTTCTTTTTGCAGTCCCTTTGCTTTCAGACTCAATTAGCTACAGTCGGTGTGCATTCGTCGTGACCAGTTTCCTGCACACAATCCTGCGAGAAATACGATACCGTTTCTTCCCGCCATTCAGACTCCTTCACTGAAACGGTGAATTTACCACCACCCCGCCCCTCCTCCATTCACCAGACCTTCTCGCCTGCCAGCTCTCCCCTTCGCACCCCCTCCGTGCTCTGCATTACGTGAACAGGCCCGACCATAAACGTGATCCACCCTGAAGTGCACACGTCCGACTGTAATCTTGATCCACCAATAAGTTCGACGATAAGCTTGATGAATAAAAGTCACAAACCTGATCCTTTATTTATAGCTACCTAATTTTTTTAAAATCTAGGACGGATCTAAACTATATACCACGAAATTAAAAACAAGCGAAAGGGAACATCAACGGGCAAATAATGTCTATAATCACACAAACAACTGCTCATGGGCTCATGTCATAAGATCTACGCGATATTATATAGGTACGTGAAACGGTTGGACTAAACAGGAAGAATGTATCACCACCGCAGCAAGAACCGTTGCAAAATGTATTGATTATGTTTGCAATCCTATTAAATTGCTCACCTTTTGACTTCCTGTTTTATTTTAAAAAAATAATTAAATTAATCTTTTGTTTATTAGTATGTCTTCTGATGAAGAAGGCGTCTGGCCGAAACTTCCGTTTAAGTTCTGGTTCTGGTAGGGTACGTTGCTGCATCCATATACTGGCATATGTGCAAAGGTTGGGGAAGCTATGCTGCCATCCTAAGGTCTCCTAGCAGATGCCAGGGCAGCCTTGAAGCTTTCGATAGATGTCGAGTTCACGGCGGTATTGTCCAGGTGGTTCCAAGCGATTATTGTGTGTGGGAAGAATGATTATTTATGTTGCACTGTGTTACTCCGAGGCACAGTGTGAAGCATTTGCTATTGTTCCGGGTGTAATTTCATGTGGTGTTGTCAGAGTTTAAGTCAGTGTTTAGTAAGTTAAGTGTTGTGTCTTTTTTTTTTTCAAGCGTAAACAAATCTCGTTGCACTATTTATTTACTTCACACGTCTTGAACGCGGTCCCCTATATATATTTTCCCCTTTCGTAGAGCGGAAACTGTGAGCCTTGGAGAACCCGTTTCATCATCATCATCATCGTCATCGCCTCTCGTCCCGTCTGGGGCATAGGCCACAAACAAAGGCTCTCCAGGAATCCCGGTCTTGGGCAAGTCTCTCCGGCTGTCCCCAGTTGTGCCCACTCTTTTTGGTGTTTGCCTCCAGCTCCCTTCTCCAAGTCATTTTGGGTCCAACTCTTTTTCTCTTTCCCTGGGGGTTCCAATTGAGGGCTTGTCTCGTGATACTTGATGTGGACTTTCTGAGGGTGTGACCAATCCATCTCCATCTGCGCTGGCTGACTAACTCTTCAACTGGTTCTTGTTGTGTGCGCCGCCAGAGATCCTCGTTGGTGATGACGTTGGGCCAGCGGATTCGTAGAATCGTTCGAAGACATGAGTTGATAAATGTCTGTAGCTTTTTTGAAACAGCTGCTGTTGTTCGCCATGTTTCAGCTCCATATAGCAAGACAGGTTTCACTGTGGTGTTGAATATCCTGATCTTTGTCTGGAGGATCAAGTTGCTGCAGCTCCAGACTTTTTTTAGCTGGTTAAATGCAGCTCTTGCATTGCCAATTCTCACTGTTATGTCGACGTCTGTCCCTCATTGTATGTCAATGATGCTGCCGAGGTATGTAAAGCTATCCACCTCCTCAAGGTTTGTTCCTTCCAGTGCTCTAGGTGTGTTGCTTGATGTATTTATTTTAAGGACTTTGCTTTTTCCTCTATGGATGTTCAGGCCGATGCAAGCAGAGTATTGTGCGACATAATTGGTTTTCTCTTGCATCTGTTGCTGTGTGTGTTGCTGTATGGGCCAGATCATCCGCAAAATCCAGATCATCAAGCTGTTTCCATAGTGTCCACTGGATACCATTTCTCTTCTTCTCTGTCGACATTTTCATAATCCAATCAATGGTCAGCAGGAATAAGAAAGCTGAGAGCAGACACCCCTGTCTGACACCGGTCTGTACCCCAAAAGCCGTAGTTGTTTGTTGGCCATGAACAATTCTGCACGACAATCCTTCGCAAGAAGCCTTAATTATGTCTGTCAGTTTGTGTGGTACCCCGTAGTGTCTTAACAGCTTCCACAGAGTCTACACTATCAAAAGCCTTCTCATAGTCAATAAAGTTAATGTATATTGGCGAGTTCTACTCCAAGGATTGTTCTACAATTATTCTCAGTGTGGCAATCTGATTTGTGCATGATCTGTCTTTTCTGAAACCTGCTTGTTGGTCCTTAAAATTGGTATCTATTGCCTCCCTCATTCTGTTTAGCAGCATTCTGTTGAATACTTTGCTGGGGATGGACAGCCGGGTTATTCCCCTATAGTAAGAGCAAGAACTAAGGTCTCCTTTCTTCTGGAGCTTAACGAGGTGTCCTTCTTTCCACTCAATCGGTATCTGTTCTTCCTCCCATATTTTCTTGAATAGTGTGTGTAGCATTTCAGTGCTAGTCGAAATGTCTGCTATCAATGCTTCTGCCGGTATTCTGTCTGGGCCTCCCGTTTAGCAATCCCGAAATAAACGACGTTATCTCACATTACACCACCACACATTTCCATCAACGTACTAACATTGGTAGTGTACAGCCAGGGGCGTAGGAAGTAGCTGGAAGGGGCAGAACAACATGGGTGACATTTTATTCTTGATATGGAGGAGGCACTTTCATTAAAAAATATTTTTTTTGCAAATTTTTATTTTGTGTGGAAGGAGTCAGCAAAATTTCTGACCCGCTAGGGGTGGCGCTAACCCTAACTACGCCACTGTGTACACCAGAGATGCATGAAAGACAACTAAACGTGTCCCCCTTTTGTTCCTCGCGTGCTTCTCGGCATACGATGGCAGGAATAAGTCTCTAGAAGTCCCTACAACGATCTGGCTTTCTCAGCACCGACAAGCTCATATATAATGGACAAGCCAGTTTGGCTGGAGACGTTACAATGCTCTCATATAATGGACAAGCCAGTTTACGCTTGATGTTACATGGCTCTTATATAATGGACAAGCCAGTTTGGATGGAGATGTTTCAAGAATACATAACTATCCAAGCGAAACCGCTCAGCTGGAAGGCTGAAAATACTTTTTAAAGATAAGTCGTAAACGTCCTTAAAATCCAGAGACGTCGTCCTGAACTAGACACAGACAGAAAGTGATTTTTTGATTTGGGCCGAAACCGAAACTAGGCCGAAAGTAAAAAGTGATTTTCAGGCGAAACCCGAAGACTAAGCCGAAACTCTGTTGGTCTCTATCCTGAACTCATGTTAAACTCCTGCTTTGGATCTTAAAAAATATAATTTTAAAAATGGTGATTGGGACTCACTGTTGGAATCACATTGCAAATAGTAAGCTTAACGAAGTTAAAGACAGAATCGCCTTCAGAACCATTAGGGTCCTAAAAAAAAAAGTTCCCTAGATGCTGGAATGCTTTCCACTCACAGACATTAACAGAGGTGTTGGCAACTTAAGTGGTGAGGAAAACAATGGGGGGGGGGGGAGGCTGGGGGTCTGCTCAACCCAAAAAATTTTAAATTTTTTTTAAAAACTAATTTATAATGCTTCTTTTCAATTTTAACCCTCGCGCATGGGACCACAAAGGGCGGTAAAGCGTCTGCAACCTTTAAAGGCAATGTGACATTTTGGGGTTCGATTTGCCCTTTAAAAAATAACTTATGTATGTGTACGATTCTTGGCCAAGTGAATAGAAAAAAAAAGGTCAAGAACAATAAGATGAGATATGATACAATTCTCCTATTCATGCAAAGAAATGTAAATTATTTTTGTATTGCATTGTACACACCAACCAGCTCGCCACTAGGCACTAACATCAACTAGCTCGCCACTGGGTACTAACACCAAGCAGCTCACCAGTAGGTACTAACACCAGCCACCTCGCCACTAAGTACTAGCACCGACCAGCTCGCGCGATTGCTCTCATCATAGTTAGGTGTACATTGAAACAACCAGGCTTGGATACTGAACTTTTTAACAAATCGCCCTCAATATGTCAAGGTGAATGATAAATTATCTGTAACCAGAGAAATAAGCACCAGGGGGCGCCACAAGGCTGCGTTCTCTCCCCTGTTCTGTACACAATATATCACAAGGCTGCGTTCTCTCCCCTGTTCTGTACACAATATATCACAAGGCTGCGTTCTCTCCCCTGTTCTGTACACAATATATCACAAGGCTGCGTTCTCTCCCCTGTTCTGTACACAATATATCACAAGGCTGCGTTCTCTCCCCTGTTCTGTACACAATATATACCAATGATACTCAGAGCTCAAGCGACACTGTTCCAATCTTAATATTTGCTGATGACGTCACCATCGTTGGCTTAATATCTGAGGAAGAGGACTTTATCAATTGGTGCGAAGAAAATTTTCTGCAGTTAAATGTCTCAATAACAAAGGAAATGGTTGTTGATTTCAGGAGGGGGAAACACCAGATTACAGATCTCAACATAAAAAAATCCAAGTGTAGAGAAAGTAGGGGCATATAAGTACTTAGGTGTCACCATTAATAATAAGCTAACATGACATGAGCACGGCCAAATGCTGTATAAGAAATTCAACCAAAGACTGTTCTACCTAAAAAAAAAACCTACAATTTCGGCGTAAACAAACAAGTCGTTAACTTATTCTACAGTGCAACAATTGGAAGTCGACTTAATTTCAGTATTACCTGCTGGTGTGGGAATTCATCGTCTGATTTAAACACCGCATAAACCGACTAATCAAGAAAACTAGGAACAAAAGACGAACTAAACATCCTTCACTTGAAGAAATATTTAAAGAAAGATGTTATTGTAAAACTAAACACATTTTGGATGATACATCCCACTCTCTTCATCACAGATACTTAGGATCGGCCCGTTCGAGGACTGAAAGATATAAAAATTCTTTTGTACCCCAATTTGTACAAATTTACCAGCGTGCTCCCCCTAAAGTCATAAATCTTAATGAGAACAAATAAGTCCTTATATGGCTAAGAGAATTCACTGAATGACTGGTTTTTTTTTTACTATTGAAATAACTTAATATAAATGTTTTGTGTTCAAATTGTATTATTTATGTGCTGAAAATGTATAATGCAATCAAAAAACATTTTCATTTGTTTGGATCAATAAAGAATCTTATCTTATCTTATAATATTTGTTTTTAATCGAAGTCTCCCACACTGATGCTGTGATATAAAGAGTCGCTTTATTTAAGTTCGTGCAATTACTTTTGTTTTGCAAATTAAAACGTATATCAACTTTCTATCTTTTATTAAAAAATTCCCTGATTTATTAAATGTAAAAGTGTTATTCTATTACGAACAATTCGATCAGTTCGGTAATTTCTACACACGTAATGACGGCAGATTGTAATATCCTTTTAATCATGTCAGCAGCATATTAATCAGGTTAGAACGCTGTTCCTTTTTTATTTAAAAAAAAAAAATTGCGAGAAGTATTCAAATACCACTATACCATATCACACCGTGCTACCCTAAGACAGCACATGGCATGTCACTGCTTGCCAATGATAAGGCTACTTCACTCATCAGAGCACCACTGTACCATATCACACTGTGACATCTCATCGCGTGTTACCACCTGCTATATAAAAAAAAAAAACTTTCTTCATCCAGGCGGGGACATTTTTCAAATATTATTTTCAAATATTTTTTGCACCTCATTAATAAGTCTCTACGCCACAAGCATTTCTTTTTTTTATTGCCACGAAAAAAAAAAGTTTCTCTGTATGTTAAAAAAAACAAAACAAACCAAAAGAGTTTTTTTATGTTCCTGTAAGCTATTAGCGTAAATTTGACTTAATATCTACTAGGCGATCTCACACCATTCACCAGTCGTGCACTTCTTTCAAGATCTTCTTTTTTTTTTTTAACGGCGTAGTTTATTATCAATGATTCTGTCCATTTAAGTGCTGTATTCTCTCCCTTTCATCCCCGCAACTTCAATCCTGGTTGCACGAATTCGGCTATATCTTCGCCATAAAAAAAAAAAAACAACAATTTTTAAATTGAAAGAACTTTCCATTCAGGCAAATCAAAGTCTGGTGGTCTAGTGATTCTGTTTCGCGATATCTTTGATAGTATCTACAAATCACACGATATGACGTTACCGAGGGAAGTGCTCCACTATTAGAGGTTACATAAAGTATAACTCTACTATTACAAGCTTTCTAATTCACTTTGGCATTACATGACTTTAACCAAGTTTAATTCCAAGATGGGACATTATCTAATGCGCAGCCAGGGCCGTCGTGTGGGCCCTGCAACCCCTGGGGATTCAGGGGTCTCGGTTATTTAAGGGGTCCAAAGTTGTGATGGGCGAAAATTAAAACTCTCACCTTTAAAGGCAGGGGTCACCAAACAGAGGGGCACGGGGGTCCAGGGTTTCATTTTGCGGTCTTGCACACATCTCCATTATGAAACTTTACTTTCAACATTATACCTCTACTATATAACGAACACTGTAGTGTCGCTGTGTTATATAACAATAACTGAAGTATACCCATACTTAATGCATACCTCTACTTTGCAAAGTAATCAAAAGTATACCTATACTTTATAAGGTTACCAAATGCACACCTCTACTTTACAAAGTAAAGTAATATATACTTCTACTATATAACGTTACCAAATGTATACTTCTACTATACAACATTACCTAAAGTATACCGCTACGATACAAAGTAACCTCTACTCTATAACGTTACCAAAGTCAAACTCCACACATGACTTTGCGTATTGACGGCACGCAAACAGCTTTAACTCAAGTCACAACACTGAACATGTGTTTCTGTTTTATATATGTGCTATCAAATTATGTTCGTTTCAAAAGAAAACTCCGTAGCAGTTCTGTCATAGAGAAATAACATCAACATGAACAAGTCATAAAAACAAAGTTTTTTGTCTAAATATTTTATACAATCTTAAATTTATAAGAATTCCAATTAATGCTCTCTTCCCCCGTACCCCAAAAAAAAAAAAAAAGACCCGAAACTGCATTTTTTTTTCCATGCCCTTGAACTATATTAATATTCTAATGACCAGCCCGCTTTTTCAACAACGTTTTCAGAAAAAACAACAGAAAATATTACACTCAAATAGCACTTGAAATATTTTTTTAAAAAGAATCTCATTTATCACAGTAATCGGGAATTTTATTTCGTGAGCTCAATGTCATCAGATTTCCTTCATGTCCCCTTTGAAAAAACGGGAGAAACTGATTTTTGGGTGTTGTGGGGTTTGAGGGGGTGAGGCTTGAAAAATTTGTTTTAGTGTTTGTTAAACGGCAACACGTCTTTGAGCCAGGTCACTGCTGGATATGTTGACTGGAAGTGGGCCAATTAGGCCGTCCTAAGATTTTTGAGCCAGGTCACTGCTGGATACGTTGACTGGAAGTGTGTCAATTAGGCCGTCCTAAGATTTTTGAGCCAGGTCACTGCTGGATATGTTGACTGGAAGGGGGTCAATTAGGCCGTCCTAAGATTTTTGAGCCAGGTCACTGCTGGATATGTTGACTGGAAGTGGGTCAATTAGGCCGTCCTAATATTTTTGAGCCAGGTCACTGCTGGATATGTTGACTGAAAGTGGGTCAATTAGGCCGTCCTAAGATTTTTGAGCCAGGTCACTGCTGGATATGTTGACTGGAAGTGGGTCAATTAGGCCGTCCTAAGATTTTTTCCAGCCAAGCGAACACAAGCGGAGTTTTATATATAAACGGATATCAAAACGTCACAGCTGTAACTTGGAGCATACCAAGATAGTGAAGACGGCAATGTTCTCGGTCTAACAAATTTTGACTACATATGTATCGAAATAAGTAAATTGAAAATCGATAATGTTTTGGAAGATGAATATGTATATATATACACACCTTAGAACAGCAGTCACTATCCGGTTGTCCTTGGACCACTGATTGTCCGCGATAAAATTTTGATGTTTCGCAGCAAGGGCTGCAGTTTTTTTGCATTGGTTATGCTTAGTATGTATATATATATTATAAATATATATGTATATACATATATATGTATATATATATATAAAAATCCTTTAAAAATCCTATATTCTGAAAGCCAATTTATAACTTTTAAATATATTTTCGTTTGAAAATTTACAACTTTTGCTGAAAACAACCCTGGGCTTCAGTATAGAAAACGCAAAGCATCGAGAAAAGGTGATTCGAACTACTTCAAAGTTAAATTTATTGAAGAACATGTTGGTGAAATGCACCCATGGCCGCTTCGTGTCGTGGGTTCTGAGAATGCAACAGCGGCCGCTTTGTGTCCTTATTAAAAGCATCATCATCTCATAGCACTTCGAATCGCGAACAATAACAAAGCCTTATACGATTGGAGAAGAATTAATTAAGCTTTGCATGCTACACGCCTGTGAAGAGTTCTTTGGAAAGAAGGCCGTCAAGAAACTGAAAGTGATTCCCATGTCCTCCAACACCGTCAAATGCATAACTGAAGACATGGCTGAAGATATTGGAAAGCATGTATAGTTATGAAAATGGTGAACGTTTCACCATTGTATTCAATTCAACTTCACCACTGTAATCAATTCAACTTGGGCAATCAACGGACGTAAAGTAACAAGACTTTTTTCCTTTTGTTTTGTGGGGGTTTGAGGGTTTAGTGTGAAGGAGAGTTACAGGAAGAACTACTTTTTTTTTGTTGTTGCTTGACTTGCCGGGTAGAACAACTAGGGCTGAGATTATTAGTTATTTCCTGGAACAGGGAAATTGAAAGACATACATATCAACATGACTGTAACTGCCTGTTATTATTTTGAGAAGTCTCTTCTGACTATGAGTGCGGGTAGCCTAGCTTGCATAACTGGTAGATATTATTTCGCTCTTTAATGAACTAGACGTGTCCTTTCAAGGAAAACTTAAGGACGTATTCGCATTACGATGTAAAATCGATTACTTTCAAAAGAAAACATAATTGCTGCCAACGCGTTTGGTCGAAGAAAGATCTTCAAATGTTTCCGATTTTGGCAAACACAATCATGAGAGAAAATTATGTTGGCCGGCAGATGGCAGTAACCATTGTTCAGCGGCGCTACAGTATCTCAAAGCATATGTTGTTTGTTATACCCTAACAAAGTTAGATCCCAGACCTGGCAATTTGTGGGAAAATAGATCCATTTGCAGCTAAAAATAACATTGAAGATGGCAATTTCAGCATGGATGAAAAGGAAAAACATTAATGGATCGCGTGATGACAGATTGAAAGCTTAATACCACTCATCATTATTAAGACATCATTTTTGTCCATTAAAAAAAAAAAACATGAGCATTTACTTTTACAGCCATCCATGCGTATCTGCTTCACTTGTTGAAGGGAAAATTTTTATCTAATTCTGAATAGCAACTTTGTGCGAAGAGACGCCTGTCACAGCCACCAAACAGCGGTACAGGTCTCGGCTTGACATAAAAAAACGCCTCTGTCTTGTAGTGAGGTCAATGGAGACAAAAAAATCCATAAACTCTGTATCAAAAAAAAAAAAAGCAGGAACAAATATCACACTAACAATGTTTGACACTTAAATAAGCTTCAATTATATGGTCATAATTTACTTTCATAATTTTTTTATAATTAAAATGGCGCTTTTATAATTTCGTTCTTTAAGTACGTCGTCATACATGAGTTCTCTGATCATTGTTTTACGGTTTAAAAAAAATTATTTTAAAATCATGTCAGAGGTCCGCGGGATTAAAAAATATGATTTTGGATAAGGTCCGTAAAGTTGGCTACAGCTAATCAAGACTATGCTGTGTTCAAATCAAAACTACGTACGCTATCCAAGACGCAATGGAACTTCGCTAAAAATGACGTGACACTGTATAATCCAACGATAAAAATATCCGCTAGTCTGTCCTTCACGCATAACTCCACTTCACCAAACTTCTTTTTTTAACTTCCGGTATCGCCCCATTACGGGCAGCAATTAAATGTGAACAGACTGTTTTTAGGTTGAATATTTACATTTGCAAAAATAATTCTTATGATAAGATTTCTTATAAATGCCACAACTAATAATTCTATTAAGTGGATTTCTTAAAAGCGGATGTCTCCGAAGCCGGTCCTTCTGCCCGTGACGCAACACCGTACTTCTCGTGGTCTGGATTTGGGTTTATCAATGAGACCACCCCCGTTTTTTCGTTAACAGAGTCACATTAGAATTTTTCCTTGACAAAATATTCATTCTAACCGACACTTCATTGTGTAACATTCCGCTGGCAGTTGCTTCTTGTGTGTAGAAGTAGAACGAACATAAAATAACACTAAAACTACGGTCCGCACAATTGTTACGGCGACTTTATGATTATAGTGGGGTGTATGTTGGTCGATAGCTTGCGTATCCCCGTTGAACGCCCGCATGATCTTTCTATACTAAACTGAAATTTTTACGTAATATTACTGTTATTACAGTTGTCTTATATGGCGCCGTACCCCAGCCTAGAGCTAGGCTCACTTATATGGCACGGTACCCCAGCATAGGGCTAGGCTCATTTATAGGGTGCGGTACTCCAGCCGAGGGCTGGGCTCACTTTTAGAGCGCGGTACTCCAGCCTAGGGCTAGGCTCACTTATATGGCACGGTACTTCAGCCTAGGGCTAGGCTCACCACGCTTCAAATAAAAACTTGCAAAAAGAAGAAAAAAAACATAACATTAAAAAAAAAAACAGTTAAATACCCACATGCGCCTTAAAAAAAAAATGAAGTTCTTAAATTTAAATCTCTCCCAACCGACTGAAAAACTTTCAATTTTGTCCAACATCTTCATCACTTCTGGTTTTCGTTGTTAGAACACTAAAATTTACCAGAAAAAAAAAAAAGTATTTAAATACAAGCAAAACAACCAATTTCCCTTGAGGTCGCACAGTTCAATCCTTAATGTAAGTTGAGTAATTCTAAATTCAATTGCCTCTCAGTTAACTTTTTTTTCTTTTTTTTTTTTACGGTGTAAGAGCTTGTGACCCACGAAAGATCCGGAAGACATAGTTTGGGCTACGAAGTCAAAACGGAAATGACTCATTAGCATACTGTTCTCGGAAGTGTTTTCAGATTGGTTTAATTTGTGTCCTTTCTATTCCGTTCGGTGTATAGCTAAACAGCAATCATCGTGCCATGCCCAAAGACCACGCGTGAAAACATAACATATGTGTTTTTTAAAGCGTTTGATGAGATGCAACGAGCACTATTTTTAAAGACGTGTTCACGAGGCTCTCACAGTACCCAGAAGCCTCGCTTGCCATCCGCATTCGCAGCAAATCGTTCCACACCCCTCCCCCCCCTCCCTTTTACCACTCTTTCCCAAAAGAATAGTGACCTTCGCAATCTAACCAACGAGCCCATCCGTCATTCTTACACGAACGTAACCAGTGCCATCTCTTAACACTCAGCCCGTTCCACTTTCCCGTGTTTTTTTTTTCCCCACGACCAAAAAACCACCTCTCGCACTCAAGGGGTTAACCACTTTTCATCTTAACCTCTAGCATTAGGCTCAAACATTCTTGAAGCAATGAGGAAAAAAAAAAGGTTTGTACATTTAGACATTAGAGAACATTTTAAAATAAGAAATTATTGCTATTATTTTTGTAGCGCCACAAGAGAGTTGCAATCTTCATACAATACTCCCAGTACTCATGAATGGTGATTTATTGAAAATAATTCTAATGTTTGATGGAAGACGTGGAAATAAAAAAAAGGGTTTTGCAATTCTATTTTTTTTTTAAATAAAGATTTTTTTTGTTGTAATAACCAATGTGTCCTACTCTAAAAACATGACTTTCAGAGGAGAAAATCAATATTTCGAATGTATTCAGCAAACTGAAATTTAAATTTTGCTAGTTAACCACCAAAGCGACATGCATGACGAAATTCCACATAAGGCTTTTACCTTTAAGTCAATCACTTAATCAATTCAGAGGCTTCGAAATCGAATTTCTTCAGTTCGATTACCTATGAAATCAATCAAGCTTAAACGGAAATTGTTAAGTGATTGTCAATAAAGACTCGCAATCAGCTTTAGTATTAAGCTCATGGGGCATGCTGACCCGCCCTGTTTGGATATAGTGACATTTTCGTGAGATGATGTTTACGTTTTTACCAGTGGCGTAGTTAAGGGGAGAGCGGGGGCAGATGCCCCTGGGCGCCAGACTAGTTAGGGGCGCAAAAATGTGATTTGATATTATTTTATTGATGAAAATAATGGGTTTGAGAGTTGAGCAAAGAAAGGGTGCCTCTTTAAAATGAATCTTGTCCCCGGTCGCCAAACACTCTAGCTACGCCTCTGATTTTTACAGGCCGTATTGAATAACACTAGGCACAAAGCCACGAAAACAATAAGTTAGAGAGGTCAGATAAAGTGGCCTTTATAAGCCAGATAAATTGGCCTTTATAAGCAAGATAAAGTGGCCTTTATAAGCCAGATAAAGTGGCCTTTATAAGCCAGATAAAGTGGTCTTTATAAGTGAGATAACGTGGCCTTTATAAGCCAGATAAGTGTCCCTTATAAGCCAGATAAGTGCCTTTATAAGCCAGATAAAGTGGCCTTTATAAGCCAAATAAAGTGACCTTTATAAGCCAAATAAAGTGACCTTTATAAGTGGTCTTTATAAGTGAGATAACGTGGCATTCATAAGCCAGATAAGTGTCCCTTATAAGCCAGATAAGTGCCTTTATAAGCCAGATAAAGTGGCCTTTATAAGCCAAATAAAGTGACCTTTATAAGCCAAATAAAGTGACCTTTATAAGCCAGATAAAGTGTCCTTTATAAGCCAAAGAAAGTGGCCTTTATATGCCAGAGGCGATTGTCCTTATAAATCAGATGTGATTGCCTTTATAAGCTATAGGTGATTGCCTTTGAAAGCTAGAGGTGATTGCCTTGTAAGTCAGAAAGAATTGACTAGTAGAGGCGATTGTCTATAAATCAGAGGTGATTGCCATTATACGCTAGAGATACTTGCCTTTATAAGCAAGACGTGACTGCCTTTTAAGTCAGATAGAATTGACTAGTAAGCCAGAGGCTATTCACTTTATAAATCAGAGGTGATATCCTTGTAAGTCAGAAACCATTGACTAGCAATTCAGAGGTGATTGTCTTGTAAGCTAGAAATCATTGACTTGTAAGTCAGAGGTGATTGTCTTTATAAATCAGAGGTGATTGTCTTTCTTTATAAGTCAGTGGTAATTGACTTGTAAGTCAGAGGAGATTGACTTTATTTATAAGTCAGTGATAATTGACTAGTAGGTCAGAGGTGATTGACTTAAAGGAAAGGTCCATGGTTTGGTTTACAAGTCGATATAGAACGGCTCAAATGCCAGATGTAACAGGATTGTATTTAAGATGTGGAAAAAGCCAAATGTTTTTAGATACTTTATAGAGCAGCAGCGATTTGCTGAAAGACCAGAGGACATTTGCTATGGAACAGAAGCCATATGATCAGAGGTGGCCGGCTGAAAACATCGGAGGCGATTGGCTACTAGTTCAGATGTGACTGGCTTCATAATCAGGAGTTCATGACCGAAATTCAAGATTCATTCTGTCTAGACTGAATTCCTTTTAAGAAAAATGAAACGCCTGTCCCTGTCTAAGGCGTATATACAATCCATCGTTCCGATTCATCGAAAGATATTTTACATTCTGAATCTCGAAATCACGTTACAGCTTTAAGACCCACTGCAAAAAACACTACAAGCCTGGTTCCCCCCTACCGCGATCATTGTCCAGTAGCGTAAGCCACTCTACAATCCCCGAAGCCATTAGTAGTAGTTGTACAACGACTGCACCACCAACTTTAATCAATTTGTATCGATCTCTGACACTCGAGAGTAGCTTCTAATCTTATCCCCTCTGAACACACTTCCGTAAGCGACCCAACACCGGTTGATAATGATACATGAGAAAGCAACGAGTCCCACGTTGTGACTGTGGGTGCAATGCATGTTCTTGTCGGCTTCTTAAATATTTTTTTTTGTTTAGAACATGTCTATCTTTGTCACATTGATAGCAATTGCGGATACAACGAAATGATAAAAGGTGTCGGTATGTGAAGGGGTGGGGGTGTGCGCCATAAGAGACACCGTGACAAGCGATCATGGGATTGTCAGTGGACAAAAAAGCAGAGAAATTTTTGACAGACACAAAAGAGAGAGAGAGAGAGAGGCCACACGTGACACAAGCTGTTAACTTACGTAAAAAAAACTGGTACAAACCCCTGATTAAAAAAGGGGTAGGGCTGGATTTGGATAATATGTCACGTCTGTCAATTGATGAATATTTATAGTCGTTTACCCGTTAACTGTCCGGTTATCGGCAAAGGCTTCTTTTTTTACTCGTCCCCAAACAGCACAGACATACCGTCTTATCAGTAGGTACATCTCCACCCCTCCCTCACACACCACAAACAGTCACGCGCCTTCGGCCAAACGCGGTGCGCGCATCTCGTCCACCTTGCGACAGTGACATTCTACCGCTGCCGCTGAAACAAGGAAACTCCACCTTGCGACAGTGACATTCTACGACTGCCGCTGAAAAAAGGAAACTCCACCTTGCGACAGTGACATTCTACGGCTGCCGCTGAAACAAGGAAACTCCACCTTGCGATAGTGACATTCTACGGCTGCCGCTGAAACAAGGAAACTCCACCTTGCGACAGTGACATTCTACGGCTGCCGCTGAAACATGAAACACTAGGCACTAATGGGTGCAATTTTTTAAATGTCAAAATTGATTTATTAATATATTAAGTATGTTCCCAACGCTCGAGAGGCTTGGAGCTGTGATGTGTGCAGTTGTTCACATTAGTCTTTATATTGATCAATAAACAAAGTATCTTATTTTAATTATCAGACAATGACAATCTGTTTGGAATTTTATATTGCTTAATAAAAATGCAATCAGCTTTTTTTTTAAAAAGGGTGGGCTATAAATATAATCTTTATTGTCAAAAATAATAGCATTATTTTATCTGTATTTCATGTATTATTCTTTTGTTACTTCTTAAAGAAGGTTATTATCTTTTCTTTTTTTTAAATTTAAAAGTAGAATATCGAGTTTTACAAGAGATGCCATATGTTTATTGCAGGGGCGTAGCTAAGGTTAGCGCCACCGGGGCCGGTCATGCTTTTCGATAATAGTATAAACACAACCAGGTTAAGCGACGCCCCATATTTCCAAGGATCTTTATTTTTTTTTTTCGTGGTTTCTCGATTGATGTGAAACTAAAGTCAGGTGTTGGTGAAAATGAATTCCTTGAGTTTTAATTTCCCAAAAACGTTCTCCCCCAGATCCTTCACTTTCATTTCCACTTCCCCGGCTCCTGAATGAAGTTACATTACTTGCACCTTTGCATACCTGTAGAAGCACCTTTGTGTACCTGTACCAACACATTGTATACCTGTACAAACACCTTTGTATACCTGTACAAACACATTTGTATACCTGTACAAACACCTTTGTATACCTATAAAAGAAACCTGTAGATGCTACTCATATAGTGATTTCCGTAACTGACAAACATACTATGTGCCTTTCGTTTCGTAAAAAGTATACGAACAATATTTGTCTTCATAGAATCCAGGGGCAAAAAAAAAAAAATTACGGGACCAAAGGGCTTATCCCAGGGTGCCAAAATTGGGCGAGTTGAGTTCATGTAAAACTAAAACTTGTTACCGTTATGCCAACTTTTGGTGTTTATAAATGTACCCCCCCACCCCCGGGGGGGACCGAACATCTGAAATTCCCCCCTCAAATTATCTAAAAGAAACACCTGGAAGTGTGTCCGCCGGGGGGGGGGGGGGGTCGGGATTTTTGGGGCGGGGGTGGAGGGAGATCAAAAACTTTTCAAACCATGCAAATAAAATTTCTGGAACCACGCCCCCCCCTCCCCCCCCCCCCCCCCCCAAGCCAACTTTGGAAGTCGCAGGTTTATTCCTGTTAGGGATTGAAGGCCGACCCTGGGAGAAAGTTATCAACGGTCAGTTATCTGTGTTTTATTATCTTTGCTCTGCCAGATAAGTTTTAGTGCCATGTGGCTAGCGGGTTTGGGGGGGGGGGGGGCGGGGAAATTGGGCCGTATGTATCTGAAGTGACTACGAGTTGGACAGGATAGTTGTAATTGAAAGCTCTCTCGCTGTTGTTGAGTGCGCCACCGAGTGCACCTGAAGTGATGTCATGGTTGTGTGGACTGATGCCACTAAGTACACCTGAAGTGATGTCATGGTTGTGTGGACTGATGCCACTAAGTACACCTGATGTGATGTCAGGTTTGTGTGGACTGATGGAAATGGATGTCTCGCTTTAGCTGGAGCGTCGACGTATTTTTTGAAAAATAAATAACTTCTTGAGATTAATTGTAATAAGTGCACTTGGGTGGCGAAGATGAAGGGTTATCACGGGAGTTCAAAATTATTGATGGGTCTTCCAGCGATGATTTGGTTTCTTTGATGTAGTATCTGGTGAAATTGGGTGCTTGACATTCGGACTTACTATGTTGTTGGTAGGTTGCGTTGTTTAGGTGAAAAAAGTGGGGGAAGGGGGGTGGGGGTGGGGGGGGGGTGGGGCTACAGATGCACTTGACAAACTTCTTCCCACATCAAATTAGAGCTTTGCACACAACCTCACACAAAACCCGGTCGCGCCCTATCTGTATCCCGACCAAACCCAACCTGAAACCTGGGGCCCACCTTACACGATCCCTACCCGAATACAAACCGAAAAATACATACGGGTTAACTGTATGCATACTTTCGGGTCAACTAGGTGCATACATATGTGTCATCTATGTGCATACATACAGTTTATCTATGTGCATACATACGGGTCATCTATGTGCATACATACGGGTTTTCTATGCGCATACGTATGGGTCATCTATGTGCATACATACGGGTCATCTATGTGCATGCATACATACGGGTCATCTATGTGCATGCATACATACGGGTCATCTATGTGCATGCATACATACGGGTCATCTATGTGCATGCATACATACGGGTCATCTATGCGCATACGTATGGGTCATCTATGTGCAGACAGATGAGTCAACTGTGTATAAATACGCGTCAACAGCTCATACAAACGGGTCAACTGTGTACATACATACGGGTCAACTGTGTACATACATACGGGCAATGGCGACGCCTTTACATTATTGGGAAATTAAGAAGTAAGAGAGGAGATGACCTTTGGAAAATATGAAACCCTACCTCACCCTCACCCCAAAGCCTCCCATAAAACCCACACCACTTACATTTTTTAAAAAAGCTGGTTCATCTAATGTAGGACTCTATCTTTTAGAGCGCATCAATAACGTTTTCTTACCTCTCAGCTCATACTTTTCATTTAAAAAAATAGTTCCCTGCATTTGTTCCTTGTATTTCTTCCGTATATATATATATATATAAGCTTTGTTAAAGAATCTGATTTCTCTTACATGCACTGAATCGCTCAAAGAGTTTAACATGCTTTTTTTAAAAAAAAAACTACGAAACAATGGCGTCTCTGTCTGGAACGGGGTTGGACATAGTTTGACATTTGTTGACAAGTTGGGGGGAAGGGGGGGATACAAAATAAAATGATGTCAACAATGCTATTTTCTGTGATATATATATAGATAGATAGCTAGATAGATATATAGATAGATAGATAGATAGAGAGTGAGAGAACGAGATAAATAGATAGATAGATAGATAGATAGATATATAGATAGATAGATAGATAGATAGATAGATAGATAGATAGATAGATAGATAGATAGATAGATAGATGGATGGATGGATGGATGGATGGATGGATGGATGGATGGATGGATGGATGGATGGATGGATGGATGGATGGATAGATAGATAGATAGATAGATAGATAGATAGATAGATAGATAGATAGATAGATAGATAGATAGATAGATAGATAGATAAATAGATAGATAGATAGATAGATAGAGAGAGTGAGAGAAAGAGATAAATAGATATATAGATATATATATATATATATATAGATAGATAGATAGATAGATAGATAGATAGATAGATAGATAGATAGATAGATAGATAGATAGATAGATAGATAGATAGATAGATAGATAGATAGATGGATGAATGGATGGATGGATGGATGGATGGATGGATAGATAGATAGATAGATAGATAGATAGATAGATAGATAGATAGATAGATAGATAGATAGATAGATAGATAGATAGATAGATAGATAGATAGATAGATAAGTAGGTAGGTAGGTAGGTAGATAGATAGAGTTATGGCATCCTTCCATCTTCGCGAGGTGATAGTGTAGCTATTGACACTGGAAGGGCAGTCTCGGCTGCCATTTTTCGCAGGAGAATCTTGAATCCTTATTAAATTTGGGCTTACGTAAAGCTCTCTTCATTGGCAAGGGCTTCGTTTCGGACAACTTCTTACATTTTTTAACAAAATTTATCAGGGTATCGTTGAAAGTTTGACAGTTGTAAACAAGGAGGATGTGGGGGAGGTGAGGAGTGTGAGGTGGGGTTAGTGAGGGGGGTGAAAAAAATTGCCTACAATTGTTGACATAATTTCTGGACGGCCACTTTTCAAAAGTCGACCCCCACATATTTGCTTGGGTCAAGGCAGCTGGACCCAGCAATGTACTGGATTTACATTTGTTACCATTGTTTCAGCAGGGAACGATTGCACGGGGGACCAACTAAAACTAAATGAAATCAATACAGAAGTATCGGGGGTCTGAACATAAAAAACTGCTTGCATTTTGTTAGATTTATGGTCGCGTCCGAAATTCAATTGTTTCCTTTTGGCGTGATCTTATTGCAATGTCGACTTTGTGCTGTGTATGTCTTAGTCATCGGATTGAGTTCAGTGGCGGATTTTCTACGTAGGGGTTGGGGGAGGGGTGGGGTGCATCTTTTCCAATGGTTTTTTTGCATGTCCTAGTCATTGGATTACGATCAGTGGCTGGTTTATAGAGGACAACCCCGGGAGTTTGCAGCTTTTCCATTCTCTCTTTGCATGTCTTAGTCATATCATTACGTTCAGTGGCGGGTTTATAGAGGACAACCCCGGGAGTTGCAGCTTTTCCATTCTCTCTTTGCATGTCTTAGTCATATCATTACGTTCAGTGGCTGGTTTATAGAGGACAACCCCGGGAGTTGCAGCTTTTCCATTCTCTCTTTGCATGTCTTAGTCATATCATTACGTTCAGTGGCTGGTTTATAGAGGACAACCCCGGGAGTTGCAGCTTTTCCATTCTCTCTTTGCATGTCTTAGTCATATCATTACGTTCAGTGGCTGGTTTATAGAGGACAACCCCGGGAGTTGCAGCTTTTCCATTCTCTCTTTGCATGTCTTAGTCATATCATTACGTTCAGTGGCTGGTTTATAGAGGACAACCCGGGGAGGGGGGGGGGTGCAGTTTTTCCAATGGTCTTTAAGGACGCCTTGGCGCGTGTTAATTTCTTCAAATTGAAACACACTTTGAAAAACAAGTTATTATCTCCCATAAAGTTTATTGTATTTGCGATGTACAATAATTAAGTTGTTTGTAAATTACGTGTTTTCATGCACAAATAATCAAGTGTTTTCATGCGCAAATAATTAAGTGTTTTCATGCGCAAATAATTAAGTGTTTTCATGCGCTTATAATTAAGTGTTTTCATGCGCAAAAAATGAAGTGTTTTCACGCGCAAATATTTAAGTGTTTTCATGCGCAAATAATTAAAAGTTTTCATGCGCAAATAATTAAGTTTTGATAGAGTGTCGCCTGGGGACAATATTCATTTATACGATTCCCTCATCTCTGACACCCATTATTTACATCCATGGAATACCACCAAAGCCCATTTTGACACCACCGCTTAATAGGCGGACTGGGGACATCTGCCCCTTCTGCATCCCTTAGCTACGTCAATCTAATGTGCATAAACAAATATAATTAGCTCAGTGTAATGGCAACGCACAATATTCCTAACATATTTTTCAAATGAAATTGTTTATGACCCCCCTGTGAAGTCTTTCTCACCCCCATACCCCCCCCCCCTAAAACCCGCCAAACAGATCAATCTTGAAAGAAGACCTTCTGAAATTGTTATTATTGTGTTTTGATAAATTGGCCAAATTCAAGTTAACGACTGGGGTTGGGGCAGTATTTCAGACCATTTCTTCGACTGTTTATAAATTGAATAATAAGAAACATCCCGACTACCTGCACCACCCACCCTTTTTTTCTTCCACAAACACAGAGACACACTCTCACACACACAATCACACACACAATCACACACTCATTCACACACAGATACAATTACACACTCAATCACACACTCAATCAAACACAAAATCCCACTCATAATCACACACAATCCCACACACAATCCCACACACACACAATCACACACACACAATCACACACAAACATAAAATCAAACAAACACACAATTACACACTCTCAATCACATACACACAAAAATCACAAACACAATCCCTCACACAAAAATCACACATACACACAATTACACACAATCACACACACACACAATCACACACACACACACACAATTACGCAAACGCAATCACACACATGCACAATCACATACACAATCACATACACAATCACGCCCACACAGTCATATACAGATACAATCATACACACACACAACAACATGCACACAATCACACACACAACCACACACACACACACACACGTAATCACACACACAACAGGCTGGTCTGAAATGAACACCAAAACTCCGTACACAGTCGTGTTAAACCGATTAGTGACTGAACGTTCTATTTGAATAAGCCTGTAGCGAACGTTATCACTCTGTAAATAATAGTCCTGTACTATAGAGTATTACTTACGGCTTCGTGTTAGTCCTCTCTTTTTCTCTTGCCCCCACAAAGAACATAAAGTTAAGTGTCCATGAAATATTTAGGTCCTAACGTAAAAGTACTGGGGGGGGGGGGGGAGAATATAATCAACAAGCACCGTAGCCTCGAAAGAAAAATTTGTGTACAGCCGACGCCGTTTAAAAAAATCCACAATAAAAAAACCCTAGCTGAAGAAGAAATAAAAAAGGGGGAACCTTATGTTGAAATAATAGCCCCCTTCCTTATTTGTTGGTTCCCAAACAGCACCACGCAAATGATCAGTTACTTGGCTTCGCTCGCCTGGACTGTCGTGGTATCTTGCAAGGGCACCTGGTGGTTAAGCGGCGTATTCAGACGAGAGGTGAGGTGGGGCTGGAAGTAGGGGTGTATTTAGGGGGGGGGGGGTGTGTGTGTACAGAATGATGAAGGGAGACTTGAATTTTTTTTTTTTATAGTTGTTTTTTTTGAAGCGATATCAGGGTAAGTGACAATACAAAGATGTTTCCGTTGACTGGCTGGTGTTGTGAAGCTGGTTTCAAGTGGAGTAAAGTGGGCCCTGAGATGGAACGGGTCCCAGATCGAGTGGGACTGCGATTGAAGGATAAACACTGACAGGGGAAAGAGAAAAATATGAAAATAATAACTTGAGGAAACGCAGGAAACATGGAGGACGCGAAGGACATTGTTGTCTACATGGTGTTACCACTACCTGCGTCTACGTAGAGTCGCCACTACTTGCAGCTATGTAGTGTCACCACTACTTGCTTTTATGTAGTGTCACAACTACTTGCGGTTATTTAGTGTCACCACTACTTGTGGTTATTTAGTGTCACCACTACTTGTGGTTATTTAGTGTCACCACTACTTGTGGTTATTTAGTGTCACCACTACTTGTGGTTATTTAGTGTCACCACTACTTGTGGTTATTTAGTGTCACCACTACTTGTGGTTATTTAGTGTCACCACTACTTGTGGTTATTTAGTGTCACCACTACTTGTGGTTATTTAGTGTCACCACTACTTGTGGTTATTTAGTGTCACCACTACTTGTGGTTATTTAGTGTCACCACTACTTGTGGTTATTTAGTGTCACCACTACTTGTGGTTATTTAGTGTCACCACTACTTGTGGTTATGTCGACAACGAGGTTTTATGGTGGGGGGGGGAGAGGAATGGCAACATAAGATGTTGAATCATTGGGGGGGGATGTTGTGTAGTCATGATCTGTTGTATTATATTATATATATTATTTTACATTCACATCTGACGTCCCCTTACGGATAGATATGACGTCATCTTACATTCAAATCTGACGTCATCTTATCTTCACATCTGACGTCATCTTATATTCACATCTGACGTCATCTAACATTAACATTTGACGTCATCGTACATTCACTCGTGTCGTGACGTTATACTTACACCTGTATCTATGTTATATTTAGATATTTCATTCTGAACATTTACATTCTGCCATGAACTTATCTTTAGATTTAATGTTAAATGTAATATGTACATAATTGTTATGCTTTGCTATCTACAGTTAGGAAATGCGTCGTTTTAATATATTGATAAACATCTTAATTTCATTAATTTACGTCTCTCTCATTGCATAGTATGCTATTGTCAACCATTTAATGTAGCCAGCAAATTCATTAGCCATATGCCAAAAATAGACATACATGAATGACATCACGCATCCCAAATATGCTGCGATGTTAGTAACAGAGTTAAATTTTTTTACAACTTTATGACGATTGATAGGCGTGCTGTATGAAACAATTCTCCTAAATTAGCGTGACGACAGTTGTGGATGACCACCGTAGTGTCCGTGTATAATGATCTCGACAATTCTTTCTTTACATGTAAATTTGCTTCATGCATAAAATGAATGAATGAGAGAGTGAATGAGGGAGTGAATGAGGGAGTGAATGAGGGAGTGAATGGGCGAGTGATGAGGGAGTGAATGAGGGAGTGAATGAGGGAGTGAATGGGCGAGTGATGAGGGAGTGAATGAGGGAGTGAATGAGGGAGTGATGAGGGAGTGAATGAGGGAGTGAATGGGCGAGTGATGAGGGAGTGAATGAGAGAGTGAATGAGAGAGTGAATGAGGGAGTGAATGAGGGAGTGATGAGGGAGTGAATGAGAGAGTGATGAGGGAGTAAATGAGGGAGTGATGAGGGAGTGAATGAGAGAGTGATGAGGGAGTGAATGAGAGAGTGATGAGGGAGTGAATGAGGGAGTGATGAGGGAGTGAATGAGGGAGTGATGAGGGAGTGAATGAGAGAGTGATGAGGGAGTGAATGAGAGAGTGAATGAGGGAGTGAATGAGGGAGTGAATGAGGGAGTGATGAGGGATTGAATGAGAGAGTGATGAGGGAGTGAATGAGAGAGTGAATAGGGGAGTGAATGGGGGAGTGAATGGGGGAGTGAATGAGAGAGTGAATGAGGGAGTGAATAGGGGAGTTAATGAGGGAGTGGATGAGGGAGTGGATGAGGGAGTGGATGAGGGAGTGGATGGGGGAGTGAATCAGGGAGTAAATGAGGGAGTGGATGAGGGAGTAAATGAGGGAGTGGATGAGGGAGTGGAAGAGGGAGTGGGTGAGGGAGTGGATGAGGGAGTGGATGAGGGAGTGAATCAGGGAGTGAATCAGGGAGTAAATGAGAGAGTGAATGAGGGAGTGAATAGGGGAGTTAATGAGGGAGTGGATGAGGGAGTGAATAGGGGAGTTAATGAGAGAGTGAATGAGGGAGTGAATAGGGGAGTTAATGAGGGAGTGGATGAGGGAGTAAATGAGGGAGTGGATGAGGGAGTGGATGCGGGATTCAATGAGGGGAATAAAAACATGGATGAACCTGTTTTGGAAATGGGCGAATTTAAAGCGACTCTTTGAGACAGGTTCGGACGTTAAGACATGCAAGTGACAATGTCTTGTGGACATTTGGAAAATATGTAAAGGTGTCCAACTGGACTCTGCTGGACACTTTCACACGCGGGTGGTTTGGTATGCAACACTGGCACCAGAGGATGTCTTTCTACAGTTTTTTGCTTTGGGAAATATCGAGGGGTAATTTAATGGTGTCGGTCCCTCGTTGGCGTTAACGTGTGGTTGGATGCTTAGATTAAATTTGTGAAACATGTAATATCAGGATTGAAATAAACTTTTTAAAATGATATAAGTACTGTGATATCTACCAATAAAGACAAGTTTTTATTATTTCTATTCATCATTCTGTTTCTCACTCTCTCTCTCTCTCTTTCCCATTTTTTTTTATCTTCTGTTCACTTACACTGATTACTATTTCTCTATCCTATTGATCTCGGTTATTCTCAGACACCGATTATCTTACCTGCATTCATTCTTCCACCTTCTCCATCATTTACTACCACATTGAATCCCTCATTGACTCCCTCATTCACTCCCTCATTGACTCCCTCATTCACTCCCTCATTGACTCCCTCATTCACTCCCTCATTCACTCCCTCATTCACTCCCTCATTCACTCCCTCATTCACTCCCTCATTTCTGTGTGTTATTTGGCTTCACCAAAAGAAAACCTCTAGGGTTTATTTTCCCCATGCCCTATCCTCTGTACAACATAACCTCTGTACAACATAACCTCTGTACAAAATAACCTCTGTACAACATAACCTTTGTAAAACATAACCTCTGTACAACATAACCTCTGTACAAAATAACCTCTGTACAACATAACATCTGTACAACATAACCTCGGTACAACATAACCTCTGTACAACATAACCTCTGTACCACATAACCTCTGTACAACATAACCTCTGTACAACATAACCTCTGTACAACATAACCTCTGTACAACATAACATCTGTACAACATAACCTCTGTACAACATAACCTCTGTACCATCTAACCTTTGTACCATCTAATCTCTGCACAACATAACCTCTGTACCATCTAACCTTTGTACCACCTAACCTCTGCACAACATAACCTCTGTACCATCTAACCTTTGTACCATCTAACCTTTGTACCACATAACCTATGTACCACCTAACCTCTGTACCACCTAACCTCTGTACCACATAACCCCTGTACCATATAACCTCTGTACCACATAACCTCTGTACCATCTAACCTCTGTAACACATAATCTCTATAAAACACAACCAAAAAAACTTATACAACTTGATCAAGTCTTTGTTCTGTCCCTATTTCCCTCAAGGTATCCTTTTATATTTTAATAGTGTTCTTTCTCAACAAAATGGAATATTTGATAGCAAGCCATGTTTCTTATCGTGGGATCAATTGTGACTTAAAGTAAGGAGTCAGCTATTCCTTGCCCCCCAAACTGCTTACACGATGCATTCAATTGTATTTAGTCACGCTTGCAAAAAGCCCAGTCTGCCCCAGCGATTCTCAACCTATTGCCCCCTTAGACGCTAGTCAACGGTGATTTGTCACAAAATCATTTGAAATGAACGATACCATTTAAACAGTATTAGAAACTTCACCGTGTCACGTGATCATAGTGTTATACCAGATTCCAATGTACATTTCAAGACTAGACTTACTTTATTGTTATTATTTGCCATAACTCATTCAGAGCCCCTTGTTCAGAAACACAGATCTACAAAAATTTTACGTTTCATTGAAAAAAATAAGAACATAATGAAGTCTATATTTAATTTTTTTTTAAATTCCCGGTATCATGACGCTGAAAAAAAAGGCCCACATGTCTTTCAACGTGTCGATTCAGCGGTGTGAGAACGCAGAGTGGGGGGTCTGTGTTTAAACACGGGTTGTGTCGGGTTGCATGTTGGGCTCCCTACTGTCGTAGTAAAAAAGCTGTTGCATAATTGAATGTATAATGAGGGGGCTCATTAATACAGTTTTTTTTTTAAAAAGGGTTCATTTATTTTCAACTTTTAAAGAAAAAAAATTCTGTAGTTAACAAAATGGTTCTCGTGAAATTAAAATGTGTTCAAATTACATATTGATAGAAGCTAAAGAAACGAAACAATTTTTTTAAAAGAAGCGATTGTTTTCAGGATATTCAATTTAAAGTAACTGGTTAAGCAAACTGATTGTATTTCCTTATCTTAAAAAAGAATTTAACAGTTCACTGCCGTTTCGGTATTGCAGAGTTCTGAAGTAAATATTTTAGAACCGATGATTCTGTGAGCGGTGTCGATCGGTCGTAGACCTGACAGCTGTTAGAGGTCAATGAAATCTTTGATATTGATGATTTAATCACTGATCTAGTTCTTGACTTAAATCCCCCCTCCCCCCAAATGCACGTCATAGATATCACGTCCCAAGGACGAGAGCGCAGAGCTCAAGGTCGTTGGTCTAATTTATTGGGATGGAATGGGAAATTATGTAAATTTTCAGTGCCTGGCGTTGTATATGTAGACGTTGTTTTGTTTTTTGTTTTTTTTAAAATCTGCACTCAATATAAAGACTTTCCGGAACCATTTATTTGCAAGCAGTTAAATTTTGATGTCGGCATAACCTCTGTATAACATAACCCTCTGTACAACATAACCTCTGTACAACATAACCTCTGTCCAACATAACAAGACAACTCAATAATATTATCTTACATTTCAGTAGTACATTCAAATAGCGCCCTGGCATTGGATGGCGATAAAATCCAGGCAAACGTGTGGACACCATTGTATCGAGATGGTTACGCTCAATTATCCTTTTGAAAATATTTGTCAAGCCAGGTGATAAGCTGTGATAAGTTTTCTTCGGAAATTTATTTAATACTTTTTTTTTCCAATAATTGTGGGCTTACACTCTTGTAGCCCCAGTCCTATCTGTAATATCCAGTTAAAATGAATGTGTCGGCTAATTAACAAGATTAATTCAAAAAACTCCAATTAACCTTTGGGCTCCTTTTAAATTTGAAAAATACAGTTTTTATTTTATCAAATGTATTTCCCCCCTCCTCCCCCGGGATCATTGTTTCCTAGATCATACGGGTGCTTAAATTATTGTAAACTCAATTGGCTCACATCACAACTCAGAACATTACATCAATGAAGCCTCTAGTTATAAATGGCTCACAGCACAAATCAACTCAAATCATTACACCAAAGAACCCTCGAGCTCAAAGCAATGAAGGGGGAGCACCAGAAAAGTAATTTTGATTTGCAAAATGTGTTTGAGTAGCGTACCTCCTATCATTGAAGATATTTATTTTTTTTAATTATTGAAGAGATTTATTGAACTTGGAATACCGATTAACAATAGTTACGTTTTAAATGAAAAAAAATTGCTGCATTCGTAGTTAATCTCTTCAGATTGACTCTTCATAGAATTTCTGTTTCTCCTGGCTAACTTATCAAGTCTAAATCCTCATTTTTTTAAAGTCTTATATTGTTCACCGAAGAATGCTTCAGCATACTCTTCATTTAGTTCATAGCATACTCTTCATTTAGTTCATAGCATACTCTTCATTTAGTTCATATGCTTCGACCTGTCACATGGGTAAAATTTCCTGCCATCCCCCGTCATCAAAAGAAACCATCTCCCAAAGGCCACACTCTAATGATTATCATCCTAGTTAAAATGTATACATTTTTAAAAAACCTAAAGTGTCTTTCGTTTCAGTGGGTCGAAAATGGCTTCTATAAGTGTATATATATATATATAAATAAATATATACATGCCTCTATACATCGCGTTTGTCGACCTCACTAAAGCTTTTGATCTTGTCAGCAGAAGCGGCCTCTTCCAGATCCTAAAAAAAATAGGCTGCCCTGCACGTCTGCTTAACATCATCGAGCAGCTCCACTATAACATGCAGGGCACAGTTTATTATGACGGTGCCACCTCAGAAGCTTTTCCAGTAAGTAGTGGAGTAAAGCAAGGCTGCGTGCTAGCTCCTACTTTATTTGCAATCTTCTTCTCCATCTTACTCCAGTATGCCTTCAAGAACAACAGCGAGGGGATATACATCCACACTAGAGCAGACGGGAGATTGTTCAACATTGCGCGCCTTAGAGCTAAGACCAAAATAAGAAAGGTCATGCTACGTGAGCTCTTATTTGCAGATGACGCCGCTTTAGTATCTCACTCAGCAGACGGCCTGCAGAGCCTTGTATCCAGTTTATCCGCTGCCTGCAAAGAGTTTGGCCTGATCATCAGCTTAAAGAAAACCAACATTATGGCTCAGGACGCTGACTCTCCCCCCACTATCTCCATCGACGACTGCGACTTGGATGCTGTTGACAGATTCACATATCTAGGGTCGAACATTTCGAGCACCCTCTCAATGGAGGATGAGATAAGTGGTAGGATAGGGAGGGCCGCAACTGTCATGACGAGATTGAAGAAAAGAGTCTGGTCCAATGCCAGGCTCACAACAAGAACTAAGCTGCAGGTATACCAGGCCTGCGTACTGAGCAAACTCCTCTATGGATGTGAGTCTTGGACCACATACAACAGGCACGAAAAAAGGCTCAATGGCTTCCACTTCAGATGCATGCGCCGCATCCTTGACATCAAATGGCAGGAAAAAGTCCCCAACACGGATGTCCTGTCTCAAACAAATATGTCCAGCGTCCCAGCCCTTTTAATCCAAAGACGCCTCCGCTGGCTTGGGCGTCAAGCGAATGCAACATGGTCGCATACCTAAGGACGTGCTGTACAGCGAGCTGGCGATAGGGAAAAGGTCAGTTGGACGGCCTCGTCTCAGATACATAGACATTTGCAAAAGAGATATGAAGGCGGCTAACATCAACATCTCAAATTGGGAGGGCTTGGCGGAGGATCGATCCACATGGCGGGGCATCGAGAAGGAAGGATCACTACGTGCCGAGGAGGTCTACAGGGCGGAAGCAGCTGTGAAGAGATCGCGGAGAAAGGCAAGAAAACACTACTCCACTGCATTCGTGTGCGGGACATGCACAAGAGACTGCCATTCAAGGATCGGTCTCATTAGCCACACGAAGAGCTGCAACCAGACAAGATAATCTATCGTCTCTCATAGACGGAAAGATGCCATACATACATATATATATATATATATATATATATATAAATGTCACCCTGGTCGGACCACCCCCTTCCAACAATCCTACGCTAGTGATTCCCTTGAAGTGATATTTGATTAGTGTGTTTATTTTGTATTATTTTTTTAAAAATATTTTGAATTCAAAAAGCCGATGTCAATTTTATGAAGGTAGAAAGTAAATATATTTTATTTTAATAAATAATAGTGAGAAGTTGCCAAAATAAAGGGAATATACTTCAAGTTCTTTATTGGTTAGTGAAAATACTACAGTTACGTCCCTTTGCTTTGACATAATTTTTTAGAGGATAGACGCGAAGAAGATTGCCCGGTAGACTTGGTGATCAAACCGGACAGTGCCCCGTTTCGTCTAGTATGTATACATAAATGTTTGGGGTGGAAATGGTGTAACAGCAGTGGTATTTAAGGAATGATGCGAGTTTCTGAGTGTGAGGGTGTGGTTTGGGATGGGGTGTGGTTTGGAATACGGTGTGGTTTGGGATGGGGTGGGATTTGGGATGGGGTGGGGTTTGGGATGGGATGGGGTAGGGTTTGGGATGCGGTGTGGTTTGGAATGCGGTGTGGTTTGGGATGGTGTGGGGTTGGGGATGGGGTGGGGTTTGGGATGGGGTGGAGTGTGGTTTAGGATGGGGTGTGGTTTAGGAGTGCAATGTTTCTTCGTCAAGTGTGGAATCGGGTTGTGACGGGGGCTTCAGTAGGTCAACAAATTTTGAAGTTTGTCTGACCCTCCAAACAAATATTTTGACCGTTCACACAATTTCCACCAGCATTATTGGCTAGATTGAGGTTATTGATTTTAAAAAATAAATAAAATGGTTTTAACTTCAATTATTATTGAGTTTTAAAGAAACGAATCTATTCAGTATTTAAAAAAAAAAAAAGCCTGCCGTGCTCAGTACATCTCATGTGTTGCACTTCATTAAAATACATAAAATAATCATTTGATTGTTATATTACATGTATTTCTAATTGATGATAATAATATTTTAACATTGCGAATATATAAGAGGAGATTAGTTTTATTTATATCATACTTAAATTGATTCGATATCCGTAAAATAATAGAAAATCCCTTTCGTCGTTTTTTTTTCTTTTAAAAAAGAATCCGAACGTATTTAAATTGATTCGTTTTTTAATCGCTATTACGGTCAGCCTAGCTCATTCTTTTATACTAGAATGTATGACCCGGTGTTACCGGTATATAATGGAAGGTAGTTGCGCTATTTCCAACCTGTTCTTGCGAAGTCTCAACATCTCAAAATCCAATTTTTACAAAAAGTATGAAAAATTTCATTTCCATTGTTCTGTAGATAAAGAAATAGATACTTAGACAATCGTTAATTGAAAAAAGAAAAAAAGAATCTATGTATATATATATTTTATATATATATATTAGATTTTTTAATTCTATATATATATTAGGTTTCTCACATCATTGATTATTGCAGTGGTTCTCAACCTTCCTAATGCCGCGACCCTTTAATACAGTTCCTCATGTTGTGGCGACCCCCAGGGACAAAATTTTTTTTTTCTTCATAACTGTAGAGTATATGTGTTTTCAGATAATCTTAGGCGACCCCAATCGCCACTCTTTTTTTCATCACTATCAAATTTGTATAGGTTTTCTCCAAATTTTCAAAATTATCCCACAGTTCCCAGTGTGGATCATTAATTCCCCAGATCTAGGGAAATTTTGCCAGAGTCTGATAGCAATGGTCTTCGGACTTGCGGAGGTGGCAGCACTGTACGCATATCGTTTTATGTTGAATGAAAGTAAAAACTGTACTTAAAGGTCCTCTAGCGGCTTTTCCCCTACAATTTTAAGTGTTACTCCATCTAATTCACAGGCGGCCACACGATCCACGTTGTTTCAATGTGTGTATGTTAGCAACTGATCAAACAATAGAATTATTGCTTTCTTTAAACTTTCCAAAAATTGATTTCACATAAATCAATCATATTTTATTTCAACAGTTGTAACGCTAGCATTTTATCGATACATTTATTAAATGTCGACACAAAGATAAAACTAAATATATTTTTTAATGTCATTGTTAAGTTAGCGTACAGTTCAATGGCGACCTTTAATAGTTATTTATAGTAAATAATTTTGAAAGATGAATCATAGAATCAACTGCCAGAGCTCGTGGAAGTAGTCAGTGGGGTCACTAAGGTTGATGTCAACCGGCGAGGTTACGTCATGGTGTGAGCCTTTCCCCTCCAGACTTCCCCATGGACCTCCCACCCCACCCCCACACCCGATTCCAACTGATTTGATGACACCTTCCTCTGTCAGCTACCTGCTCGGTGGCACCCTGCTATTTCATCGTGACGCCTGCCTCTGGTAGAAACCTGCTCGGTGACCCCTGCCATCTTATCGTGACACCCTCCTCTGGTAGAAACCTTTTTCGGTGGCACCCTGCCATCTTATCGTGACACCCTCCTCTGGTAGAAACCATCTTGGTGGCACCCTGCCATCTTATCGTGACAACCTCCTCTGGTAGAAACCTTCTCGGTGGCACCCTGCTATTTCGTCGTGACAGTCAGTTCTGGTGGCAAAGTCTCCCTGGTGGCAGCTAGTTCTGGTGGCAAAATTCTCCTTGGTGGCAGCCAGTTCTGGTGACAAAGTCTCCTTGCGGTGCCCACCTACCGCACACCACCCCCCCCCCCAGTCGTGACGCTAGTTGGTCACACGTGTCGTGTGTTTCCCTCAGCCAATGCGGGACGATGTCTAAGCCATCAAACTATAGATTAAGCTGAACGCTTGTCTGTTGCCTGTGGACATCACTGTTAATTATTTAGACATTTCTTATCATTGGGGTCCCGCTAATCATTATCGCGGCGAACCTTGGTCTGTTTTAAATGTTTGCCAGGCCCAATAGGAAACCGCACACACTTGATTGTTGGATAATATTGACTAACATATTATGTAGTTTGCCGGCTATTTGGGCATAGGACTATTGAAGGCAAGGGTTCTCAGCCCGGGATCATGGGATGCGCCTGCGGGTTGTCAGATACCTGGGGACGAAATAAGACGATGTTATATAGATTCAATATCATAAAAACATATCCAGTTCATTCATGAGATCAATACATAAAAAATAAAGTCAACCATCAATTCAATTATCTATTGCTTGTAACATATTGTTAAGTAACTTTAATGACACTGGCATTCAATAAGGTGTCTTAAAATATTCTTTATCTATCCGTCTCAAAAATCTTTTAGGGTGTAATATTAAAGTGCTTGTTAAATGATTCTGTCCCCTTACCTAAGGTCTTCTTACTGGTCTTACATTTGTGGTCTCTATCAGCAACACGCTACATCACTTGTTCTCAAACGTGAACTCGTAGCATTGGTAGTAATCAGATCGAGCCCAGAACCGGGATTAAGGTTGTGTGCGTGGATAAGACGCAAAGAGAAACCCTTTTTTTTTTTATATATAAAAAAAAAAAATAAAAAAAAAAAAAAAAATAAATTTAAAATTAACTTCGCTTTTGTTTGTGGCTGGCAGGCAAAAATCTTCGGACAGCTAATTGACCCACTTCCCGTCAACTTATCGGACTGAAACTTGGCACATAGACTCGATGCTGGTTAAAACACATTCTATCAAGTTTTCAGCCCCATCCCGTTGATATCCCCAAAATATAAGAATTTTACTATCAAATACGCTGGCGGCCAAGCGCTGATAGAAAGATCACAAAATTAAAAAAGTTATCTGAAACCCCCAAACAAATATTTCGACCGTTCAAACAATTCGCACCAGCATTGCTATGCTTCAATGGATGGATGATGTGGAAAAAGGTCTACAGCAGCTGGGAATCCCAGCATGGAAAAGAAAGGTATTAGTTAGGTCTGAGTGGAAGAATGTGGCGGGGCAGGCCAAAGCCCTACAGATGGATTGATGGACAGATGGATTGCTGCCTAGATTGAGTTTGATAATGATTGCTAATTATAATTCAATTGATTTTAACTTCAAATACTGTTTTTTTTAAACAAGTCTATTCAGTACATTTGAAAACAAAAGACATGTCGTCCTCTGTACACCTCGTGTGTTGCACTTCAGTCAATACAAATCATGATTTTTTTTTGTGGATAATAAGGTAGAGACTTCGATCAGGCTAGGTGAAAGGAAATAAGCTGATCAATGTAACGGACGGCAAGAGAGGAAAAACAGAATGAAAGAATGAATGTCGTTAAAGCTTCTCTACGCTTTTTAGCAAATAATTTGTTTTAATGGAAATGAAAAAAAAAATTAAGAGCAGGTGATTGAAATGATAAAATGGTTGATGCTGTGAACATGGCTAGTGCGTGGTGAACATGGCCAGTGCGTGGTGAACATGGCAAGTGCGTTGGAACATGGCCAGTGCGTGGTGAACATGGCCAGTGCGAGGTGAACATGGCCAGTGCGAGGTGAACATGGCCAGTGCGAGGTGAACATGACCAGTGCGTGGTGAGCATGGCCAGTGCGTGGTGAACATGGCAAGTGCGCGGTGAACATGGCCAGTGCGAGGTGAGCATGGCCAGTGCGAGGTGAACATGACCAGTGCGAGGTGAACATGGCCAGTGCGTGGTGAACATGACCAGTGCGTGGTGAACATGGCCAGTGCGTGGTGAACATGGCCAGTGCGAGGTGAACATGGCCAGTGCGAGGTGAACATGGCCAGTGCTTGGTGAGCATTGCCAGTGCTTGGTGAACATGGCCAGTGCTTGGTGAACATGGCCAGTGCTTGGTGAACATGACCAGTGCGCGGTGAACATGGCCAGTGCCTGGTGAGCATGGCCAGTGCGTGGTGAACATGGCAAGTGCGCGGTGAACATGGCCAGTGCGAGGTGAACATGGCCAGTGCGAGGTGAACATGACCAGTGCGAGGTGAACATGACCAGTGCGTGGTGAACATGGCCAGTGCGAGGTGAACATGACCAGTGCGAGGTGAACATGACCAGTGCGTGGTGAACATGGCCAGTGCGTGGTGAACATGGCCACGGTGTCACTATGGAATCATCACAGAGCCACACAAAAATATTCAGTTATAAGATTTCCAAGTCCAGCTGCCCACTCCAGCATGTTAAATCTGTTCATACCGACAGCGGGGTCAACAACTGTAATGCTAAACACATTCATCTGGTCATATTTATGCTTTGAGGTGGCTCCCAGTGACTCGTGACATGTTGTTAGTACAAGTGTGCCCTATATCTTAAAATACCATGTCCACAAAGTATGTGTATGTGTTTCACGATGACGCATAGTGTTGCACGCTGCGATCTCTGGGCTGTTAATACGAGTGCAGTGCTTTTTTGTCGGTGCTTAGTCCATGAACTATGTCGAGTGTGTTGTGTGTGCTTCGACCGGACCCGGAGAATGATCCTCACAGCTGCTTCGTAAACAGGTATAAATTAGTTTTGAAACATTTGATTTTTGTCTCAGTTTCCTAGCTAAAGTAGCTTAAAGTAATTTTGATGATTGGGGAATAGAATTTTAAGAGGAATAACCTTGGTTAATTGCATTAGAGCTGCATCAAATTGTTAGTGTCATTGGTCACTATCTCACTGCAGAGTAAAGATAATCTTGTTATGGGTTACTTGATTGGACAACAATGACAGGGCCTGTACTGAACTTAAAATGGTTGACAGAGGTCTGTCATGTGTGACATGGAGTAGGCAGTTTTTTTTTTCAGGGCTGGGGTGGTTTGGGGGGGGGGGACCAAAACTTGGCTGCCTGTTAAGTTATTAATGGAGGCGCCATAGTACATAACAATTTACATAAAATCAGCAAAATCAGGGGGTGGGGAATCAAAAGGACCACCCTGCCCTACCAAAATGACGTCCATGGGAGTAGGGCGAGTCTATGTCATATAATGGGATATTAAATATATTGCTGCTAAAACAAGATATGAACACACTTACACGCAATGCATTCATGTAGACGGGTCCTTCCCGGCATGAAGGTGAGAAGTCGAAAATGTTAATGTCCTCCTTTGCGTTTTGTTCTGCGTCAAATGTTTCGAAAAATTCGACCCTCAAAGGTTTCACCTGCGTCCCACTAAAAGAAAAGTATTTATGTCACAAGTGTTGGGAGTCGTGGCGTAACTAAAGTATTTATGTCACCAGTGTTGGGAGTCGTGGCGTAACTAAAGTATTTATGTCACCAGTGTTGGGAGTCGTGGCGTAACTAAAGTATTTATGTCACCAGTGTTGGGAGTCGTGGCGTAAATAAAGTATTTATGTCACCAGTGTTGGGAGTCGTGGCGTAACTAAAGTATTTATGTCACCAGTGTTGGGAGTCGTGGCGTAACTAAAGTATTTATGTCACCAGTGTGAGGAGTCGTGGCGTAACTAAAGTATTTATGTCACCAGTGTTGGGAGTCGTGCCGTAAAGAAACGTCGCTTCCATTAAAAATTGACACGTCTATTAAACCAGACAACTATCAAAGCTGTCACATCAATCGAAACTCTAACAATCATCAACGCTGTCAAATCAAACAAAGCTGCCACATCCGTCATAATTGTCACATCCATCAAAACTGTCACATCCATCAAAACAGACTCTTTTATCAAATGTGTTACTCAATCAAAACAGTCCCTTCCAATAGATTAACGGTATCAAACCGCAGACGCTAACATTGTTTCATTGCCATGTTCAGAAAGAGTGTGGGTGGGTGGGGCTGAGGTGAACTTTATACATTGTTTAAGGGCATGAAATTATATCGGCCCGGCCGATTTGGATAAACTGACCCTGGGTTTCCAGACTTGCTGACCATTTAATGTTTTCGAATTTTATTAGACCCAGAGCTCGGGTAGAACTAAAGGCTGAAGTGTTGTTAAAGAATAATTTCAATAATTTAATGTATTTTTTCCCAATATTAATATCGAAATAAAAATCAAATCACAGTCCGTAAAACAATTAAATTTTGTTTAGTTAAACCCCGAAAGCTACATAAATAATAGAATAGAATTGATCATCGATATATGAGGATGCTTCCATATACCTTGTTATGATTTGTCAGTTGTTTGTCCCACTGACAATGTCTTTTCCACAGTTCATCAGTATACACGTTAACAATAATTGTTTCCTGATAGAGTTGATCTCAGTTGACTTTTCAAAAGTATTATTCCTCAACTACATAATAATTTAAATAACACCGAATATGCATATGATAATAAATTAAACATTTTCAGTGTAATACAGCGGCATAAGACACAATTTTTACATTAAATAATGTGTCTTGTAGTCATGTTTAGTCTGCTTGCAAAATTCTGAAGCCATATCCCCATTATTTTCATGGTCGTATTGTTCAGTTATTCTATTACTTCTAGACTGATTTCAGTGTATTCTGTAGACCTGTCTTTAAAATTGTCAAATAATTTAGAAGCAACATCTATAACGTCTTTAATAACTCCAGTTGCGCATGCTTTTAGCGTTTAATCGCAGTTATGTTGCTGAGAAGCTAAAAAAATTTCATGCGATACTCCTTTAAGTTCTTCAAAATTCCTCGAATCGGGCCATGCCATATGTGCAGTTTTTTTTAACGTGTAGATCGATCGCTTGCTAAGCCTGATCATTAACACCAGAACCAAATTTTTAAAATGCTAACGGACAATGGTCCATCAGCTGCAATTTTCACATCAATCACTTTTCATTTTATTTTCTAGAACTCACCGATGGTAACACGGTTTCAAATTCAAAATCTTCTTGATTTTGATCTAAGTGGGCATTTTTGCTTATTTAATTATTTCTAATTCATGTGGGTTTCTGAACGTAAAAAATATTTTGCCATTTAATGCGGTTTATTTTACAAAGTGTAATTCAACTTAAGAGCTCTAAATTGTCTTTTGAGTCATCCCCTGGGCCTGCGACAAACCTCTGGGCCTGCGACAAACCTCTGGGCCTGCGACAAACCTCTGGGCCTGCGACAAACCTCTGGGCCTGCGACAAACCTCTGGGCCTGTAACAAAACTCTGGGACTGTAACAAAACTCTGGGACTGTAACAAACCTCTGGAACTGTAACAAAACTCTGGAACTGTAACAAAACTCTGGAACTGTAACAAAACTCTGGAACTGTAACAAAACTCTGGGACTGTAACAAACCTCTGGGACTGTAACAAAACTCTGGAACTGTAACAAAACTCTGGAACTGTAACAAACCTCTGGGACTGTAACAAAACTCTGGAACTGTAACAAACCTCTGTGACTGTAACAAAACTCTGGAACTGTAACAAAACTCTGGAACTGTAACAAAACTCTGGAACTGTAACAAAACTCTGGAACTGTAACAAAACTCTGGAACTGTAACAAAACTCTGGGACTGTAACAAACCGCTGGGACTGTAACAAAACTCTGGAACTGTAACAAAACTCTGGGACTGTAACAAAACTCTGGGACTGTAACAAAACTCTGGGACTGTAACAAAACTCTGGGTATGCAACGAATTTCTAAGCCTGTAACAAAACAAATAAGGCGGTTAAGGAGCTATGGGAGATTTCTCCGACCAGGTGCTTGGGGAATCTTGACCAGGTCCGTGTGGAATCATTCCATATGATGAAATGCACATTTTGACGTAAACCTGTTTAAAACAAGTCACCTGGGTCCCAATTTGATAACATCAGGGTTTCTCATTGTCAATGATATTGCTTATCTCTAGAACAGTGTGATAAAAGTGACTCCTCATTCCGGGATATCCCGGGATCAAATTAATGATGTATAACATATAATATAAACACTGAATTTAACCTTGGAAGAGTGTTTTTTTTTATTTTTTTATTTTTTTTTTTTTGGGGGGGGGGGGGGGGGGGGGGGTTTGATTGCTTATTTTATAGCCTTTTAGTGACTGAAAAACGATGTGAAGATTTGTTGAAACGTTGTCGTCTGCTAGCAGTGTCTTCATTTCTCCACTAGCATTATTTAGATTTTTTTTAGTTGCGCATTCTGTTGGCAGACAATTTCAGTTTGGAAACCGTCACGGCAGACGATTGGCAGGCAAATGTTTCGAACAACCTGTTACCAGGGGATCGCTTCGGGCAATAATAATAATATTTACATTCAGAAATGGTAATACTTGCATCTATAAATGTATACGTCTTCATTTCAATAGATCATTTGGAAATGGTAATACTTGCATCTATAAATGTATACGTCTTCATTTCAATAGATCATTTGGAAATGGTAATACTTGCATCTATAAATGTATACGTCTTCATTTCAATATATATAGGAAGTAAATTTTAAAAAACAACAACACTACTACTTAATATATATAAATTGATTTTGTGGCATGACCAGCCTGGAATAAAATAGTTACTAGAACACCAGTTATCACTTATTATTTTATTTCCCAGACCATGGAACGTGACCTCGAGTGGGGTTTCGAAGGGATTTCTTGTCGGGTAGCCTGGCAGGAAACATAAATTGGGGAGGAATATCGATTTTTAACGATTTTGTTCATTTTTAATTGGTGTCTAAAATATTGGGATTGCCATGGCATTACATATAACATCGTTAATTATAATCATTATTTAAAAAAAAATCTTTTAATGATTTCTTTCTACAATAAATTTACCTTATAATAAAAATCCTTTTTTTTAATGTATCGCGGTATGGATCACTTCTTCGTGACTTCAAAACGTTTGAGAACCTCCGCACTAGAGCTACCGAGCTTAACAACTCTGTCAACTAGATTTTGACACATCGTGTCTTGCAGCGATCATTTTTGACAATCTGTGACTTAAGATTAACACCAAGAAAACTGTACACGAAAAGTTTGTACTGGGACTTTACCGAGATTGCAAGATATCTTGTGGACTTTGTTACATAAACAAAAAATCCAAGGAATCACTAGTTCCCAGGATCCCGCTTGAGAAACACTATGTAACCAATCACCAGCGTTGTTCTTTTGGGGAGTGATAGCTAGTTGAAGGCACCAGAGAGGGAAAACTTTAATGGTTTGCAGATCTCAACCATGACGCTGAATCATCACACTGCTGCAGGGTTAGGGTTCGGGTAACGTTTATGGATGGGGTGAGGGTAAGGGTTAAGGTTAGGGCTAGGGTTGTCAGTAAGATGAAACATGATAAGTGGAGCATAGGGCATGATCTATAAGCCCACAGACTAATAACGATAGTGGAATGGTATGCAACCGTGGCGTCTAAGTATAGAAGGCAAAATGGACCCAGCTGGGTGTCATTTAATTGGCCGCGCTCTGAATCTTTTATTTCTCTTCCAGTAGGGACGTAGGCCGAGTGATACGGCTTCACTCCAGTAAGGTCAAGTGTCGCCCGGAGGCGAAACCCCCCCCCCCCCAACGGCCCTTATCCCCGCCTACGACACTGCTTGTGTTTGTTCATCTCAAATAGAGACATAGGCTAATTCGAGCTAAAAATTTTCTAACCCTACCGTGTCGATAATTACTATGAAACGTTGTTAAGATTGGGGTAATGCTGATGATGGCTGTCGAATTATATTATTATTAATATACGCATGACCCTTTATATATAAAATAATTTTTAAAAAAATATATATATAATAAAAAAAAAAGCAGAAGTTAAACAATACGGTATTCGAAAACAAACAAATGAAGTGCTGAAAGAATAATTTCGAGGATTTGAATTCATTTTTTTAGAAAACGGAGAAAAAAATTACATCGGTTTCTTTCCAAAATAAGTGACGTAACCAGACGGCCTGGACGAGGGTTCTTGCCTATTGCGATTCGGGCCACAATTTTTACATATTAATAGATTTAGTTTCTAATTGTTTATATAAAATTAATGAAACTAAAAGTTGTTTTCATTTAATTGTCCGTATTTGTCTATGACTCTATCCTGTCTATGTCTTAAGTCCATGACTTTGTCTCTGTGAGTCTATGCTTTCTATTTCAAAGGATTGCGGGCTTACAATGAGAATCACTTTTGGTCGACTGGCAAGCCTGAACTGGTCCCTACGTCCCTGGTCTAAACATAAACTATTAAGATTTGAGATTAATACACCTTTGATAATTATTCATGTTTGTTTCCCAGTAGTTTGGGCGTGAAATTCACACATGTTTTTTATTCTCCCCCCCCCCCCCCAACCCACTGCCAGCGCGTTGGAAATCTAGTCATTTTCATTCCTCGCTTTTGAAAGTGGTTTTGTCCATACATTAAACAAAAATACTTGATTCAAAGCAAGTCGGTCTACTTACTGGTAACCAGTGACATCATTTAGATAGGGCAGCTTTGGGCATTTGCCCCCCCCCCCATCCCACTTTTTGAATTTGCAGGTTTTTAACTAAATTCCTATTTACTGTGCCACCTCCAGTAATAAACAACTTAACAAGCCGACCAAGTTTTGGTTTTGCCTCCCCTCTCCCGAAAAAACCCGAAAAGATGCTCTTGCTTGTAACTCTTAGTTAATCATACCGAAGATACACTCTAAGACTGCAATTGCGATAAACTGCAGTAGATTTAAAGAAACAAATCATTTGATTCCATTGTTAAGTTTCTAGCAGAACATCAGGGATATTTATAGAATTTTTAGTGCTTTTTTTTTTTTTTTAGCTACCTCAATTGAGATTATGCATTGCTATCGTTCTCCAGAAAGTTGAACGAGGACTAAAATTAACAACTAAACTACCCAATCCCTGGCCAAACCGTACATGCGGTAAGAGATAACGCCTCCAAGATGGAGGCAGAGACGTATATGACGTTGCTTCCGCCATGTCGCATTTGTGGGGACACCAGTTCCGGTTTTCATTACGGCGTGAACACTTGTGAGGCTTGCAAGGTATTTTGTTTTTTTTACAAGTGTTTGAAAACAATTGTTCTGCATTTTAAAAAAACAGCACCTCTCCAGAACATCAAGTTTTAAACTTTTGTGTGTGTTGTTTTTTTGTGGGGGGGGGGGGGGGGGGAGAAGGGAAGTATTTCGTTTAATCCTCCTAAATGTTAAAGGATGCACGTGTGTGTCTTTGTCAAACACTTTTACTTTTACCGTATTATGCGGTATTACTTGTATTACATAATATGTAACTACTTTTCTTAATTTCCGTATTGCGTGTACATATTTTCTTTGAATTACAATACATTCCTATGCTTATTGATTAGCTAAATTATATTTATTAAAACTTTATTTTCAAGTTTTACTATTTTTACAAGGTTTCCTTTTTCTTTTTCTTGTTTTTAAAAAATGTGTTTTGACTATTTTTATATACTTTTTTTTAATTAGTCTAGAGATGCCTTTAAATGTGTTAAGGCTTAAACAATAATTCTTAAACTTACGTTCCCAGCTTATGGGAAGTCCACATTCTTACCTTCTGGGGAATACTTTCACTCAGTGACATAGAGAGCTTAACTCGCGCCCGGGGCACAATACATTTTTAATGCCCCCCCTATTCAAAAACTATACAATATTATATGTAAAATATACCATTTTGCGCCCATTTGTGAGTAGCGCCCGGGGCATGATGCCCCCCTCGCTACGCGGCTGCTTTCACTTTCACGGTTTTTAATCGGATCTTTATATTGACTATAGCAACCCAACTATAAATTATATAAGCTGTTGCTTGCCCCTTTGATCAAACAGGTTTATCAAAAACGGCCACGTCCTCTAAATACTATAAAAAAAAGTTGAAAACCAATTATGGAATTCAGCCGCGTGAAGTGTGGAAAAGCAGTGAGCTTAGTTTGTACTCGATATCTGCTGCCAAGTCAAGGCTGTACTCATCGGTAAATAACGAACGTTTTTTTTTAAAAAACTATTCTTAGGGATTCTTCAGACGAGCTCTGAAACGTGAAACGTGCTACACGTGCCCCCATAACAAAAACTGTGATGTCACCGGCAACAACAGAAATGTTTGCGGTTATTGTCGGTACCAGAAATGCATCAAGGAAGGCATGTCAAAGAAAGGTAACTCCGATGTATTATCTTACAGCAGATGCGGTATTTGCTCTCACGTGACATTCTTTCATTAAAACAATTGTCGAAGGCAGAATACCCAATGACAAAAATATGATTAAGTCATTGTTTGAGTGTTTATATTTAAGTCAAATTCTTTGGACTCTCAAACATGAATTAGAAAATATGTAGGCTAATGCGAAGAGATAGCATCCACTGCTAATGCGAAGAGATAGCACAGTGACTTTAGGGTTCAGGTTAGGTTTAGGGATAGATTTAGGGTTCAGGTTAGGTTTATGGATACATTTAGGAACTTTTTTCATTATTTTTAAACGTTTTATTCTTAATTTTACGGGGTACGGCAATCAAGTTGGCGGCCATGGTAAAAATCGTGGATGCTATCTCTTCGCATATACCAATATGTATATGTTTTATATATTTCAGCTATCAAAACTGGACGGTACACGCACGAGAAACGAACCCAAAATATACTTGAGGTCAAACGAATTCAGGAGACACAGAGTAAAAAAAAGAAAGTCAAATTACGCAATGAACAGCATTCCAATGTTGAGAAAAGTATTTGTTCTGATGGCGGAGTTGTGCAGGTAAAGGGAGATGCAGGCAGAGTGTGGTGCCAGTAAAAACGTGGTGGAGGTAAAATGTGGTGGAGGTAAAATGTGGTGGAGGTAAAATGTGGTGGAGGTAAAAATCTAGTGACTGAAACTCTAAAAATTTAGCAATAGTAATTAAGAAGTAGGCTAGTAAAGGTTTTGTTAAACTAATAAAATTTGACATTAATGATAATGATATTAGTTTTCTTTATAAATTATCATAATCATAAATTATGTGTCTGTCTCCCATAATAATAATATACTGGATCCACAAACGAATTCTTGTGAATTCAATATCAATTGCATAACTGGCGTGAAAGAAGCCAACATCTGGACACACATCAAAGCTTCCTCTTGTTGCCTACAGCCTCACTGAGAGAATAGAATCATTTAGACTCTCTTGTTATTAGAGACTTCCCTTATACGCTTTGGTACTGAATGCATTGATGTATATTTCAGACTGGGCCCAATGGTGAAGATCTCGATGAGGTCATCAAAATGTTGGTGGAGACACACGACAAGACCATCTTAGTGACCACCAGAATATCAGCCGGTTACATTGAAGAAAGGACTCGTCTTCATAGTGTAAATAAAATATGGGAAATATTTGTAATAAAGGGACATCAATATAGTATGTACCAGGAGTATTAGGGGGGGGGGAAGGTGTTGACTTTGGATAATTAGCATAGGGATGCGTTACATATAGCCGTAAAAAAGAGTGTGTGGATGCGTGGGGGGGGGGCGGTTATCCTGGAAGAGAGAGGTACAATACCGGTAATCACAAATTGGATTGAAAATGAAAATACAATAAAGCACGTTTTGTACTGATTGGCGTTGCTCCCTGTGAGGAAGCCGCGGCTCCTCAGGGCAATGAGGCTAACATTTTCGGAACCGTTGGTCTGTGCGAAGCAGTGGAGAAAATCACCGACACATTTTTAAACTCCGTTTGCTGGGACGTCATAACTGCATATAAATAAATTTTTATATATTTTATTTATATTTATTTAATTTTTTAGGGGTGGGTGGGTGGGGTGAAAGCTCATTTGTACTAAGCAGAGTGGGGGAGTGTCCAAAAATGTAAGGGTGCAACAGTGGAAAACTGAGGTAGTTTTTTTTTTTTTTTTACATATGCTGTATAAGGATGGCCACTAATGAGAAATAATTAAGGTATCATATTCTCTGCTTGGAAAATGCTACGGTATTTTTTTTGCTGTTTCGGCTCATTTCCAGGATTCTTCTTATGATAACGAAGTGGAATACAGAATTATTAATATTTAATGTAATTTAAAGTTTGTTCATTAGTTGACTTGGATGTATACAATGGAATAATTCAGGACAGGAAGAACTGATGAAAGTATCACTAACAACATTACTGACATCATTAGTGACAGCGTTACTGACAGCATTATCAACAGCATTAGTGACAGCGTTACTGACAGCATTATTAACAGCATTAGTGACAGCGTTACTGACAGCATTATTAACAGCATTAGTGACAGCGTTACTGACAGCATTATTAACAGCATTAGTGACAGCGTTACTGACAGCATTATTAACAGCATTAGTGACAGCGTTACTGACAGCATTATTAACAGCATTAGTGACAGCGTTACTGACAGCATTATTAACAGCATTAGTGACAGCGTTACTGACAGCATTATTAACAGCATTAGTGACAGCATCACTAAGAGCATTAATGACAGCATTACTGACAATTGATTGACAAAACAACATGAAAAGAGATGACTGTTTTGACAAGATAACCTGGCATTGTGCGGTTGAGATACCGAGTACTGTTTGATGATTGTAATGTTAATCTCTTCAAGAATCACAATGTTTGTATGGAAGAAGATTACATCCTCCATTGTAGGGATATTTTTAGAGTAGCCTTAAGCGACTGCCAGTATACATCAGATTTGTAACACTGGGAGCAAATATTTTTGAGTTACAATTCTATTTTAAAAGACATCTTCGTTTCAAATTCCCACCCCCACCCCCTCTTTTGTACACTTAATTGATTTATTTGTACAGGACTTGCTGAAGCTCAAGCAGGACATGTTTGGTAAACTGAAGACTCTTCCTCCTGATCAGTACGAGGAGATTTTAAGGTTGGTCTATCTGCCACAGTCTGAATGTTGAGGGCTTAACCAAAAAAAAAAGGTATTATTTAATAACAGGTGTTGGTATAGAAATAGTAGAATAATTGATGCCATGGTTTGTACAACACATTTTATCAGTGGCTCTCAAACAAGCGTGGGGTCGCTCCCTTGGTGTGCGTCAGTCTAGGGAAAATAAGCAGGTTTATTTGCATTATCTATCATGAGGGGAGGGTAAATATGTTTAGAAATGGAGATGGGGGTGTTGAAAAAGTTTTGAGATTGAGACGTGGGGTGGCGCTGCAATAGGCTAAGAACCCCTTCCTTATTCAATAATTTATTCATGTCTGGTATCGGAAAAAAATTCTGTATGCCCATCATGTAGCCAGAATTTGGTTTTATGGATTGCAAAAGAACAATTTATATCTGAACGGAATTTTTTTTTTTAATGGTTGATATTTTATATATTATTTTACTGTTATGTAGACGGCGTGTTTCATTCATCTTTCCACGTGAATGAACTCTAGCTGACCCCCAAGCTCGGAACCGCATTTAGGGAGTGGCTAGCTAAAAACAGTCCCTCTTGACCTTTTTTTTTTACAAGTAAATGGAATAAATAGTCTGTACCCTTAGAATTATGTACAAAAATCTGGAGAACTCTGGAAAGGAAAGCATTGTGTAAGACCTTTCTAGAAATATCAGTAGAACAGACTATAAAAGGAGACACACCAGAGATTCTTGGCTATCATTTATCACGATATATTTTTGCTATACGAGACAGGGATTCGTTTACCATTTTTTTCCGTGTGTGTATGTGTAGATTCCTTTTCATAATTGTACCTTTTTACAACATTGTATCTTCTTCAACATTGTACCGGCACAAGCCAAACATTATTCTGTAAGTCAATAGCTTTAATTGTAATTCTTTTTGATTTTGTAATTCATTATTAACTTAATAAATGTATTAATTTTTATTGGCCCTGAATGAGTATCGTATTCTTTGTTATTGTAATTAACATATGGTATCGTCTTTTGCTGGGCACTGTTTTAGAACGAGCCATACACTTAAATAAGAGATTAATTTCTTCATACTGATAACAGCAGGTAACATTACAAAAAATACTTTGAAAATAATCATTGCACATATTTATATTATAGCTTCAACAAGAAAATGAAGACCCTGGTGCTAAAAGTACTTAGGTCACATTTTTTGTCAAAATCAATCTAAATTGTGACATTTTCTAATCCGGTTCTAAATGTGTGTGTACCAATTTATCAAAAGGGACATAATCTGGAAAATATCAATTTGCATAATCCATTATTCATGAGAAGTTGTGTACTTCTCTTTCTCTCTCTCACTTAGGAGTACCGGAATAGACATAGATAACAGAAGAGTACTTTCACTGTCCCATTGTGCCCACGTTGAAAGATGGGTCAAGAACTGGGTCAAATTTGCAAAAACAATTCCAGGATTTACAGGTCTAAATATGGATGACCAGACTTCACTTTTAATAAGTAGGTTAAAATTGATTAAGAAGGAACGGGAAAAAAATGTATTTGTACTTCAGCAGATCACTTCTTTAAATTTGCTAGTTTAAAATAATAAAATAGTTTAAAAAATAGCAAAATTAGCAAAAGCTTTCAACATAAAAAAATAAACAATTAATTTTTTTATATTTTGTGATGAACTTAGTACATAACAGTGAATATTCAATCCAGCACATGCCAATTTGCATATCTTCTGTTATGTATTCCAATTTGATATAACTACATTTTTGTCTTGAGAAGTGACTGAAAAGTATTAAGTTGGTCTTTGATTTTAAAGATGAACTCCTTGACTTAGCATTAGGCAAAGGTTTAATCACTCATATCACTTTGCCAGTATTTTTTTTTTTTTAAAGTTCCATTGATAAAATAATGCTATTTATAGCCTACTAATTGTTGTAAGGAATTAACTTACTACCAGACCATGAAAAATGTTGGCAAAAGTTTTAAAAAGGCTTGAAATGACCAAAAAATATATATATTAAGATTGCACTACAAAGCTTTAGTAATCCTTCACATTATGATGAAATGAGTAGCCATGATTTTAGGGAATTACCGGTGAACACAATTGTCAATTCCTATATTACTGGACTCATTCAATTTATGTTTAAAAGATTGATAAAAACTGAGTTGATTTTTTACTGACGTCTGCAGACTCAAGAACAGAGTTTTGGTTACTGGGTGCATACCAGGGGTACAACTCCAAGTTGGACACCACCATGATGCCCAATGGAACATGTTACCACAAGGAAGAACTTAAGATGGTAAATGGCAAAACCATAAGTTACACACTTACTTGGCTAAAAATAAGTAGAATCGTATACTAAAACTGTTAATGTAGTTAAGTGAAATCAGGATAAGAAAAATTGGTAGACCCCTTAGCTGCGATCTCTATTAAAATTATGATGAAATTATATTAAATCTTAACCTTAAGAAAGTTCTTATAAATTCATCTATTTCATCATTTAATTATTTTTATATAGTCTTTTCATAGTGAAATAGCTAAGCAGATTAGGTGTATCCCAAACGTTTTTGAAAATGTGCCACAAAAAAAATATTTTTTGACCAATTTCAGATTGGTTTTAGAATCATTAATCAACATTCGATTTAAAACAAAAACATTAAGTGGTTATGGGGGTAGAGAAGCCGACATAAATTAATGTTTACTTTTTACTATCTATGAAATTATTAATACGCAAATTTCATTGTTAAGGACACCTCTTAACAGCTCTATTGCAGAGTTTCTCAAATGGCGGTCCGCTGACCGGCTGGGTCTGTGAGCCTTACATTGCAGGTCCGCACAACATGAATATTAATGGTCGAATAAATAGAAAATGTAATTAATAAATCTGCCGCTGGTCCCTGGTGCGATTTCAAAATGTGTCCAACGGTCTTTAAGGCTTAAAAGTTTGGGCAATGCCACCCATTTTTAATTGGTCAAAAGACTTCTCAAACCACTACGGTTGTTAAACATTCTATTCTCAACTATTATCTTTTTCAACTCCAAAATTTTTATATCTAAGACTATAAACTCTATTTATTTCATTATCTTCTGGACATAGCTGTTATTTGATTGCTGTTTTTTTTCTCTCTGCAGTTATATACAGAAGAATATATTGAGCTTATATTTCACATATCAAGTATTTTACAAAAGAGCAATCTTCTCCCCGAGGAAATAGTTATTCTCAAAACCATCTGTTTAACTTACACGGGTAAATGCTTCTATTCTTTTCTGAAGTTGTTGATAAACATAGAACTTTACACAGAGCAGCCTGAAACTGACCTTTCAACAGCTGTGATCAGTTTCATATACATAAGTCTTAATTTTAATTCTATGAAAATATGTGAATTTTCTTTTATCTCAGAAGATAAAAAGTACATGAGATGTGTGCTTATTATTTAGATGGAAATATGAAAAATTAAAAATTTAAATCCTTAGCAAGTAACACATTCAAATTGTTCATAAATTTAAATTACAAATTTAGTAATTAAATATGAGTCTTTTAGATAGGATATTGTTTAAATATTATACTATTTTTGTTTTGCTATTCCCTCAGATCGTTGTCCCCTAAATGACCGCCAAGCTGTAGAAAAGATCCAGAATTTGATGTTAGCTTGCCTGGAACACCTAATTAGAAAAAATCACCCCCCTGACCGCTGGGCGGCGCTGATTGGATGCTCTTTTCACATGCTCACCATTGTGCGGGAGATCGGCCACGCCTATGTCATGCATGTTGGACAAAACGGTCTCCGAAAGATCCACATGTACAAAGAGAATATCATCAGGGACATTATGCAGTGCGGGTCTGTATCTGCCCATAAATTAGAAGATTTGTTATGACAGGGCTTGGTGCTTTGTTATGACAGGGCTTGGTGCTAGCCTGAGACATTCCTTCATCCATCCATTCATTCATTCATTCATTCATTTATTTATTTTCATTCATTCATTTATTTATTCATTTATTCATTTATTCATTCATTCATTTATCCATTTAATTTTTTAAAAAAATTTCGGTTATCATAAAATCTGTTCATGTGCTGTAAGCGTAATTAAGCTTAATTTATTTGTAACATAGAACAGCCGTGTGCCGCTGATTTATACGACGCCAATCCATAGTTGATACCTGTCATGATCTTCAGTCATGAAACCAACAACTTGCATTGCGGTAGTGTCATTTTGTTTCATTTTGTCATGATTTTTGTTATTTCAAGGAAAATCCTGTTACCATCATTGATTTGTTTTGTATTAGCAATTAGTAACAAGCTTATAAAAAAAAACACTTTAAAAGTAATGAAGATGCTCCTTAGCTTTCCATGTGATTTTCAAATGAATAGTTTCCTCAAAGTCTTAGCAAGATGGTTGTGGGGGACTATTGTTGGGGAGAACTATATTTTTATGTTCTTCATCACAACAATAAATCATCTTTGGGAATTCTGGGTATTTTTTTTTTTTTTAAAGTCAATTAAAAATTATTTAAATTGAAAACGTTTTCTCTTGGCTGTAAAAATTTTATTTAACAAAATTGATACAATTGATGTGAATCTCTTCTATAACATAACTGAGGTGATGATGTCAATGAAGATTTTTAATGAAAATTTATTAGAATCAGTTGCATTGCTTCCACACTAAGTAAGCACGCACATTTGTTTTCAGAGAGGGGCTAAGATTTCGTCAATGAGTACCTGTTCTTAATACTAATTTAATACTTAATACTAATTTAATACTTAATACTAATTTAATACTTAATACTAATTTAATACTTAATACTAATTTAATACTTAATACTAATTTAATACTTAATACTAATTTAATACTTAATACTAATTTAAAACTTAATACTAATTTAATACTTAATACTAATTTAATACTTAATACTAATTTAATACTTAATACTAATTTAATACTTAATACTAATTTAATACTTAATACTAATTTAATACTTAATACTAATTTAATACTTAATACTAATTTAATACTTAATACTAATTTAATACTTAATACTAATTTAATACTTAATACTAATTTAATACTTACCCTTTATCAAAATTTTGCCTGTTATTTATGTTATATTTTTTTTAATACCTTAACTTCAGGTATCCATAAAGTCTTAACTTCAGGTATCCATAAAGTCTTAACTTCAGGTATCCATAAAGTCTTAACTTCAGGTATCCATAAAGTCTTAACTTCAGGTATCCATAAAGTCTTAACTTCAGGTATCCATAAAGTCTTAACTTCAGGTTATCCATAAAGTCTTAACTTCAGGTTATCCATAATGTCTTTCATTCATGCTAATTTTATTCATCCTTTCATTTCTATTTTTTTGTGGTATGTTTTTGTTAGTCTTATTTAATCTGATTTTGTTTTGTACAGGGATTAGTACATAATTTTTATCTTATTGAACTATAATCTTTTTTTTTTATTCTGTGATCTAGTCTCTAAAGCAGTATATTCCTCTGTGGGACCAGCACCCCTACAGGGGGGGGGGAATTAAATTGTTAAAAGGGAGGGGGGGGAATTAAATTGTTAAAAAGGAGGGGGGGGGGCAATTTGAAAAAAAAAAAAAAAAAAAAAAAGCTGTCTGGAATGTAAAAACCCACCGTCTACACCGATTTAACTGGTATTCTAAAAGAGAATCGTCAGAGCCTCAATTTAAAATAAGTGTTTCAAATTTTGAAGTTTAAAATTATGTGTATACTACATTGGGGGGGGGGGGGGGCATACGAACTTTAGAAAGGCTTAGGTGGGGCCAGAGGCGTAACTGGGTTTTTGGCGCCCTGGCTAATTTATTTTTTATATAATAAAAATTAAAAAATTAGAGATTTAGCGGCGCCCTATTGAAAAGGCGCGGGCCGGCGCCCTATTGAACAGGCGCGGGCCGGCGCCCTTGGCAACTGCCCCAATGCCAAGCCGCTGCTACGCCTCTGGGTGGGGCATGGCACAAAAAAGGTCGGGAAACTCTGCTCTAAAATCTATGGTGACTGATGACGTCACTTTTTCAATTTTTTAAAAATAAATTATGATATCTTACCATCAAATAAGAGATTACAATTATGAAACAGCTGTCCTCGTGAGAAGCATGGATTTTCAAAATTTAGTCCACACACTTGTTTGAAATTATATTTATATAGCTCACATAAAAACGTTAAGGCCTCCGGCGACAAGTCTTAATTATTGCATTGATAAGCATTAGAGATATGAACGAGCTGGACCCTAATGAGCTGAAGAACTGCATGCAAATCTAGCAATCCCTTTACCTGCAACAGTAGTATACCGTAGACCAGTGCTACTCAAAGTGGTGGTCCGTGGACCGGTGCCGGTCCGTGGGTCATCATCCGCCGGTCCGCATAAGTTTTCAAGAAAACTCATTTTGCTACCACGTCAGTACAAGAAAAAATAGTGCACCGGTCCCTGGTGCAATGGAAAAAAATATTCCTGCCTGTCCGCCATACTAAAATATTTGAGAAGCACTGCCGTAGACTACTTCTAGAGTATTGAAATCAATGTACTCGAAAGTAAGAGGCTGTGGTTACTTTTATTTTTATATACAAACTTATAACACTACTTTTTTTATAATGCTTTTTATATAAAAAAAATAAAAAGCATAACAAGCTGTATTTCCTCGTAAGAAAATGTCTTGCGGATTTGAAATACTTATTTTTTAAAAGTGTTGGCCCTCTGCAATATGCTATGAATGTTTGAAAGTGAGATGAATTTCTTAATATAAAATTTTAATTTATCTACAATTGTGGAGGTCCGGTTTTAAAAATTATCACTGTTAAATTCTATGCCAGAATTATGTTCTTGTTAAACTGGCTAAGATGTATTTTTTTGAGTTTACATGATTATACAGAAAATGTATAATACTATACTTGTGTTGATTATAAATTTATATTAAGTGTGTTTGTCTGCATAAGAAAACATTCTTGCTAGAATAAAACGTTGTGTTTGACATGGGGTCTTTAGGTAAGCAGCTCTATCCAACGTTTTTTGCAGATTGGGCGCTCCTGACTGATGGTCAAGGGGGCACGAAACTGACTGAATCTGATGGGGGCACGTAACTGACAGATAGTCATGGGGGCACGTAATTGACTGATTGTCAAGGGGGCACCTAACTGACTGAATCTGATGGGGGCACGTAACTGACAGATAGTCATGAGGGCACGTAATTGACTGATTGTCAAGGGGGCACGTAACTGACTGAATCTGATGGGGGCACGTAACTGACATATAGTCATGGGGGCACGTAATTGACTGATAGTCATGGGGGCACGTAATCGACAGACAGTCATGGGGGGCATGTAACTGACTGAATCTCATGGGAGGCACATAAATGACAGATTATCATGGGGGCACATAATTGACTGATAGTTATTAAGACATGTAACTGACTGATATTCATAGGGGGCACGTAACTGACTGATTCTCATGGGGCGTGTAACGGGCCGATTCTCATGGGAGCATGGGCACTGTAATCTGCAACAATCAACTGAATTTGCTCTTTTAAAAGACACCAGCGTATGAAAGGCTGAAAGGACGCTGTACATTTTTCAATGCACCTGCCTATGAAAGGAGTGCACCCGAAATATAAAAAAGACAAAATAGAAAAAACCGCCATCTACTAAATATAGTCATCCGTCATGTAGATAGACCAGGTGCAATGGAAAAAAAAGTCGGAGCTTATAAGCTGTATGTTTCCTCAAAACTCAATTCTCCCCCTACATATAGAATAAAGAAGCCATTTGAGCTCATTATGATTGTGAAGGGTGACAGCCCTATACGTCGCCTTGATCTTGAACTGCTTGAAATACTTATTTATTGTTGACACATATCGAAAACATACTCATAATATATATTTATATTATACATATATGATTCCCCGCCCTTTAATGCGTTGTTGCAATTGAGTTTTTTTCGTTGTCATAGGACATGACCGTTCTTTACCATCGCCTCACAGCACTATAGCCTCCGGGTCGAGGCTCTGTCTGACCCCAGAGGCCAACATATTTTATCGCGTCTAGCGCTTCGCTCGTGCTCAGAAAGATAAGTCACTTCCTTCTATGGTACGCCCCCCATCCGTCATAGTTGACATGTAATGTACATGTGGTAAGTCCACGGCAAGGACGTCCAAGACCTGACATCCATCTTCGCTTGTCATAATTTATGTCAACTGCAACATTTGTGGGGGAAGGGGGGGGATTAAGCTTTCTTGATGACGTGTAACTACTTAAAAGGGAGTTCACCAGATTAAGTTATGGAAAGTAGAAGTGGATAATCTTTGAAGAACTTGTTTAAAATAAGTTAACCGAGTACAGTTCTAAGTCGAACTGATGGCAGGGCGAATGAATCATGTCCCAACCGACAAACAATTTCGAGAGTTCTTTCAGAGACAATGGTCAAATTCACCAATAACTTAGTAGCCAGATAGTTCCATAATCCGTCATACATTAAGCGTCAGTTCAAACGATCAAATTTCGCATCAAATTGTTGTATGAACGCACTATTGTGTGCGTAGTTTATTTTTGGGGGAATTCGATCAAATAGTAATTTAAAAGTTGTGACAAGGCTTCATACACGAATTGCATCAAATGCTTGAAGGAAAATTCGATCAAATAGTAATTTAAAAGTTGTGACAAGGCTTCATACACGTTTAGCATCAAATGCTTGAAGGAAAATTTGATCAAATAGTAATTTAAAAGTTGTGACAAGGCTTCATACACGAATTGCATCAAAGGCTTGAAGGAAAATTTGATCAAATAGTAATTTAAAAGTTCTGACAAGGCTTCATACACGAATTGCATCAAATGCTTGAAGGAAAATTTGATCAAATAGTAATTTAAAAGTTGTGACAAGGCTTCATACACGAATTGCATCAAATGCTTGAAGGAAAATTTGATCAAATAGTAATTTAAAAGTTCTGACAAGGCTTCATACACGAATTGCATCAAATGCTTGAAGTAAAAATTTGATCAAATAGTAATTTAAAAGTTGTGACAAGGCTTCATACACGAATTGCATCAAAGGCTTCATACACGAATTGCATCAAAGGCTTCATACACGAATTGCATCAAATGCTTGAAGTAAAAATTTGATCAAATAGTAATTTAAAAGTTGTGACAAGGCTTCATACACGAATTGCATCAAATGCTTGAAGTAAAAATTTGATCAAATAGTAATTTAAAAGTTGTGACAAGGCTTCATACACGAATTGCATCAAATGCTTGAAGTAAAAATTTGATCAAATAGTAATTTAAAAGTTGTGACAAGGCTTCATACACGAATTGCATCAAATGCTTGAAGGAAAATTTGATCAAATAGTAATTTAAAAGTTGTGACAAGGCTTCATACACGAATTGCATCAAATGCTTGAAGGAAAATTTGATCAAATAGTAATTTAAAAGTTGTGACAAGGCTTCATACACGAATTGCATCAAAGGCTTGAAGTAAAAATTTGATCAAATAGTAATTTAAAAGTTGTGACAAGGCTTCATACACGAATTGCATCAAAGGCTTGAAGGAAAATTTGATCAAATAGTAATTTAAAAGTTGTGACAAGACTTCATACACGAATTGCATCAAATGCTTGAAGTAAAATTTGATCAAATAGTAATTTAAAAGTTGTGACAAGGCTTCATACACGAATTGCATCAAAGGCTTGAAGGAAAATTTGATCAAATAGTAATTTAAAAGTTCTGACAAGGCTTCATACACGAATTGCATCAAAGGCTTGAAGGAAAATTTGATCAAATAGTAATTTAAAAGTTCTGACAAGGCTTCATACACGAATTGCATCAAATGCTTGAAGGAAAATTTGATCAAATAGTAATTTAAAAGTTGTGACAAGGCTTCATACACGAATTGCATCAAAGGCTTGAAGGAAAATTTGATCAAATAGTAATTTAAAAGTTCTGACAAGGCTTCATACACGAATTGCATCAAAGGCTTGAAGGAAAATTTGATCAAATGCCTTTTATTTTTGTAAAGAAGTTTTTTTCTCGTCTTTCCTTTTTCTTAAATATAGTTTTCAAAACATCCGAGTTCTAAAAAGACTCTATCCGTCAGAATACTTCTAACATTAAATTGGTGACTACTCCAGGCAACGTTAAATATGTATATTTGACGTGGCCGTCCAGCGCTCCTCTCAAGTCTCAATGCATGTTTGACGCGGCCGTCCGGCGCTCCTCTCAAGGCTCAATGCATGTTTGACGCGGCCGTCCGGCGCTCCTCTCAAGTCACAATGCATGTTTGACGCGGCCGTCCAGCGCTCCTCTCAAGTCTAAATGCATGCTTGACGTGGCGGACTACAGCTGGGAGAGATTAACAAAAATGTCTCTTAAAATAATATAGCTATAATCTGTATTTGTGCAACTAAATAGTTGTGTGACTTCAAAATGTGTGTTTTTAAGTTAATGTTGGTAACACACTAAGGGAAAAACATGTTCCGCTGAAAGTTTCAATGAAACATGGTGACTAAAATTCTGCCTTTAAAACTGTAATTTAATAGAAATAACCCGCCTACAAATTTCGTCGGCAATGCGTGATTCTACTTAAGTTAACCTGGGGAAACATGCTTTTAAGAATCCCAACTATTGCTAACTTCTGGGAATTATTACTTGGGATAAAAACGTTTAGTTTCACAAAGGGAGCAAGTCATGAAATTTCCTCTTCTTTAAGGGTGTCGTATTCGTTGTCCCCCCTTGCCATCAGGAAGTGCACCGCCATTTTGTTTTAACTTTCTAAATCAAGGTGTGCGTAGTTGGGTTGCTGTATGTTTGGTTGTCATTCTGAATCGAATATTTTAGATGATAACTGTTTGACCCAACTGTACCAACGAATATTTTAAAGCAAAGAAGCTTGTCCTGGGTCACTACTTAACTGTTTTAAAAAAAAACAAAAAAACACTGGTATTTCAAATTATGATTTTTTTATTTTTTTATTTTAAATGGAAAGTCCCCTTTAAAAAAAAGAAAAAAAAGGCCTCACTTATTTAAATTCACAGTGTTTATTTCAGATCAAAATTAATTTGAAAATTTGAAAAATAAATATTTATGTTTAAAAAAAAAAAAAAAATTTCGGCGACCATAACCATTTTCTTCCTCACCTCTGGAAATAACGGGATCTGATCATATAATATCATTTAGGCTAACAAATAATTTTGATATCATTAATTTAATTCAAAAGATACCCAGACTTTGTTCTAGCTAGATAACGGGACTTGTCCAACGAAACTACACCTTATCATGGCCGCCCTACGAGTCTTAAACAGGTCGGCTACGGACTTCCGTTTTCCGTGGCGTCAGTCTTTGCTTATTGTTTCCCTGTTCCCCAGATTTGCAGCCCTTGTTTGGGCTGATGAGTTCTTTCCATCCGGGCTTTTCCTAGTTTTACTTTTTATTTCAAATGTTTTCCCGTTCCTAGGGGGCGCAATAACCTTGGTGCGGAGGGGAGCGGTCTGTCCCAGGCGGATTTTTTTTTTTTAATAATATGGAGGGGCGGCATTATCGGCTCCCTGAGGGGATTGTTCGTGGGAGGGGGCGGCGAACGTATCGACCCACCCCCGGGCACCTCTAACCCTCGTTACGCCACTGCACATTCCGATCAGGTATCAGACACACTGTTCATAGTGTAATATTGTCTTATAAACAAATTTACTCTCCCATATTTTTAAATTAAAACTTACATTTTAACACGTGACGCTCTCCTAAGTCTATCGTTACGCGGTAGTTCCCTTTCGTAACTTGCATAACAGTCATAAATCAGTTGGGGCTGCGTCTGATGCCTAGAACGATGTGACATAAATATTCATAATCAATCTGTTTAGAAACTTATTCTGTTTTGGTACTTAGCTGATGCGTTTTTACTTATCAAGAGAAAAAAACATTATTTCAGAAAATGTATAATTGAAACAAAATATAAAGGGGATACAATTAATGTAGGGCACCATATTGGTAGCGAACGTAAATAATTTTAAAACATGTCATTAATTGCCCCTGGCAGACTTACCGCGTTGCTGATGTCAGACTTACCGTTGTGGGGGGGGGGGGGGAATTAATGTCCGCTGTAAGTATGTCTGACATCTCGCAATGTCCACCCCCCAACGCTCTCCCTTGCCAAAGATTTACATTTAATTACCTAGCTGACCTCAATTTTCTTCCATTGTAAGGTAAACAGGACTTAAGATGCCTGCGCTATGAGATGAATAGCGCTTAGCGAACTGTCGCATTAGGAGCCTACATGAGCTGGCGAGGGAGGGAGTAAAGGCGGAGAAGAAAAAAGGGTTAAGGACAACAACCTGGGAAGGGGGGGGGGTGGTGGTGCTGGAATGGCAACTTAAATAATGATAATTTCTTATTTTAACTTTTTGTTGTAATAATTAAAGCACAATTCGCGCCACTGAATAATTGGATAGTAATCAGACAAACCCTTTATAAAAAAAACCCCACAGATTTTCGTTTAGATCCTTTATAAAGTGTTATTATTGAAATAACATGCACACAAGTAAGAAACTTTATAAGAATCCCAATTAGTGAGCACCTCCCCCCCCCAACCCAAGGCTCACAATAGCACATTTTTCCACGCCCCTGAATTATATTAATATTCTAATGTTCTAACCCGCTTTTACAACAAAGATTTATTTCACCCATTAATTCAGAAAAACAAAATAAAATGCTACGCACCAAACGCACATGCGATACTTTAAAAAAAAAAAAGAATTTCATTTAGCGCAGTTATCAGGAATTTTATTTCGTGAAATCAGTGGCATCACATTCCCTTCATCTTCCCTGTAAAAAAAAAATATTTTATGGGTTGGGATTAGTGGGTGAGGTTGAAAATTTAAAAGAATGTGTTGTTATCGGCAGCGAGTCTGCGTGCCAAGTTTTAGATCCATCGGATGACGAGAAGTGGGTCCATTAGCCGTCCTAAGATTTTTGCCAGGCAGAAACACACGAAACAAAAGTGACATTATTTTTAAGGATTTAAAAATTATAAAAAAAAAACGTTCGACTTTTTTTTCAATACAACACAAGGATGTAAACACTATACAACACAAGGATGTAAACAGTATAGACATTTATGTTGTTTTTTTCCGGGACCTGTTACTTTATATGATGTATTGCAATGACAATTGCATTTGAACCTTCTTCTAGCACTAAGATGACACACTCCATCAAATGATGTTATTACCTTTTCTGCGCTGGTTGGTGTCGCATCTATTTATAGGTTGAGTGCGGTTGGGGTCTGCTCGGATATGTTCGTCATCTCTTTTTTTAACTTCTGAGCCCGTTATCTAAAGGTTGCTGGAGTTGGGGTGGAGTGGAGCAGAGTGGAGCGGAGTGGAGCAGAGTGGAGCGGAGTGGAGCAGAGTGAAGCGGAGTGGAGCGGAGTGGAGCGGAGTGGAGCGGAGTGGGTCGGACGAAGTAGAGCGGAGTGGGTCGGACGGAGTAGAGCGGAGTGTCAATTAAATTGAGAAACTTAGAATTTCGCCAGGTTTTATTCCAAAAGAGTATGGGCCGCGTGGCTACGCCCTCATGATATGACTACACGTGTCGTTGTGTCACGACGTGACTCACCTGTCAGAACCTTGTGACGCCATGTTAGAACGAGTCCAAAACCTCCATGACGGCGGATCTCATGCTGATCATCCCAGTCAATGATTTTTTTTTTTAAATTGTGGTATTTCACCTAAAAACTTAAATCAGCGACCAGCAAATCAATCGATCAATGATTGATTTTATTTCTAAATACGAAAAAAAATGTGTGTGTGTATTTTAAAAAAATAATTTTAATCGTCATGTCACATCTGTAATAATTAATACTCCCCAAAAAACTATTACAGCAATAAAATCACCGTTTGAAATGGGATTTTTAAATTATTATTATTTTTTTGCTTTCATCGGTGTCCTTCTAAATTAATACAGACTCAAGTGATCCGTAATTTTGTTACAGACTCAAGTGCATCCGTAATTTTGTTACAGACTCAAGTGATCCGTAACTTTGTTACAGACTCAAGTGATCCGTAACTTTGTTACAGACTCAAGTGCATCCGTAACTTTGTTACAGACTCAAGTGATCCGTAACTTTGTTACAGACTCAAGTGCATCCGTAATTTTGTTACAGACTCAAGTGATCCGTAACTTTGTTACAGACTCAAGTGCATCCGTAACTTTGCTACAGACGCAAGTGATCCGTAACTTTGTTACAGACTCAAGTGCATCCGTAACTTTGTTACAGACTCAAATGATCCGTAACTTTATTACAGACTCAAGTGCATCCGTAACGTTTTTAACATAAGAAAATGAAAAAAAAAATTGTTTTGATGTTAAAATATCTATAAGTAACTTGTAAAACGAAAACCGCGACTTTTATTTTTTATTTTGCCAGCTGTTATAATATGAGAACCTCAGTTGCGGTTTTTTATTTTCGCGGCGACAACAAGCACACCTTTTATATCATCGTTTTATTGCTCGACGGTTGAAGACATATTTTTTTGTTACAGCGGACGATAATAACGTTAAAATTCTATTTTTTAATGCAACGCAGCTATGACGTTAAAATATATTTGTTACATCCCTACCCCCAAAATTATCCATTGCATAGTTAAAGTTTGTTAACGATGTTAAAATTATATTTAATACCAGTTTCACAATACGTAATACCATTATTGTATTAGTTGCTTGCAGGTGTTACAACCAGGACGTAACTATTACATGTGTAAAAACAGTTAAAGTTTCGCCATTTAAAAAAAAATCACAAAAATCCTCAAACCTCAGCGTCAATTGCGTACACAGTACACAGTACACAAACACACGTTGCCCGATGAATACGTCATGAAAATGATCATGTCTTTGTCCACTCGTCCACTAGAAGAACAGATAATATTAATATGACGTAAAAACAATGTGCGTCGTGGCACGCCGCAACATACATCAGGAAGACGGCTTGGCTGCTCAGGTCGAGTGAGATGACTTAGGGATGTGTATTGACATGACTGCAATCACGGATCTTGGGAAATCCACTCAATTTAGAACGTGGGGCCCCCAAAGCCCGCGGCTACAGATGCCTAGATCGTGGTCTGGTTAATCAGCTTCGGTGCATAGATCTTATGCCTCTTTCATCGTCTACAAATGTCTAGTTGGCACACCTCTTCCATCAGCTACTAATGTTAAGACTGCACACCGATCTTTCATCAGCTACAAATGCCTATAAGACTGCACACATCTTCCATCATCTGCATATACCTACAAGATTGCGCACCTCTTTCATCAGATACAAATGCCTATAAGACTGCACACCTCTTTCATCATCTACATATGCCTGTAAGACTGCACACCGATCTTTCATCAGCTACAAATGCCTATAAGATTGCACACCTCTTTCATCGGTTACAAAAGACTACTTATCATCGGTGTGTTGGCTGGTGCGGCCAGCGATGTAGAGAAAGTCGCGATTTTATCATTGATCTGAGAGTACGTATGTGTTTTACAACAAAATATATTGGTATAAAAACATAGTTATAGAAGAAGAGGATGGATTTTATTTTGGGATCAAATGTAATAGTTATAGGTATAAAAATAATATATAGGTCAATGTCAAAGTTTTAATGAGCATGCAATTATTAATAGTCTTAATAGTAAAGAATTTGCCTTTCATGAGTAGGCCACTACATTTCACACAAGTAAAAGGAATTAAATAAATCAGATTTTTTTTTTTTGCAAGTGACTTTAAACATTTTTGAGAACCGTTGCAATGTTTTAACGTACATGTTTTTTGCAGAAAAAACATCTTAGTATTGCATCCACTATGTTTAGCTGTAATAAAACAAGTCATGGTGTGTTTCGTTCGTGGCATTTTCTTCTTTTTCGTGTTTTCTTATTTGAGGTGCTACTTTCACTTGGCGATGGAATGAGCAACAAAAATTAAAATTTAGTTAGGATTAAGGAAAATAATCACACCATTTTAATTTTTGTTACTTTTAAATCAGAAAGTTCATTTTAAAAGATACATTGAAAAAAATTATTCATTTTTGAGAAGCGTATTTCCGAAATTTTCATTAATACTTAATTAACATGTCCACCTCCATATGAAATCCGTTTCTAAAATGATAAGAATCTACAAGTTTCTTATTTTCAGTATATATGTTACGGTAAATTTGATTATTCAGGGCAGTTTTCATAATGCTTGGTCATTATAAATAATGACCGATAAAATCAGGCAATTTAATCCCCCCCCCCCCCCCCCGGGGCCACCACACACACACATTTAGGGAAAGCTGTAAATTTTGAACAATCTTAAAATGAATAAATGGTGTAATTAATTAAAATTATTAACATAAATGTTATTTTTATTAAAAAAGCAAAAAAAAAACAACAAAAAAAAAAACAAAGGGAAGGCTTACTTGCATCACTAAACAGGTAGATGAGATGAGATGAGTTGTAGTAAATCAGTCAAATACACATAGTTGGGTAATTATGGACACGTGTGCTTTTTAAATTGCACGGGCATTATTTATGGGCATTATAAATATAATGCCCAATTGTTTACATGCACCGTGACATAGCTATGCCTTTGCTGAAGAAAGTGGATCGTAAATCATATTGAATGTTCACATTTCTTACAAAAAGAAATTATTTTTCAAGATGGCGCAGGCCGGGGGAAGATCTCGAGGCATGCGGATGTGGTCGTGCGTCACTAAGATGGCGACTGACAGATTTTTAGTCAGCCGCCTCGAAGACTCGTTGCCGTCAGCTGTTGACAAATAGCTTGAGACGAGGAAAGCAACAGCTGACATAGTTTGAAAGAACCGCGTTCGTTCATCACTGTCGTGGCTGAGGTAGTTTAAGACTCGGTGGTAGACTTTTGGGCTTAGGGCCGGGACGTGGGTGGCAAGGATCATAAAATAATTGGTCAGTAACCAAGTTGTCACCAAGTTGTCACCAAGTTGTAACCAAGTTGTAACCAAGTTGTAACCAAGTTGTCACCAAGTTGTAACCAAGTTGTAACCAAGTTGTAACCAAGTTGTAACCAAGTTGTAACCAAGTTGTAACCAAGTTGTAACCAAGCTGTAACCAAGTTGTAACCAAGTTGTAACCAAGTTGTAACTAAGTTGTCACATGAGCGTGAGGTAGTCTTTTTTTCCCTCTCTCTCTCACAAAGTCTGCATTATTGGTAAGGAAGTTGTTGATTTTGGAAATTGAAAATAATCATAAAATGTCTTTCTTAATTTTTTTTAATTTTGTAATGTCTTACTTCATTTACGTTTTGTTTGATTTATTTAGCTAAGTGGGATTATTGCTTAACCACGCCCTTTAAAATGAAAAAAATATGTAGTTGGTAGTGTTCTATTATCTAATAACGTCATTTTTCGCTCCAACCCTTTTAAACTTCTTCTGGTGCGAAAGTTTTTACTCAGTTTTTTTTTTTAAGTTTAATACAAGATCAGATAAAAAGATAGTAATGAAACTTAGAACTCTGATAGTCATGAAACTTAGAACTAAGATAGTAATGCAACTTAGAACTCTGATAGTAATGAAGCTTAGAACTATGGTAGTTAATTTTGTAAAGCAACTTTTTTTTAATGTAGGCATATATTATGCTAGGCCCGTGTCGGCAACCTTTTATTTCAGTGCTGAGCCCCTTTTTTATACATTAATATTATGTCGTATTGGAAAATCGATGGAAACCGCATGTAATAGATTTATAATAAAGAGAGCTACAGCTTAAGCCTCAAAGATGCACCGTGAGAAAGTTTATTCAATGCTACCCTAGGAGTTTACCATTACCATTTTTAAAATTATGTATGAGAAGACACCGATCTTTGATATTATAAACACTAAGCAAAAGATATTTATCTAAAGTCCACACTTACTTCATATTACTTTATGTTAATTAGAGGTCACCCTTTAAAAAAAAATCTTGCATTAAAGAAGTTGCATTGAGAGATTGAGATCTGCTATTTAACACATATAACATAACGCGAGATGATTTCACGGCCTGTATCTGGGAAATGGTGAGTTACGGATCTAGCAAACTTTGAAAGAGTAAAATGAACATGCCAGAAAAAGATACCTCAGCTCCTTTTGGGATAAGAGAGTTTATAGAAATGAGGCTAAAAAAATTTTTATGACAAGCAGAAACACAAATAAACTATCAAACAACGAAATAAGAAAACAAGCAACGCTCGTGTCATGCATTTTATATCATTATTTTTTTTTCAATTAACAACAACAACAAAACAGTTGTGGCGTCATAAAAATAATGTCCAGCTAGGTTTAGACAATTAACTTTACTAATGCAAGACAATGACGTACTCAGTATAGAGAAAACACATGGGTGGCTTTGTAAATTATAATTTGTTCCTTTAAAAAAAAAAAAGACTTTCTTTCTACTCGCATTTCCATCTTTTTTTTTTTGGTCGTATTTTATGTTTTGTTAACACACGTGACTAGCGCTCGGTTGATCTTCTGTCTCGTGGTTACCTGAAAGGTCGATTCTCAGTTGTGTCAACATCGCGCCTGTTTCGTTCAGTGAACGGCGGGAGAAGGTTAGGTAGGGGGGGGGGGGTCAATAAGACTTGTAGGATTGGGGGAATTAAAAAAAAAAAAAGTAAATATACAAATTACAATTAAATACCAAAAAGTAGATAATAAAACTATTTTTAAAAATCTTTTTTAAAAAATTACCTTCAATCAAAAACGATTTTAAATTACTAAAAAGTTGAAAATAATTTTAAATTTCTTAAAATGCATTACGCAAAGAAAGTACACGATGGGATTTATTATATATTTAGGTAACTAAATCTATTTAGTTATTATATCGCCTTGAACTGACGCTAATATAGACAACCAAAGGCACATGATTGCATTATCAGAAAATGGTCCCTTTAAAACTCTAAACTGATTTTCTCCCAAGGATAATGTTCACACATAATTATATATGAATCTTGATGAGCTGAAATCTAAACTATTCATTCATGAAAGCAGTCGTTGTTCTGATGGGTAATAAGTAGGCGTACTAATGTTATTCTGTCGTATATGTCAATGATTACACACGTTTGAAATAACTTAATGAAGCGTCAAATTTAAGTGTGTGTATTCTTTAACGAATTAATCGAAGTACCTGATCATTTGCGATGACACGTGGCGTTTTCGACCAGTGCCTGTTGAATACCACCTTTTAAAAGGAAAATACAAGTTCTCTTATGTTAATATTTTACCGCATAAATGGGAGCAAAGTATTTTGATATAAATTTCAACCTCACTTTATGCTTTCTCTCTATTGAAATAACTTGAATCAATCGGATCCACTCTGAAAATTCTTTCAATTTTTTTTCCCCTGGTTAATTTCAAATCGCGAAAATTTAAGATTATTGAGGCTCTACATAACATGTGAAAGTACGCAAAGCTTTATTTTGAATTCAGCTGGAAGTGAATCAAACCCGTCAACCTTTGACTGGAGTGCGTCTAATGTGTTGCTTTTTAAATAATGCTTCCAAGAAGGTCACAGCATTAACACATAAGATTTTAGTTGTTTGTTTGTTGTTTGTTTGTGGGTTTTCCTGTTTTTCTTTTAATTTTTAAAATATGTGTTCCCTTTATTTATTTTTTTTATATAAGCTCTGGCTGAGCTGGAGTAATTATAGTAACGTATAATATGAAAGGAATGACCCTATGTTAGGTTCAGTGTATGAAGTAAGGTGGATAGACCTGATGGGTGCGTTTAGCCAGTGGTTGGGGGGGGGGGGGCTGACAGGATGCAAGTTTCGGCAGGGGGTAAAGTTGGCTGTTTAAACAGGCGTGTGGGTGTAATGTATCATTTTATTACATTTATATAAAAAAACACCGGCTGTGCCCAACAACCTTCAGAATATTATATATATATATATATATGTGTGTGTATTGTTGTGAATTACCACCATCTTTGTCATAGTTAATCTATTCAAAATAGCATATAAAAGCGTTACGATACCCGACTGCTCAGACAATATGCAATATGTCATATGTCAGACAGAATTTCTTATTTACCAGAAACATAATATGAAATATGAAAGAAAATTGTTTGAGCTGGTGTTTCCCCAAGTCCAGTTACGGGCTTTCGGGCACTTTTCAATCTCATCCGTATGGCCAGGAAAACTAAGAGCTTGATTAGAATGAACACACTTTTTAGAAAGGTAATAATCTTGTGGTCTCTATGTAAATATGAATTAAAAATATATCAATAGACCCAGAAGTTACTTATTTATATTACTTTCCTTAAATTTCTGCTTGGCTGCTCCTTAATTATTATTTTTTAAATGTAAGTTAGTTGTAACCTGTAAAATAATTAGTTATCAAAGTTTTTTAACATGTCATTAGTGATCAAAGTTTTCAACATGTCATTAGTAATCAAAGTTTATAACATATCATTAGTATTCAAAGTTTTAAACATCTCAGTAGTAAAAAGTTTCTTTTTAAGTTTTTTTCTATATACTGATTTGAGTAGTCGTGATCGTGAATCAACATTTATTTAAAATTACTTACAAAGCGCACCGAGTATTGTTATTTGAGCCCAACTTTTTTAACACTTAGATTTGTGGTCATGTAAAACACAATTTGGTTCAAATAAAAATGTTTTTTTTTTAAAGTAATTTAGCATCCGACACTATTAAACAAGTATGTATAGAAGAGATGTTTATATACATGTATTTGAATTGAAGACATATATAGAACATATTTTCAACATACTTTATGTTTATGATATTTGCGCATCATTAAATTAATTGCGCACCCGTAAATAAAACGCATGTTAAGTATGTTTAGGGAATTAAAAAAACCAAATCCTGAAATAACTTGGAATATGTTTTCGGAAACAAATATTTCTTTCAGAACATAATACAAAGACAGTACTCACCCTTGGAGGTGGGGGTTCCTTCCAAATACATAGTTTTGTGCTGTCAGAACTGTTTGGAATGTTGTCTGACAGGTTTTACAAAATGTTTTTGTTTTTGTTCCACACTCATTGAAGACCTCTTAATAGATCGAGAATAATTGGCATCAAATGAAAGCTAAAAAAATGTGTATTTTAACTTCAAGACTATCACAATATAACAACCATTGTTGTTTTGTGTTTTAAAAAAAAAAGTTTTGCGCAATTATTGATTTTTTTTAAAAATGATGATATTTTACTGAGTCTCTTGCAGACGATATTCTTATCACGTGACGTCTAAGTTTTCCAAGCAGATAAACGGAAGTAGCAGCTTCTATTGTTGTTCTGTAATTATTTCGCAAATTAGTTGTCCGTTTCATGGTGATGCAGCACTTGCTTAGCTTAGGACTTGAATGACATCTAGAGAGACGACCTTTTCTTTTCTGTGTCTGCGTCACCCGGTCTTTCAATACAATAAACAGGTTTTCCTTGTGGGTAAGTTTTTTTTTCTTTTTTGGATGGGCAAATGTCGTAAACCGGCTTGCACAAGCAAGTAGTTGACGTAGTCCCGGATCAGTTTCCGCCTGGGACCCCATCAACTTACTGCCCATAACAAGCCTTAATCTTGCCTCGGCCAACCATTTATAGTAGACCCACCTGTGGCTCCTCCTTCAAACATGCATGTCCGCATCAGCTGAGATCAGGTCCCCCCCCCCACTTTTTTTTTTTTTTTTGCCAACACTCGTTGACAGAAGTCGCCGCCATTTTGTCTTTTAGATTCAAGAATGAGACGTGCTGAGCTTACTGTAAGGAATTATTTTTTTTTTATATTTTTTTTAAAGTTTGAATAATGGTTATTATGGATGGTGTGGCTGGTTTCCTTAGAACATGATATGTGATGATTTGAATATGAATATGATATTTAAAAAAACAAAAGCTTTACCAAATTTAAGATGTAAGGAGAAATGAAGAAAATATGTTCAAGACAGAGGCGAAAAAAATAATATTTATTTTATGCTTTTTTTATTTATAATTCATATCTAAAGGTCTAAGACTATTCAAGTGTATCGTATGAAGGAATATTTAAATATTAAATATATAAATTCCACCCCATCTTTTTTCTTCTTAAATTCTTGATAAATGCAAGATAAGCAATATTGATAGAAAAATTTATTTATGCTTTTAAAAAAAGATGTTTGACCATATTTATAGCCCATATAAATACATACATATACCATTTAATAAAGCACGCCTTGCCGTGTAATCTTTGAACGTCTTCACGAGAGAGGTCCAAGCTGAACGTGTTTGTTTCATGAGCAGAGCAGACACTGGAGTATGGATGACACTGAAATTGACGTATCAAATAAGAATTTTAAGAGAGCTTTGGACTTTCGAGACCGGTTAGACCAGCGGTTCTCAACCTGTGGGTCGCGACCCCTCTGGAGGTCGCAACAAGCCTTTCCAGGGGGTCCCCTAAGACCCATCTGAAAACACATATGCTCTACAGGGATAAAGTAGAACCGAAAATAATTTTGTAGCTGGGGGTCGCCACAACACGATGAACTGTATTAAAGGGTCGCCGCCTTAGGAAGGTTGAGAACCACTGGGTTAGACGAATATCAATTGTTAGTGTCCATCTGCGATTTAGGTAACCACAATTATGGCGGATTGATACGCTGGAGAAACACTTAAGTTGTCTTGTATTTAAATTATTGTAAAAGGTTGTCTTGGTAAAAATGATAAATTTATTTATGTGTTGAAAAAGGATAAGTACAAAGTAATCGAAAAAGCATTTCCCTTTATATGGATCAATAAGGGATCGTATCTTATCTTATCCTATATTTTCTTATCATCTTATCTTATCTTATTTTTCTATCGTATGTAATCTTAATATAGGGCCAATGAATCAATAGAGCTAGGAAGTATTCATTGTGTTAAGTTTTGTCTACTGAAGAAATGATTTAGTTCAGGCCTGCACAACATACGGCCCGTGGGGGGTCACATGCGGCCCGCCAGCACCTACTTTGCTGCGCGCGAAGTAACGAAATATTCCTTTTTATTACTTTCTTATAGTTTCTCCCCTGTCCAATTTTCTTTCGGTCCGCACACGTTTTTCATGAAGTATCACGGCCCGCCTTACATTTTGAGATGTGCAGGCCTGCTTGACATCTTTTTTTTATGCTGGGATGCCAAGATGGGCAGTGCAACGAAATTAAGATTTAAGATCGAAGTTTTCTTGTATAAATGATTCATTGTATTATGATGAAGTCAAATAACGGTTTGGGAGGGGCGAAAACTGTTAACAGTTGAGGTAGATCTACTATGGAGTGAATATATATAGCGGTTTTAACGGTTTCAGGTCGACGGCTAAAAATCCCTTGAGGGTTGGTGTTTGTTGGGGGGGGGGGGGAGCTGAATGTTGCGTGTCAACCGTGGGCCGGATGTAAAAAGAGATTGATGTCCCTTGAATTAAGATCTCCACCCCGGCTCCCCCACCCCCAACCCCTCCCCCCAATTACTAATGGTAAAATAAATTTCCAGTGAACCGTCTTTAAGTGGCGGTAGAGCTAAACCAGCGGGCCTCGTAATATCTGAGGTGAAACGACAAAATGAAGAAACCCAAGTGAAATTCAAGTAAAACCCTGCTTGCGCACGACTATAAGTGTTGAATGGTGCGCACGAATATAAGTGTTGAATGGTGCGCACGAATATTTACCGGATGAGTGTTGTTGTCTCGGAGTGATTTTGGGCGTTAAGAAGACCTCAAATTAGCCTTAGACGACATGCACACATAACGTCTATACCAATAAAATTGATCATCGATAACTGCATAGGAAATTCTTTGGTAATTTTAAAAAAAAATTGTCCTCGTATATTTGCCGGACCGGGTAGGGCTTGTGTGAGATTTTATATATTTATTTGGAGAGTATCACAATTTTTTTTTCTGGGGGGTGGGGGGACGAGGGGTGGGGGTGGGGTAATTTTCGAGAATGGATGACGGTGACTTGGTTGGGTTTAGATGTTACATTCAAACGCTGATCCTCAGACACATCTCCCTCCTTCGAACTTCATATGTCAGAGAATATATATCACAAAGATTATTTAAAGCACAGGTAACACTTTTGTTTTCCTTCCCACATTTAAGAGAAAAAAAAAGGAAATGAAAGTTTCCCCTTCAATGCGCATGTCAGCCATCCAACCCATCCCTGTCCATGTCAGCCATCCAACCCATCCCTTTCCATGTCAGCCATCCAACCCATCCCTGTCCATGTCAGCCACCCAACCCATCCCTGTCCATGTCATCCATCCAACCCATCCCTGTCCATGTCAGCCATTCAACCATCTCTGTTCACGTCAACCATCACTGTCCATGTAAACCATCCCTGTCCATGTCAACCATCGCTGCCCAAGTCAGCCATCCCTGCTCGGTCAACCGTCCAACAATCCCTGTTCATGCCAAACAACCTTGCTCATGCCAACCAGATTTATAAAAAAAATGAAATACTTAAACTATCTGGTTTAAAGGGTTTATGGCGTATGGATTACCTTCATATTTTTATAAAAACAGAGTATCTTGCCCTTGTTCACCTCCCCGTTCAGTTCCGATTCCAAGACCTCGTCTATTGAAGAGAGCAGACAACTTCTCGTGGGATTAAAGATAGGAGAACAACGCGAAAATATTTTTTAGTCTTACCGGTTCAACTGCAAATGTTGGTATTTATCGGGAATGATAAAAAAAAAAGTTAATTAAATTGAGACCAATAATATAAATATCTTGCAGATGGAGCTACACGTGAAACATTTTTAGCTGGCGTGAAATGTTTAAAGTTTTAAGTATCAGTTTTAGTGAAGAAAAAAAATAGAATTAGAATACACATGGAGACGAAATAATTGTTTTTTGGAAACAAGTATGATATAACACTAGGGCAACTGAAGACGAGAAATATAACACGAAAAAGTTTTGCAATAAAACTATATTTTGAGTAACTATATGTCATCTTTAAGTTAAATATTTACTGGAGAAAGCCCTGGTGGGGCAAGAGGGTGAATGATAGAGAGATAGAGAGAGAGAGAGAGAGAGAGAGAGAGAGAGAAAGAGATAAAGGGAGAGAGTTTGTGTGTCTGAATGAGTGTGAGACAGATAGATACTTTAAACCTTTGACACATATCCAACATGCAGGACCTGATGGCCCTAGGTTAATTAAATTGTGAGACCCCCTTAAAATCACTCCCTCACACGTCCCCTCTACCCACCTTTAATTTTGCACTAGTTAGTTTTGTAGTTGAACACAAAACAATTAATTTTAGTATACATCTATACGTTTGATTTCTATCTAATAACAATTATTGAAAAAAAAATTATTGTACATATTATTACCAGGAATGTGTTCTAAAGAATAAAATGGCATGAATGAATAATATATTTAATTTCAAGCTCAGTAGGTGAAATAATGTATCACTAAATCAGTTTTGCTGTCTCCACAGCAATGTTTACTAAATATTTCCATTACGACCCTAGAGAGGTCAAGTGACTTTTAGAGTCTACCAGCCTCTTTTCGGTTTTTGTTATTCAGTTTTTCAATACAATTTTTAGTATTTTCTATTAATATTTTTTCACATTACAATAGTGGACCCTTTCCTTATCCGAGGACCCCTGAAGCCGCAAGGGGTTACCGCTGATGGTTGCACAGCCTCGCGACGACGCACAATTTCACCACGGTGTGCTCTATTATGTAAATCATTTGCTAGGAAAATCATTAAAAAAATGTCGCAACAGATTAACGCGATTGAAATAGTAATGTATTATTTTTAAAAATTTTAAAGAGTATAAAAACGGAATAGCTTGATAAAGAATATACAAAATAAAATAGTTTTTTAAAAATACATAAATTAAGTCAAAATTCTGAACAAAAATGTATCTTAGTTTGTTTTGTTATTTTTTTGTTATATATTTTTCTAGCCTAGGAATGAATAAATTGTGATTTTTTAATTTTTTTTTTAAATTGTGCCGTCTTAAATTTTGACGCCGTTTAGATGTTGGAGGATTTAGACTTAAGTCTTAAGACTACTTAGCCGGCACTGCCAACAATTGCTGGAGGCTGAAACAAAGGATGAATCGTGATGTTAAAAAAAAGTTATGGGTCCTATACTGGCCATTTACAAGCTTGCAGTTATCTCAAAAATCGTGCAATTTATGTCTAAAATATATATTTATGATTCCATTTGTACCTGCGCTTTCAGATACGATTACGCCGTACAAGGAAGTTTCGCTATGTGCAAGTTGTCGGCCTTGCGTAAATCATAAATTAAGTGTGCACCTGACGTCATTGGGGTGTTGGTTTTTTTTTTAAACGTTTTTTATCATCCACGCTTGAGAACTTAACACGCAATCAAGAAATGACACGCTCAGTGTAATCCCGAAACCAACCATTTATCAAGATCTCACGTGATAAGAAATGTATAATTATAGAGTACTGGATGATTATATTAATACAAATGGTTTTTCTTCTTTTCTTTTTTTATACTCATTGGCTCAGATCTGATTTTCTGTCTTTGAGAGTAAAAATATGAAATTGAATATTTCCTTAAGGTTGAAGGTTAATTGGTGAATTCAGACGTAGGTGGAGTCTCACTTGCATTGAATTAAAGCACGCAGCTTGCAAAATTCTTACATTTAATACAAAGGGAAATGAACATGTATGTATTTCTGGTTATTTTTTACAATAACACAACTGAGAAGAATACAAGATGGAAACCATATTGCATCCTAACCATAGTGGGGCTTCATGGTGAGAGGCGGTCATTTGCTTAACATTGTGTCTTCTGGTGGTGTTTCATGACGGTGGATGAGTGAGTGGACATGGTCTAGCTCAGTGATTCCCAGCCTGTACTCGGCGGAGTCCTGGGGACACCCGTGCGTACGTCTGAGGGGCTGCGAGGCTGCTCCAGAGAATAAAATAAATGCAAATTTATTTAAACTTGTAACACATAGGGTAGACCTAAGGCGCCCCCCCCCCCCACTTAATTTGATTCTTACAAGGGCTTCGCGGGTCATAAAGGTTGGGAATCACTGGTCTAACTAAACCAATAATAAAGACTAAAACCAAGATGGGCAACATCAGGGCACTTTCGGGGGGGGGGGGGGGAGATAGGCATGAAATAGAAATATGTTGCAATACAGTTACATGAGTTGTTTTAACATCGTGACCTCGTGTGAACAGATTTTATCGGGCCTCTAGGCTGAACCGTGCGAAGAGGGTTGGGGGGGGGGGGGAAGCGGGCACTCAGGTGGGCGCCAACATCGGAGAGGGCGCCAAACTCGCCTTTAGATGAGAACTTGTCAGTGAATCGAAAGATAAAACAGCATGTATTTCAAAAAGACAATGGGAGCCAAAATCTCCTTACAATCTGTTAACCGTCTAGTGACACTACATAATGGGGGGAAAACTGTATGAAATTATAAACTTTATGTAACAGCAAGGACAGTTGGTGTGGGGGGGAGAGGGGTCAGACTGAGCTTCTCGGAGACTGCCCCCCCCCCCGGTGATTAATGATCTCCAACCTGTCACTTGACGGCCACGACTGAGGATAAATTGTGTCGTAAACTTTTCCTGAGCTTACCCCCAGGGCGTAGGCAGGATGCTTGACGCACCGGGAAATAGGGCGAAACTCTGGTCTGGACCGTTGGAGACTTTTTTCTTCTGGGTCAAAGGTCATGTCTTAGAGGGAGGAAGAAGGGGTTTAACATAGACGCGAACCCCCTTTTTCTTTCTCTACTTAGAGTTTCCGGCCATGCTATAACGAACCTGGTGATTCCTGGGTACATCTTCTATACATGAATTTTAAGGGACACAATTGTGACCAGAATACGATTATTACCCTTGAATACTCAAATTGAGCTTTCTGTCAATAATGTTTATGAAAAACATGAGGGGATTTCTCCATTAGAGAATTGAATATGAAACTTTTATAGTATTTGGTGTATATACATATATATATATAAAATTCTTTCGTCTTCGCGAGACGAAAGAGTAGAAATGGACACTTCATTAAATTGCTTACTAGGCCGATCCATGGAGTGGCATTCTCGGTTTCCTTTCTCGCAGTAGAACCTTGACCCCTGATTAAATTCGGCCTTCCGTGATGCTCTTTCTGCAACGCTCTTTCTGTTGCAAGGGCTTCGTTTCGCGCATCGTCTGGCCTCATGCACTGCTGTTTAAATACTAGCATTGCCGATGGCATTTTTGTAGAGAAAAAAACTTTTGAAGATAAAAGGAAAAAGAATTTCGTTTGAAGGATAATGGATGTCGCACGATTTAAAATTAGGATTAACTGATTTTTGGTTCAAGTTCAAGTTAATCTAGATATCTATTTTCCCTATTCTAATAGTACTGTTAATGAGTTGTTTTTTTTAAACGCATTGTCTTATATAAATTAGACGGATAAAATAAAAGGGATATTTGCCATTTAAAAAAAAAAAATTGGCCAGGGTGAAGCTGATGCATTTAAAAATGAGAAATAATGAAAGAACGATCCATTAAAAATATAAGGGGCAATAATGAAAGAACGATCCATTACAATATATAAGGGGCAATAATGAAAGAGCGATCCATTACAAATATAAAGGGCAATAATGAAAGAGCGATCCATTACAAATATAAGGGGCAATAATGAAAGAACGATCCATTACAAATATAAGGGGGGAAAAATGAAAGGGACGTTACAAAGAAATGTACGAGCTTATTAACGTGAATTTACGCGGCGTAACAAGCCTCGGGGGCATCTTAAAAGTCAACGTTTTAACGGTTCTGGAATAAGGAAGCTTGTCATAGTGTATGCTCTGTCAGTAAATGGACTGTCAGCAGAGAAGGAGATTTGGGGGAGGGGGGGGGCAAAAAGGGCAACGCCCTGTGGCGTGTGAAGGAGACCGTAATGATATATCAGGTGTTCTAATAATAATGATGATGTACCTTTGGAAGAAAGACATAGGTGTACAAAAATGTTTGAAAGACATGGGTGTACACAAACGTTTGAAAGACATACGTGTACACTTAATTTGAAAGACATAGGTGTAACAAAAAATTCTGAAAGACATAGGTGTACCCTGAAAGCAAGATAAATTTACGCATGAATCATTCATCCTTGAAGTCAATGTATAAGAAGTGTTAGATCTAATTTTATGATATTCTTTCAACATCGGCATTCTGTCATTCAACTTTAACTTTATTTTAAATAAAAATTACTAGACTATATTAACTTTGATGTGCAGAAGAGTTGTACTCATTAATTGTCCAAGAAACAGCCTTTCGGTTTTTGTTGTGTTTTTGTGTGTGTTTTTTTTCTTTCTGTTTTTTTCGGGGGGGGGGGGGGTCGGGGGAGTGGGGTTTCTGTGAGTATGTGAAGCGTGTGCACTTAGCGTCAGTTCACACGATCAAATTTCGCTTCAAATTGTTGTTTGAACGCACTATTTTGTGCATGGTTTCTTTTTTTTTTGGGGGGGGGGGGGGGGGGGGATTTGATTAAATACTAATTTGAAAGTTGTGACAAGGCTTCATACACGAATTGCATCAAATGCTTGAAGGAAAATTTGATCGTGTGAACCGACCCTAAAAGTACACAATTCAATATTGATGTCATAAGTGTTGCGTTGTTAACTTTGTGTATGCACACATACAAGTTTGCTCTGATTCAGCCTTCTGTGCACTTAACGGACGCTAATGTGAGATAACTCACGCTGTTCTGGCTGTCAAAGTATCATGAAGTAATTTCTTCTTTTTTTTTATTTCATATTCCGACAGAAGGGCTGCGTTTTTGTTTTTCTCTTTACCAAGAACAGGAAGTGCTTGTCATACAGGCCTTAAAATGCTAGTTCTAGTTTATTATAGCCTCATTAAAAAAATATAACTTTGGCACACATTTATTCTCACAGCGTTATAACATTTTACATAGTGTGCAATAAGTTCGCCTGAGTTTAGATGTGTCAGCGTTTTATATTTTTCCCCCTGGAGTATGACCTAGTTATCTACTTGTGAAGCAGTTCTGAGTCAGATGAATTGATAAATCATCTTGTTTTTTAGCGTTAACCGGTACAGGTGACGCCGCTCCCCAGACAACTATAACCGACAAGGCAACACAGGCGATACTCTGACACCACAATAAGTTCTGGGCTCTAATGATTAACAATGTCATTTCTCCTCTTTTATAATTCGCTCCACTAAAATGGATCGAATTTCTGGCGCCTACCAATGTTAATGGAACTGCAGCTGGAGCCAGTGTTTATTCAGCATGATAAAATTGCCAGAAGTTATTGCTGATGTCAAAGCCAACAGGACTCTATGTAGCCTGACACAGGTAAACGAGACCATGTTCATGTTTGCTGCTTGTTACAATTGCAATATGCCCGAAGCGCATGCAGCATGCACTGACCCCCAAGTGCATACGATCAATTTTACATGGAGAGTAGTTGCTTGACAGTCGGCTGAAAAATTATGGTCCTTGGGAATCATGCTTCTGCTTCGAGGAATACATGGGGTAAATTTGTTATCCCAAAATTAGGATTATCACATGTGTATGAACACGCGATTACATATCAAATTTGAAAGGATTGTCTTTTGTCTATTGTCTGTACCCCCCAAGCGCCACTCCCTTATGCCTAGCTACTTTACTTTTGAACACAAGACAACGCATAGGCCTAGCTACTTTACTTTTGAACACAAGACAACGCATAGGCCTGGCTACTTTACTTTTGAACACAAGACAACGCATAGGCCTGGCTACTTTACTTTTGGACACAAGACAACGCATAGGCCTGGCTACTTTACTTTTGGACACAAGACAACGCATCGGCCTAGCTACTTTACTTTTGGACACAACACAACGCATAGGCCTAGCTACTTTACTTTTTGACACAAGACAACGCATAGGCCTGGCTACTTTACTTTTGGACACAAGACAACACATAGGCCTGGCTACTTTACTTTTTGACACAAGACAACACATCGGCCTAGCTACTTTACTTTTTGACACAAGACAACACATAGGCCTGGCTACTTTACTTTTTGACACAAGACAACACATAGGCCTGGCTACTTTACTTTTTGACACAAGACAACACATAGGCCTGGCTACTTTACTTTTTGACACAAGACAACACATCGGCCTAGCTACTTTACTTTTTTACACAAGACAACCCATCGGTCCAGTGATATAGATGTATACCTCAACCCAGCACCCCTCCCTTTTTGTGTTTTAATATCGACCGTTTCTCCCTAGAGATGTGCAGATAGGAAACCCATTTGCATACTGCAGTGACGCTCCTATTTTAAACCCTCTCACTCTGATGAGTGGAGATAGACAAAGACGTTTAATAAAATGGGATATCTCTCTTGAGACCGCATACATGAGCCCAAGTCGACTTTGTCAATATAAACAACAAAAAAGCTTGAAAAATAAGAACGAAGCTATTGCATCGGTTCAAAACATATACATATTTATTATCGGCATATAACGAGCGAGATACCCCCAATCTAGCGTAGTAAAAAGTAGTCCGTGTGGTTTTTTGCAAATGAACAGCTGTCTTAAACACGGATGATGACTGGGTGGCACCGTTAAATAGAATCGATCTTAGTTCCAAAATTAGTTTTTTATTCCTTGCACGATACACGGTTGTTTTTTTTTTTTTTTTTTTTTTGTTGCTTTTTTGTCCTTTTCGAAAACTGACTTTCCCGATTTTGAAACAAGGAGCAAACTGAACGTTGTACGATACTGAAATCGAATATGTAGTTTTTTTTATTTCAATTTCATTTATGTTTGAGGCGAATTATGTTGGTTTATGACTTAAGATCGAATTTACTGCATATGGCGCTCGGTGATAGGGAAGCCAGTAATTGCTATTGTGTTGGCCGATTGGTTTGATGGTGGGAGGGTTTGAGCCAAAAATAGATTAGATCAGAAAAGTCATAGATGTTGGATTGCATGACAATGACAGTTTACGCAGCTTTATAAAACCATCATTAAAATGATATTTATTCTTAATGTGTTTAGATATTGATATATAATTTGATAAGGAACAGTGTGTCGTTGGTAAATGTAGATCTATGGTTTTGTTTAAGAAGCCTGCATATCGTTTTATTTTTAAAAGATCATTGTTACTTCTATCCCTTAAAAAGTATTAGCCTACTGTATTGCCTCACATTTGATGTGTCTGGAATGTTTAAAGTGGAAGAGATAAAACATTGACTTCAATGCGATGGTGTCGTTCCCCCTCCTCTCCCCCCTCCCCCCTAGACATTGGTGAAAGATTTCACACGACGCCACGTTCGCAGTCAGGGGCTCAATTGGTGGGGATAACCTTTAAAGGCTGATTATATTTTAATTCTATTTGCAAGTTAAAGTTGATGCTATCAGCTCTGAATATCTGGTGGGGGTTTCATGTGCGTGGTTCGAGGCGGTTTTAAACGTCTTCCCAGGACGCGGAATAAATTGATGGTTGAACGTCGGGGGACAGGCCTGCGGGCGAGGTGTCGGCCTCTTCACAGTTGAACCGTGTAGGAAAGGATTTGTGGGGGGAAAAAAAAAAGGGGGGGGGGGTAAAAATAGGTAAAATTTAACTTACGCTCGGTACGACTGGGAAAATATTGTGATAGCCCTTCTCTAAAACCATTAAAGCTGCAACCATATTTATAGCCTTGAAGTCGCGACCATCTTTATGGTGACGGTGGTTTATGCTTAACCTTTCACATGGTGACATGGGGTGTCTTTACAACAGAATAATAATTGTAGCATCCTATCCACAGAATTATTGAGAACCACTGGTTTAAACTAAAAAAAAAATGCACTTATATACTATACAGGTGAAGAAACCAATAGCTTAACGAATGTGATGTTTTATGTGTGCCACTAATATACATGGTGTGCCACTAACATACATGGTGTGCCACTAACATACATGGTGTGCCTCTAACAAAAGATGTGCAGTGCTGTCAGAATATTTTGTTCTTGAAATATAAACCCACTCAATAAATTCTTTCTTCTTGTGTGTGTGTGTGTGTGTTGTGTAAGGATGATGATGTAAGGTATATGTAAAGTATATGTAAAGTATATGTAAGGTATATGTAATGTATAAGTACATTAAGGACACGATTAACATGTGATTTACCGAACAAAATTCAACGCCTTGTAAATTTGATGTACACCATCTACCATTTAGGGAATTTAAAGAAATGCAAAATGATTATGTTTTTTTGTGTGTAAATTTTGTTATTGAATATTGAAGTCCTAAGCAATTTGAGCCTTTAGAATGACTACTTCAAAGCGTGAGCTCAACTTTGCATTATCACCCAAAGCCATGTCAGGGCAAACAAAATATATCTTGCGTATACATGATTTCTTTATTTGGACTTCATTGGGTTAAGATCTTGCAGGGCACTACTAGAGGAGGGAGAAGAAGAGGAAGACAAAGAAAGAGATGGGAAGATAATATCAAAGAATGGACGGGATTACAACTAGGCGATGCTATGCGTAGGGCAGAAGACCGAGAGGAATGGAGAAGAATAGTGTACATGTCATCTGTGGCACCCCAACGGTCGAAGGACTACGGGGCCTGATGATGATGATGATGATGATGGGTTAATTTCAGCTCAAGCTTTTTTTTGTTTTAAGAAGAAAACGGCTTACCTTTGTATCGTATTCTTTTGGGTCTGTCTCTTTCCTCGCACATGGTCGTATCATTTTGTCACAGAATTTCTGTATTGAACTCACTCGAGAATCTGTTGAAAATAACTTACTTGTTGCACCTAATTGTACATTTTTTTTTCTCTATTAAGTCGAATATTTTCAGAAATCATATGCAAGAGAAAGCGGTGTCTTGGTCACAGCGAGCTTATACTGCGGAATGAACGATTGCATCGCTAATACACAGTTTTAAATAAACTTGCACGATCTGCCTGGGTGATTTGACACGGGGGGTGAAGACTTACCGAATAACCGGTCACAGCTCATCATTCTCTCATCAATGACTCGAGGGCAAAGTTTTGATTGATTCCCAGCTTCGCGCCCCACCCCCCAACAAAAAAAATCTTGAAGCGCCTGTGTCAGCGATGGGGTTTGTCCCACGGGTGACTGAAAGGTGATGACTGCCGAGATCAGTCACAGTGAAGGTGATCAATCAAACTGACCGCCGATATAAAGGGGGTATGGGACCGGGGGGGTAATCATTGGTGGGGATTTTGTCGATAATCCTTGTCAGCGTCACCGTTTTGGTTGATACATCACACCTGTGGCTCAGACGACTTCGATGAATGGTAAACTTCAAAACTACGTGGTTACCAATGCAAAAGGGGGTGCCCACGATATGTTACTGCCAGGGGGTCAAGACGCGCAGTAACCTTTTGATGGAGCACTAAGTTGACTAAGTCTCCTCATGATGATTGCATGTTATATATATATAACTGCTCGCCTGCTCTGTGAAAAGTCTCGCTTTAACGCGGTGGTACTAAACGTTAAAGTTGTGCGGTACGGTCACTGTAAGCATGTCTCATTGAAGCATTAAAAGTAAAATATATCACTTGGACATAAATTATCTGACCCCCTCCCGTTACTTACTGCTATTCTATACTGTCATTTTTTTCTGGTGCTCAAAAAAAAAAAAAAATTCACAGAAACTAAATATCCTATGTGGGAAAGAAAATGAGATTTTTTTTGTAGCGAGTTACCCCCCCCCCCTTTTTTTTTTTTCCCTCTCCCAAAAACACATACTATGAATATCTTTCAATCCATTGTATCACACAAATGGACAGTTTAGTGTAATGTTGTGTTTCCCAACCTTTTTTGTGCCATACCACCCTGTAAGCCTTTTTAAAATTCTTATGCCCCCCGCCCCATGTATCATATACATAATTTTTATTATTAAAAAATACGGTTGTTCACTGAAGAAACGTAAATGATAGGTTTTAGGAAGAAACCACTAGGAAATTGGTGAGGAAACATTTAATGGAGAGTTCACATGCAAGAACGACAGAATTTTAATTTTAATGAAATATTGTTCACTATATCATTTTAATTATTAGTAATTATTTATTATTCACACATTTAGTGTTTGCTGCTTGCTGCAGAGAGATTTTATGTTAGTTACCACTTTAGTTCGCTTCAGTCTCAAGTCTCCCCCGTTGTGTTATATCCAGCCGATTTCTTGTGTTTACGTCTTGTTGTTTGTTTGTTGTTGTTGTTTTTTTTTTAGTGTATTTAAATTTTTTTAGCAACAAATCATTTATGGCAATAAATCCTCATTCCAAATATGAATATGGAAACGGTAACAATAGTTCTCTTGCACCTTTGGTTGAATTTTGATACTTGATTTCTGTTTCCCCAAAAAAGCCTTGGCATCGCTCCTTTTATATTAAATAACGTTTTAACCGACTCACCATTTCGTATTTCAGCGAGTTCTTCTTCATACTGCATCTTTGAAATATCAGACGTATCCCCGTAATATTGGCTGCATCTTCCAAGTTTGAAAATCAATTTGTATTAAATCAAAAAATCTTTCTGTTAAATCAGCCGACAGAATTTTCAGATGATCGACACAATAACAAGTATAGCGGTGTCAGTCACTTCACATTTTTGGAGCCAATGAAACGTTTTTTGTTGTAAATAATTTTCTGACATTACTCAAAAAGGGTAATGAAACCAAATATCTTCGCTTTTGCATCGACAAGAGTTTTATTTGTTCCTTGAAGTTGGTTATTTAATATATTTAGTTATTCAAACATATCGGCTAAATAACTCCCAAATGCTTTACCACCGACCGTTAACAGATACTTCATATCAGGTTTGTCACATTAAAATATCGCAAGTATCAAATGAGGAGTCCAATTATTGCAAACCCTGCTAAGTCACTTTTTTTTTAAAAAATGAGTTATCTATCTTGGCTGATTAATTAATTGTCAATCTATAGTAAGTTGTGTATTTGATGATTAAAAAGCTTTATGTAAGTCTAAAAGTCACCATTTAAAAATATATAAATGCCTTATTCGCTATATAAATTAATTTACAAAAACTCATTTTTCTCTGAAATAAAAAAGAAGTGACTTAGCAGGGTTTGCAATTGGACTCCTAAAATAATTCCATAAATCTTTTCAAGCAATTCCTTCAAGATGGCTATCTTGCTTCAGTGTGAGGCAAAAGTCTCACATAGTCTGCATTTTTTCTTCACAAAATAGCTTGAAGAAACGTTCAGATTTGGCATTAGCTTTAATAGCATTTATACACTTTATAACTGAATTTAGTATTTCATTTTATAACTGAATTTAGTATTTCATTTAGAACAGGCGAAATGTTTTTTAGCTGCTAAGTTTTCAATATGAATAACAAAATGCACAAGTAGCATTTCTGGATTCTCATCTTTCATAAATTTTAAGCAGCCATTTTTCCTTGCCCATTATATTAGGAGCGCCATCTGCACCACAGGATGTTATATTTTTCATTGGTATATTATTGACATTAAAGTAATTTTTTAGCTTATTATATATATATATATATATATATATATATGTATATCTTTGGCGGTAGTGGTGCTTTCTAGTGATTTACAGAACACCATTTCTTCAACAAAACTACCGTATCTATGTATATTACGTAAGTTATTAATACAGCCTCACTGTCTCTCAAAATTGATTCATCCATTTGCACTGAGAATTCTTTCGTTTTCAAATTTCAACTTTTCAACAAGTTTTATTTCAAGATCGTCACGAATTTCATCACTTCTTCTGCTAACAGTATTGTTACTGAGTGGCTTAGCTTTCATGTCTTTGTTATATTTTTTCAGAACCGTTTTAAGAAATGCTGATGATATTGATGGTTTGATTAAATTCTCTCCTATAGTAGGATTTTCACCAGATTTAGCGATGAGTAAGGAACTAGCCTCAAGAGTACGATTGACAGTTGTAGTATGAGCAGTAAACAGAGACTTTAAGACAGTTGCAGCATGAGCAGTAAACAGAGACTTTAAGACAGTTGCAGCATGAGCAGTAAACAGAGACCTTAAGACAGTTGCAGCATGAGCAGTAAACAGAGACTTTAAGACAGTTGTAGTATGAGCAGTAAACAGAGACTTTAAGACAGTTGTAGTATGAGCAGTAAACAGAGACTTTAAGACAGTTGCAGCATGAGCAGTAAAAAGAGACCTTAAGACAGTTGCAGCATGAGCAGTAAACAGAGACCTTAAGACAGTTGCAGCACGAGCAGTAAACAGAGACCTTAAGACAGTTGCAGCATGAGCAGTAAACAGAGACCTTAAGACAGTTGCAGCATGAGCAGTAAACAGAGACCTTAAGACAGTTGCAGCATGAGCAGTAAACAGAGACCTTAAGACAGTTGCAGCATGAGCAGTAAACAGAGACCTTAAGACAGTTGCAGCATGAGCAGTAAACAGAGACCTTAAGACAGTTGCAGCATGAGCAGTAAACAGAGACTTTAAGACAGTTGCAGCATGAGCAGTAAACAGAGACTTTAAGACAGTTGCAGCATGAGCAGTAAACAGAGACTTTAAGACAGTTGCAGCACGAGCAGTAAACAGAGACTTTAAGACAGTTGCAGCATGAGCAGTAAACAGAGACTTTAAGACAGTTGCAGCATGAGCAGTAAACAGAGACTTTAAGACAGTTGCAGCATGAGCAGTAAACAGAGACTTTAAGACAGTTGCAATATAAGCAGTAAATAAAGACTTTAATGTTACTCTTTTTTTTTTCATTATACCAGATAATTCATAGTAGACGGTTGGTTTTCAAATTCTAGACAGCTCATTTTTCAATTGCCCCCCTAAACAATAAAATTGCCCCCCCCCCACTGTGGTGCGCGGGCCCACATTGGGAAACACCGGCTTAGTGTGTAATGTTACAGCTTGTAACACCATGAATTCAAGTAACTTTAAGAGTGTTGCACAACCGTTTATGCCCAGTCACAGTTAAGTTGCTTAGTTTTCGAACTTTCCTTGAAACGAACTGATGTCAAACAAAACTAAAAAAAAAAGTTCCAGACACTTTCCTTATGACAATCTGCTCTGGTGAGACGTTTTCAATGTGAGACATTTCATTATGACCATCTGCTCTGGTGAGACGTTTTCCATGTGAGACATTTCATTATGATCTCCTGCTCTGGTGAGACGTTTTCCATGTGAGACATTTCATTATGATCTCCTGCTCTGGTGAGACGTTTTCCATGTGAGACATTTCATTATGATCTCCTGCTCTGGTGAGACGTTTTCCATGTGAGACATTTCATTATGATCTCCTGCTCTGGTGAGACGTTTTCCATGTGAGACATTTCATTATGATCTCCTGCTCTGGTGAGACGTTTTCCATGTGAGACATTTCATTATGATCTCCTGCTCTGGTGAGACGTTTTCCATGTGAGACATTTCATTATGACCATCTGCTCTGGTGAGACGTTTTCCATGTGAGACATTTCATTATGATCTCCTGCTCTGGTGAGACGTTTTCCATGTGAGACATTTCATTATGACCATCTGCTCTGGTGAGACGTTTTCCATGTGAGACATTTCATTATGATCTCCTGCTCTGGTGAGACGTTTTCCATGTGAGACATTTCATTATGATCTCCTGCTCTGGTGAGACGTTTTCCATGTGAGACATTTCATTATGATCTCCTGCTCTGGTGAGACGTTTTCCATGTGAGACATTTCATTATGATCTCCTGCTCTGGTGAGACGTTTTCCATGTGAGACATTTCATTATGATCTCCTGCTCTGGTGAGACGTTTTCCATGTGAGACATTTCATTATGATCTCCTGCTCTGGTGAGACGTTTTCCATGTGAGACATTTCATTATGATCTCCTGCTCTGGTGAGACGTTTTCCATGTGAGACATTTCATTATGATCTCCTGCTCTGGTGAGACGTTTTCCATGTGAGACATTTCATTATGACCATCTGCTCTGGTGAGACGTTTTCCATGTGAGACATTTCATTATGATCTCCTGCTCTGGTGAGACGTTTTCCATGTGAGACATTTCATTATGATCTCCTGCTCTGGTGAGACGTTTTCCATGTGAGACATTTCATTATGACCATCTGCTCTGGTGAGACGTTTTCCATGTGAGACATTTCATTATGATCTCCTGCTCTGGTGAGACGTTTTCCATGTGAGACATTTCATTATGACCATCTGCTCTGGTGAGACGTTTTCCATGTGAGACATTTCATTATGACCATCTGCTCTGGTGAGACGTTTTCCATGTGAGACATTTCATTATGATCTCCTGCTCTGGTGAGACGTTTTCCATGTGAGACATTTCATTATGATCTCCTGCTCTGGTGAGACGTTTTCCATGTGAGACATTTCATTATGATCTCCTGCTCTGGTGAGACGTTTTCCATGTGAGACATTTCATTATGATCTCCTGCTCTGGTGAGACGTTTTCCATGTGAGACATTTCATTATGATCTCCTGCTCTGGTGAGACGTTTTCCATGTGAGACATTTCATTATGATCTCCTGCTCTGGTGAGACGTTTTCCATGTGAGACATTTCATTATGACCATCTGCTCTGGTGAGACGTTTTCCATGTGAGACATTTCATTATGATCTCCTGCTCTGGTGAGACGTTTTCCATGTGAGACATTTCATTATGATCTCCTGCTCTGGTGAGACGTTTTCCATGTGAGACATTTCATTATGACCATCTGCTCTGGTGAGACGTTTTCCATGTGAGACATTTCATTATGATCTCCTGCTCTGGTGAGACGTTTTCCATGTGAGACATTTCATTATGACCATCTGCTCTGGTGAGACGTTTTCCATGTGAGACATTTCATTATGATCTCCTGCTCTGGTGAGACGTTTTCCATGTGAGACATTTCATTATGACCATCTGCTCTGGTGAGACGTTTTCCATGTGAGACATTTCATTATGATCTCCTGCTCTGGTGAGACGTTTTCCATGTGAGACATTTCATTATGATCTCCTGCTCTGGTGAGACGTTTTCCATGTGAGACATTTCATTATGATCTCCTGCTCTGGTGAGACGTTTTCCATGTGAGACATTTCATTATGATCTCCTGCTCTGGTGAGACGTTTTCCATGTGAGACATTTTATTATGATCTCCTGCTCTGGTGAGAAACTTTCCTTATTATCCCCTGCTCTTGTGTTAAATATAGATCCGTTATGAAAATGACTTAATCGAGCCCTGTCAATTATTTTCATGTTCCCGTTGGTGTCACCCCCTTCCCCATACACACACACCGTGGGGGTTTTCATCCCCTTTGTGAGTGTGGCATCCCCCAGTGAGGGCTTCATTCCCCTGTGAGGGTGCCATCAGGTGTGGTCCCTCCCCCGAATCCTCTCATGACCATACTGCTCATTTTCTAAACGTCAAGTGATGCCAAGGCTTTGAAAATTGTTCACGAGAAAACACTCAAAAAAAAAAAAAAATACTGTGCCTTTGAAACAACCTACCATTGGGAACGGGGATTATGCACTCTACTGAGCATAAAAAGCATAGAAATAAATTATTGAACCACAAACACAATATCCAAATTGCTTCGATATTGAAAAGAACCCTAACTCGATGCCGATGTAGCAAAATAAAATACCCTTTTTTTTTAAACACTTGAAGTGAGAGGAATCATATTAAACTATAAAGATGATTTTATTAATTTATTTTATCAAATTTATTTTGTACTTTTTTTTAATGTATAATTTTGGGTCAGCCTAATGATAACCTGTAAAAATGTAGGAAATTGTCCCCAAAAAATCTGATACTCGATATATCTCGAAAGTAAAATGGTATCACTAAGCACAAGCAAGATTGTAGCATTTTATTTTTACGTGGATTAATGTTGGATCCTTTCTAACTTTAAGATGTCATTTTTCTTAAAAATATTAAAACTTGTGGTCTGTTTTTTCCGCTGAGTCTGAGGTCTTCAATTGTATTCTCTCAAAAAACCGTTTTAAATTAAATAGTCCCAGATTGTCCTCCTTTCAAATCGATGGGGGGTGACCTCGGCAAAGCCGGGCATGGCCTTTCTTACTTATCGTTCACATTGTATTTTTGCAAAATATTATCATCATCTTTCATTTGGATAATAAAATGTGTGGATTAAAACTATGAAAGGCTTTTTATTGTTAAGAACAGTGGTAAGGGGAAAGCACTACAGCGAATTTCGGGAATATCCATTTTTCTGCCCGGCGTTGTTCAATTATCTTTCCGCCAAGTATATACCTTAAATAAAAAATATTACGTTTAAAAATAGGGTTAATTAATGATAATTAAGCTTCTAATTGAAACAAACAGGTTGATATTAAATTTAATTTTGTAGTTTTGAGTTACTATTATTTTTTAAACATTTTCTAAAAGTAAAGATTAAGATTTTTCATGCCGAGACTTTGAGACAATTGTGAAAAAAATTGTCTCAATTGATCATGAATCATAATCATTGTGATTGGTTGGTTGGGCATTCTCATACTCATGTAGTGCTAGGCACAAAAAAATCAAAATATTTTTTTCTGAATATGCTATGTCTGATTATTTAGTCAAAATAAGGCATTAGGCTACCTTAAGCATAGAGAGGTATTTTCTACCAATCTCACTTGTCTCGGACAGACTTATATTAAATGAATTAAATGTGGGATAAGGCCATGCAAATGTATGAGTATGAGAATGACTTCATAGTCATAATGATAAATCAGACCAGACTTTCACCAGACACAGAATCGTAGACTGTCTTACTCTTAGTGAATCTAAGAACACTGTCTGTTGTGGTCCATCAACAAAACGATGCTGTAACTGGTGTCAACACACAAAATGTAAAAACTATATGGATGTGCGCAAAGCATAAACAGAAAAAGACAGTTTTGCACAAGTCATGCACTTTTCTCTTCATATTTGCATGATTTCATGTTCCGCAAGCATTTTTTTTTTTTTGTACAGATGATATTTTCAGTAACTTCATTGTTGTTACCTGGGGGCTGAGGGAGAACTATCAGTCTAAGTCTATGCATAAACTCAAACTCTGTTTCTTTATATTAATTGATTAATGTTAATATTCTTTTCATAAACTGAACTGTTAAAATTTTTCTATTTTTAAAATATTGTCTTGGAATATTTATAATTTATGTAGGCCCTATGTGCTAAAATGCATATGTACTAATAAATAATCTTTCCATTTATTTGGGCCTATTTATACATTTTTATTTTTAAAATGATTAATTAAGTTTCAGTATGATGAGTATAAAATGTCAATATCATTGATAAACTTGATAGGGCCTCAGCCTGGGCTACTCCTACTGCCTATTAAAAGGCCTTTTAATTAATTACGATATTATAGGCTAGGCTAGAGGCTTAGACTGAGGCCTAATAAATAATTACTTTTGCTATTAGGATTTACCTTCTTATTAATCATATTATCCAATCACCACTCCTCCACTGGCACATAAATCATGATCTACTACATTCTTATAAGTTTGGTGGGTGTTATTTTTATTGAAATTCTATCTAGTAATTTTTGTCTTGTTTCTAGAAAGTTAATTAGAGACATAAAATTACTATAACTAAATTATATAATTTATTTCATTAAAAAAATTATTACAATATAATTTATGCGGGGATGTTAAAAATATCCGTAATTTAATGTTATAAGGTGCATTTTTTTTCCAATAATGTTCCGCTCTTAATGTAATGTCACATTGCTTCCCCCCCTCCCTAAAATCACACATCATCAATAAAATGTGAGCACCCCCCCCCCTCTTGATGCGTTAAGTCATTTATGGATGACCCCTAACTTGACTTTTGTTAAAACATATATTTTGAATAACCCCATGAATCAAATTAAGATATAACTAAAACTAAATACTTATGAAATATTATTGTAATCATATTCATGCCAATTCATGGCTTATAATTTATGACTATTTAGTAACCTACTTTTAGGGCTGAGATTTCACAAATTTTAAGCTCATCATGTGCCAGTTTCAGCCAGTTGAAAAATTGTACAATAATCTTATAAGACATGAATGCATGAATATCATAAAATGAATAATCTATTTCTAAGGCTGATTGGCCAATAGACATTTAGGTTCTCAGTTCAATCATATGTTTAATTAGTGTTTATATGTTTTATCCAAAGGGTATGTTGTCAAATTTCATAAATCATGTCGAAAGAGTAATTTTTTTATCCACAAAAATGCCAAAAGATATATATATCGTTCTATGGTTATAACTTATACCCAGTATTAAGAAAAATATATACTTTTTTTCAAAACATTTGATTAAAGATGAACAATTTAAAAAAAGAAAAGTTATAATTCTCTTCTGCAGATGTTTGTCATTTAGGAAGTTGCAAGTGATCTGTTTGACCTCCTTTACTAAAAGACTCAGTTCATTTACTTGTAAAATGAGTGAGACTTCCGAACCACCCGTAAAGCAGCAGCATCTACAAAAGAAGATAGGAACCCACAACGGAACATTTCACTGTGATGAAGTCCTAGCTTGTTTTATGTTGAGGCAGCTTGAAGAATACAAGGATGCTGAAATAATTAGGTTTGTTGCCTGATCAAATCAATTAAATAAGCAAACCGACTCATAATGCTTGAGTTGTCTAGTTTTACATTATCATCTGAGGCTGATGTAATAGCTTGTCTAACTTTACATTATCATCTGAGGCTGATGTAAAAGCTTGTCTAACTTTACATTATCATCTGAGGCTGATGTAAAAGTTATATCTTAAAAATTATTCAGCTTAATATATTTTTTTTTTTATTTAAAGCACAACACTTTTAAATTTCTGTTCATTCTCAGAACTCGGGATCAAGCAGTACTGGACACATGTGACATTGTGGTTGATGTTGGAGGTGTTTATGACCCAAGCAAGCATAGATATGATCACCATCAGCGGTATTTCTCATACTTTTATTATGGTTTCCTCACTTTAAATTTTATACTGTATTGTATATTACCCTTCAAAATACTTACTTTTCACAAGTTGTATGTTACTCAATGTTATTCAGTTCAAATCATTTTTATTTTTTTGTTTGAAAATGTATTTTTCTGTTTTGAAGATCACATAATCAAAAATCAATTGTACCATACTTGACATAATAGCCTGGAATGGATGATTCCCTTATTCATTGAAAATTAACGTTAAGAATGGTTAGAAAATATTGCATAAGCATTCTGAATTAAGTTATAAAAAGTCACCTATTGAAAAGACTATAAACAATATAATGGTTGTTCCTATGTCAATATATTTCCAATTTTTTTTTAACCACTTAGGCTTTGGAAAGTTTTATAGGATGAAGAAGTTTGTAAAAAAAACTAAGATATTATATTTAAAGGTCAGAAATATGTTACTTTAACTTTTGACCCCAACATCTTCACCAGGAGTTTTACAGAATGCATGCACAGCTTAAATCCAGAGAAGAAATGGGTGACAAAGCTGTCAAGTGCTGGGCTGGTGTACTACCATTTTGGTGCTGAAATAGTTGCCACAAAGTTGGGATTGTCAGTGGATGACCGCATCACACAGACAGTCTATGACAAGCTGTATGAAAACTTTGTGGAGGAAATTGATGCTATTGATAATGGTATAAATCAAACAGATGGTGAGCAAAGGTAATTTTTGTGCAGTGTGTGATGATAAATGTCATAAGTTTTGCAACAGATTGTTAAAAAAAATATTTCCTCTTGAACTTTGATTTCCACAGTCTCAAATTTGATTCAATGCTCTTAAATAAAAATCTATACTAAAAAAAAAAAAAGATATAAGCAACATAAAAAAAGACTATAGGACAAAAGTAAAAAACCTTAGTCTTTAACTGGAATTACAATTTGACTGTGCAAAGGATTGAATATTTTTTAAGAGTGACATGAAGCATTTTTTTTTGTTGCCATGTTTCTATACTGGAATTTCTCAAATTAAGGATAATCATGCATTTTTTGATAAAATGAAGGGACACAAAATAATGAGCCTGGTTCCAATTGTAAAATTATTTATTGCTGGAGTTTTCAGAGCTGTGACTCTAGGAAAGTTGTCTTTATGCAGTACACTTAAAGTTAATAATTTTTGCAAAGAAGTATCACTTATTGAACATATATTCATCAAACATACATTCATTTAACTTACATTCATCAAACAAACATTCATTGAACATGCATTCATCAAACATTCATTTAACATACATTTATCGAGCATACCGTCATGTGGCTTAAGCAAATGTTAGAGCGACAGCCTTGTTGTCCTTTCATGGCCTGGTTGTCTCTTCATGGCCCTTCTCTTACGTTCAATTCTAATTGTTTCTTGTCTTGTTTGACCAGATATCGAATAACAACCACACTGAGCAGTCGTGTTGGCACTTACAACCCGAAGTGGAATGAAAAAAATGTGGATATTCAAGTAAGAAGTTTTTCTATATTTTTTTTTTTAATTTTAAAAAAAGGGAGGGGGGGGAAGCAATTTGAAGCTAATAACCTATTCACTACTACTAGACCTTTTCTGACATGAACTAAAGTTCATTCACTGCTACTAGACCTTTTCAGACATGAACTAAATTTTATTCACTACTACTAGACCTTTTCAGACATGAACTAAAGTTCATTCACTACTACTAGACCTTTACAGACATGAACTAAAGCTCATAGTTGCATTCACTACTACTAGACCTTTTCAGACGAACTGAAATTCATAGTTGCAAGCTACATGCATAAGCAATATTGCTAAATAATGTATAATCTGGTTTTGGTAATAATGGTAAGGGAAATATGATTTTCTTAAGCCAAAAGCATCTGTTAGGGCAGAGCTAAATAATTATTTCATCAATACAAAATTATAAAGATTGTTTTTATGAAGTTGTGAGTAAAGTTACTAAGACAAACTAAAGAATTGTGAAATATATTGACAGTGATTTTTTCTTCAATACCTTACCAGAAAGAAGCAAACACCCTAGGGCCCTGCACACAATTGTTTTTTTTTTGGTGCAAATCTCTTACAAGAATCATTGATTTTTAGAAGCATAAAATATCTTTAGAATAATTCAGCTCTGTTATATTGTGTCTGTTATGTTAAGCTGCAGTTTGAGAAAGCGATGAAGTTGGTTGGGGAGGAATTCTCTGAAAAAATATCCTTCTACCAGTCAGCCTGGCTACCTGCTCGAGTAATTGTGGCACAGGCAGTTAAAAACAGACACAAGGTAAGCGAGTCAAAATTTTTGTTTGAAAAACCAAGCAACTGGTTGTTCCCCATAGTGATAATAACTATTTTTTTCCAGTTCCGATGAGTCATACTTTGAAAGCAGCTCTGACTCAAGGTATGTGAATCCACCGCATTGTGTCATTATGGGTTTTCACTATACAGAGAATAAAACACTAATGGTTTTACCATTGCTGAGGATCAAAGATGAATTTATTGAGATAAATGAGGCAGGATATCATGTGTCTAGTTGAGTTTACAGTCACCAAAAGATAATGTCTTGGTTGGTAATGAAAGCTATGAAAGTGTCCCTTGCCAAAAAGAAATTTTTGTACTTACGTGGATGACTGTTAGTTGAGTCTGAAAATACTGAATTTAATCGTACTATTAAATTACATAAAAATAAAAAAATCATCTGTTAACATTTGGGCAGAGAAATACACCTGCATTGAAAATAACAATGTTTTAAAATATATGAAAACGACTTATTTGTTTTAAGATATAATGAATTGAGAAGGTGTTGTGAGATAGTGTGATTTATAGAGTACCATGTGCTATGTACCGTTATGTTTAATTTAATCTTTGTTAATAGTTGGCTCATAGAAGAAATAATACATATCAAAAGACTGGTGTAACCCTATGCAAAGAAAACAATACCAAAGCCAGTGAAACTAACATTTGATTTAATTATATCAATAAATATCTATACAAATACACATTTGTGTACAGAAGCAAAAAACTATCAACTTACAGCAAGTGATAAAAGGTACAATCCTCAAAAATACAAATATGAAATTGTGCAAACAATACGTCCTGTATGTCTATTTAAGTCTTGCTATGTCTATCTGCTAAGAAGCCTGGCGGGCTTTAAATAGGAATTGAATCCGAACGTTCTAGTCAAGAAAATCTATAAGATGTGTCAGATAATGACATTTTTTGAGAACAAATAAAATACATTCAAATGTAAACAACCTTACCACAGGCCAGGAAGGGATGGGCGGGGAAGACGTGACACAACACAGTTTTATAGTGATATCAGTTTCAAGGTCATCCTAGCAGACAAGTTGGTTAAAAAAGTGGTGGCAAAAAATAGCTCTATGTTGAAGTTTTGAAAAATGAGCTATGCTAGGCTAATATAAGACATACAGTAATTAACTTTGCTAAGAAGTGATTCTAAACTATTTTCATAATTTTGTATACAATAAATGGTAAGTCGTCGTTAATCTCTTGTAGTTTGGTCTCAAGCTTACCAATACCCATACACGTAGATAATTACCTTGAGCATCACCATATGAATTGATTAGGATATTTATCAGTATCTTTTTTATCCGGGTACTCCATGTCATTCCTGCAGTTGCTATGTTGGACTTGGATGAAGTGTGAATGGATTTTCTATGTCGGGAAATTATAGTAACTCGTTTTTAAAACTGACATCTTCATGAACTTCGTGGGAGCATTTTGAGTTTTTTTGCTTCAAACCCTAAAGTTATTAATAATGTTATGAGTATGGGGTCATCTTCTCTTTTATTACTTAAGCAGCAACTTTAAGAGAAAAGCGTAACAAAGCATTTGTTTCTAAAATGGACTGTTGTTAAACTTTAAAGTAAAAGTTAAATTTTGTTTTGGGAAGAACTATTCATGTTGAATACATTAAAAAAAATTCCTATACTTTTTTTTTGTAACACAGACTGATCCCAGTGGCAGAATAATTTGCCTTGAGGAAGGTGGTGCCCCCTGGAAGGACCATCTGTTTACATTGGAACAAGAGGAAAACATCTCCCCCAATATACTTTATGTCCTGTACACTGACCAGAACAACAGCTGGAGGGTCCAGTGTGTTCCATTAAGCCTGGGCTCTTTTGAAAACAGGTAGCTGCCTAATTCAGTGAGATTAGACTAAATGTTTTTACATCCCTCCTGTGTTTACAGTCTTTGGGTTGTAAAAGAAACGGAATCAATCTCTACCACAGATTATAAGTATTCTAAGTTATCGTCAAGTGAAATGATTAATTTTAGGAAATAATCTGTAACTCTATAATCATGGTGTTAATTTTTGTAAAAGAAGAATATACTTGTACCATCCAGCCTTACTGTGAAAACAGTAATGTTGTAATATAGATAAGTCATTACTTTACCAAGATGGTGCTTATTTAAAATTGCAAGTTAGCTTACATTTTTAATATGAAGTTTAAAATTTAAAAAAATGTATTAAATTTTTTATTTGAACCTTAAAATTAAATAAAATTTTGTATTCACCTTTGTTTTCCAAGTCATTTATACATTATTTTTTTTTTCATTTCTTGCTCCAGATTGTCCCTGAAAGAAGAATGGAGAGGTCTGCGAGACGATGAACTGTCAAAGAAAAGTGGCATTGATGGCTGCATTTTTGTGCACACATCTGGATTCATTGGGGGCAACAAGACTTTTGAAGGTGCACTGGAGATGGCCAGGAGAAGTCTGGAAGAATGAATTGTTAAACGTACTGAATGAGGGTGCATGGGAAGCTTGATTGCATTTAAAATAGTTTCTGTAATTGCATATTGTTTCAGCACAGCAAAGATATTGAATTATGAACACAGGATGCCTTTAATACCGGGCGTCGGTCTCATAAGAAAAAAATTCCCAATCAATTTGTATTTTTAATTTAAGCTGTGTAATTATAAGGGGAGGCTAATGCTTTTTTCTGTTTTGAAATTTGAAGAACTTTACACTGGCATCTTATCATTGTTTTGTTTTATTTTATTTACTGTAGTTTCTATTTTAGTAATTCAAAGCATGTACTTTATCACAGAGGAACACATATTCACATATTGTTTAGAACACTTTAAACTGTCTTGATTATGACACTTCTAAACAAATCTGCATCAGACATCTTCTAACATGCAGTTATTGTTTACTGTCGCTAACATGCAAACATTGGACATTCTTATATTGTAATCAGATAGACAGTTTTTAAAATAAGTATAAATGCAGCTGTTTATGAAGTGGTTATAAATAAATGTCTGTTGTTTATGAAAGGAGACTCATTTTTTTCTCTTCTATAAAATGAACTTATACTTATTGTAGGAATTGAGGCTCTCAAAATCCTGGATGAAGACCCCAAATGAAATTTGTTTTTAATTGAAATGCATTAGTAATCATATTGTTTGTGAAGGAAAGACATGCAACTTACATTAAAGTCATAGCCAAATTTACAATAAATAACAGTTGAAATAAGAATTCATTGATAAGAATTCATTGATAAGAATTCATTGATAAGAATTCATTGATGAAAATTCATTGATGAATTCAAACAGTTTGACCATATCATGTGCCCCAGTTTTTTAGTTTTAGGTCAAGCAAGTCAAGTGGTGTAAAGACTCACAACGTGAGGCTACCCTGTTGCTTAATCACGCAGATCTCCACATACAGGAATATGGAGGGGCCTCTAAATCTAAACTTAATTTATTCCCGAGCCCGGTGTGAGTTCCAAATATTTCAAGCTCCAAGAAAATTTTCTCCCTTTAAAATATCCAGTAATAGGAACTGGATTAATATGTTCCTGTATCCTACAAACCCTATGTATCCCAGTCCTTTTTCCTTGAAGCTCTCAAACCACCCCCCCCCCCCTGCTGTCTTGAAACTATTCCTTTAGATGACTAGTATCCTGCATGGCCCTCACTGAATAAATCGGGGCGGACCCTTGGCTTTCTCACAAATTATTATCTCAGAATGCCAATGAGCAGCTTGCTTCTCATTAAACCAAAACTGAGACGAGCTTATCCAATCACTTGCATACTTTGGGGGATAGTGCTTGTGAAAGCAATCTTTAAGATGGAGAAATGATTTCTAGGAAATAATCAGTATGGATATTTCTTCACAACAAAGTTAAAAAGTTTACCCTTGTACAATTAATTTTTGCAGCGTACATAGGGACTAGCTTTGATATACAGGTCTCATTCTTTTTATCTGCGTAGGCTTTTGATTCGAAACTCGCTGATAATAATGTTTGGCCTTATTCAAACTTATTGGTTAACACACAAGCTGCAACACTTGACACCAGTGCCATCTTTAGGCATTGACACCTGGCCAATCACAAGTTGGAAGAATACTTCCTTAAAGGAGAATAAATAGTGGCGTACACTGAGATGGGCCATCAATAGTGGCGTACACTGAGATGGGCCATCAATAGTGGCGTACACTGAGATGAGCCATCAATGGTGGCGTACACTGAGATGAGCTATAAATAGTGGCATACACTGAGATGAGCCATCAATAGTGGCGTACACTGAGATGGGCCATCAATAGTGGCGTACACTGAGATGAGCCATCAACAGTGGCGTACACTGAGAGGAGCCATCAATAACGGCGTACACTGAGATGGGCCATCAATAGTGGCGTACACTGAGATGGGCCATCAATAGTGGCGTAGACCGAGATGAGCCATCAATAACGGCGTACACTGAGATGGGCCATCAATAGTGGCATACACTGAGATGGGCCATCAATAGTGGCGTACACTGAGATGGGCCATCAATAGTGACGTACAATGAGATGAGCCATCAATAGTGGCGTACACTGAGATGAGCCATCAATAGTGGCGTACACTGCCACGATAATTAAACAAACAAACAAAAAGACTTCTTCCCCATTCTTCTGTACTCAGACACATTAAATTTAAGATGCATACAATAAAAATTCCGACAACTCCTGCGACGCTAATGGTGCCAAGCTGTATCATCCACATAAGATGTTCCCTTGTGTTATCCAGCGGCGTGGAGAGAGGTGATTTGATGTCTGGGGAACCAGCTTATCCTAAAAGGACAAAAAAACCACAGGCCTTGTGATTTCAACCTGCGTAGTCACGTTGTGACGTCCTGCCAAGTCCACACCAACGTCACGTTGTGACGTCCTGCCAAGTCCACACCAACGTCACGTTGTGATGTCCTGCCAAGTCCACAACAACGTCACGTCGTGACGTCCTGCCAAGTCTACACCAACGTCACACTGTAACGTCCTGCCAAGTCTACACCAACGTCACACTATGACGGACGGATAACATTAAAAAACATATCCTTACCTTGAGTTGCCCTACTTCTACAATAGTTTAAGTGTGACATCAACCTTTGAACAGGGCCGGATTTACAGACAGGCCGACTAGGCTGTGGCCTAGAGGCCCCGCGAAATAAGGCCTTAAAATTGGGAGTAGTATATAAAAAATAGATATATTTTTGAATTTAAAAAACTTTGCAATATTTTTTTTTTCAAAATGGGGCCTCAAATTATTTTTGGCCTAGGGCCCCTAAAATTGTAAATCCGGTCCTGCCTTTGACCAGTGGGTTTTAAACAGTTTTTACGACCTGCTAAACGTCCAGTACATTATGAACCTCAACTATTGTAAGTCTCGCTTGGTTAAGTTTGCTGGCATCGTTCCGGGTCAGAATCATGTGGATTTTATTAATAAAGAGTATCGTTACTAAAATGTTACCAACCAACTTTAAGCTTTAATAAAAATCGAATACAAATCGAATGTAGATATATTTTGAAATCCTAGTCCAACGGTGGCCAAACCGCGGCTCGCGAGCCGCATGCGGCTCTTCTGTGTTCAAATTGCGGCTCGCGAACAATTTATGAATTTAAAACTTTTCGTTTGAAATATATAATATCAAAAATACATGAAAGTTTAAAAAAAAAAAATACTATTCATAAATTTTACGTATTTAAATATTTGTAAATTGTGTAACTGTAACGCATACATATCTTCAACATACGGTTAGGGTTAAAACAATTGAAATGTTTAAATCATTAAATTCGAATAAAAAGTAATTTTTAAAAATAAATCACAAAAGGAATTTTTCATTGCGAGTGGGGTCGTGACCGATAGTGCTTTAATGCGGCTCTCAACAATTTTTGTTATTTTTAAAAATGGCTCTCAGTTACTACAGGTCTGGCACCCCTGTGACTTAGTCTCTGAACGAACTGTTGTTTTTTGTGTGTGTCCAATATTGGTATTGAAGTATTTAAAGCGGGTTTGGAGAAGTGTTATCGAATAATATTGTACATCGATAGAAGATTAGGTGACAGCTGACAGTATGCAGCTTTAATCATTCTCAAATAGTTGGGAACCTGGCTGTTCAAGCCTTAAAAGTCTTCAAGTGCGGTAACTGACGACACGCAAATACGTTATTTTATTTCCTCTTCATCTATATATTAAGGGCCCAAGATCAATGTATTGATCATTCTGGCTCCTATGCATGTAAAGGTGATTCGCAATGTTTTCTTGCCTGGTATATAAGAGTATATTTCCTGATATTCGAAAAAATTAAAATATTCGAATAAATTAAATTCGTAATAGCACGACTCCGTTTAGAAGTACTCCAGCCCTATTCCACATTTCAAAGACGTAAAAAAGGGGGCGTATGAATCGAATGCGAGGTATGGTGGCTGGTTTTTGTGTTTGAAAAATAATTTAGAATATCTGTAGTTAATGGAATTGTTACCATTGAAATTTATTAAGCTAATGAGCTAGATTTTATTACAATTTTTTAAATTACATTTTTGAAATGCTGAATATAAATATGCATCGCATAAAACACAAAACCAAATCCTACCTACCCCCCCCCCACCCCCCGACTAAGATATTCTAAAATTATTATTTTTACAATGAGTTTCTTATTATTTGCAAGAGTAAACATTCTCTATTGGGATGTCTTCAGCTTTAAAAGATGAACTAGGACAATAGATGAACTAGGACAATAGATTAACTAGGACAATAGATGAACTAGGACAATAGATGAACTAGGACAATAGATGAACTAGGACAATAGATGAACTAGGACATAGATGAACTAGGACATAGATGAACTAGGACATAGATGAACTAGGACATAGATGAACTAGGACATGGATGAACTAGGACATGGATGAACTAGGACATGGATGAACTAGGACATGGATGAACTAGAACATGGATGAACTAGGACATGGATGAACTAGGACATGGATGAACTAGGACATGGATGAACTAGGACATGGATGAACTAGGACATAGATGAACTAGGATATAGATGAACTAGGACATGGATGAACTAGGACATAGATGAACTAGGACATAGATGAACTAGGATATAGATGAACTAGGACATAGATGAACTAGGACATGGATGAACTAGGACATGGATGAACTAGGACATAGATGAACTAGGACATAGATGAACTAGGACATGGATGAACTAGGATAGATGAACTAGGACATAGATGAACTAGGACATAGATGAACTAGGACATAGATGAACTAGGACATGGATGAAATAGGACATAGATGAACTAGGACATAGATGAACTAGGATATAGATGAACTAGGACATAGATGAACTAGTACATGGATGAACTAGGACATAGATGAACTAGGACATAGATGAACTAGGATATAGATGAACTAGGACATAGATGAACTAGGACAATAGATGAACTAGGACATAGATGAACTAGGACATAGATGAACTAGGATATAGATGAACTAGGATATAGATGAACTAGGACATAGATGAACTAGGACATCAGAGTCTTAAAAGTACAAATAATCCCCAGGTTTATCGCACGGCCTTCAGATTGACCCCATAAAAAAGCCATAATTTCGTAATAAGTAACTTATACCACGTGTCATTCAAGATGGTTTAAATCAGTGGTTCTGGACCAGGAGGTCACCGATCCCAAAAGTTTCATACAGCGCCTCCACCCAGGGCCGACCCTAACAATTGCGTGGCCCTATGCGAAACGGATTGCGCGGGGCCCATTCTGGGTAGAGGATAAGGATAAAAAGTGAAATTTAAGATTTTGTATTAGAAAATAAATTCGGGGCCGGCCCCATGAAAGTGCGGGGCCCATTCCGGCCGCATAGGTTGCAGTGGCCTAAGGCCGGCCCTGCCTCCACCCCCCTCCCCGCTCCAATCCCCTTAATCTTCTACGTGTTATACAGTAAGCTTCTACATTATTAGTATACAGTAAGCTTGTATATAGTATACAGTAAGCTTCTTCTTGGTATACAGTATGCTTTCAAATGGTATACAGTAAGCTTCTACATGGTATACAATAAGCTTCGATATGCAGAATGCAGTAAGCTTCTTCATGGTATGCTTTAAGTTTCTACAACGTACACCGTAAGCGTCTACATAGTATACGGTAAGCTCGTACAAGCCTCACGTTGTGTATCAAGGCTGTCACAAGCGACTAAACTGCAAAGGACTACGCGAAATCATGGTTCGTTCGAAGGGTGCATTGATTTAAAACGGTTTCAGAACCACTTTTTTTAAAAGTAAGATTTAATTGCCTGGTAACGGATGTGACGACGGGATCAAACACTAAGACAGAGATACCTCCCCCCCTCCCTCCCCCCAAACCTAACACTTCTGAATCAGTCAGCAGCACAGTCCATTGTACACGAGTGCCGTGTTGGCAGAGAAGTCCTGCGTTATACGAGTAGACACGTTAAGTTTGTCGTTGGTTAGAGGTGAGACTGCCATGATATCTGCACAAAGACAACGGATTACGTTTCATTGAAGGTAACAAGTTTGACAGCTAATCATTTGAATACGAGTACGAGGTTATTTTTTATTTTATATTTAAAGTATGTGCAATTTTTTGACAACACAATTAATTACTTTTATGAACTTAATCTTGGATTTTATTCTTGGAATTCTGGAATAAAATCTTCAATAAAATTTAAAACATTAACTTGGTTTGATCCGTTATTTAAGTATCTATTTTTCCCGTGTATACGTCTGCAGGTCTCTACAATGTATGAATGATGTTCTCCCATTTTTGTGATTAGGTCACCAAGTATGTGGCTGTGCACCAATATCAGAAGAAAACTGTTTGTCTTCACTGTCACCTTGGCAACATTCATCTTAACATGGACTGCGCACCACCCGACAGTCACGCCTTATTCAAGCGTTCTCCCTCGAGATATTAACCTGACGGAAATGGAGACTGCTTTCAACAGCCTTGCCCGAACCTCCTGCCCGGACTGTTTCCGTCCAAAAACTGCACAAATCTCTGACGAAATGCTCGAATACCCACTACTTGGGTCTGCTTTACCCAAACAGCCCGCAAATTTTTTCACCCCTAGGCTAAACACCGTTCTTAATTTGTCCACCGGTTACCTCATTGAACCAAACGTCTGTGCCGGTCAACAGCCGTACCTCCTGGCCATTCAGATGTCTGTGATAAGTAGGGGCGAGGACCGCGATGCGGTCAGAAAAACTTGGGGGAGTGCGGCCAGGCACCGCGCGTGGCCGAAACGCAGGGTCAACGCCGCCGTCCGTGTCGTTTTTGTTGTCGCGAGGCAACCGACGGAGACGGGCGTCGGAGACGCGACGGAGGAGTTTCGCCATCGCGTGGCCTCGATGAAACAATGGGAAGACATAAACAAGGAGGGTCGAGAGTTCGGCGACATCCTGTATCTGGACATGATCGACTCGTACCAGAACCTCACTCTCAAGGTCTTGTCCGCTTTCAAATGGGTGGGGCGCCACTGCCGCCGCCACGAGACCAAGTTCGTCCTCAAAGTGGATCACGACACGTTCGTCAACGTCCCTTTGTTAGTGGACGTTCTGATGCACTCGGAGAGGCGCCTGGAGTTCTCGATTCTCGGGCATGTTTACCACAGGGGTTCTAGTGCCGTCTACAGGGCAGGACCGTGGGCGGTGAATCAGGCTGTGTACCCGATGGACGTGTATCCGGAGTATGCATCTGGTAAGGAGGGGATTGGCGCAATGAGTAAAACGTGTTCATTATATTTGTGGTTTCTGTTGTTTTTTGGGATAATATGCTTTCGCCATTCGTTGAATTTCTGACGCTTATTCTATCTAGTCTTTCTTTTTGCTGTACTTAAAAATTAGATTTTAAACAAAATTATATTCATTTCCTTATTTTTGTCTCTTTTATTCGGTTTTTTCCCTTTTCTTTCTTCTGTATTCCTTCTCTTTTTTTATATCGTTAGTTTTACCTTACTTCTCTCCTTTTCCTTTTTAAAAATTTATTTTCCTTTTTCTTTCTTTCGTTCTCCCTCCCTCTTTCATCTCTTTCTTTTCTTTCTCCCTCCCTTTCTTTCTTTCCAACTCCCCTTAACATTAAGTTGTGTTTAGCATGATATATATATATATATTGATATTGTGTGTGTAGGTTTTGACTGTCTTAATCAAATCAATATATTTCCTCTGCTGACATTCAAATTATATACCTTTTTTTTTAAAATTACTTTTCTGAATCCACTCAAATGTGCCCTGGTCACGAGGTCACGCGGTCACGAGAAGGCAAAAGAGTTGTTGATGATTTTAACTCTGGACTTCGACATCATCCGAAAGGTTGCTCGCCCTTCTAGTCTGATAACATCACAGTTCTATAGTACACATTGGTATTGGGCTTAGACAAGGGCTATAAATATTGACTTATCGTTTCCACATAAGACGATGGTATATTTCTATAGCATGGCTCTACCCTGCATGATCACATCCTTGCACTCGTGGAGATGTGTCTACGTCGTCAGTCCGCCCCTCAGTCTAGGTCTACGGATGAGCCACATTGTTGTCGTTGGTAAAAAGTAGCAGTGGGAAGGAGATTTTTTTTTTAAATGCCATTTGTTGTTAGGCTTATGTTTTTCTACATATGAATGAAAAAATTCCATATGTTGTTAGTCTAATGTTTTTCTACATATTAATGAAAAAATTCCATATGTTGTTAAAGTCTTATGTTTTTCTACATATGAATGAAAAAATTCCATATGTTGTTAAAGTCTTATGTTTTTCTACACATTAATGAAAAATGCCTTTTTTCTTCAAGACTGAGTCTACTTTTTTCTACATATTAATGAAAACATGTTATTTGTTGTTAAAGTCTTATGTCTTTCTATATATTATGAAAAAATGCCATTTGTAAGAAGAGGACAAAATGTTCCTGCATAACTTTTCCTTTCATATCAGCGACTAACGCAACCGTCATGCACTCCACCAGGTTGTGCGTACGTCCTTTCGTACAAGGTTGTGGCCAAGATGGCCGACACGGCCCCTAATTTTCCAATGCTGGACGTTGAGGACGCTTTCATCACCGGCGTCCTGCGATACGTCATAGGGTGTCAGCTGTTCTCCCTGCCCGGAAGGATGACCCACTACTTGGACAGGGGCTGGGCGGAATGCAAAATTTACAAAGACGAGAAAATCGTCGGGACGGGAGCCGACAAAGACAAGATGGCTGCCTTGTGGGATATGTTTAACAACGATGGGAAAGGATGTGGATAATAACGATTTTTTTTATTAAACAGTAGATTTAGTTTGGATACTATGTCCAACATTGTGGTCATTGATTGTGATACAGTGCCATTTTATTAGTGAAGCGGCTCTCAACCTCTGAATCGCGACCCCGTTGGGGGTCGAACGACCATTACACAGGGGTCGCCTAAGACCACCAAAAACACATAGTTTCGGCCCCATGTCGTGTGCGTTATTACCAGCTGTCACTGTAAATATATATAAGCAAATCGTATCGTATTGATGCGTACTAAGCCGATGTTCTGTAGAGCAATTCACAGTTCAAAACGTAAGGCGTGACGTAACCTGAGTGCATGTAAAGAGACTTAACGCATTATATTGATTACAAACATATTATGGTTACACATAGCCACATCTGAGGGGTTGCAGTTATTGGCGCAGAAAGAATCAAACTGGATTCTGGGTTGGGATAAATGTTTTGACCACCAGCACCCCCCCCCCCCCAAACCACCCCTTACCTCAGCCCTGAATTCCCTCGTCGTACAAAAAAAGATTTGATGAAGGAAATAAAAAAAATTGGCTTCTTGAAAGGCTGGATTACAATTTAATGGTTAAGTCACCGAAGAACGAACGAATGATGTTATGTCGTTAAAGTGCTTCAAAAGAATCAATTCTTGTTTACTTTGATGTGTTGCTTGCAGCTGTAGTCTGCGCATCGTGCGTCTTTGATAAGAAAATTATTGACTTATTGAGTCACATACTTGATGAAGGTAAGGATCTAATTTAATAGACTTCACACAATTCATCCCCGCATATCATTGCACATCTTCGTGTGATGGTGACACATTTTTAGAGCGCTGATAAAATTATAATTAAATATTGTTTTTTTAACTTTTCTAAAAAGTCTTCATATATCAAGAGACGCCAGATCCTTTATATTAACTTCCTTTTTATTCGCGTGTTAAGAGCAACATCTTCGGACGGCTAAGCGTCAGTTCACACGATCAAATTTCGCGTCAAATTGTTGTATGAACGCATTATTTTGTGCGTGGTTTCATTTTTTGGGGGGAATTCGATCAAATAGTAATCTGAAAGCTGTGACAAGGCTTCAATAACGAAATGCATCAAATGCTTGAAGGAAAATTTGATCGTGTGAACCGACTCTAAGTGGCCCACACGCCGTCAACCAATTGAGCTGAAACTTGACACATAGACTCGCTGCCGACGACAACACATTCTATCAGATTTTTAGCCCAACCCCCAAAAATCAATTTTTCCTGATTTTCAAGGGGAAGTGAAGGAAATATGGCGCCAATGATTTCACGAAATTAAAGTCCCGATAACTGCGCTAAATGAGATTCTTTTTTTTTAAAGTGCGTTCGTTGCGTAATATTTTCTTTGGTTTTTCTGTAATAGTTTGTGAAATAATTCTACAGTGTAAAAGCAGATGGGATATTTGAATATTAAAACGAAATAATACAAAAAAAATGCATGTAAAGGAATTTGTTTTTAGGAGTTGTTTAATTCCAATTTAAGTTCAAATTTTCATTTTAAAACTCTATAATGTCATCCAAGATATGTCATGTTACGTAAAATTTGAGCTAACAAACATACACTTACCCACATACCATTTTTTAAATAATTCTCAAAAGTACTCGCTTTGTTACCACAATTAAGCTTGCAATAGCACGTTCCAGTAATCACACCTCTGATAATCCAGTAATCCCACCTCTTATAATCCAGTAATCCCACCTCTTATAATCCAGTTATCCCACCTCTCATAATCCAGTAATCCTACCTCGGTCATAGAAAAAACAAGACAACATAAAATGGCAGGCCGGTCAGGTGGTACACTGCGAAAAAGATGCGTTCCCATTGCCTGGCCGTCACCCTTGGTCTGGGCTTACTTTCCCGTCCGTGTTCACTTCGGGGCTGACCGGCAAAGACATCCTCGGAAACCGCAGCAATTTTTGTAGATGCAGTGAGGCACAACGTGCTTGCGGTTGGTGGGCAGCGACCTTTTCCCGTCGATTCGTCGCCGCGACGAGCGGCCGGTAAATGAGATTCGTCTCTGGTATTGGGCGCCTCGCCGCCACCGCGGGTGGCGTTATTTTCTCTGACGCGCTTAAGTTGATCAGCGTCTTCCGATAAGCGATCCTCGGCAACTCTGTCAAACTTCGGGGCATGCTGGCCCTGAACAATAAAATACAAATATGATGAAAAAAAAATTGATTTTATTTTATGATCTAAGATTAATCTGGGGATATCGCAAAATATAATTTCCAGTACAGCACTGCTGGGGGACACGACTCACACCAGAAGCGTAAAATCCCTACCACAGTGAGTTCAGTAATGCACTATATCTTAAGATCAAGCTGTGCCATGGGCCATTGTATATGCATTTACACAACCACAACAAGACAAAACAGAAATCATTATATACATGACACTGACACAAACACTAAATGAAGTTCGTTCTTATGAAGTATCTGACGTGGATAGTTTTCTTCAAAATTCAAAAGATATTTTTGTATTTTCTATTAGAGATTTTTTTAATATATACTCGATAAAGTTCAACATGGTACAGATCTTGGACTTAGAAATTTCTACTTACACCATGAAGCTGAGAAAGACCGAGTTTGAGATGAAAATTGACACCAAAAAAGAAACCTTCTCTCCAGAGGCTGGCGGGATGAAAAACACCAGGGATGACATCATTGACGTCAGGATCATGGGCGCCATGACACTCAGGATATAGTAACTGATGCTTCGCTTCAACAGAAGAGTTACCCTAGTATGTATAATAGTAAAATATTTATATTTACAGTTTAAGGTGCACAGTAACGTTGCGAACCCCTCTGAAACATAGGAGCCAGAATGATCGATTCATTGATCTTGGGCCCTCAAAATAAAGAAGAAGAGGAGATTTTTAAAAAAACAAACTGGATCTAGATAATTGATACGCCTAACCTATTCTCGTTTAATTTAATACAGTTTCAAATGTACAATTGTAATTTTAAGAGAAGTTAAAGATGCAAACAGTCGGTGCGGTCAAGCAGAAAGATGTTTGAGGAAATTCACAGAGAATAACATAAAATATAACGTGACTAATAATAATAATATGATTTTTTAAAAATCAATTAAGGGAAGATAAAAATGGGCACACGATCCATAACTTGGTTATAACAAACTAAAGTTATTGGCCGGGGCAGGGGGGGGGGAGGGTAGAAATGTTTCACTCATTGAAACAACAGGGAATACCATTTATGGTTGTGTGAAATTATGAATACGTTTTATGCTGAGTGTATTCGACGTCTCAACTCTTCTTACGTATCTAGTTCTTCGTCGAAATGCTTGATACTTCTAGATACACGAGATCTGAAAATATGATACAATGTGTGCATCGAGATTTTTCAGTTACCTGCTCAATATGACTTGAGATTAATTTGCATCTTCCACAGTCATCTGACACCGAATAACCTCACTTGTCAATGTAATGACCACTACACCACACATTACTGGACTAAAACAAACTCAAGGTATATGTGGCTTGAAAATATACTAAACACCACATGAAAAATCTCTTGATACTCTAAAGAAACCTGGACAACGAACCATGTGAAGAAATACCCGATGACAGGCTGGTTAAACTGCTCCGACGTGTAATTCAGGAGGGAGATGGCGCGCTCTTCAATCGTCCATTCTCCGCCCAGGTTGAACGGGTCCGACATCTCGAAGAGGTTAGCCGAGGTCAACCTCGTCTCGCATTCGTCAAAGAAGGCGATAAACTGAATCACACACGTCTGAGAAGTTCAAGGTCGAAAGCAATTAGTTTTATTCGCGAAACTTGAGCCCTTGGGTTGCGTTTTCTTGTTCGTGCTTAATTTAAAATTTAGCGACATTTCATTGGGCAGTGTAACCCGTGAAACAAAGCAGAGTTGCTTACCTTAGATGTGTTAGACACGCCCACTTCATTGCTTTTCTTCTCTTCAACTTTTTTTTTGTGTGTGTGAGGGACTTGACACCCCTTCTCCCCACATTCTTTCAGCTCCTTTCTGTAAATATTTGCCAGATTAGATTGATAGATTATGTAAAAACTTAATTTAAAGTCAAGCATTTTTTGTTTTTGTTCAATAACTGAAGACGGCATAAGCCGAAAAGTCATAGACGTTTATTTTGTCTTTTAATTATAGCTTGACTATAACCGAAATACTTAAAAAAATTGTGTGTTTCTTATTAATGTACTGAATAGTTACCGAATCAAATAAGAAAAGAAATAGAACACAAATGGTGAACATCACCCTTGCCGTAAAACCTGAGGGTATCACATTTGCGGTAATACCTGAGTGTATCACCCTTGTGGTAATGCCTGAGGGTATCACCTTTGCGTTAATACCTGAGTGTATCACCCTTGCGCTAATACCCGAAGGTATCACCCTTGCGGTAATACCCGAGGGTATCAACCTTGCAGTAATACCTGAGTGTATCACCCTTGCGGTTATACCCGAGTATATCACCCTTGCGGTAAATACGTGAGTGTATCACCTTTGCGTTAATACCTGAATGTATCACACTTTCGGTAATACGTGAGAGTATCGCTCTAGCGTTAAATACCCGAGTGTCGAATGGGTAGTAGGTTGAGTCAAAGGTGCAAGAAGTCTTAAGAAACACCGGTGCCATGAAAATAAAAGTGCCATCATTCATCAACCTGATTATTGGCAAGGTATATTGGGGGACTAGACTCTCCCCCTTCGGCGGCGTTCATCACCATTAAGTTGGGGTGCCAGAGGCTGTGAGAGAGCAGAAAAGACTGTTAGAACTATTCTCATTTTATTTTATTCTTTTATTAACAAGTGTAGGAGGAAATAAGGAAATGAACAGAACGTCTCTAAGCGAAACTCCAAAGTCCTTAAAACCCCAGAGGGTCTGTGTATAAGAATAAGAGAGTCCTTACCATACCGAAGTGCCTTAAATTAAGCCTTAAAAATTTAAACACAAGAGCCCTTATAACCAACCCCAGGAGTAACAAGACGTAAGAGATCTAATTACAAGCGATGACAATCTATTTATAGAATTTAATTCACTGATAAAAATCCAGCGATTGGGGAAATTAAAGAAATTACAAATACTTTTTACTATTAAAAGAAAGTAGTTTTTAATGGAATTCACTTGTTTTAAATTTGATGCGCATGAATGAAGCTACTCAGAGAAAGGTCTTACTCCTCGTAATTCAAGCTCACAGTCGATAGCCCATAGTAATCGGAGGCATTCCAGGCAAGGTCGCTGTCCCGCCAAGACACCTGCAGGTAACTCACAGTAGTAACCGATTGCAAAATTTCGTCCACGCCGAATACCTGACGGGTAAATGTTTTAAATTTAATGACATCAGAACATGACTTGTAGGTCATAGATATTTATTTTAAAGCTTGAATACACCTGTACTAGTAAATATAGAACTGTATAGAGCTAATTTCTAAACCAAGTTTTTCAGCGTAGATGAATTGGAGAGGCCTCTACGCACACAATTTTTAGTGGAAATAAATTTATCATGTGATTAAAAATAAATGAAAACTGAACACGTTATAAATATGTGTATGCACTTTGGTCCCGAAACTTAGGTTACCCAAATTTAAGTGCCACTATTCTATATTATTCATGTGGCCAATAACGGAAATCTAACATACACGTATAAACAGGGTTACCTTGTTTGGCCAGAACTCAAACCCAACGTTTACGAACGGATGGTCTAGGTCCTCTGTAGAGGGGAGAAGACCTTGCACAGCTTGGTGACCTCTGATCTCGTCCTTCAGCTTTGCCCTCGCTTGTCTCCCAACTGACATCGGCTCCTTAAGCGTACTGCCCACGCACACAAGTAAGCCAACCAGGATAAAAAGCTTACTTATTAAGAAGTAGTGATCCATTGATTATACTTATACGTTTTTTTAACACAAATTTCTCTTATTTATTAAGCAAATATTACTACACCAGAACAAAACGCACAAATACACGAGTTCCAATCCATGAAAGACCAAATCTAATTTGCGGTGACCGATTCTTTTGTTATATCTTTATAGATACTATATATATACTTTTATAAACTAAGTGTTAATTCCTTAATACACAAGTTAAGAACCAGTAATTACAAGGCGCTTCTTCTTATAATTCCAGTGCGTTTGATTTGAATCGGAAAGTTCGGTGAAATATTCCCATCAGGTAACGTGTTAAGGTCACTAGGGTAGCCCCAATATCCTTCACTTTGTTAGTCAATCTGTTCTGACATTTTAGGCGACGTAAAAGATACACACAAAAGTGTGAACTCTCGTCTTTAGAACAACCTATTTGAACTCTCCAAACAAACGCTTCACAATCAAAACTAAGAGCATTTTTTTTAGTTTCAATAGCTAAATCCAGTAAGCGTTGTAAAACCCATTATCTCGCAAACTAACTATTTTTCATAGAAATATCCCCTCTTCCAATCATGTCCCCATTAAAAAAAAATATAATAATTATAACAGAACAAAATTGGCACGAGTTAGTTATTTTCAGGAAGCTAATCTTTAAATAGTGCAGCCATTTTTTTTCCTTCAAAAGAACATAATTTGTAAACTAATTAATAAAATAAATAAAATAAAAAGAAATAGGTCTGCCGTTGAATAAGACCCTTTTCATGGATGTATGCACAACCATAAAGATTCTTGCTTAAAGCAAGTACAAATATATTCTCTTTAGAAAATAGTGTTACAGGGTACAGATTATGAATGGTCCGTTCATTTAGTGTAGTGATGCATTGTTACTTAAAACGTTTTTGTTGATCAAATAATGACACAGCACTTGAAACGAAACTAAAAAAAATAAAATAGATATACCCCCCTCTCCCTCTTACCTTTCACATTGAAAGCAGCTGCTAGATGGTGACAATGTACCGTAAAGGTCTCAAAGGTCTCGTATGAAATCAACAGCACTGATGTCTCGATCAGGCCTGGATGCACGGCAAAAGGATTAGTTGTATGAAGTCCCATTAGTTTTTGAAATGAGACTTTGTCAGTCAGGCTTTGGCGGTTAGTAAATGTTAGCGACTGAAGCATGTCCGTTGGGGGCCAAACCACGGTAAAAAAAAGTAGTTGATACGTATTAACTTGTCGATACTTCCATCGTTTTCCAGGCTATGGCTATATCTTGATGGCCCATGCTTTGAAGCGCCGCTCAAGAATCAATACTGACAAAACGGTGACATGATCGATTGGAGCTACAGTGATCTATAAGGTTTGATCGCTCATTTGAAACAAATCCATTCATACGAGGCGATGGGTAGGATGGGCTACTCATGATAAGTGCCAACTTATCCGACAATATCATTCATTCCTCGTCGCCGACTGGTCACTGAGACAAAGTTCAAAGAAATAAACTTCGGCCTGTCACCACTTGTTGTAGAAGCTGTCTTTTTGGATAATTCCTTTGGATCATTCTTTCGGGTCATTCTTTTGGGTCATTCTCTCTGGCTCTTAGGCAGTCACTTTGTGCCTTCCGAGGATTCAAATTATTCACACACCCCCCCCCCCCCCCCCCCCCGTTTGCATCGTCCTAGTAATTAAGCTTGATGACATTCTAAAGCCGTGTGACCACGAAGCCATCGCCACCGAACAGCTGGCAGATTCTCTGTACAATTGTTGTCATGTCAGCCATCTTTTTTTAGATTTATACATATATTTAAGGGTTAGATGTAGAGGTTAATTTTTAGCGTCATAAATATGCGCCTATAGATCACTTTTGCTGCTATGCGACCAGGGATCCTCTCAAGGTGTCCTGTCCAGCGAATTCTACAATTTTTAATTGTTTCAAATATGAGTTCTTTTTCAAACATTTGATAACTCCCTTGGTTTTTCCAAATTTTTATCCATTATTGTCTTAAACTAAAGTAAAAACTATATTCCAGGAGCGGTCTTTCTTGAATTTAAAAAAAGTAAATTGACAATAACTTTGTATTTTTATGTCTTAATTTAATTTTGAGAATTTGAAAACAGTTACAATAAGTGAGTAGAATATTTACATGTGCCTATTGCATAATTGTTTGATAATTGTTAAATTTCCGTTATTGATATTTTTCATAAGGGACTTCGACACAATATATGTATATATGTTTAGGGGACTTGGACACACTATATGTACATATGCTTAAAAAGATTTCATTGTGGGGGGGGTGTGGGTGGTGGGGGCATCACTTTAAATATTCAAATCCACTAAGGTACATCTACATATTCCCGGCCCATTTTCCTTAAACTACGGACCATTGAACAGAATGATTCAAGTCTTCACCATCGTTTCATCATTGCTGTACTGTTATAGTTCTAGTTGGGAACCAGCTTGTAATCCTAGAAGAATAATCCCAGGCCTTGTGGGTTCGTTCTGCGAATGCCATACCATCGTCACCTAGTGACGGACGGATGCCAACAACACAAATAGTTCTAGATTAAACATGGTAAATAAATATCTACATGCAGGGCCGGATTAAGCCATTTTAGTGCCCAAGGCACAAACCCACATGGGTGCCCCCTTCTGCCCGGGGCCCCTGATCTTTCACTGACTAAAAAATATTTCTTGAGGACTTGTGGTGCCCCCAAACGCTTGGTGCCCAAGGCACGTGCCTTGTTTGCCTAATGGTTAATCCGGCCCTATCTTCATGCAAACAACGTTGTTCGCTGGATCCTCAATTAAATAACCAAAAAAAAAAACCAAAGCCTTTAGTAAACAGAGAATAAATGACACGTTTGTGTTCGGAAAAATACTTCAGTTATTTCATGACAGGCCGAAAGGAAGTTGCTCTGATACCATCGAAAATGCATGTAATTCCAATGACAAACATCATCTAATTCCCTTCCGACACAAACTAACCACGTTTTTAGGAGAGCGAGATGAAGATCTAATATACATAAAATAACTGTGTCAGTCATATTCAAATATTTGATAACTGATTATCAAAGCAATAAAACAGAAAATCCTATTAGATTTCCCGTTGGGACGGGTAAAAAATGTACCCCCCCCCCTCCCTTCCTCTTTGTTGTTCTACTGAATTGTTCTAGAAAGGCGTGGGGGGGGGGGGGAGGAATTTTGATATATGCTCGTATTGACTGGAGTCACTATCACTAGTAAATTATGTGTGAGGATTTTTGTTTTACTGGATTGTAAATATGAAACAATTCAGAAAATCGTAGCTCGTTTTGGGGTTAATGTAATAAGGTAAATATTGTCAAGGAAATTATTCCTGTGTACAGCGCCCTATTGATAAACGTCAATAATTTGTTTACCTAAATTTAATATCTCTTGATATCAAACATCAAAACGGAACCGTTTCCTTTATCGTGGCCTGGGCACGGGTTCGTCATTTTATTTAAACCAATGACACATTAAACACTCATGGTGCGGTTAAATTTAAAAAAAAAATTAAATTGCTCAAAACCAAAATAATTTCACTCGTTTCCCCGAGTCAACAAATATCTAGAGGGTTTAGATTTCTTTTGATTTGTATACACATCAATTATTTCAATACGGGATCAAATTGTGAGTTTAAAAAAACAAGTTGTCTTGTTTTAAATGTTACAAGTTCAGCTCTATTCTATGACGTTTATATTTTATTTTATACTTGGAACAAATGGTTTGTGGCGTTTACAAAGAATCGTCTTCCAAAATAAGGAAATGCTTCATCAACTTAGGGTTGATGCCACTGGCTATTTGTTGAAGTTGTTTATATGCAACTCTATCTTTAGAGAAACGAATGCTTCAACAACAACAACAACGTAATTGTATTTTTTTTTAAATATTACATTAATGTTTTTAAAGTAGTTTGATATTTTTCATTAATGTATTAAGAATGAAATCCAACGATACAATTTTCCCAAACGCTATGCTTGAGTCTGTAGATGGAAATCAAATCGTTTCATTCACTTTGATAGTCTTACACAGCCTCCGCCTGAGTGTGGCATTCCTTGGAACTGTGGGAAACCTCATCAACTTTAGAACATTCGTCGCCATGGGAATATGTGACGGAGTGAACGTCTGTTTTACGTGGCTAGCGGCGTCTGACCTCACGTACGTCATCTTTTCCTTTGTGGATTCGCTCGCGGCAATCTTCCAGGTCACGGAGGGCTTAAGCGCGTACAGTGTTTGGTTTCCCGTGGAGCCCGGGGCCGTTCATCTGTACGCGATCAACGTCGGCAACGGCTTGTACAGCATTTCAGTAATGACGACGGATCTGGTCACCGTCATCCGATGTCTGAGCGTCGTGAAGCCTTTACAGTTCAGGAATATTCCATCATGGCGCAAAATGGTACTGACTCTGACAGTCATGACAGGCTCTTCGCTGGTCTCTGTAATTGCTTTGTTTATTTACATGGGTATTTTCCCAAAATTTGACGTGAATGTCAACGCCACCCGACTCGTTCTTTGGGTGTCACCGAACCGATTTGAGGTGAGGTCTTACATCTTTGCCGTCAGGGACGCTTTCTTACCGTTTTCTTCACAAATCATCCTGGTCGTCTGCTCCATCATCATGGCTGAAACGCTGCACAAAGCCTCCAAGTTTCGCCAGAGTCACTCAACATCTCCTGTAGCTGGAACCGCATCAGCGTCATCTCTCGGTAAATCGGGGCGGGAAAAGCGCAAATCGAAGAATGGCTCCGGGTGGCCATCAGCGCTTGGCAGCCAAGAGCTTCAAGTCATCCGACAGATGCTGCTGATCTCTTCGGTGGCGTTCTTGTGCAACGTACCGAAGGTGTCGCTGGGTATCTGTGGCGTTGTCGTTCCAGACTTCACCACGAGTGTCGTCTACTACACCGTGTACAACGTTCTGCTTGGCATTAGAGAACTGCTTCAAACTCTGAACGCTAGCTTACATTTCCTCATTTACTGGAGCAGTAACTCAAAATTCAGGAAACACTGTGTGACAACCCAATGAGTCAATTTAATGGAAACACTGGGTCCTAGTGAGTCAATTTAATGGAAACACTGGTTACTAGTGAGTCAATTTAATGGAAACACTGGGTCCTAGTGAGTCAATTTAATGGAAACACTGGGTCCTAGTGAGTCAATTTAATGGAAACACTGCGTTTAAGTGAGTCGATTTAAAGGAAACACTGTCTTACATCCTAGTGAGTCTATTTAATGGAAACATTGTCTGACATCCTAGTGAGTCTATTTAATGGAAACATTGTCTGACATCCTAGTGAGTCTATTTAATGGAAACATTGTCTGACATCCTAGTGAGTCTATTTAATGGAAACACTGTCTGACATCCTAGTGAGTCTATTTACTGGAAACATTGTCTGACATCCTAGTGAGTCTATTTAATGAAAGCCTTACTCATGGTACACATGACCATCTTGCGGGGGGGGGGGAGGGGGGATATTAGCAAGAGTTAAAGGAAAGAGATGACACTGAGAGATGACACTGAGAGATGACACTGAGAGATGACACTGAGAGATGACACTGAGAGATGACACTGAGAGATGACACTGAGAGATGACACTGAGAGATGACACTGAGAGACGACACTGAGAGACGACACTGAGAGATGACACTGAGAGATGACACTGAGAGATGACACTGAGAGATGACACTGAGAGATGACACTGAGAGATGACACTGAGAGATGACACTGAGAGATGACACTGATATTTTGTCCTTTGAACGGTGATGTTTTAGAATAACTTGTCTCTGCGATTGTAGATAAAAATAAAACAACACAAAAATCACTAGTTAAAAAATAACGCTTTTTCCGAAATGTGCTAACAATGAACTTAAACTAAGATATTCCAGAGTAATGAAATAGTTTTGAAAACGCCTTTGGAAAAAAAAATTCATAGTAAATTGGTTTATTTGGAGTGTTAAAATAGATTGATTTATTACGAAAAGAACACGGAGAAGAGCTATATAAATTACAGGAAAAGTTTCAAAATCACTAAATGAATTCATAAATACTGGCCTTGGATGTTTTGGGTGCTATTTCAGCAAGAAATCACGACCCACCAAAGCCATCAGACAGAAAAAAGACACGCATCTATAAGTACTATAACAATAATTCTTGAGTGGATATTTTCCGCTCCGCTCTTACTGCGCACCATGATGCACTCTCATTCGCTGCTTCCGCCGTCGTATGGCCACAAATGTACACAAAAGAACACATTCGTTACACACCGATATTTGATAACATACAAGCCATGTCTAAAAGAAAGGCAAATGAATGTCAATACAACTAAGCATTGGTGGATATACATGCGCCAACTTGCCCCAGCTAGTGCAATAATTGCGTTACGCTCTGTTCAGTAGCACGAAAGTTAAAATTCCCCTAAAGTCCATCAAATTTGTGTTCGACATGCGTGAAAGATAAATATAAATTCTCTATTACCGCACCAAAAAAAAAGCGTGCAAATTTCAGTTAAGACAAAAAGTCTAAATCTAATTGAGTCTCTGAAAATACAAAGATGGTATTTTCATTTAATTGTACGGACTTCGAATCAGAAGTGCATTCAATATAATAAATAAAAACTACATTTGAGTATTTTATCTGAATGTGACATATGACATTTAAAAGGAGACTGACATTCGGGTGGCAAATTTTTGTCTTTATGGTGAGCGGGGCGGCATTTTAGACCAATTTCCTGGATTTTTTCGTTGAAACAGGGAGGGGAAAATTTTGATGCACACCGGGCGTCAAAAACACTAGATACACCACAGCTGATTTGAAATTAAGGTATAATTATTTTTTTCTTGGGGTGGGGGCTCCAAGCAGTCGACTGAAGAGCCTCGATGGTTCTTAAGTTATTCAATTAAGCCCGTTTCGTGACCTTCCAATAGCTGCACCCCAACACCGTGGAGGTCAGGCCGGGGTTAAGGTCAGTGTCCTCGGTGATCACGTCACAGCTACTCCGACTGAGCCACACGTTGACCCCTAAGCAGTTCGGGTAGAAGACGCAGAGTGAGCAGCATCCGTTAGACGAATAGGTCTTCGGAAAGGTCACCTTGTGGCCACCAGTGTAGCACACATTTCCTTGCGGCTCCAGCGATCCGCTCGTAGACACTGAAAGGTGACACAAACAGATGATTAGAAGGTGTTTCGAGCTTCAGAGAATGTGGTTGAAGTTTGAGCCGGATATTTGGTCGAATCTTATTTTTAGTTTAGACGCTAAAGTTTTGTTTTACTATATAATATATAGTATAGTGCGTTCAAAAAGAAATTTGACGAAAATTTTAACGTGTGAACTGAAAAAAAAAAAAGATTCGACCAAATTTCCGTTCGATCAAATGTCCGTCGATCAATTTTCTATCGACGCAATTTCTTTCGATCAAATTTCCGGTAACCTTATTATTAAGGTGGTTTTATATAGCGCAGTACCCCAGCCTAGGGCTAGGCTCACTGACCTTCACATACAAATTAGAAATTAAAGAAATGTATACCTTTAAAAAAAAAAATTGGTAAAAAGTTTGACTCACCCAACCAAGTACTATCTACTCCTGTCAAGCCATGGACAACACGCAGCAGCATCGAGCGTTGATTATTAGTTTTTAAAAAGGTGGAGTGGGGCTTAGAATGATGCGGATACGTTTGAAGAGATGAGTCTTGGGGGGGGGCAGTTTTGAAGGCTGGGGGGAGGTCGATATTTTGCGAATGTGTAATTGGAGAGAATTCCATTGTTCGGTGGCACAGAAAGAGAAAGATCGTTCTCTAAATGTTTTAATGTTCGTTCTGGGAACAGAAAGAATAAGCGTGTATGCGGAGGAACGAAGGTTTCGAAGAGGTGAATAGACATTTAGAAATTCAGTAACATAGGAAAGGCAGGAACTGGAGAAAAAGTTGTGACAGAGAACAGACAGCTTGTAATCAATGTGTGCCTGTATAGAGAGCCCAGGAAGTGAGTGAAGTAGTGGAGTGACGTGATCACGTTTCTTTGCCTTAAGAACTAGCCTGGCAGCTGAGCTTTGAACTTTTTGCAGTTTTTCTATGAAATGTGCAGCTATGGTCATGTTCAGCACTAATAGCTAAAGATAATGTACAACGCTTAAGCACGTAAAGGTATAGGGGCCTTAACTTTAATACTTACTCACTGAGCTGAACTCTAGGCATATGCCCAGCGTGGACGGCACTGAAGATGGCACTGAACTTGTCCTGTTAAAGTATGTTGAATCAAACGTTGTAGTTTCCCCGACTCTCACAGTGTTGTAACTGGACACCAACTGCAGGATGAATGATGACAAGACGTGCTATGTTTTGTCTGGTCATATATTGGCAAGAAATGAAACGTTATACCCAGACCTGTTTACTCTTACGATCTTGGCTTACAATGTACGATTTTGGCGTACAGTATACGATATTGGCGTAAAATGTACGTTCTTGGCGTACAATGTACGATTTTGGCGTACAGTATACGATTTTGGCGTAAAATGTACGATTTTGGCGTAAAATGTACAATTTTGGCGTACAATGTACGATTTTGAGTTGTATACATTATAAAAACTGTATGTTTATTTTTAACTATCAAGATAATGCATTATACGATTTTGTGATAATATTTTACGATTTTAAGAAATTGAATGTAAACAGGTCTGTTTATAGCTGTTCATATATTGAAATGCGCGAGTGACCTGACAGCAATATTTGAATTGGAGCTCCAAACATGGAGTGGACGGTATTTTACGAGCGCAACTACGTTGCCCAAGCTCGTCATAAATAAGGTAAAAAAGTGTAACAAAATGTATCATCCAGTTACCTGTAACAAACCTTTAGTAGATGCATTGCACACCCTCGACCATCCGGCTAAAACGATCGGCTTGACATTCCTGGACATACAAAAATCGATAGATTAATTAATATTAAATTTGTATGAAATTTGACAACAAGCGTAATAATAAATGCAGGTGCTAAAAATTTGAAAAGAATTAATCGTGAAATAAGCAGCACGAAGTAATAGAGCTAGTCTAAAACAAATAAAAAACAATAGCTGACTGATATTAGATCGGTGATACATTACTTGCTAGACCAGCGGTTCTCAACCTGTGGTTCGCGACACCTTTGGGGGTCGATCGACCCTTTTCCAGGGGTCGCCTAAGACCATCTGAAAACACATATACTCTACAGTTATGAAGTAGCAACGAAAATAATTTTGTGGCATGGGGTCGCCACAGCATGAAGAACTGTATTATAGGGTCGCAAGGTTGAGAACCACTGTGCTAGACTAATGGGAAACCTTAAAGTCTGGGGTTTTCCAGGGGTCCCGTAAGCTGCAGTTTCTTTGTAATACTTTTTATCATATCATTTTAGAACAATTTCTAAGCATGAGTCCGTGGTCTTAATGTGACCGGCAAAGTAGTCAGTGGTCTTAATGTGACCGGCAAAGTAGTCCGTGGTCTTAATGTGGCCGGCAAAGTAGTCAGTGGTCTTAATGTGACCGGAAAAGTAGTCCGTGGTCTTAATGTGGCCGGCAAAGTAGTCAGTGGTCTTAATGTGACCGGCAAAGTAGTCCGTGGTCTTAATGTGGCCGGCAAAGTAGTCAGTGGTCTTAATGTGACCGGAAAAGTATTCTGTGGTCTTCATGTGGCCGGCAAAGTAGTCAGTGGTCTTCATATGACCGGCTAAGTAGTCCCTGGTCTTCATATGACTGGCTAAGTAGTCCCTGGTCTTCATATGACTGGCTAAGTAGTCGCTGGTCTTCATATGACTGGCTAAGTAGTCCCTGGTCTTCATATGACTGGCTAAGTAGTCCCTGGTCTTCATATGACTGGCTAAGTAGTCCCTGGTCTTCATATGACTGGCTAAGTAGTCCCTGGTCTTCATATGACTGGCTAAGTAGTCCCTGGTCTTCATATGACTGGCTAAGTAGTCCCTGGTCTTCATATGACTGGCTAAGTAGTCCCTGGTCTTCATATGACTGGCTAAGTAGTTCGTGGAATCAGAAAAGGTTAAGTGACCCTGGTCTTCATATGACTGGCTAAGTAGTTCGTGGAATCAGAAAAGGTTAAGTGACCCTGGTCTTCATATGACTGGCTAAGTAGTTCGTGGAATCAGAAAAGGTTAAGTGACCCTGGTCTTCATATGACCGGCTAAGTAGTCCCTGGTCTTCATATGACTGGCTAAGTAGTCCCTGGTCTTCATATGACAGGCTAAGTAGTCCCTGGTCTTCATATGACCGGCTAAGTAGTCCCTGGTCTTCATATGACTGGCTAAGTAGTCCCTGGTCTTCATATGACCGGCTAAGTAGTCCCTGGTCTTCATATGACTGGCTAAGTAGTTCGTGGAATCAGAAAAGGTTAAGTGACCCTGGTCTTCATATGACTGGCTAAGTAGTTCGTGGAATCAGAAAAGGTTAAGTGACCCTGGTCTTCATATGACCGGCTAAGTAGTTCGTGGAATCAGAAAAGGTTAAGTGACCCTGGTCTTCATATGACTGGCTAAGTAGTTCGTGGAATCAGAAAAGGTTAAGTGACCCTGGTCTTCATATGACTGGCTAAGTAGTTCGTGGAATCAGAAAAGGTTAAGTGACCCTGGTCTTCATATGACTGGCTAAGTAGTTCGTGGAATCAGAAAAGGTTAAGTGACCCTGGTCTTCATATGACTGGCTAAGTAGTTCGTGGAATCAGAAAAGGTTAAGTGACCCTGGTCTTCATATGACTGGCTAAGTAGTTCGTGGAATCAGAAAAGGTTAAGTGACCCTGGTCTTCATATGACTGGCTAAGTAGTTCGTGGAATCAGAAAAGGTTAAGTGACCCTGGTCTTCATATGACTGGCTAAGTAGTTTGTGGAATCAGAAAAGGTTAAGTGACCCTGGTCTTCATATGACTGGCTAAGTAGTTCGTGGAATCAGAAAAGGTTAAGTGACCCTGCTTTTAAGGATAGCGATTTAGTAATTGATGAGCGAACTGTCTTTGTGAAATAATTCAGAAATGATATGTTATCATAAGATTATTTGATGTTCATATTTGATGATCAGGTCTTTTGTTGTATAATTCTCCGTGCCGTGCGACCGCGGCAGCGTCTCTGAGGAAACTTGGGGGCGTCCACATGTGGTTTGCCTCTTCTTGGTGTGGCGGACTAGTAGAGTGGACTTGTCCACCCGAAGCCAAAAACCCCGACCGACCGCATGACTCCCAACGCAACGGGAGTAGCAGCGTCTAACATGATTACTTGTTGCCGTTGATGGGTATGAGGGTTGGGTGGCGACAAACCCATGCCGATGATTTTAGCTACGCGGCCATGGGAAAGCCGCTCCTAGGCAACCGTTTCGTCCCACCTTAACGTCCTGACCGAAAGACTCCCTGGGCGGTGGGGGGTGGTAACGCAACACCATCCCTGCGGAGTGGAAGCAAAGCCGTCCTGACTCACGGAGAGTGGACCGCAGACGCTTTAAACGCAGCGTCTTCGGTCGACTGGACGTCCCCCATGATGGCGGGGGAACCCGGTGGCTGGCCCGTGTGGGGGTGTGCTGGGGGGGGGCATTAAGAGCTCGCGCTCGACGGCCCACCGACGCCATCTCCTATGTGACGTTGTATAATTCCAGTTACACCATTCTGATTTCTATCCTCTACCCAACCATGTTGTAGAATTGGGTTTCTGCTGTGATTTTTTCTCACACGATGTCATGACCAGGGCTGCTAACTTATTCTGATTTCTTTCTCCACTCAGAACTTGGTGTATAATTAGAGCTCTGCTGTGAAATTTTCTCTCATTCTGTCATAACCAGGGGCTGCTGACGCAATAAAAATTATAGTTTCAGGTCATGGAAGAGACTACAAACTGAACCAGAGAATTTTTAAAAATAAACTCTAGCAGTTAAAGCTGTTTGTCAAAGCATCTGTTCTACACTATTTTAATGCACAGAATGTCTGATTTTATGTGATGCGAATTGATATAGCCAGTGGTGTTTTTAAATATATTTAATTATGTTTTGTGTAAGGCGTCTCTTCGGTGTTCAAAACAAGGCAGAAGAAATCACAAATGCTGACTCATCACATTTTGCTTGGCTTCAGAAGATTTTTGTTGTTTTTTTTGCATCGTCAGTCCCTCGTTTATTGTATACAATTACAGTCTCTCTTTAATTTTTTTTTGCATTCACCAAAAAAATTCGTACGGTCTTTTACGTAATGTTATTGCGTAATTTAATTATTTACGGGCTGTTCGAAAATTTAAGTAATTTAAGGATGGTTGGCAAACCTGGTCATGACCACCCCCCCCCCCCCCCAAATGCACCCTAGCGTATCATTGGAGTGATTTGATGTTATATTGTTTTACTTACATCGCAAATGTCCCATACAGCGTAGTCTTCAAACATAAATCTGTTGGCCTGTCTGACAGGTTTCGGTTACACAATGTATGGGTCAAATCGAACATGTTGTCCCCCCGTCTTTTCATGTTGACACCATCAGTCTGAAAGTCATTGATCCGTAGAGAAATTTGAAAAATTTTCTAATGTTGTTGTATATTTATTGATTTTTTAAAAACAATTATTTAGTGTTGTTCCACAAACGCCCTAATACAGCAGTGGTACCAGGACAAATGTTATTGAAGACAGATATGCGGAATATCAGGTGGGAAATCTGATGCCAGACACAGCTAGCCGTGCACTGGTATGGAACCCGCAATGATCAAGAGACTCATTGGGGGGCTGAGAAAGGCAAAGAAGATTTGTAAAAAAATATAATGAGTCTAAATCAATTATGGGGCTATTGATAAATGACGTCACGCTATGGGTTATTTTTTTTAACCCCCCCCAACCCCACCCCCCACCCCCGTACAAATGTGTCACGAAATTTAGAAACCGTCAAAACTCTTCGTCACAAATTCGTGACCAAACCCCCTCCCCCGCTCTTTCCACTTGATGTGCTATCTCGTTTGTGGATGAACTCGAGAGCAAACAATGAAAGGGACTTAACAATGACACGTGACCCCCACAGACCTTAAGGGACTGCACTTCCCGGATTATCTTGACCTAATGATAAGAGATACTTCCCAGATTTTCTTATTGACCTACCATAATCCCTGAGAGATTAACAGAAGCCGACAAAATAATCTCCCATCCGCACGTTGGGGTGTACTCATCAAACCTGAGACAGATGTTTCCGTACATCTGTCCGGTGGTGTGGGGCGTGCTGCTGGGGGAGAAAAAGTTGAGGAACGCTCCAGCCCCGGGGAGAAGAAACAGCGTCTTAAACAACAAAAGCGTAGACCCAGGCATCACGGACAGCCTAAGACGAAAGAGAGAGAGAGATAAAAAGCAGACAGTTGTAAACATTTGAAATCGGTTATTATTTTGTTTTATATTTAGCTTGACCGGTACCAACTTTTTGTTTGTTTTAAGAGTACTAAATAAACCGTAATTGAAAATAACACTAAAATTTAAACTCTAAATTTATATAACCTCGATAGAGATTTTATTTTCCATATTGTATTTTCAATACTTATTTCATGCATTTGAATTGAAGTTCTCACTTATGTTTTATTCTAGGCCGCATAGAGCCAGAAAGTTAAAAAAAAAAAATCATTTAAGTGCCCTCTCTGCGAACATGCAAATGAGACAGTAACAAACTACCTGTTCCACTGCCCAGCACATCAGAGCTTACGCCTTCGCCAACTACTACAACAACACGACATTTACACAGAATATATGAGTGTTTAAATTCGTCACCATGGTATCGTATCGGGCTGAAAAGCGCATGTCTAAATGGCTACTTGCTCTACTCTATTTCAGCCTAATGCCTTCAGAGAGTATGAGGTTGGAATCGGTTTCAGGTACAAAACAGGCGGCAAGCTACATTCAACATTAGGAGGCTGCGCGCCAAATTCAAAGGTCCCCTAACAGACATCACCCAGGGACTCCCAGTGTGTCGACCGATTGTTCCCAGAAGCGTATATGCAACGCATTGTTGATAACTTCTCCAACGTCTGCAAAAAACGTGAAATCTTGAGGACGTTGTAGTGTAGAGCGTTTAAGAATTAATTTGAATTAAAAAAAAAACACACAAAAACTAACACAAAAAGGGTCAGTAAAATTATATATTACAATGTTGTCTCGGTTGGGAATGGGAACGAGCGATGTGTGTACTAAAACACTATTAATAAGTTAATCAAGAATCAGAATATGTAATCGGGTCTGCCAAGGGAAATGACTGCTAAATTCCTAATCTCTCTCCAATCGTGAACACCAACTTACCGCCCCTTATTACTGTGGCCTACACTTAAGTATGCCAGATTGTTGGATACTATCTTAGTAGATCTTATTATATTATTATCTTAGTGATCAAAAATGTTTTGTTTCAGACCAAACAGCAGGCTATAATATTTTAATATCAATGGAGCTAAATCAGGTTATAGAATTGGCTCGACCAAAAAAAAAAAAAGGCCTAAACGGAAATTGTAAAATTATATATGTATTTTGGTGGCATCTAAATAAATGGTTCTCAAATTGGTTAAAACAACCCCTAAACGGCCTTAATATTTCCCAAGGGGGGGGGGGTGTTAAAACTCTCGGTAAAATTGGGGGGGGGGGCGCTGGGTCTACCCCATGGGGGTCGGTTGTATACTTTTTCCGAAAAAACAACTTTTTAATAACTTCGTTGCGCGAATAAATTTGAGAATCACTGTTTAAATGGACGACATTACCGAATACCTGAATGTTAGAAAGGCAACCTTAGACGAAGAAAGCAGAAATTGTAGAATTATTTTATCAATTTACTAAGCCTATATTTAATTCGACCACATTTGCAAGGTGTTTAGAAACAATAATTATTTTACATAATTACCTGGTTTCAAGAAATGATTTCTTTGGTATTCACTAATAAATAATTTTTCTTAAATTATCTTTTCTTTGAAAAAAATAAATATTTTTCTTAGTTTTACTTCGAGGATCACTCTCTTAGTTGTTAACACCAAATGCCAGTCAGGGTAGCCCGCACATTGTCTTACCATAATAAAAGAATACTTCACAGAGCCGGGCCTCAAATAAACATTCCCTCCCAACCCCCACCACAATCCTCTAAACGCGCGGATGCTTCATGTTGCCATTGGCAACCGCCAAATCTTCCAAGCAGAAGATCGTCACCAAAAACTGCATTGACCCAATTTAGAATACACGGGAGCTGAACGTGACGAATTTATTTCAGGTCTTTCAATAACATAACAGCTATATGGTTGGAGTTTTCTGTCACTTAACAAACAAACTGTATCTCAAATCAATAGCGTTTTTTTTCCTTCTCTTTTAAATACGGAAAGTAAGCAGATGAAGTTGTACAATGACAGAAGTATTGAAGACTCAATGCACGCTTTCTCATTTCAATCTACTAGTCATACAGTTACGGTAATGAGAGCACTTCCCGCAAACAAAATTAACACCCAAAAAAAAATTCACGCCGAAAAACTTTCTCTTTCGTGTACAGGGAACAATTGGCAGGACACAAAGCGAGCGTCCAAGCAAAAAACAACAACATGTTTTACCGTCAAGAGATTACATTGTCTTTGGTTGACTACTATGTGATACATGGCATCAGGCGTTTGACGGCAGGGAAGGATTAGATGTCACGCGTGGTCAAACAGTTCCAGATATGTATATCAGACAAACGTGTGCGACGTCAGATATGTCAGATAATTGTGTTTTTTTCCCACAACGTAATATGCAATGTATGTTTGCGCGTCAGAGCTTTGTTGTCAGTGTTTCTTTCAGGGGGGGCGCTTCAGATGCTCGGGGCCCAGTGCCAGTTGTCAGTGCCCAGAGGCGTAGCTAAGGGGTGGCAGATGGGACATACGTCCCTGGGTGCCAGACTAGCGGGGTGGGGGCAAAATGGGCTTAAATGGTATTAATTGGTTGAAAATAATGGGTTTCAAAGTTGGAGGGGGGGGCGAGAAATGAATCTTGTCCCCTGAGGCCAAACTGTAGATACGCTCCTGCTAGTGTCGTCGAAATAAGGCGGATGGGGTGGTCCACCCAGATGTCACTAGGCAGTGTAACTATCGATACCAAAATCAGCGATCATTTTCATCGCGAATTAGGGCTGAAATCGTGCGCGCCGATAAATCTTCATCGGTGGAGGGGTTTGGGGAGCCTGCTCCCCAGAAAATTTTTGATTATTTTAAAATCAAGAGGTGTATTTTTGAGTATATTTGAATTCGATGTTACCACTATACCTTTTGAAAGGAAGAACATTTTAAAGTTTTTTTTGGAGGCATTATTTAGCCCAGTGCCATATCTGAATTCACTCCATTTGTTGCGTGCCCCAGTGTAATCATTAGGCACAAGCTTATAATCAACCCCATATTGTACCATTGATCAGCGTGAGGAAAGGGGTGCATAATTTAGGGTTCTAAAGACTTTAGGGTGCATTATTTTGACCCCCCCCCCGGAGAGATGCCCGAAAGAAACCCTGTTTGTTGTTCCGACAGGTTGTGTGTGTTTATTATTTTCAAAGAATGTCTGTTTTGTTTCTTCTATTTATTTAGTGTTTCTTAGAGTTCGATCCTTTCTTTCTATAGCTGGTCCACTGGTTGGGCAAATGAGATGCGACTGGTTTCCTGCTGGTCAAAGGATGGCGACATTTCTAAAGATGTCGTTGTTACCAAAGGCGTTACAAATAGAGCTTCCTCCCCATGGCCAGAAGGGCATTAAGCACGAGGGCATCGGAAACTGGTGTTTGGAAGGCCTTTGCTTTCTCTCTCTCCCCTCTCTCTCCCTTTCTCTGTCTCATTCTCGTTTTTCTTTCCCTTCTCACTCTCCCTATCTATCTCCCTCTCTCCCTCCCTCTCTCTCCCTCCCTCTCTCTCCCTCCCTTCCTCTCTCCCTCTCTCTTAACTTACTAGTTCACTCGAACCAGATCACCAAGCGCTGAACAGTACTGCCAATCATTAACATTGAGTTGATTCATTCACCCTCTGTGATTTCGCAGCTGTTAAAACGACAATGCGCTATTCAAACGCCCGTGCCATCATGTACCAACGGCAAACGACTTCCGAGTTCACCTATCATCTCTGCATTCAATAGGAAGAATACTTTTTTCGACAATCCATCACCTGATTAATGCAGAAAATCTTCTTCCAAATATTTGATCTCGTGGAAATTGAACACGGCCTATTGTTTACGGAACAGAAATACTTCATGTTTTAAAAAAAAATCAATATCATGGCATCTTTAGTGGAAAGGTACGCTAATCGAATTTTCAAGCTTGCACAGTAATATTAGATCATGTACTATATTTTGGATTGAGAATTTAAGAAAAGAAAATCGGTGGTTTGAAACGTGAAATCCAGAGAATCCGTACGTTGGTTGAATTTAATTAACATTACCCTCCTTCGCAATCCATGTTGGCATACTCGTAGCTCGTTCTCAAGTCGTCAACGTTTAGGTTAAGACTTCTGTCTTTAATTTGAACAGCACTGGCAATAATTGCAATTTGTCCAGGTTCTGAATTATTGCTGGGTACCAATCGCGTAAGAATAGGGGCAGACGGTGTGACGGCCCCCGCACATACATTCTGAAGGATTTCCGAGGGTGTGGCGGCCCCCGCACATACATTCTGAAGGATTTCCGAGGGTGTGGCGGCCCCCGGACATACATTCTGAAGGATTTCCGAGGGTGTGGCGGCCCCCGGACATACATTCTGAAGGATTTCCGAGGGTGTGGCGGCCCCCGGACATACATTATGAAGGATTTCCGAGGGTGTGACGGCCCCCGGACATACATTCTGAACGATTTCCGAGGGTGTGACGGCCCCGGACATATATTTTAAAGGCTGTGGGTAGAAACTCCTGATTTTTTACCGTTTTTTTTCCCTTTCTTTTTGTTTGTTGTCCTGCTGGCTGAGTGTATTAAAAAAAAAGAGTTACCTATCTCGGGCCAATGAGGCTAGAGTTTTTATTTATTAAATGAGTTTGTAATCCAAAATGTGTTGCTATATAGATTACATGTAAGTTAATAGAGTTTCGAAAAAATTCTGGAAATGCTAACCACAGTTGTGAGCCAAAAGTCATATCGCTACTGTCGTGGTACAGCTTCGGTTGTTTGTTTTTTTTAATTTAACGATCAATTATAAAGAAGAACGCAATCAGATAAGACCAAAACACAACAAGACAACGACAACAACAAAAAATAAAAGGTTACACATAAAGAAAATCAAATTAGACAAAAGGGCAAGCAAATTATGCCTGTAATATGTCATGTCAAATGTTTTCGAAATATTTTCATTGTATTAAATTTTTATTGGCTGACTCAAAAATAAATCAAAATCTACACAATCCTCAAAAATCAAATTTAGTACCATCCCGAAGAGGTTCCAGCGATAACATCTTATTCTGCGTCAGGGGTTCTCAATCAGATATATACATTTAATTTGTGTTACACAGCTTTTTATTCATCGTTGTTCGATTTTAATTTGCAAGATTATTTTAGTAACTTTTTTTCCCGCCCACATTCATTGAAAAAAAAAATCTGGCATTAGCTTTGATGGCGGACCTTCCAAAACATGCAGTCTTGTACTGTCGTCAGGAGACTTGAATTTGATCCGATCCTGACAACAACTATGTCGCATTCGTTAGCGCTCTGGTGAAAGTTGACGCCTTCGCACGATGGATACGTGCAGCAGATGGCGCAGCAGTCAATAAAATGATAGGTATTGGTCAAAGCCATGTAGTCATTGCCGGAGTAGCAATAGTCACCTTTGAGGTCGAATATTTTATTGCAAGGACCTGCAAGCAGAAAGTAGATTTGTCTGTTTAAAACGATCGCGTTTATCTTTCAATTTCAATGTATACATTTTTAAAAAATACACATTAATTTGTTTGTCCTTTTTAGCGTATAAAACAGATGTTATTGTATTCAAATGTTGTATTATCATATAACTTTACCGCGTTTCATTGTGTCTTTTAGAGCATTTCTTTCAAGAAATGGTAATGTTCTGAATGATTTAATAGGATATTTTTAATTGGGAGGCCAATCAAAATATACCCCGAGACATCGCTGTAAACTTTGAATTGGGTGTGTGTGTGGGGAGGGGTAACCTGGGCCAATAGAAATTTTAATGTCACCAGAGCCATCGCTGCACATTTTGAATGGGGGAGGGGTAATTATGGGCCAATCCAAACATACACGGAGTCATGCTGTGCTCATCGAATATTGGGGGGGGGGGGGGGGGGATGGGGTTAACAGATAATTTTTTTATGAAGCTCAAATGTGATGGGAAATAAGGTTCAGCTCTCATCAAATCGAAAACTGCATTCTAAATGCCTAGGTGGAAAATATATTTTGCTGCATAGAAAGGAAATAAAAAAAAGGGGGGAGGGGTTTCGTGGGGAGATGATGAGGCTAATATTGCTTTCTGCAGGGTGACCCATTTTTTCATGTTCTAGGAGTTGTAGATTTTGTTTGAGTGGTTATTTGTGACACTAATTGAAATGTACTTCTCATTTTTTTAAAATCTCACTGCATTAATCGTTTTATACAGATAAGCATATGAAACTAATTAAAAACGTCATACAGTAAGTGATTCGACTTCATTTCTTACCTGAGCTCGATGATAGCTGGAGGTCCTGAAGATTCACTGTTGGGTGCGGGGTTGTCCCAGCAGTCGTGACCCCTGGCCCTGGTACCTGAGCGCACCTCGACACACGATCGGCCCTGGTTGGGGCGATGGTCTCACACTCCACTGTCTGCAAGCATATTGAATGAACTTATCGTGCGGTCAAATCTGACCTAGGTGCTGACACCAACTAGAAACACTTAATACAGGATCGACATTTAAAAAAAAAATGTTTGTTATTTTGTTTCTATAGAATGCTGAGAAGAATGCTGAGGAGAATGCTGAGGAGAATACTGAGGAGAAAGCTGAGGAGAATGCTGATGAAGATGCTGGGGAGAATGCAGAGGAGAATGCTGAAGAGAATGCTGAGGAAGATGCTGAGGAGAATGCTGAGGAGAGTGCTGAGGAGAATGCTGAGGAGAATGGGCTAAAGTTGCATAAGGCGCAGTACATGCAACACGATATGGGAAAACTCATGGAAAAGATCAAACAACACAACTAACGTATCGACGGAAAGCCTTCTTCAGCAACATAACTTATATGTCCGTGCAGATAAAAATATGAAGAAATAGGACATAAACGAATAACCGTAAAATAATTCAAATAAGAAGAAGAGAAAGCTACCACCAGATAAAGTACACGCCCGTACACGCGTACACATAATAACCGTCAAGCCTGAGTGTGTACTTGATAAAACTGTCGAGACGGCGTTCAGGCTGTTTAAAGGAAACACTTGACGCGCATTGTTCGGTACGTTCAGGCCTTTTGTATTCAATGGTGCTGATCCATTGTCTGTGTTTATTTGTTGATGTTGTTGTGTGTTTCCTTGTGGATTTACAATGATTAGTAAACGATTAAGTATTATCATATTTTTTTTTTGGTTAAACACCTTTCTTTTTCAAAAATAATATTAAAAAATTGTTCGAAAATAAATTACATTTCCATTTTCTTTTTTTCAAGTTTAATAGCATTAAAAAAATGCATATTTTTTTTGAAGATATTCAACAGCTATTTCATTCCACGCGTGCAGTTTCATAAATGGGTTATCATACAGAAAAATAGATTAGAAAAAAAATATTTTTACATCAATTCTTTTTTTTTTAAAAATAAATTAATATAGAATTATCATGATTGCATTGTAAGTTATTTGAAACGTGTGATTTTCCCATGTTATTTATAACATTTTCTGACCTTGCACTGTGAAGCTGTTGCATCACTGCATACACAAAACCACGTGATGAAAAGGCTTGGAAACTGATTGCTGTGGGGAAAACACGAATAAGATTTATATATATACCAGATATAGCCCGCCAAACAATGGCGACAACAATGCGTGAACTTACCATCTGCTAAAGATCCTTGACAAAACATGAACTCAAGTGCAGCACATGTATGAATCCCAATTTTTCGCTACACCCTCCCCCAGCGATACCTCACTGCACACTTTTTATGTCACGCCCATGGACTCTATTAAATATTCTGACGCCCCAACCACTTATAAACTAAATATTAATTACACCATATTTAAATTGAGACGATTTCATTTTCCGAAAAGAAAATATTACGCACCAAACGCAGTTGTGTTATTAAAGAAATATCATTTAGCGTGGTTATCGGAAATTCTATTTTGCGCGCTATCCGGAAATGGATGCAATCACATCACACGCAACATATATATATAAGATATTAATATTATACGAATATATATGTAACTGTGAAATTTAAGATGAAAGTTGACGAAGGAATATTATATGACAAATGGAGGGGTAAATTTGATGTGAGAAACGATAAATACATGATGTAATTGTGTATTTTAGGGGCTTATAAACACATCCAAAACTTGAACAGAAAGTAGTGCCCAGTGATGGGTTACAAAAGACACTTCGCGTGCAACTTTTGGCGTTCTTTCAATGTCTTGGACGGAGGCACTTAGATAAACATAACTTGATGATGTGTATCACATAAATACACTGTATTCCTTTAAAACGGGTGGTCTCCCGTCTACTTCACGATTGAAGGCGTTCAATGTTGCTCGAGCTCATGTTATTTTTAATGCTTTGTTAATTAGAACCTACTCATATCATCTCGACTAAGTAATTTTAAAATCCGCTATATTCATATTTCTGTTTTTTAAGGCACAATCTTCTGACGGCTAATTCACCCACTTCCCGTCATCCTATCCAACTGAAACCAACGCTTGGCACATAAAGTCGTTGCCTATGACAACACATTCGATCAAATTTTTAGCTTCCTGTTTTTCAAAGGGAAAATGAATGAAAAGGATTTGTGTAGAGATTGTGTAGCTGTTTCTGTGTGCATTGTATGTGTGACGTATTTGAGTGTGCAGTAAAGATAAAATGGGTTTCTTGAAGGCGAAAATGAAGAATACATGAAACGTTTATTTCGACAGATGGATCGCGTAGAGTTAAATAAATAAAGACAAAATGGATATAAAGGATTTATACGAAGACATTTGTTTTTAGAGGTTATTTAATAATAATATATATTCGTTTATTTTTATTGTTAGGTTGTTGTTTTGTTGTTGTTTCTTTTTTTTGGTAAATGGGGGTGGGGTCGGGTGAGGGAAGTGTGGGGGAGTGGGGGTAGTTGAATAGTGTTAATTCGTGATTAGAAAAAAAAATTAAAAATTGTAAATCTTATTTATAGTACAGTTGTTTAAAAGAAGTAATCTAACAGCGTTCTCTGTCTTAATGTTACGAGCATAATTTCGTGTCTAATAAGATGCGGGATTTATACCATCACAACTCTGATGTATGGGTGGATATAAAATGTATACCACCACAACTCTGATGTATGGGTGGATATAAAATGTATACCATCACAACTCTGATGTATGCGTGGATATAGAATGTATACCACCACAACTCTGATGTATTCGTTGATGTGTCATTTGACATGTACGTTGATACAGGAACAACAAAACCCACCGGAAACTGCCACTGACGGTGATGTCACTCACGAGGCCAACGGTTCGTCCCTTATCTGGAATGCTGGTGAGAATAAAGGTGTAATCGTCCACTTTTTCTGGACTCGCGTCATACATCTGTGAAGACATAAACATGAACTCCGGGTGGTGAATTATTCTCTTGTCGAAATACGAGATAAATTTATTGTCTCAATAAAAACACGAAGAAAATGCCCCAGATCTATCTTGTTTATTCATATTTTTTTTTGTAATGCTTCAACAACTAGTTATCAATACGTTTGTTCCGTCTTCTTATTTGAAGAATGAAAGAGTGAAATCTAAACACACACACACACACACACAAGTATGATCTAGTTTAAAACAAGATCCCGTTCATAAGTGGTGACCAACTCTGGGTCCAGCGGCTCTCGAAGAATTTTCCTGAGGTCCGAACAGAGTTTTGTGTTAAGCATTTCATTTTAAAATGATAGATCCTTTGTGTGTGTGTTTGTGGGGGGGGGGGGGGAGGTATTATTTCCGTAATGAGGCCCTTCATGTAGTTTCCTATTAAGCCACATTAGAGAGTACCTCAACACTTTCTCTAGTTTTCTATAGTTGTTTTTTTTTTTGTTTCAATATCAAAACTGTAAACACTTTTTATTTAGCTATAACTCTTACTTAATAATACGAATTCCTTTAACGAAACAATCTTTAATAATCTATCAAGAAAAATCTGGAGACAAATACCATCTTTTTTAAAAATGTATTTATTTATTTTAATAATGGTTTTTGTTTTTTTTAAACTGTGTTTTTGTGTTACCTAGATCCAGGGGCGTATTGATCGAGTGGCAAGACACGAAGGCATGTGAAGTAGGCAGCCCTTAAAGCAGGCGCAATATCGGCGAGCCGGAAAAAAAGACTGTAATTGAATAAGTTAAAATGCTGCTCACGCTTATCAGCTAACTCTGCTATCCTCGTAGACAATATCTTAAAAATTAATCGTATCAAAACGATTTCTAAACCTTGACAGGGGTGCCATAAGTCCTCGGAATGTCATAAGACCTCGAGGGCAATATGTTCTCGGGATATCATAAGTCCTCGGGTGCAATATGTTTTCGGGATGTCATACGTCCTGGGGGTGCCATAAGTCCTGGGGGTGCAATAAGTCATGGGGGTGCCATAAGTCCTGGGGATGCCATAAGTCCTCGGGATGTCATAACTCCTGGGGGTGCCATAAGTCCTGGGGGTGCCATAAGTCCTGGGGGTGTCATAAGTCCTCGGGATGTAATAAGTCCTCGGGGGCAATAAGTCCTCGGGGTGCAATAAGTCATGGGGGTGCCATAATTCCTGGGGATGTCATAAGTCCTTGGGTGCCATAAGTCGTCGGGAGACATAAGTCCTGCGGTGCCATAAGTCCTCGGGATGTCATAAGTCCTGGAGGTGCCATACGTCCTCGGGGAGACATAAGTCCTACGGTGCCATAAGTCCTCGGGATGTCATAAGTCCTTGGAGAGACATAAGTCCTCGGGGTGCAATAAGTCCTCGGGTGCCATAAGTCCTGAGGTGCCAAAAAGCCTGGGGAGCCATAAGTCCTCGGGTGCCAAAAGTCCTCGGGGTGCCTTCCAACACCACATTCGATGAGAAACAATATCATTTTTTTAAATATTTTTTTTTTAATTTGTTAAATTTCCTAGAAAAATCTTACCTTTACAGTAAACAAGATGTCAGTAGATGACAGTATGAGCTGCCAACCGCATGTCGGGGCGAACCTGGTGTCATTGCCGTAGTAAATGCGACCGTCGGCTGAGTCGCCCTGGACGATGTTGTTTTCGTTCGGCTGGAAGAGATTTATCGATGCGTGTACCCGTTTGACAACGACCAGCAGCAGTAGCACACATATGCGATTTACAATCATGATTTAAACAGTTGAATACCCATAATAAAATTTTTAAAAGCTATCAAATTTATGCAGCCTTTGTAACGTTGAAATCAAAAGAAGATGACGGAGTCGATCAAGTCAAGCTCAGCAGTAGATGGTGGATTTTGTTGACTGCGCACATCTTTTGCATATTTTCTTGCTTAAAATTTAGGTTATGGTAACTTTAACTTCACTTGTGGGTCAGTTGAAAATTATCCATTGTTAATAAAAATGCATTTGTTTGTTGTAAGTAATCTTTTTTCTTAAAGTAGACCTCCTCAAAATGCTTTTAAACTCAATCTGGTTGCATGAGTTTGTTAGCCTGACTTTGGTAGCCTGAGTTGGTAGCATGAATTTGGTAGCCTGAGTCTGGTAGCCTGAGTTTGGTAGCCTGAGTTTGGTAGCCTGAGTCGTAGCCTGAGTCTGGTAGCCTGAGTTTGGTAGCCTGAATTTGGTATCCTGAGTCTGGTAGCCTGAGTTTGGTAGCCTGATAGAAAACAAAACAACCCTAAGCTCTTATTGTCGTAAAATGTTCCCCATTTAATTTACCGTGAAAAATATAATTTTCAAATTACTACATACTTTTTACAAGAATAAATTGTACAAAACACCTTTTTTTTTTCAAAATCAGTATTCAACACCTTTTAATTTTTAAGAGATACATTTCAATTTACCTTTGAATTGTTAAAAGAATTGCAATACATTTTATATTAATCATCCTTCACACTATTCTATATAATATTGTTTAAAATTCATTGAATTACAATACACATAATAGGAGTCTGTGTTAGATTGCTACCATTTTCTTGTTAGTCTTTGTTAGAGCTCTCGCATTTTCTCGTTATTCTGTGTTGGAACTCTCGCATTTTCTCGCTAAATTTGTTCATCTTTACACTTCTATATTCTCTTAAACATATCATCGAAATTAACACAATAAACAGCTACTCTGTCACATCAGCATAAATGTTTTAATAATCACTCACCAACTCCAACGACGAATCAACGTATGCATGCAATTAAATAGTGACCCTTCATTGAAGATCTAAAACTATATATTTATTAGTGTCTGATTTCATACGCTGATAGTTCCATTCGCTTGAGAAATGATGTCCTTCTAGAATCGATGAATTTGAAAAAAAAGTCAGTACACAAGTCAAGTATGGAGTCAGGTTCCAGAGTCCCAAACGTCGCCACGAGGCAATAATGTGTAGAGCTTTCCCCTTACTCTCTATCACTCTATATTTATATCTTTAGAAAAACGCACAAGAAAATGTCATGCCCTTGAGCCGGTGTCGAACAACAGATAAGTCCGCCCGATCAAATATCCGACTCATCAACCTTGAACACTGTCCAGTATGGAATCTGCCTTGTACGCCAGCCCACTACAAAGGGAATTTGCTCAATTTAAAATCATTCGATAGAAAACATGCCGCCAAGTTTAGTCAAGATGGATTAAAATGTGCACACAAGTACAAAGACTTGTTTAGTCCTTATTTATGAGGATTTGTTCCACTTTTTTTTCTTTTTTTTTTAAATCTTGCAAGTTCAATTAGTGCCATCATCACACTACAGAGAAGAGCCGTCCATCGATTTCTTCTTATCACTTGTTTGTTCGCGGCTTTTTTAAATAAAAAATAAAATTCCTTTGACCGATCGTCGGTATCGCGTCTAAATGGGTTTGACAAGACGAATCATTGCGTCCCGATAATTCGTGAATGATTAAACAGTATCAACAAATGTGAAAATAAATTATGGCGCTGCCGTCGAAATGACCTGTGGTGAGAGTGCGGCAGAGGTCAGGAGGTCAAGGGCATTACGTTTAGCCAACATGGGGGATGGGGGGGGGGGGTTCTTAAAGGTCTTGAGAAATTTTTATTACGTTTCCCGAGACGTGACGCTGCATTTATTTGTTAGCTCGCATGTGTGATGCAGTTTTGTGTGCGTGTGTGTGATACCACGTCATTACAATCGCTTTGCTCATAATCTGTTTGTTTGCAACCCTTAGGGTCCTAGGCACATTTTTTAAATTTGAGTGTTACCAGTTTGTTTGTTTTTTTTTTGTTTTTTTTGGGGTGGGGTTTAAGGGGAATTTTTTTTTTTTAAATTAGTGATATGTGCTGAAATGAAATGCTATTAATGAAATTGGCCATGAATAATTTAAATGTTAAAAAAGGTCAACGGTTCGGCATACGGTATATTTCTTTGCTAACACATTTTTGTGTAAGAGCATTCGACTGCTTATGTCACCAGTTCACGGATAGTAACAGAGCTGAAATTGAGCCAACATCCTAATTCTTCAGTGACCTTTCAATCTTTCAACAGAGAAGTAGTAGTGAGAGATGTGTGAAGACGTAGTAGTTGTGAGATGTGTGAAGAAGTAGCAGTGAGCGATGAGTGGTGAAGTATTAGTGAGAGACATGCGGAGTAGTAGTAAGAGATGTGTGGGGAAGTAGTAGTGGGAAACAGATGAAACAAATGTAAAAATTGATATATCGTCAAAATATGTGTTTGACACGTAGGTCTATTGTTTAAATAGAATCCATAATTATGTTTGAAATATGACACCCCCCCCCCCCCCCACGGAAAGCAAAATTAAATTCATAGTATTTTTGTCACACATTTTATTTCACAGTTTTTTTCAACGTTGTTTTGATATTTTCCAAATTTTTTTTTTTTTTTTGGGTTGGTACAAAAGGTGTGTTATGAGGGATGATGTGTTTTCTTACACGCATAGCCCGCCTTCCACGTGCATGACCCCTCGTGAACTCTCGTGACCGCCTTTGAAGTGTGGCTAACAAAAACGTTCCCTTGTTTACAAAAAGCTTCGTTATTCAGAACCTTATACAAGGATCTGGATAAAACGGGAAAGCAAAACAATGCATTAGACTGTTCTAGACATTAGTAGGAAATGCCTATAAAAAGGGCTGACCGATAGAGAGAGAGAGAGATTTTCTTTTGATCATGAGTCGTGCAATGCGTCATTATTTAATTGTGTGTAGATTTTTCTATTTCCTCGTTGTACCATTTTGTGCTCGTTGTATTTTTTATATACAGTACCGGTACCAGCAAACCTGTAAGTTTATAATTTTTATCATATTTCTTTTGCTGTTATTATTTAATTGAAGTTCACAAATTAAAAAGTTATTAATTGTAATTAGCTCTGGCCTTGATTGTCGTTTTATTTGTTATTATTTTCAAAACTTTGGTATCGTCCTTTATTATAGACTGTTTCTAGAACGAGCCCTAGAATAAAATTAAGAGATTAAATTGTCCATTTATAACGGTCCGTAATAAGGTGTTTCAAAGAACATTGTCTAAGTGTCGCTACACACATGTGTTTCATAGGAAATAGTCTAATCCCACTATAAAAGTACTAGGATAACAGCTACTTGGTCGGTGCCTAGTGCTAACTATGTAATGGAGACATGGTCTCCTCGAGCTATTGCCAGTCAGAAGAAAGTCTTTTGACAATTTGATGCCCGATTAAACTAGTGGCGGTGTGATACTGAGGTCTTATCAAACTAGTGGCAGTGTGATACTGATGTCATATTAAACTTGTGGCAGTGTGATACGGATGTCTTATCAAACTAGTAGCGGTGTGATACTGATGTCTTATCAAACTAGTGGCGGTGTCATACTGATGTCTTATCAAACTAGTGACAGTGTGATACTGAAATCTTATCAAACTAGTGGCAGTGTGATACTGATGTCTTATCAAACTAGTGGCGGTGTGATACTGATGTTCAACATATGTCTTCAGATCGATTCTTAGACATTCCAAATTTCCATCTTTCTGTTACATCTAATTTACTTTTGTAACAGTACTTCTTTTAAAATGATAAATTAAAAAGCACAAAACACCTTAAATAATTCATTCGTTAAAAGTAAATATTCGTATTCTAAAGGATTGATTGCTTTTACTTTTTAATGACTTCAGACGATAGAGTGGAAGAGCGGTCCTCGTTTTTGTTTGTTAATTAAAATCACCAACTTGTTTGTTTGACAAACAAAGAGATAAACGACACAAAATACAATTTAGCTTTATTGAAAAATTATAATGTCAAAACCAAAGGCATGGCACTCCTGTAGCACAAAGGTATGGCACTCCTGTAGCACAAAGTCATGGTACTCCTGTAGCACAAAGGTGGCGTCTGCACAGTATTTCTGGGCACTTTCACTCCCCCCTCCCCAAGCCGGTATCAAATTGCCACCCCATCATGGCTGCTATGTTAGAGGATAGAGATAAAGAAACTTGAGTAAACAATCTACTAATAATCAATGACGTCGGCAAACATACCATCGATCTTTGTTCAAGATCGGGCTGTCAAAATGATGGTACAGCTGTCCTTAACAACGATGTTGTTCTGCAATTCGGCAGTTCCTGACGCCCAACTCCAAATATAATTTTTTTTTAAAGCCACTGTTACGAAACATAATAAGACGAATCACCAAAACCAGACTATCTTGTTTATAGGGAATATAATATTTATGTATATACTTTCATTAAATTATGAATAAACGAATATAATACAAAAAGGAGACTTTTTCATAATTTTTAATAGCTTAAAAGGAATTATCATTTAAAGTTTTTTTTGAATGGTTATTCCTTTAATCGTTTACTGTTATATCTCCCCTGGAATTTGTCAACTTCTTATCTTCCTTTAAACAATTAAAAAACCAGGCACTCACATTTAATAAAGCAAAATTGATATCTGCACAAAGGATCTTTTATTTTTATTCAATAAATTATAAAAACTCAATTAAAAATGTATCTTCTGGGATATTTTGTGCTATGAATTTGCGTGCAATGCCAGAAGTCAACAAACAACAAAAAGGGACAAACATTTATCAACACCAATCACCATTGCGACTGGAGTCGTTCTGTCGTCTTCAAAGTGACCGCGCATAAATTCATCAGTCTCTTTTGATCACCTGCCAGTAATCACACCCATCAGTGGCAACCGTCTGGCCAAACTCAAAGATGCGTTCTTCTGAGATTACCTCACACTCACTCTGCCACTTCCGGTAGTTGAAACCTGCGCAGAGCGGGGACTGCGTGCACAACGTGGAGCATTCGCTCAGAGAGATGTCTTCGGGAAAAGTCCGTCCGTGTACGCCCGTGTAGCAGGTGTCCTCATGCTGCAGCAGAAGACAGCTCCTGGAGTCTGAACAAGTAAGTAACATGTTTACGACTTGCGGCTTTAATGATGGTTTGCTTCTTTGTTGGTTTGTGTCTTTGCTTCTTTTGTGGTTTTTTTTAAATATTTTTTTTTTAAAGAATTTTTTTAAATCATTTTCAAAATAAAATTCGAAAATAAAAGCTTTACATAATTAAACAATATAAAAACAATTTGATACAAATTTAGAGCTGTACTGTATGACATAAGACAAAAATTCATTTACAATTTGCTTTTTGCAGAACCAAATCTATGTTTTTTCGCCTCCCACACCCTCACCTCCCACACCTCCCACACCCTCACCTCCCACACCCTCACCTCCCACACCCTCACCTCCCACACCCTCACCTCCCACACCCTCATCTCCCACACCCTCACCTCCAAACTGGTATTTCAGATCCCCAATTTTAATGATAATGCATGTTACATTACACTGATAAATTTTACTTTTCTATGACGTTAAAAACAAATCTCGAGCATTTGGATAGTACTTATCAGCACATATAGCTATCTTTGGTGATGATCAATGTACACTTTACGCCCAACGAAAAAGATAATAATTGATGGACTGCATTCAAGTTATGTAATTGAAAGGCGTGCAAGACATGTCCCTTTACACTCCTAACAAAAATCATTAGCCTCCCTTAAGATACCTTTACCATCAAAGAGACTTTCACGTGCATTAGGCGTAATGTGATATATGTGATGTGATATATGTGATGTGATATATGTGATGTGATATATGTGATGTGATATATGTAATGTGATATATATGATGTGATATATGTGATGTGATATATGTAATGTGATATATGTGATGTGATATATGTGATGTGATATATGTGATGTGATATATGTGATGTGATATATGTAATGTGATATATGTGATGTGATATATGTGATGTGATATATGTAATGTGATATTTGTGATGTGATATATGTAATGTGATATATGTAATGTGATATATGTAATGTGATATATGCGATGTGATATATGTGATGTGATATATGTAATGTGATATATGTGATGTGATATATGTGATGTGATATATGTGATGTGATATATGTCATGTGATATATGTGATGTGATATATGTGATGTGATATATGTGATATATGTGATGTGATATATGTGATGTGATATATGTGATGTGATATATGCGATGTGATATATGGGATGTGATATATGCGATGTGATATATGTGATGTGATATATATGATGTGATATATGCGATGTGATATATGTGATGTGATATATGTGATGTGATATATGTGATGTGATATATGTGATGTGATATATGTGATGTGATATATGTGATATATGTAATGTGATATATGTGATGTGATATATGTGATGTGATATATGTGATGTGATATATGTGATGTGATATATGTGATGTGATATATGTGATGTGATATATGTGATGTGATATATGTGATGTGATATATGTGATGTGATATATGTGATATATGTAATGTGATATATGTGATGTGATATATGTGATGTGATATATGTGATGTGATATATGTGATGTGATATATGTAATGTGATATATGTGATGTGATATATGTGATGTGATATATATGATGTGATATATGTAATGTGATATATGCGATGTGATATATGTAATGTGATATATGTAATGTGATATATGCGATGTGATATATGTGATGTGATATATGTAATGTGATATATGTGATGTGATATATGTGATGTGATATATGCGATGTGATATATGTGATGTGATATATGCGATGTGATATATGTGATGTGATATATGTGATGTGATATATGCGATGTGATATATGTGATGTGATATATGTGATGTGATATATGTGATGTGATATATGTGATGTGATATATGTGATGTGATATATGTGATGTGATATATGTGATGTGATATATGTGATGTGATATATGTGATGTGATATATGTGATGTGATATATGTGATGTGATATATGTGATGTGATATATGTGATGTGATATATGTGATGTGATATATGTGATGTGATATATGTAATGTGATATATGTGATGTGATATATGTGATGTGATATATGTGATGTGATATATGTGATGTGATATATGTAATGTGATATATGTGATGTGATATATGTGATGTGATATATGTGATGTGATATATGTGATGTGATATAAGAAATGTGATATATGTGATGTGATATATGTGATATGATATATGTGATGTGATATATGTAATGTGATATATGTGATGTGATATATGTGATGTGATATATGTGATGTGATATATGTGATGTGATATATGTGATGTGATATATGTAATGTGATATATGTGATGTGATATATGTGATGTGATATATGCGATGTGATATATGTGATGTGATATATGTGATGTGATATATGTGATGTGATATATGTGATGTGATATATGTGATGTGATATATGTGATGTGATATATGTGATGTGATATATGCGATTGTGTGCCATGGATGTCATTCTAGTTACATAGGCGAAACAGATTGGCAGATAGGTTCACGGAACATCTTCGCGATATTGAACAAGGAAAACTTTCCCCAGTCTCTTCACACTTCAACAGAGAGCAACATTAAGGTGCATTAGATGTATCCATTACGGCACTAATTTAATGCACAAACACACCGGAGAGAGTGAAAATGAAAAAAAAAAGTATTAAGCTTTTTGGCACCTCTACATGATATGAAACAAATACTCTCTTACTAATGTTTTTCAATTTCCCTGTATTTTTTTCTTATTTCTTAGATTTTATGTATTCCTAAATATTTTAATCCGTTAAGATTCTCTACCTTATTTTTTACAGTACAAATATTTATATTCTTTCCCTTCCTGTAATCCTACTTCCGGCAACAAAAGGAAATCACTAAAGTTTTTTTTCTGTGTTTCGTTACTTGCCATACTTCTTTTTGTCTTGTTTTCTAATGAAGGCTCTAACCCGAAACTTCAAAATCTTTCGCCCTGTCTTTAAATTCAAGTTTAGCATACCTTGTTCTTATATTTCAACAAGAAAAACATCATTTCGTGAAATTTTTTAGTCTGATTTAATAAGGACAAGGATAGAAACTTTGATTTTTTTATAATCAAAGTTTTGATTACATACAGTAGTTATTGTCTAAAGTGGAAACCACGCTATAACGTGATAATTAGGGTAACCATAAAATTAGATTTCGTTTGAAGCAGGGTCTGGATAAGTAGGGGTTTAGCAGTATATGTTATCATGTTACGCAACCTATCTCCGTCACCTCAAACGCTGTCTCAATACGCCCGAGTCGCCTGCCACGCGGAAAGATGAGACTTACTGTCACTGCTCTATTTCGTGATAAATAATGCCCGAGTCGCCTGCCAACGCGGAAAGATGAGACTCACTGTCACTGCCCTATTTCGTGATAAATAAAGCCCGAGTCGCCTGCCAACGCGGAAAGATGAGACTTACTGTCACTGCTCTATTTCGTGATAAATAACGCCCGAGTCGCAATAGTTCAATCAGTGACTGATTTTTTTTTATATCGACATTTGCAATAATTAATACGTTTCACAAAATCTGAAGATACTTGGAATTATTTAACACGAATTTCAATGACTTTTCTACATAACATAATCTTATTTTACTTTTTACTTGATAATCTTATGAACAAAATTCTAGTACAATGTCAACTGTCTCTGTCCATTTCACCATTTTTTTCTCCATTCTCCAAAACAAACCCCATAGTCAAACCGAAAACTCTTACTCTCCATTTTCTCCTAAGTCCCAAAACTCTTGTTTATTATACAAGAACTAGTAACCGCATTACTTGTCTCCCATTAGTGATTCACAACTTTAAATCTGTGACACTTGCAAATCTACCTCGAGCGCAGATGTGGACTTACTCACTGTATCTAAGTCATGGCATAGTCCCAGCATGTCATCTAGAGACGAGGCAGTATCGCCAGTCCTGTCATAATAGCTTGCATCTGATGTTGTAGTCTGTCCTATGTTCACAGGGACGTAAGCAACTGGCTACAGTAAAATGAAATTTAAAAAAAAAACATGCTCTTCTGTTTCATCCTTCGTAAGTTACTCGAACACACCATGTTAAATTGGTTAGGTTCTTTGGGTAGGTTATTTGGGTAGGTTCTTTGGGTAGGTTCTTAGGGTAGGTTCTTTGAGTCGGTTTTTTTATGATAGATTCTTATGTAATTTCTTTGTTTGTTAAATACATTCACTGAAGTACATTTATTGACGCGTATATCAATTATGTTAAATCACGATAATCTATTATCTTAAAAGTTTTTCATCTGGAAATATGAACAGTGCGCAGTGAGAAATAATACCATTGGGCGGTTGCCTGGAAAATAAAAACAGATGATGCGCCCCTTGTGTTCAGTACAAATGCAAGTAATTGAAAATCTTAACTTTGTGTGGAGAAAGCTACAATCCATTATTTGAATATGCCGGCTGAGTTAATTTGTTTTCTTCTAATTTATTACTTTCATTGCCATCTAGCTACTTTCAGTTCCTTTAAAAACTTTAATTTCATTTGGCTGCTTTCAGTTCATCTAGCTGCTCTCAGTTCATCTAGTTCAGCGTTTCTCAACCTGTGGGTCGCGACCTCTTTAGGGGTCGATCGACACTTTACAAGGGGTCGCCTAAGACCATCGGAAAACACATTGACATATAATCTACAGTTGTGAAGTAGCAACGAAAATAATTATGTGCTCGGGGGGTCGCCACAGCATGAGGAACTGTATTATAGGGTCGCGGCTTTAGGAAGGTTAAGAACCACTGATCTAGTTACTTTCAGTTCCATTAATTACTTTTAGTTCATCTAGCTACTTTCAGTTCATCTATATAATACTAATAAGCTAGATATGAGCTACTAATTATCTAGACATGAGCTAGTAATAAGTTAGATATGAGCTAGTAGTTAGCTAGATTTGAGCTAGTAGTTAGCTAGATTTGAGCTAGTAATTAGCTAGAAATGAGCTATTAATAAGCTAGAAATGAGCTAGTAATGAGCTAGATATAAGCCCCGAATATCATTACCTCGAGTACACTGGAAGTCTGTAAACTGCAGATTTGGCTCCACTCTGCGTGAACTA